>CM031619.1:48788731-48841231 GCA_018398815.1 Conus ventricosus
CAAAAAGGGTGACAAAACAAAAGCAGAGAACATAGACCTGTATCTCTTACATCCATATCCGCAAAACTACTTGACACATATATATAGTAGCATATGGACCATCTTGACAAATATGACTTCTTAAATAACGCCCAGCATGTTTTAGACAGCGAAGGAGTTGTGAGACTCACTTAACAACTCTCAATGATTTTAATAACTGTCTTAACAACAGACAGCAAATAGATGCAATTTTATTAGACTTTTCTAAAGCCTTTGATAAGGTTGACCATGAGGGCCTGCTGCTTAAATTAGAACACATCGGCATTGGCGGTTCTTTGCTAAAATGGGCTAGATCATTCCTCGTTGGGAAAACGCAGAAAGTTGTTGTGGAAGGGTCATCATCCATTGTAAACCAGTCTTGTTAGGTGTACCACAGGGAACTGTTCTGGGGCCCTTGTTTTTCTTAATTTATATAAATGACATAAGTAGAAATCTCTCTCCTGGAACTACTATCAGACTTTTTGCAGATGACAGCTTAATATATTGAACAATCAGAAGCAAGAATGATACACGCATTCTACAAGAAGATCTAAACGCTTTACAAGAGTGGGAAAGAACTTGGAAAATGGAATTTCATCCCCAAAAGTGCCAAGTGTTGCGTATATGTAACAAACGCTCACCAACTAGATCAGAATATTTTATTCATAATACTATTCTTAAAGAAACCAATGCTGCAAAATATTTAGGCGTGAGTATAGATAGTCGTCTCAAGTGGAAAGAACATTACAATTTAGTATGTAAGAAAGCAAATAACATCTTAGCTTTCTTATACAGGAATATCAATGACTGCCCCCAAAAGGTTAAAGACGGACTGCTACAAAACACTGGTTAGACCAGTACTGGAATATGGTTGCTCAGTCTGGGATCCTTACCATCTAAAGGACATTGATAACCTCAAAAAGATTCAGAAGAGAGCAGCACAGTTCGTAACAGGGAACCACATCAGAGAAAAGGGGAATACTAGGAAGAACATGAGGAAATTAGAATGGAAACCCTTAGAAGAGAGAAGAGCTTTTATCAAACTTAACATCTTCTTCAAAGGCAGAGCTAAACTAATTTAATATTCCAATGGAACAACTAGTATTGAATAAAAGTAGCACCAGGAGTGGCGGTCAATGTTATACCATACCTGCATCAAATATTGACAGCCACTTACATTCATTTTATCCTAGTTCTGTACGGCTGTGGAACTCACTGCCGGGTGCCATCAAGATTGCCACAAATGCAGTCTCATTTAAAAAACAAATTGATACGACAGTTTTGAGATCTTCATATTGACGATTTTCTATTTCAACTTCCCTAGATATTTTATGGTTACCGGGGCCTGAATTTGGCCAATGCTTTTAACTTCTTGAATATCGAGTGCGACCCCTTGTTGCCAAATTTGCTCCAGGGGCCAACAGGCCGAGTCGCACTATTTTATGTTATTTTATTTTACTTTTTAACATGCGCGCTGGTGACCTACTCGTTTTTGAGTGAACCAGTATTTTAGGAAAAGAAGAAGAGAGTGAGAGACAAAGAGAGCGAGACAGAGACAGACAGACAGTCAGACACAGACAGACAGAGACACACACACAAACACAATGACTGACTGACAGACAGAGGGAGGAGGACAGAGACAAAGGCAGAGTCCGAGATAAGACGAAACTGAGGGGGGGGGGGGGGGGGGGGCATTTGCTTGTTTGTTTGCTTTTTTCTCTTCTTTGTGTTTTTGTTTTTGCTTTTAAATAGTAGCTACTTTTCCCTGTTAACAATATGGAACAACTTTGTTTTATTTGTTACTTTTCGTGGTCACAACACACACCACACACACACACACACACAAACAACAGAGCACACATACCCAAATCGGCCATGTCATACTTCTGTTTGGTTTCTTCTTCTTTTCTTCTACTCCGCCTCCTCCTCTCCCTTATCACCATCACTACAGTTGTTGTTACTGCTATCATCATCATCATCATCATCATCATCGTTATAGCGGTAGCACAGCCGACCACGCGGGATTTCATTGGGGTTGTCACCAACGAATGAAAAGAAGCTTCGTTCCGAATGATAAACCAGCGAACAAGAGATGGACTATAGACTTAAAATTCCCAGCATGACAAACTGGTCTACTGATATCCCTCGGACTGATAACGCCGTGGGCCAGGCGCTCCTCTTAATACTTTGCTTACCACCCCACCCCCCCACCCCCATCCCTAAAGAGTTAAAACCAACCATAAACGTTTGAATGAAACACAAGATACTCATAGGCCATGTGGGAAAATACTACAGCATGGACATGCGGCGCCTACTCCGTAAGTGTGTACAGTTTTACTACCTGACGCCAGATTAAGACACACAACACAACAGAAACCGTTGAAATGCTATAAATTCTCTACAAAAGTGAAATGTGTAAATATTCTTTTAAAGACAAAGTCGAATGGGCTACAAACGCAGACAGTGGACGACAGTAGCAAAAAAAAAAAAAAAGATGCAAAGCAAATGTGCTTTTAGTTTATCTTGAATACGCGTGAGATATTCCACAAAGAGGAAAAGCCGTTAGTAACGGTTATAACGGTAAAATAAACATCGGGCATCATCCGTGACCCATAATGAACATACGTACAAATTTTCAGAAAGATCGGCTCAGTAGTTTTGTCTGGAGCGAGTGGAACACATTTTGACCACGGACGGACACAGACAGACAGACAACAGACAGCATTTCTTCGTTCCCATCGCAAAGTACTTCCTGTTCTATAAGAACTGGGAGTACAAAAACAAACAAACAAAAAACAAAAACAAAAAAGCAACAGCGTCAGACAGAGTCACAGCAAAGATTAAAATCACCAACATACAATTTCCAAAAGGCGGAGTTACAATGTATCGGGAAAAAGCCCCCATAACTGACGTCAGTCAGTCGCAGCTGCTCACGAATCCACAATGTTTCAGCCGCTCTTCGTTGTTCACATGAAATAAACATATTCGAAATGTTTTATAATAAGCTTTGTAATGCACGGTGGATGAAAGAGGGGGGGGGGGGGGGGGGGGTGGGGGAGTGGAGACGGTCAGGACGGGAGAGTAGGGAGGAGAGTGAGGAGGGAGCTGAGCAGGTGGCTGGGATGGGTTAGGGTGGGGTGGGTGGAGGGCAAGGAAAGAGTGGGTAAGGCGCCAGCTGCATACATATCTTCTCTCTTTTTTCTGTTGTTAATTTACACATACGCACGCACGCACGGGCACACACGCACGCACGGGCACACACACACACACACACACACACACACACACACACACACACACACAACACAACACAACAACAACAACAAAACAAATCACAGTCGCATTAGTCCCATTTTAATGTGACAAAAATGTCATTTCACAGCGGAGCGATGTGAGGATTTGAAGCGGGTCTAGGGAAAAGAGGAGGGGAGAAAAATCGTGGGGAACGAAGGGGGAGAGGGTACGGTAAAGAAGGGCAGTAACAGAGGTAGAGGGAGGGGTAGGGAGGCACGATGCGGAGGGGGGAATGGAGGACCAGGAAGGGGAGGAGAGAGAAAGGAATTGGAAAGGTGAAGATGGAAGAGGACGAACGTGGGTGGGACGAGGGAGGACGAGGACAAGACGCCAGAGGATGGGGGAGGTGAGAGGGAGAGACGGGTCAAGCAAGGAGAGGAGGTGAAGACGGTGGAACTGGGGTGGGGGGATGGGGGGGGGGGAGAAGGGGTCTGCGCGGAAAGGGGGAGAGGGTGGGGGGGGGGGAATTGAGCGGGCGGGGGTAGAATGGGGGAAGGAGGGCAGGAGAAAGGGGACGTAAAATTCTACGGTGTCCGCTAATCTTCTTCAATTTGACACGGTAACTCACACTGGACCCACCGACAGCGAATCACTTTTGTGCCAGACAGTCGCGCAAGTTACCTTTTTAGTGATGAAAGAATGCAATTATTTAGCGAAGCAAAGTTATATCGGGATTAAAAAGCGGGTCCACGAGAAATGGGAGGAGGGAGACAAAGTTAGAGGAGACGGAAATAGGGGGAAAGGGGTTGGAGGAAGGAAGAGTGGGACAGGGAGGACACGATGAGGGGGCAGACAGGAGAAGGGGGGGGGGGGGGACGGGGATAGGGGGAGAAGGAAGAAGATGGGATGGGGAAAGAGGGGGACACGATGAGGGGGCAGACAGGAGAAGGGGGGACGGGGATAAGGGGGAGAAGGAAGAAGATGGGATGGGGAAAGAGGGGGCGAGAGGAGGACGGAAGGGGTGGACGGGGTAGGGGGAGAAATAGAAAGGAATGGGAAAGGGACGAGGAGGAGAAAAAAGGAGAAGGGACATGGGGCAGAATGAGACGGGCTAGAGGGGAGGGGGGGGGGGGGGAGCTGGGGAAGGAGAGGGTGTGCGGACAGCTGGTATGGAAAAACAGATGTTTAGATATAGTAGAGAGGCAGACAAAGATAGACGCACTGGTAGAGACATACAGATAGATAAATAGATCGATAGACCGATAGATCGACAGATAGATCGACAGACAAAATCTGACACATAAGCAGGTATATGGATAAACGATAATGGAACAAAATAAGTAGTGGGGCAAAGAAGCACTTAAAAAAAACAATTCATCTGTTATCATGACTATACTTAAAGAAAGGGTTTGATAAAAGAAAAAGACAGAAAAAGGAAAAGGATGGAGTGAACGGGAGGATGAAGAGAAAGAGGTTAATGGGAATACAAATGGCATTAGTCTCTAATCTTTATCGCCTTCGCTTGCAGTATGTATGGGAACAATCAATTCCTGTCCTGTGAATAGATCCACTGTGGTTTATATTCGACGTACACAGACACTGCATTCATGTTATATACAATAACAGGTGTCGAGAATAAAAGAGATAGCACCGAGTCCTCCCCCCCCCCTCACCCCTCACCCCCACCACCCCTTTTCCCCCGCTCATGTAGAAAATCAGCTTTCCCCCCCCTTCAGCGCTCCAATAAGAGACTATGCCCCCTCCCCCCTCCCTCTTACCACCCCTGTCCCTTTGTGCCGGTAAAATTAGTGTTTGGTACGCAAACGATATTCATTTCCTTCAGAGAAAACCCGACAGACTTTAAGTCAACGACGAGGATGTCACTGTTTTAACCGTCATGTCAACTGATTTAACACATGTAGTGTGTTATTGTACGGCAGTTAGGTCACTGATGCAAACACAGTGTGCGTGACATTGCACAGCTGGTCTCGTCGCTTGATTTCACACATAGTGGCTATCACTGTACAGCTTCCATGCAACACAGTTTTTCTACACCATCTTCCCTTTGTCGGTGTTGCAAATGTGTTGTGTGGCAATCCCTTTCTTTGGACAAAAGTAGATCACAGTTCACCATTACGACGACGGGAGTACTGGAGATCGCATGATTATCGCCTCCTTTCTCAGATGTCCATGGCTCTCTCATAATCATATGGAAGGAAGATAAGGGGGCAAGCAAACAGTTCTGTAATTTGTCGGTTTGGGTGCATAACCTTTGTTTTGTTTTGTTTACGGATGGTCGGGTTTGCGTGCTGTCTATATTTGTTCGGTTTTAGTTTGGTCGATTTTGTTTTTTTGTTTTGGGTTTCGGGTTGGTTGGTTACCTTTAACACACTGCCGTTTTTGTGTGGCGGGGGAGCCACTCCATTTATACAGTGAGGGTGTCATTGCATAGCGGTCATGTCACAGATGATTTAAAACAGTGGGTGTCGTTGCATAGCTGTTCATGTCACATGAATTAACACAGTGGGTGTCGTTGCCATAGCTGTCATGTCACATGATTTACATGACAACTGTGGGTTGTCGTGTGCAATAAGTCGTACATGTTCCCTACTGCTTTTACATCTGTGGCCGGGTCGTAATATGCATAGCTGTCATGTCACAATGATACAACACAGTGGGGGTGTCGTTGCATAGCTGTCCATGTCACATGATTTTAACACAGTGGTGTCGTTGATAGCTGTCATGTCAAATGAAATAACCACAGTGGGTGTCGTTGCATAGCTGTCATGTCACATGATTAAAACACAGTGGGGTGGTCGTTTGCATAGGCTGGTCATGTCACTGATTTACACAGTTGGGTGTAGTTGCATAACTGTCATGTCACATGATTTAACACAGTGGGTTTTCGGTGCATAGCTGTCATGTCACATTGATTATTAAACCCCCCCCAAAACCAGTGGGTGTCGTTGCATAGCTGTCATGTCAATGATTTAACACCAGTGGGTGTCGTTGCATAGCTGTCATGTCACATTGATTAAACACAGTGGGTGACGTTTGCATAGCTGTCATGTCAATTGATTAAACACAGTGGTGTCGTTGCATAGTGTATGGGTCAATGATTTAAACACAGTGGTTGTCATTGCATCAGCTGTCATGTCACATGATGTAACACAGTGGGTTGTCGTTGAATAGCTGTCATGTCACATGATTCAAAACACAGTGGGTGTCATTGCATAGCTGGCATGGTTGCTTGCTTGTCAAAGATAAAGATATTCCATTGATCCATTTTCATACATTTTCATTTGGCAACAGTTGGGACAAACCTCTGACAGCTGCCACACATGAAACAGTCAAGGCTAGTGTCAGTTTCTTCATCACCCCCCCCTCCACCCGTACGGTAATCCTTACCCCTCGTCTCCCCCCCCCCCCCCTCTCTCATCAACCACAATACAAAAGACGCTATATGTGTAGACACGCATGGTGTGTGTTGTTTTGTGGTTTTTGTGTGTGTGTGCGATAAGGGTGGGTGGATGGATGGGCAACTGCACGAGTGCGTGCATGCGAGAGCGCGTCTTCCACACGCACACATGATTAAGAAGCAAGCGCGCACGCACGCACACAATTTACAACACTGAGGAACGACATGGAACTTCAACTATTTGAAAACGCTTGTCCATCGAACATCCGATTAAACCCCTGTGAAGCGTTAATGAAATCTTTTATCGCGCAAAAGAGCCCACCTTGTTTTCCCTTCACTCCCTCCCCCTTCCCGTCTCTGTGTGTGTGGTTGTGTGTGTGTGTGTGTGTGTGTTGTGGTGTGGGGTTGTGTGTGTGTGTGTGTGTTGTGTGTGACGGAGGATTTCTTTTTGGTTAATGACAATAAAATATCGAAGTGTCAAAGTGTCAAGTCTCTCTGACGGACGGTATGTCTGATTTTCTCTTGAGCAATTCGGGGACTGTTGGTTAGTGTCGCCAAGTCGGTTCACCGTCATCGAGGAGGTGTCGTGCATGCGGGACTAGTCCCGTATGTGCTTACACCACATCGGCTAAGTGTCGACATTAACCTGGATGCATCTCAAATTTAGCACTTCTGGATCCCTTCCAATTTGACACCCACTCTTTTGATCCAGATCGCAACAAAATGTCACGGGCTCATTTTCGGATCCCCACCGCACCTTTTCAGCCAGTTGCGTAAAATTTGCTTCAAAGTTCTTGTGCGAACTTTTCTGACAGACGGACGAACCCTCAGACACGCGTTTAAATGAAGCATGCAGCACTGTATTCACGTACCCATGTACACAGGTCAGTATTGAAACCATTCATCCACGTCATCAGAGTGGAGGATAAGAATGGGTTTGGGAGAGGGTGGAGGGAGGAGAGTTTTAGGGAAACAGGAGGGGGATGGGGGGTGCGGGTGGGGACTTATTCTTGTTCAGCGGTGATTTACTTGTATTCACCCAAAAGGTTTGATGGTTTGTGACGGGGGTGCAGAGGTGGGTGTGCGGGGATTACCTGCGTTTTGTATACAATGGTAAGAGCATACAGAAATACTGCATGCATAAAAAGGCTTTACCTGCTGTCGACGTGCGCCGCTCATTTTGAGAGAACTCTCCGGCGTCTAACGTTCTAGCATGTTGTTGTTTTTTAAGTAATGTAACATGTGCTAGACTGAAGTATCGTGTTCTAAAATGATCAATGGGCACATCAAATGCAACGATTTCTTTTGATCTATTTCAATGTTTAATACATCAATGCAAATAAAAATTCACTAAATTTACTTTTGCTGTCAACATATCATGTTTATATAACATTTTGGGTGCCCTATAATTTCACTCCAGTTCAATGCTTTGAGTTAAAATCTTTGTGATCACTGAACATACATTATCTCCATTCCCTCGGTTGATTTTTATATCAATGTCAATGAGATCCTTCGTCGTTCGTGAAGCTCTCACCTTTTCAGATTTCGTTGTCTGGGTCCTTCTTTTATATCACGATTTTACCTCTAATTTTGACAACAAAACCAAACAATAAATAGTATCCTTTACCTGCACATACAATGCCCTGCAATGGCGGATCGTCATTGTCATGCAGACAGCCACGTGTTACTTGCCCGAGAGGATATTTCCTCCCAGAATTCACTGTAGTTTCCGCTTTGTTGAAAACAAATGGAGCTTGTTCTAGGTAGAATGGTTGATGATAATGCCAATGGCTGCAATTTTCTGACAGTTTGTGTCACAGGAAGAATATAGTGGCCTGCTTGTTTGTGCCGCCCGATGTGCGAGTTGCGTTTTTTTCTTTATTTTTTTCTTCTTAACCTATTTTTCTAGACATACTTCGGAAACCATACATGGCATAAAGAGCGAATACCCTAAAGAGTAACATTCAAAATACACTTTAAGTATCATCTCTTGCAAGCAATGTACCGCATCAAATAAGCAAAAAATCATGAGCATCTTGAAGGGCTTATGAGTCTCTGGTAATGGTGTGGACACCAATCCCATTGAATTCTGAAGATTTCAAATCCACACAATGCCTACATGTCCGTCAGAAAGCACTTTAAACAGTCATACTGAACTCGTGTTTTTTTAATTCACACTTACTGATCAAATAGTTTGCGAAAAGGACAATCTGATGACACGTTTCATCTGTGTTTGCCTCCTGGAACAGATTTAGCAACGTTCGTAAAATCGCTCTAAATTTGTTGAGAAGCATTCGATTTCCACAGCTGATTTTCCGCCGAGACTTTTCCTTCACTGCAGTTTCCTGTCATTATTCACAATATCCATCTTTTCCCAGAAAACCAAAATAGCAAGGCATATCACAATCTGAAACTAGTCAGTCTCATCCTGTTTTCTGATTTCTTCCATCCTAATTTCGCAGTCCATCGAAGTAACTAATCTCGTTTCCAGCTCAGTAAATGAGCTAACATCGATAATCGTGTTTCGTTCTATATGCATATTGTAGTACATTTTACATCCCGATGATATTTAGTTGTTGGGTTACACACCACACACAGCGCGCGCCCACACGCACACACACACACACACACACACACACACACACACACCACAAACACACAAGTCCCGATGATAAAAACTGTAATCCTTTTGTCCGTTTATTTGGTTGGTGGGTCACACACACACACACACCACACACACACACACACACACACACACACAGACACCACAGACAACACACACACACACAAGAGAGAGAGAGAGAGAGAGAGAGAGGAGAGAGAGAGAGAGAGAGAGAGAGAGAGAGAGAGAGAGAGAGTTTTTTCTGCTCCAACCGGCTCTTACCCAGAACTGAACTCGCCATGAGCAAAGCTGGGAAGACTACCACACAGCTGAGTTTCATCCACGGATGAATCTCTGACAGTGTTGCTCAAACTTCCCGTCTCAACATAGCAGGTACATTTATCTCTCGGGCCTGGTATACGCCGGGATATATCATAAAAGCGAGTGTAGAGCATAGCCCTGTCATCGTTCGAGTTCAGAATGGAAATCCGTAGCTATCATCTCCATCATCATCCTCTTTGATCCGCATTTTTTTTTTTTTTTGAAGTCTCGGATTATGTTGATTCTCATGCCCTGCTTCCATGGTGGCCTCCGTTTAGGTTTCCTCTCCATGTCTATGCCCTCAGTGAGATTCTGTCGGAGTCGCCGGTATCGGCAAATTACTCGACACTGTCGTTGGACGGATCTCTTGCTGCCTTCCCGGAAAGAGAGTTCACTCACGCTGGCTCCGTTAATATGCAATTAGTGTGAGTAGAGGGCTAGTAGGTGAAGTCCGTCCTGCGTGTGTTGTATTTGGGAGCACTGGAAAATCCCCAAAACCTACTTCATGAGGCGGTCAAGAAAACAAAGGGCTCTCGTCTAGGACGTGGAAAATCATAGATGGGACAGGTAGAAGACAACACACAGTTTGTGTGCCAGTTATCAGGCCTCAAAGAATCTATGGAATGGGAAAAAATATCCGACAACTTCAAACACCTGTATCAAACTGCCGTCGCACCACAGCTTGGAAAACACTGTCCAGAACCGCCAGAAATTCAAATGCAGGGGGGAGGGGGGGGGGATCGACAGAAGAAAAAAAGAAGATTTAAGTATTTTCAGCAGGTGCCAACGCAAATGAGCGTCCATCCAATGACAGATCCCGTTAGCGGGCGGATGTCAAAAGCTTTGACCCTTACCTACCACAGACACGGATTTGGAGGAGAACTCCAAAGTGAGACCGACATTACAGCTACGTTAGCAGCTTTAATGATGCATGATGAGGAATATGAAGACGATGTTGTAGGGTTCCCTTTCGGTATGGTACCACATATTAGGGCTGAGCTATACGTTCTCCTTCATAACCCATCCTGGATTCAACCCAAACCGAGACAAACAAATACTTACCATGTGAATCAGGAAAATGTGTGTCAAGTTGTTAGAGAATGCAGCCATTAAGTGAACGAAACTTGCCTAAGCGCTTCCAGTCTTCCCATCTGGCCCATAGCGCAATGAACTCCGGGTAGGAGCTGGCACGCTTGTTGTTGAACTGAAAAAGGTACGTTAAAATGTCCATCCACAGAGGTCAAGATCCAAAGAACATGAAGTCACCAGCGTCAAGAGCCATAGAATCCTGTCAGTACCGTGTTGTCACGTCGGTTTCTTCGCTCCTCTAACATCAGTCCTCCCCCTCTTTGACCTCCTCTCCCCATTTACCCCTCAACTTCCCCTCTTTCCCTCCGCCCCCCCCCCCCCCCTTCCCCCTTCCTGAATGACAAAAATTTCCGAGCCACAACTCAAACACCTTGCTTCTGTGGGATAAAATATCCAAACCCTAGACTTCGAAAGAATTCAACATTTCTTATAAATATACAGTCCATGTGCATACACCGATTTGAATAGGGGGAAATACACATTTTCTTTTATTTTCTCTAGAATTTTAAGCTAAAATGTAATGAAGAGAAGATTAAAACAGCCCTCACGTGCCGCTCAATCTATGTAGTTCAACAGCAGTTGCATACCTCAGCCAGCTGCTCCGGATCAATATATCCACACACAAAAAGAAAAGAAAAGAAAACCAACGAAGAACTGAGATTTTAAAAAAAATAAATGGGGTGTGTGTGCGCGCGCGCGCGCGCATGTGTGTGTGTGTGTGTGTGGTGTGTGTGTGTGTGTGTGTGTGTTGCGTGCGTGCGTGCTGGTGTGTGTGTGTGTGTGTGTGTGTGTGTGTGTGTGTGTGTGTGTGTGTGTGTGTGTGTGTGCGCGCGTGTGCGTGATTGAATGTGTGTGTGTGTGTGTGTTGTGTGTGTGTGTGTGTGTGTGTGTGGTGTGTGTGTGGTGTTTGTGTGCGAGCGCACGTGTGCGTGAGTGAATGTGTGTTTGTGTTTGTCCGTCTGTTAGCCTGTGTGCTGTCTGTCTCTCCGTCCTGTGATCGAAGCCTTAATACAGCGCGAACCAGATGTTACCTGCGGGCAGTTATCCACCAACAAAGAGGGCTTCCGATCACCCACTGGATCGGAGATGAATCCTGTCACCTTGCCCATTTCCCGGAAGCGCCGGTCTGTTATTTCGAGGCATCGGGTGTGTCCCAAGTCTGATTACTGATGCTTGTACCATCTTTGTTGTTGTGTAAAAGCTGAAGACATCGAGGCACAGATTTATTATCTTTATGCGCCCGCGCGCGCACACACACACACACACACACACACACACCACACACACACCCGTTTTCGCAATCTCCTTCCTGACGTTCCTTTCCCCGCTGCCCGTTCCCCGACCATCACCTACCACCTCTACCACCTTCAACTCAACACCTCAGGCCCTTTAATTAGTACCATCATCATGCACCCCACCCACCCCACTCTTTTTCTTCTTCATTTCCCCTCCCACCCCCTCTCCGCCGCTCCATAGCTCTTCGACCCATAACCACACACCTTTCTCTACCCTCCCTTATCCCCCCTTCCCCCCATCCCACCCCCGCCCAACCCCCATCCACCCTCTCTTTCCCCTATTCCCCCCCCACCCCCATCTTCCCCAAACCTTACCTCCCCCCCGACGCCTATTCTCCTTTTCCCCCTTCCCCCCCACACCCCCTCCACCCCCCCCCCGTCCATCCCCTTTCCCTTCACTGACGAAAGGGCCCCCTCAAAAACCCCCTGTGTTGTGATTTAAAAACACTATTAAACAAAATAAGCATGGAAAAACAAAAGGAAAAGCGGAGGTTTTGAAGGTTTTGTACACACATCATAGGTGGAGGGGGGTTTTTTTTTCCCCCGTCTTCAAACCTTTTTGACTCACCTATCCTTTTTGCGTGTGGTGTGTGTATGTCGTCGACTGCCCTTGCCCTATCGTTCCCTGGCCTGAACAAAAGGGGAATGCGTTTTAACCCGAAGCAGTTTGGAGAGGGGTAGGGGGGGGGGGGAGGGGGGGGGGGGGGGGGGGGGGAGAAGGCGATGGGAAAAGGGCGCAGGAAGGTTAAGACGGAAAAGTAAAAGGGAGGGTGTGGGGAACACATCCTTTTCAATGGGGAAAGAATCGCAATAAAAAGGGGGCATATGATGCATCTTGTCCTCAATGATTGGGGGGGGGGGAGGGAAAACAAAATGTATGTTTTTATGGTAAATACGAAAAAGGGGAAGAAGAGGGGAGAGAGAGAGAAAAGAGAAAAAAGAGAGGGGGAGGGGAGTGAAGAGAGAGGGGGGGAGGAGGGGGAGAGAGGGAAACGGGGGGGCAAAAAAGGACAGAGATGAGACACGGAGGCGAGAGGGGGGGGGGGGGGAAGGGAAAATTAACAATTGTTTATTTCGGAAAGCAGCATCTTTAATAAAGAGTGTGTGCATCATAAAAAACCAGCCACATTAAATTACTAGCGGACAATAAATGGTTTTGTGAGGTTGCTTATTCTTTTTCGTACAGCTACGGCGGATAAATTTACGCCATTTGCAATGCAAGGGCATGGGGGTGCTTGCGTGAGCGTTTGCTTTTCTGTGCGGTTTGTTGTCTGTGGGTTTTTTCTTGGTGTGTGGGGAAAGGGGGAGGGAAATTTGGGCCCTGAGGTGGGGAGGAGGATCGAGGGGTCTCAGTCGCATAGACCGTTTTGTTAGGAATCGAAAATCATGCTGGAGGGGAAGAGGAGGGGGAGAGGAGAGAGAGGAGAGGGGAGAAAAGGGAGGGAGAGGGGAGAGAGAGAAAAGAGAACAAACTACAGACGACAGAAGACAAACGGACGCAGGGAAACGGGATGGATGGCGAAAGAGGGGGGGGGGGGGGGGGGGGGGGGGGGGGGTGGGAGAGAGAGAGAAAAAAAGGAGGAGAGAGAGGTACAGAGGGACGACATACGGGCAGACAGACAAGAGAAGAGAGTACGTCACTAAAAACTGCGACACAGAAAAGATAAAGTAAGAAAAATATTTTTTGTTAAACCCCAGGGGGACCTGAAAATTGGCACTGCAGTTTTTCTTATTGAAATTATATAGGTTAAAAAGAGTACATTAAACGACAAAAAAGAAAAAGGAAACTTTTGGAGAAAAAACTTTTTAAAAAAAAAAAAAAGAAAAAAACATGTATTGACTCTAGTTGAAAAATTGTTCTTAAATTTTTTTCGATCTTCTTTTTCAGAAATAAAACGTTTTTCACAAACTTAACGATTTACTTTTCCGCCAAAGGGGAAAGAGAAAAAACAATTTACATGGAAACACAGAGCGTTTCGACCCTCTGGTCTTCGTCGGGCAAGACGAAACTTAAGAAAATGAAAAAAGGGACAAACAATCCTTTTTCCCCAAAATTAGGGAAAAAATGGATGTCCCCCTTCTCGTTTGTTTTTTTGGGTCTTTAAACCCCCGGTTATGCGCTCTGTTTGTTCTTTTGGGTTTTTAAACCCCGGTTTTGCGCTTTTTTGTATCTTTTGGGTTTTTTTAAACCCCCGGTTATGCGCTCTGTTTGTATCTTTTGGGTCTTTAAACCCCGGTTATGCGCTCTCGTTTGTATCTTTTGGGTCTTTAAACCCCCGGTTATGCGCTCTGTTTGTATCTTTTGGGTCTTTAAACCCACGGTTATGCGCTCTGTTTGATCTTTTGGGTCTTTAAACCCCGGTTATGCCTCTCGTTTGTATTTTTGGGTCTTTAAACCCCGGTTTATGGCTTCTTTTGATTTTTGGGTTTTTTTAAACCACGGTTATGGCTCTCGTTTTTTTTGGGTTTTTAAAAAACCACGGTAGCGCTCTCGTTTGTATTTTTGGGTCTTAACCACCGGTTATGCATAGAGAGAAGCAGTCAAGGGTTTCCCATTTTGAAAAAGTAACATAAAAAACACAGGGGGTTTTAGAAAATGGGGAAAAAAAGTTTTGTTTTGCATTAAAAATTTCTCCTTTCTAAACATAACAAAAAATTGAACACCTGACAAATTTTTTTCCCAAAATGCCCATGTTTAAAATAGCTTTTTTTTTAAACAGCAGGAAGATGTCTTCCCTGAAAAGGCCAAAAGAGGTCGAAACGCGTCTTTTTTTAGTCTTGTAATTTTTTTGTTCTTTCGTTCGCGGGCGTAAATTTCTGTTTAATTTTGTTTCGTTTTCCCAATGCAGCACCTCACTTTGAAAATTCGGGTTTATTCCTGTTTTAAAAACCACAAAAATGTTCTAAACATTTCGGTACTGTAAAAAATACCTTGTGGGGTGTTCAATTTTATGTTGATTTTTAAAGTTTAAAAAAAATGTTTATATGCAAACGAGAAAATGTCTCCGAATTTTCCCCTGCAGTGGGTGTTGTGTGTGTGTGTTTGTGTGTGTGTGTGTGCGTGTGCGTTTTGTGTGTGGTGTGTGTGTGCGCGCGCGCTCGCGCGTTGTGGTTTTGGTGGGTTGTGTGTGTGTTTCGTGTGTCTGTGTGTGTGATTTTTAAAGAAGGAATTCGTATTGCCCCTTTAAACATACAATCGGTGGTTTAACGACCCAAAAACACCAGTGGGGAAAAAGAAAACTTTTTCAGGCAGTATCTTTTCGTGTTCAAAAAAAAAAAAAAAAAAAGGGAGGGGTGGCCATTTTTGGGAGCAAAATTTTCCGTCCTTAAAACCCCCCCCCCCCCCCCCCCAGAAAACAGTAAAATTTATTTGGTTATCCACATAGTTGTGGTTTAAGTTCTTTTGGTACGATTAATGCAGAAAAAAAAAAAAAGAGGAGTTAGTCTTTTGTTGAACTTGAGAAAATGTGTAGGTTTGAAAAACTTTTTTAGTTCAAAGCAACATTTATTGATCGAAGAAAGCTTTAATATTCGCTTTTTGTCTGCACTTCTCGGGGAAATATAAATTTCATGCACACCCCAAAAGGACAATGTGTTTTATTAAATTTTAACTTACCCCTTCCGTACCCAGGATTTTTTGCCAAATGGTAAAAATAGACAAAAACCCACCCCCTATTTTCCACTGGAGGCGTGTTCCCCCAAACATGTCAACTTCTATAACACAAAGGTTTTTTCCCCATAATTCTTAAAGGTTGACTGGCTTCCCCAAGTGTCTTTACTTGTTTTTGGTGAATGGAACGTTTTTGTAGTTAAATTTATGCCAAATCTGGAACGCTAAGCAATTTCCCAAAATTTTTTCCATTTTATTGAAATTTGAGAGTGACTTTTGCTTGTGCCCTTCTGAAAATTGTAATTGGATTATGTAAATATTTCCCCGGGTTTTGGCAGTGATTTAAAGGATCGTAGCGGTTTTTAAAGATCATACCATCTAATTTTCTGTGCCCCTCCTGTTTGAAAAAAGTCTACCTTCTCTGTCTTAAAAACTGAAAGAATGCTTTTCATCTCCCACTCCTCCAATTTTTACACTTCGAAAAAACCGTGGAGTAAAACAGTTTTATGTTAAAGCCCAGTTGGGGGGTTTATAACTTTTTCAATTTTTTTTCGTAGTTGTTTCGGTATTTGGTTTTGCCCTCATTTTTTTAAATTTTTTTTTTTCTTAACCCAAATTTCCCTCCCCTAAAAAATATATCAATAATAGGGGTATTCCTAGCACCATAAACAAGGTATTTGGCGTCTTTTTGCCAGTTCCCCAAGAACGTTTTAAAAGCAATGAGATGTATGCGTTCTATGCTTTAAACTTCTGGCCCCCAAATTTTGATGAAATTTAATATAATGGTTTAACCCGTGTCAAATAATCTAAAAAAAAAATGGCATTCCATATTCCCAGGCTGTACATGTTTTTTGATATCTATCACTTTGCTTTTGGTCTTCTGCAAATCTTAAATGAAAAGTTACAGACAATTTTATCGTTAAGGTAAATTTAGATATTTTTTAGCTATTTTCGACTTCTATTTCTCCCTTGTAGACTTTTTTTTTTGTTTATTTAGTACCCCCCTTTTTGAAAAAAATTATCTTTTTTTTTGAAATTTTCTGTAACCCCCAAAAAAATCAGTGCCCGCTGAAGTTTCTAATTGATTTTGAAGTCCGAGGGGGTGAGGAAAATTAAAGCTTGTCACTGCGAATAACAAAAGTAATTCACTAAAAACCCGGATAAAATTTGGGACCCATGCTTCCCATTTGGTGACGCATCAGCAAAATCATGATAAGCAAGGAAAAAATCGCGGAGTATTAAACAAAACCCGCTTCACTCCCGGGGCAATAAGAAGTCAGACAACTCTGCCCCATCCTCCGAAGCTGTCAGGGACTTTTTTTTAACTGTTTAAACCTTTTTTAGAGGGATGTTCTTTTGTAAAATTCCAGCTTTCTCTGTCAAGGTATCGAGGCCTTTTGTTAATTATGAAAGCAAAAAATAAAAATTTCTTTTCGTTGACCATTTAAAAAGTTTTTCATGGAAACCTGTGGTTTTACGAACAGCCTTTCGAAAACCTGCTGCTCTTCACAAATTTTCCTTCTGTTCGCACATTTATATAATTTTCTTTAAAATCGAGTAAATATTTTTTTAGTATTAAAAAATGACTTCCTATAATTCAACGTCTTAATAAAAAAAAAGACCCAATTGTGTACAGTACAAAAAGAGGAAAAGGATTATAATAATAAAAGATTCTTTCAAAGAAAATTAAAAGAGGAAAAAATAAAGCAAAGACAAAATGTCTTGATCCTTCCCTTTGAGCGAAAAAAGAAGCAATAGATTTTGACTCGTTTTGTGATTTGTAAGAAAAAAACGTAAATTACCTCCAATTCCTATTGAACGAACACTTGAAAATATCCTAAGACAACAATCTGCAAATGACCAAACAATCACAGAAACAATGCAAGAAAATATTGAGGAAGATATACATGTACAAGAGCTTGATGAAGAAATTGCAGTCACTGAGATCAAGTCTGCTATCAGAGGTTTAAAATTGGAAAGACACCAGGCTTAGATGAATTACCGCCTGAGTTTTTCAAAGCAACAGAAGCTAAAAATATCACCATTTTTAACAAGACTGTTCAATAAAATATTCAGCAATAGTTATTTCCCCACAGAACGGACTCGCTCAGTAATCATACCACTATACAAGAAAGGGGACAAAAAAAAACCACTACACAAGAAATGGGGCATAAAACGTCCGGGGAAATATAGGGGTATTTCGAACAGAGAGAGAGAAAGAGCATAAAAGAAACTGCCCGAGCAGTGCAAGTACTATTTGCTGAACATAGTACAAATTTTGAAGAAGAAAAAAACGGAAATCTCGTCCAAAGTACCATTCCCAATAAGGACCTGTCGCATCAGCTTAATTAAAACAAAACACGCGAGTGTTAGATCTAGAATTTTTTTTTTTTTTTTTTTTACAATTTCATATTATTTCTTTAAACAGAAAAAAGGGAGCGTCTCGTTTAAAAAAAAAAAAATCAAATTTAAACGCTAAAACATTTACTGACTTTGAAGTTAACGTGTAATGTTTTGTTTTGTTTTCTGGTCCGGACAAGTGTGCTACTTAACACCAAGTGCAGTCATGGTTTTCTCTTACCAAACAACAACCTGTATACAACAATCGAATAATTCAAGCTAGCATCGTGATCATTGTAATGTCGATCATCGGCTACAAATATATTATATCGGGCGTGTTGGACATTAAAAAAACAACACTATTTGTTGGTGTACTATCATATACTCTGTGTGTATTGATTTTCTTTTTCATTCTAACGTAAATTTGTTTCTTTCCTCTACATAAAAAAAAAATACTTAGCATCTGCTTCTTAACAACAATATCTTAAAGTTTTTGTTGCTTTTTTGTTTTGTTTTGTGTTTTTTCAACAAATGTACATCTATACTAGAAAAAGCTTGCAAACACGATAAAAAGCTATTATCTGTACTCGCCTCTGCTTCCAAACACGCTCTCCTATTGAGGACAGGCAGCTAGCTACCTTACGTTGTGACGTACGCAAAACGACTGGGATAAAGGAAATCTGCTGCGTGGTAAATGCCACGTTGACCGAACGCTGATCTCTAAGCTGCCGGTCATGACTCAGGTATGTGAGCAGCCAAGCAGAACAGACCCTTGAGCTGTGTCTGCGGAGGTAGATAAGAATTATTTATTAGTGTGGTAAACGAGCGAGGCTGGTTGCAGGTGGAGCGCGGGAGAGAGGGTGAAGTCGGGAGGGGGTGGGGGGCAGGGCAGGTGGAGGGAAAGGAAAGTGAGCCAGGGAACGTATGTTCAAAGACGAATATCAATCTAAGTATTGTCAGAGTACGTATTGTCAAGCTGGGCGACTGTGTCTTCCGTTCGAGCGAGAATAGTTCAAAAATAAAAGAAAGAAAGAAGAAAAATTGCATGAGAGAGACGTAGACTTGCTGAAGCACACACAACACACACACACACACACACACACACACTACTCAATTCACATAGAATTTCCCACAATCTCCGATTCGATCCCTCCCCGAGTTGAGGCTTCCAGCTTGGCACAGCTCCAACGAGTGTTCTCCCCCTTTCTGCTTAATTTTCCAATTTTTACACTAGGGCAGGGGTGTCAACCTCGGGTGATGTCGATGGAGGAAGGACTAGCGCACAGCCCAAACACACTCACAGCTTGCTTACGATCTCATTCATATATCATGCATTCGTCACATCAAACCACTTGTAAAGTCTATAACTTTACTACACATGGTCATAGAACGAAACATCAATGCATATGGAATCAAACAAAATAAAACATTCTCTCACAAAATAAAACATTCTCTCTTTCTGAACTTCACAAAATCATTTATCTAAAACATCATTAACTAACCCGGGTATAAACAGATTTCTACTTTACCTGGCCAGGTGATCTTAACTATTCACGAATCACTGTCTTTTCTTTTCTTTTTTTTTCTTTTCACTGTCACTTTCACAAGCACGACACAACTGCTGGCACTGGTCTTGGTCTGCTGGCGCCTGGTCAGGTTAGACTGCTGGCACTGGCGTTGGTCTGTGGTTCTGCTTGACGAAGTGACGCTGCCAGGTATGAGGTCGAACCCCGGTTAAGGTGGAACAGTGACTATCAACATCAATCTGTTCTCCTTTCTTCCTTCCTGCATTAACGCATGCACTCTCTCTCTCTTCAGTCTGCCCTATCAAATGGACATGGTTGCTTTTCTTTTCTTTTTTTTTTCTTTTCTTTCTTTTCCTCTTCATTAGTTAGCAACTCTCTCTCTCCACATCTCCCTCAGTCCTTCCTCTGCAGACTATCTCATGCTAATCTCTCAACTTGGTTCTCTTCTCTCCTCCCCTCATCTCTCTGCTCTTCCTCCTCAGAGTTCACTGTGCATCCACCGCATTAGACTAGGGGGAAAATACACATTATCTTTTATTTTCTCTAGAATTATAAGCTTCCAAGTATACTGAAGAGAAGATAAACAGCCCTCACGTGCCCCGCTCAACTATGAAGTACAACCGCAGATGCATACCTCACCAGCTTGCTCCGGATCATATATCACCACCAAACAGAAAAGAAAAAGAAACCAACAAAACCTAAAAGTGGGAGTGTAAGCGCGCGCGCGCGGCGCATGTGTGAGTGTGTGTGTGTGTGAGTGCGTGCGACTAGCGTGTGTCGTGAGAGTGTGAGTGTGTATGTGTGTGTGTTGTGTGAGTGTGTGTGTGGTCGTGCGGCGGCGTGGCGTGATTGAATGTGTGTGTGATAGATGTCGTGTGTGTGTGTGTGAGTGTGTGGTGAGTGTTGATGAGTGTGTTTTGTGTGCGAGGCGCACGTGTGCGTGCGGGAACTGTGTGTTTGTGTTTGTCCGTCTGTTAGCCTGTTGTGCTGTTGTCTCTCCGCCTGTGATCGAAGCCTTAATCCAGCGCGAACAGCTGTTACCTGCGGGCCGTCTATCCACCACAAAAGAGGGCTTCCGATCACCCACTGGAACGGAGATGATCTGACACCTTGCCCATTTCCGGCACGCGCCGGCGTTATTTCGAGGCATCGGGTGTCGTCCGTTCTGATTACTGATGCAAGTCCCATCTTTGTTGTTGTGTTAAAAGCTGAAGACACAATCGAGCACAGCTTTATTATCCTTTCTTGCGCCCGCGCGCGCACGCACACACACACACACACACACACCCACACACACCCACACACACCACGCCGTTTTCGCAAATTCTCCTTCCTGACGTACTTCACCCGCTTGCCCGTTTCCCGACTCACCTACCACCTATACCACCTACAAACTCAACACCTAGGCCCTTTAATTTCGTACCATCCATCAAGCCCCCCCCCACCCCCACCTCTTATTTCTTTTCAGTTCCCCTCCCAACCCCCTCTCCGCCGCACCCTAGCTCTCTGACCCATATAACCCACACACCATTCTCTACCCTAACCTTTATCCACCCTTCCCCACCTCTCCCACGCCCGTTCCCCCACCATCCCCCACCTCTCATATTTCTCCTCTTCCCCTACCCCATCTCTCCCCCTACCCATACCTCTCCCGACGGCCTAGTCTCCCACTCTTCCCCTTCCCTCCCCCCAGCCCATCACCCCTCTCCCGTCCCATCGCTAGCCTTCACTGACGAACGGCCCCTCAGAACCCCCATGTGTTGAGCCTATTTAAACCCTACTTAAACTAGACCTAAGCAATGCGCACCCCAACCGGCCAAATACGGATGCTTTGCCAGGTTTCTGAACACCACATCCTAAGGTGGAGGTGGGTAAATATTATTCCCCCCGTCTTCAACCCCCTTTTTGACACACTATCCCTTATGAGCGTGTTGCGTGTGTGTCTGTGTTGACTGCCCTATGTCCTTATCTGTTCCACTGGCAGACACGAACGAACCCAATGCGTAATCCCGACGCAGTTTTGAGCGCGGGGGAACGGGGAGGGGGGAGAGAGGGGGGGGGGGGGGGGACGACGGGATTAGGGCGGGACGCAGACGAGATCCACCGACAGAGAAAGATGACGGGAACGCGGTGTGGAGAACACCACCTAAATACCAATTGCGGGTACAGCTCCGCCCCAATACACGGCATCCTGCATGCATCTGTCCTCAAAGCAACAGGAGCACACACTAAATGTCTGTATTAGTTATGGTGACATACAGACTAAAGAGCACGACGAGAGAGAGAGAGAGAGAGAGAGAGAGTAGCGAGAGAGATGAGAGGAGATGGAGGAGAGAGAGCGGATGAGAGGGACCAGAGACAGAGCCGAGACAGAGCCCCAGAGCGCAGCGGAGGGGGCGGGGGACGAGAATCCCAATGTTCTTTACAGGTAAGCAGCATCCTTTAAAAGAAGAGTGTGTGCTCATACCCACCCAGCCTACCTTCCATAGACATAGCAGGAAAAACACAAGGATTTGTGCGGTTGCCTATCTCTCATCTTGTACAAGCATATCGGCGGGAATAAATCATACGACAATATAGCCAACTGCAATGAGCAAGTGGGATGCTTTGGTGAGCGGTATTGCGTTTCAGTGCGTGCTTGTCAGTCAGTGGGTGTTCTTGGTGTGTGAGGGAAGGGCGAGGACATATGGCCACGCGGAGGGGAGAGAGGAGGATCGAGGGGACTCCAACGCAGCATCGCCCGTTTGTGTAGGAATCCAGAACAAAACATGCTGGAAGAGAGCAGAGAGACGGTGCCTGAGCAGAGCAGCTAGAGCGAGAGAGAGAGAGCGAGAGAGAGAGAGAGCGACGACAGAGGACACAAACCCTCCAGACAGACAGCCAGACAAACGGAAGCACGGACCACGGGATGGATGGCGCCGCGGGGATGGGGGGGGGGGGGGGGGGGTGGAGAGAAGAGAGAAAAAAACGAGAGAGAGAGAGAGGTACAGAGAAGACATACCGGCAGACAGCCAAGCCGGACCGAGGCGTACGTCACCTACAAACAGCGCCTACAGGCAAAGCTAAAGACCTAAGAAAAAAAATTTTATAGACATACCCTCCAGGCGGGCCACCTGAAAAATTGGCACTGTCAGTGATACCTTTCAAGACATATATATATAGGTTTATCCAGAGACATTACCTCGACATAAAACTGATCAGGAAACATATGGGAACCAATTAACAAAAAAACAGACCCCCCACCTGTACATGACTTAGAAGCCAAATTGTTCATTAAAATTTTTTTATCGATATTCTTTTCCGCAAAGAACTCGTTTTTCACACACTTAACAGATTTATGTTCCGCCGAAGGAAAGAGACAAACCCAGTTACATGGCAACACACGACGCGTTCGACCTCTCTGGTCATGTTCAGGCAAGCCCGCCCCACCCGTCAAGGACCATGAAACCGAAGAGCGACCCAAACACTTATCTCTGACAAATTAGGCGGCAACATGGAAGTCGCTTCTCGTTTTATCTTATGGGTCTTTAAACCACGGTTTAAGCGCTACTCGTTTGTATCTTTGGGTCCTTTCCAACCACCGGTTATGCGCCTCTCGTAAGACATTATTGAGTCTATAAACCACCGGTTATGCGTCTCGTTTGTATCTTTAGGGGTCTTTAAACCACCGGTTATGCGCTCTCGTTTGTATCTTTTGGGTCTTTAACCCACCGGATTTATGCGCTCCGTTTGTATCTTTTTGGGTCATATATTCAACCCCCGGTTATGGCCGCGCCTCTCGTTGTATCTTTTTGGTTCTTTAAACCACCGGAT
Source organism: Conus ventricosus (assembly GCA_018398815.1). Lineage (NCBI taxonomy): Eukaryota > Metazoa > Mollusca > Gastropoda > Neogastropoda > Conidae > Conus > Conus ventricosus. The sequence continues at coordinate 48,811,998 of CM031619.1, forward strand.
CTGCGATCTCGTTTGTATCCTTTAGGGTCTTTAACCACGGTTATGGCGCTCTCGTTTGTATCTTTGTGGGTCTTTAAACCACCGGTTATTCGCTCACGTTTGTATCCTTTGGGACTTTAAACCACGGTTCATGGCTCTCGTGTGTTCTTTTGGCAGTCTTTAAAACCACCGGTTATGCACTAAGAGAAAGCAGTACACGGGATTCCACTTTGTAAAAGACTACCATAAAAAACACAGCAGGGTAGAACACCGGCCACCGGTCTCTGTGTTTTGCAATCCACATCTCCTTTCTAAAACATCAACATAAAATTGACACCTGACAACATAATTTCACCAGTGCCCAACTGTCTTTAGATCATTGCGTTCGTTAAACAGGCAGGACTAGATCGTCTTGCTGAAAAGGCCCAAAGAGGTCGAACGCGTCGTGATTCGTCTGTCATTTGTTTGTCTCTTTTGCTTACCCGCGCGAAGCAGTAAATCTTCTGTTAATTTTTGTTTCGATTATTCCAATGCCGTCACTCCTTTGAACAATTCGGTTATTCCAGCTTTTACACCACACCAACAGATTCTAAAACATTTCGGTACTTGGTGAAATACCTTGTGATGTGTTCAATTTTATGTTGATGTTTACGTTTAAAGACCGAATGATTTATATGCAAACGAGAAAGTCTCCGAAATTTACCCTGCAGTGGTGTTGTGTGTGTGTGAGTGTGTGTGTGCTGTGTGTGGTGCGTGTGCGTGTGTGTGTGTGTGTGTGTGAGTGCGCGCGCGCTCGCGCGTGTGTGCGGTGTGTGTTGTCAGTGAGTGTGCTTCTGAGTGTCTGAGTGTTGTGATGTTTTCCACGAAGGAATTCCTCGTATGCTCCTCTTGAACATCCCACGGTGGTTTCAACGATCCCCCACACACAGTCGAGAACGCAACCTTTCACGGCGTATTCTTCGCTAGATCAAAAAAAAAAAAGAAAAAAAAAGGCGCGAGTGGCCATGTTGGACGCACAACCGTTAGACCGTCCTTGAACCATCCCCCCCCCCCCCCCCCCCAGAAACCGTACAACTTAATCGGTCAATCCACATAGAATGTGGGTTCAAGTTCATCTTGGTACTGCATTACAAGCCAGCCAGACATGAGGCGTTCCTGTCTTTTGTTGAACTGGAGAAAACTAACGTTGTAGGCTGAGAAACTTTTGATAAGTTCCAGGTCAACATTATTGATTTCTGCACGCTAGAACAAAAACTTTCAATATTCGATCTCGTTCTGCACATCCGCGGGAACTATATAACTTTCATGCAACACACAGGTCAATGTGTATTTATTACTTCTACCCGTACCTTCGCAAACGTACCTAGGACTTTGTAGCCACCATGGTTAGGTACGAAATGAGCCCAAAACACCACATTCCCATATTACACTGGAGGCTACTGTTCCCTGAAACATCGTAACTTCCTAAAACACAACGTGTTTATTTTTTTCTTATTAATGTTCTTAAAGGTTGACATGGCACACCCCCCCCCCCGAAGCTCGATCCATATACATGTATTTGTGCTGAATGGAACTGTTTTTGATAGATACCTTCTATGCCTAAAACTCTGGAACGCTCAAGCAATCTTCCCATTTTGCCCATCTGTCTTGAAATTATTGAGCTGTGACTTTTGCTTGTTGCCCCCTTCTGAAATTTGCATGTGCGCTCATGTCAAGTATTCCCCGGTTGGTGCAGAGCTTTAAAGGATCGATCGACGGTAACACGGATCCACTACATCTAACTTACTGTGCCAGTCTGTTTGAAACAGTAACCATTCTCTGACTTAACAACCTGATAAGAGAATGCCTTTTCCACTTCCCCATCCTTCCATTTATTCACACTTCTGACAATCCGTAGGAACGTCCCACAAGTTTTATGTATAAAGGCCCAGTTGGGAGGATAGACTCACTTCTTTCAATTCTTTTCGCTATGCATGTTTCGGTATTCGGTTTAGCCGTCATTTTTTTAAATTTTTTTACTAATCTTGAACCAATCTTCCACTGCCCGAACAGTCCTATAATATAATAGAGGGTAAACTGTACGCTCACCACCTACACAAGAGGTATTTGGCGTCTTTTTGCCAGTACCCCACGAACGTATCAACAAGCACTGAGCTGTATGCGTTTACTGCTTTTAAAACGTACACTGGCCCCATAATATCTGATGAATTATTACTAACAATGGTAAACCCAGTGCCTACACAATCCTCTAAGAAACCTGGCATCTCCATATTACCAGGGTGTGTACATAGTTTTTCATGCTATCTACCACTTTTGCGATTGGCCTCTTCTGAAACTCTGTAAGTGCAATGGTACTCCCGCCCATATATCAGTTTCAGGTACAAATTCCCACGAAATATCTAGCAATCTTGCGACTTCTATTTTCAGCCCCTTGTAGTCCTCTTTTAATATAATGTTTACTTTAGATCCCACCTTTTCTGCAAACCCTATATCTAAGTTTTTCTGCAAAATATACTGTCAACCCACGCAAAATCCGATGGCTGCTGACGTTACTCTCTGATATGAGTCCAGCGGAGTGAGGAAATTAAAGCTCTGTCATTCTGCGGAATAACAATAAGATAATTTTCCCCTACACCAGGTATAAATAGGCACCCAAGTTCCCATTTCTAGTGACACAGCCATCAGCAACATCTGTACAGCAACGGAAAAAAATCAGCGGAGCTCCATCACCACCCCCTGCTTCCCTCCAGTGGGCAATCGCAAGAAGTCAACAACTCAGCCCACTCCTCACGCAAGCCTGTTCAGAGCTGTAACATTCCCTCGTAACTGTTAAGCATTTAGATAGAGGTTGTATTTTTTGTTACCCCCAGATCCGCGCATTCTCTCCAGTCACCGGTTATCGCAGCCTTCAGTTAATCTCTGAAGCACATAAAATTTGCTTTACTGTTGCCCCATTGTAAACCGATCCATTATCAGGACAACACTGTGTTACCCGACCCGGCTTTACCGCACACCTGCCCAGACCAACCCCCCCCCCCCCCCCTTTTCTTCTGTCTCCGCACATTTATTACTCTCTTCATATCCCCCACTCGATCGTAAATATATTGCTTACGCTACTCAAATCCTGACATTATCCCTATAATTCACCGTCTCCTAAACAAATAACGACCCACTAGTGACAGTACAAACAGAGGACGCCCACGGATTCTCATAATAAAACCAAACGTATCTTCTCCAAAGAAAATAAGAGAGAGAACCCTCAGCACTCAGACAAAATGTCTATGACTCCTTCCATCAGAGCGCCAACGCTCTAGCATAGAAACATGAACATCGATCGTGGAATTCTAGTCAAGAAAATGTTAAAAAACCTCCCAATTCCAAAGACCGAACACTTGAAACTTAACCTAACGCCCACACTCCTGGCAAAGACCAACAATCACACGAAACAATGCCAGCAACAATAGAGGAAGAAATACATGTTACAAGCGCTTGATGAGAGAACTTGCCGTCCAGCTGAGATTCACAGCTGCAATCAGCGGTTATAAAATCTGGACCGACACCCGGCTTAGCTGCATTACGCCTGAGTTTTTCAACGCAACCCAGAGCTAAAACTCTCACCATTATTACACGCCTGTTCAATCAATCTTCCAGCAATCGTTCATTTCACAGAACGGGACACCGTCAGTAATCATACCACCTATACAAGAACGGGGACCAAACACCACACTACACAAGCAATGGGGCGGCATAAAAACCGCCGGGGAGGAAATATAGGGGTATTTCGAACAGCGAGAGAGAACCAAGCGCATCAAAGGCAACTGCCCGAGCCGTGGCAAGTCTCTTAGCCTGAAACCTAGTCCAAACTTTTGACGAGCAAAACACACAAAACCGAGACCAATCTTCGTCAAGTACCATTCCCAATTCAGGACCTGTGCATCAGCTTAATTAAAACAACACCACGCGCGAGTTCCGTCTAGAATTTTTATTTTTTTTTTTTTTTACAATTTCCTATTATTTCTTATAACGGCACCACGGGAGCGTTCGTTAACACCAAAACATCAAATTTAACGCTAACACATTTACTGACTTTGAAGTTAAACTTGTAATGTTTTGTTTTGTTTTTATAGCGGTCCGGACACAGTGTGCTACATCCCCACCGCCAAGAGCAGTCATGAGTTTTTCTCATTACCAAACACCAACTGTCTACCAACACTCGCAATATCTTCAAGCTCGCATCGTGCTCCATGTAATTCGCTTCAACGGCTACCAACTATAAACTCTTCGGGACGTGTTGGACATTAACCACCACACCCCTCTTTGTTGGTGTACAGTCATCTACTCTGTGTGTAATGATATTACAATTTCATTCTCACGTAAATTTGTTTCTTTCCATCTCCATCCCCACACAACACACATATACGCATCTGCTTCATACCAACAAACTCTTATATACACGTATTTGTTGCTTTAATGTTTTGTTTTGTGATTTTTCAACAACTGTACCTCTACTCGAAACCGCATGAAAACCGTAACAAAAGCTCTTATCTGTACTGGCCTCTGCTTTCCAAACACGCTCACCTATGCGGACGGCGCTAGCCCCTTAGTTGAGAGTACCACAACGACTGGGACGACAGGAAATCTGCTGGCGAGGTCAAAGCCACTTTTGACGAACGCTGATCTCTAAGCTGCGGTCATGCCTCAGGACTGTGCAGCCAGCCCCAGCCGAACAGGACCCTTGAGCAGTGACTGCGGTGGTCGATAAGAAAAATTTATTAGTGTGGTCAACGAGCGACAGGCATGGTTGCAGGTGGGAAGCGCGGGAGAGAGGGTGTGACGTCGGGAGGGGGTGGGGGGCCCAGGTGCCGTGTGGAAGGGCGAAAAAAAAGGGAAAGAGAGCCAGGGAAACGTTATGATCAACAGACGAATATCATTCTAAGTATTGTCAGCGTACGTAAGGTATTAATCACGCTGGGCGACTGTGTCTTCGTTCGAGCGCAGAATAGTTCAAAAATAAAAGAAAGAAAGAAGAAAAAATTGCTGCGAGGACGTTTTAGATAACTTGTTGAAGACCCCCCCCCAACACACACCCTCCACACACACTACCTCAATTCACATAGAATATCCCACAATTCTCGATTCGCTCCCTCCCCCGAGTTGAGGCAACCGCTTGGCACAGGCTCACGAGGGGTTCTCCCTTTCTGTTAATTTACCAATTTTTACCACTAGGGCCAGGGGATGATCAAACCCGGGAGATAGTCGAAGGAGGAAGGACTAGCGCACAGCCAAACAACTCACAGCTGCTTACGAACTCATTCATATCTCATGCATTCGTCCCACATCCAACCACTTGTAAAGTCTATAACTTTACTACAATGGTTCATTTAGATAGAACGAAACATAATGCAAATGGAATCAAACAAAATTAAAACATTCTCTCCAAAATAAAACATTCTCTCTTTCCTGAACTACACAAAATTCATATTAACTACCACGTCTTAACTAAACCGTGTATAACCCAGATTTCTTTATTCAATTTACCTGCCAGGTGATCTTACCTATTCACGACTCCACTGTCTTTTCTTTCTTTTTATTTTCTTTTCACTGTCACTTTCACAGCACCGACACAACTGCTGGACTGTTCTTGGATGCGGCGCCTGGTCAAGTTTAGATGCTGGCACTGGCGTTGGTCTGTGGGTCTGCTAGCCGAGTGACGCTGCCAGGTATGACGGTCGCGTAACCCCGGTTAAGGTGGAAACAGTGACTATCACCATCAATCTGTTCTCTTTCTGTCCTTTCCTGCATTAACGGCATGCACTCTCTCTCTCTTCAGTGCCCTAACACAATGGACATGGTTGCTTTTCTTTTCTTTTTTTTTCTTTTCGTTCTTTTGCTCTTCATTAGTTTCGCAACTCGCTTCTCCACATCTCCCTCAGTCCCTTCCTCTGCAGACTATCTCACTGCTAATCTCTCACACACTTGGTTCTCTTCTCTCCTCCCCTCATCTCTCTGCTCTACCCTCCTCAGAGATTTTACACTCAGACCTCTCTCTCTTGTCTCTCTGTTCGTTCTCCTCTCGTTCTCCATTTCTCTCACTCTTCACATCCTACTTATCCCGTTCCGAACTGTCAAAAAGGGCGTGTACCATTGCCGTTCAGTATTAGTCACCCGCCTCGTACCCGACGTAACTCCTCTAAATTCACTTGGATATACAACCCTGACAGTCACGCCTACAGCCTTTACTCTCTGTGGTGGTCAATTGGTATTAAATTGTTAGCTAGATTTCACCCCACACACACTACCTTCCCCCCTATCCCTACTTAACTGCCGCAAGAGGCCTTAAACTCGTTGGGCATGGACCCTCTAAATTGGCTAGATGCAGATTCTGGGTAGGCGCCGCGACGTATTCTGACCCCTCCCCTCAACTGAGACCTGTCGGTCCAGCACTCAGACTGTTGCTGACTCCCGCTGTGACTAATATGGCGGATGCGCGCAAGGAGCTGTCTGCTGGGCGCCAAGCTGTTCTGCGTTTGGACCTTATGTCCAGTTGAAGTGGCCGGTACGGCCCACACTTAGGTAGTGGTTATATTTTGGCCCGTGACCATTTCCCCCATTGCACCAAGACTAAGCCCCGCATTGTCTTCTCAAAAAACGGTACCAACAAAGCCAACAAACGAATATGCTGACACCCAGCTACATGCCGCAAAGTTGAACAATACTCTTACAACCACCGGTTTATAAATTATAAACTATAATTCGTGATAACCACTCCAATGCGTTATCATTGACGTCGCGCTCTTGCGTATATTTCACTCATTTTAGAACGACCTACTGTGCCACTTCAGCAAATTCCCTCCTGCGGATATGCTCCTCTACTCTTCACAATTTTTTGAAAGACAATATATATGATCCTGATCCATGCCCCCTCACTGAGGAATCTCCATCCTCACTTATTGCAACTAATGCATCAATACACAAGCGACTGAATGTTTTTACTCCAGCTAACTACAATATCCCATGACCCCCACTCAACACAAATTCAGACCATGCACTGGGCTGAAACCCCTATCAATCACATAACTGTAATCAACACATATTATCAACCAAGCACCCCGGCATGTGATTGCCTTCCCTCTGAGTTGCAGCTTGCTAGACTACGCGGACATAAATAGTCAGCACGACATTCTGTCCGCCTGGGATGTTACTGCACTCGGTCGTTACCTGTAGGTTGCAAAAGCCTTGCCCAACGCAGCACTCTGTGTTTTATCCGCAGCGCCTCCTGCCGGCATAAGAGTGGTAGATGATCCGTCTCTCTCCGCCCTCATTTCATACAAGTATTTGTGGAATTTCTGCACGGCCCCCACAGACCGCTACCCTAAACACTCCTACTCCACCGTTGCTTCACCTTTTCACAACTTTGTTCCAACTTCCCTGAAGCATACCACACCGGCACAACTCGCCCCCTTCATGCACTCGCCCACAATACCGCAACCAATCCCACCGCCTGGATGCATCAGTCCGAACAAACAAGGTTTGGGACATATCTGGAAGCTTCACGATGGGACGGGAACCAAGTCATACCACACCGTCGCAGTGCATGCACTGCGGTTGCCCACTCGACCTAACCTGCCGGTAATACCTGCCTTGACCCAAAACCCAGAGAGGCCTCGTGTTGCTGCGAACTATGAACAAACTCCCAATAGAACCCCCTAACACACGCGACTCCTGACTTCTGTATTGGTCTTTGGACTATCTCGAGCATATCATCTTCTCCCCTTATCCTCCTTTCCGGATCCTGCTATGTGTCGCCTCCGACAACAACAACCTCGGAACTCGCCTATGTCTAGCCCTACATACAGTGACACAATCCCTGTCTGTTCTTCTGGAAAACTTCGGCCCCCCCAACATCACCCCTTCTTCTGCTGGGTCTCTTTCACCACATCAATGCTGCGTTGCGCCTCTGTGCTGGACTCCCGCAGCATATCTTTGCGCGCGCACCCATAACGCATGGACAATTTTTCGTTACCCTTCACATCATTCGTAATCCGACCGACCTATTCAGTTTATGGTGAATGGTCCTTTCCAAAGCCACACGCAGCTTGTTGTGACCCGTGGGACGTAGTACAGGGACTTGATCTCCCCCTTGAGGGATTGCTTCCTCACTTCCTGTCATCTAGCATATTCTAGAACGACCTAGCCTCCCTGCAACTTTCCTTTGCAACCTTACATGTCTCATACCTGTTGCCCCTTTGGCCACCGGGTGGATTGGCCCAATCAGCACCTCGGCCACTCTCCTGAACTGGATTTGTGTCCAATTCAAGGGGATGTTTCGAGGGCGCCTTCTTCTTCCCCCCTCTAGTGGCTGACTTTGACACACAATCACATGACATGCAGCACCGCTTGATAGTTGCCATTGCTCTGGCCAATGCAAGGACCTCGAAGCAACGCGACAGCTGTTTTGCTGGTTGCCGCGATGACCCGCATGAGCGACTCGTGACCACAGCCATGACCAGTTTGTCACGATAACCTGCTGGTACTCTCCCTGAGTGGTCCCCTTACTGTCCTTCCATGGTGAATCACTCGGTACAAACGCCCGCCTCATCACAAGAATTCGTCTCACCTCCTACTAACCTCCTGTTTCTCTCCACTCTTGCCAACTCCCAAGACTTTCCCGATCGAAGGGTCTAGTTCTGCGTGCCCCTAACTCCTCAGGTGCGACACATCTATGCCTGACATCCTCTGCTGGCCACGACTAACGGTTTATCACCCTTTTCCACCATCTTGCTCGTGTATGCTGCAGCCCCTGTAGCAGTCAACACATCAGGATCCCTGGATCCCTTGCACCTGGCATATTTCGATGATCAAAACATGAGGGGTATTCTCCAACACCAACGCAGCCCCCTGCTGACGACGACAGGGGTATACGTTTCTATCTCGCCACTGGGAAAACTCCCTCACAGTTTGCCATCGATTTAGAGAAAGGTCTGGATTTGCTGCACAAATCCTTTCTCGACCAGCCGTTGTTTCCCAACCACCCATGACCCCCAGAAGTGACTCGTAACACTTTCCCCCTTGCAGGCCACTACACCCTTCTTCCACAGGTAATGAACACTCAGCCTAGTGCCCTCCATCCCTGCCACTTGACTGCTTGTCCAGTGCTAGCCATAGGACTGCACTCACCCTCTTCAGAAGACTCCCTTTTGGATCACTGAGGTCGTTTCCTTGAGGACCTTCTTCCCCCTCTTGCCAGGCTGTGCCCTTTGGACCTCCTGCGCTCCATCCCTGCCACATGTCCTTTTGTGACAACAGACCACCTACTGTCCTTTGCCTTCCTTCTGCCCACCACAGGGTTAGAGACTATGCCGCCCCCTCTCCTAGACTCTTGCACTCTTCCTCACTGTGCCTAGCACCAGTTTCTCCTGCCACCTAAGTGGCCCAAACGTGCCTCTCTAAACCCTCTGCGAACTTCAACAACTCCTTGCTGACTCTGGCTGTCTCTCTTTCAAATTATGGTTAACTCCAGGGCCGACAACACTGACAAACTCTGTACTTCATAACTAGCTTTACCACTATCAGCGAACCTACTTACTTCGATACCACCTCCACTCTAACATTTATCAATATCGAGCATCCATACAACGTGCACCAAACTGCGTGATACGTTTCCCCTGCTTGTACTTTACGCTGAAAGACATTTCTTCCTGAACCCTCCTCTGTGAGGTCAAAATCCTTCATCAGCGAACTCCTATACAGCGCCGAATCAGACTGTTGTTCTGCTGGTACCGCCGTATACAACTCTGAACTGCTTACTCGTCAGTCCCGCAGCCCACCTGACTTGCCACTCTTCTGAGGCCAACCCTCTGGGACTGGTCGCAAGATTTCGAAACGACTGATGACTGCCTCACTCGCAACGGTACCAACCGAGCAATTGGGGCAACTTGGGTCGGGGGGCTAAACTGCGCACAGCGTCACAGGAAAGAACCTATCCTCGGGTTGGTCTCCTTTGTATTTCACACTTACATCTAACTCTACAGATATATCCCCCCCCTCCCCCCCAACACCCCCACCCCCTAAACCTTTCATCTATGTTTCCTGCGTTTCCTTTAGTCTTTCAGTTTCTGCGCTTCCCTTAGTCTATCTGTTTCCTGCCTTATTCTATCTGTTTCCTGCGTAACCTGAATATCAATAGCTGACTCCTACACTTTCTGTTTCTTCCTTTTCTACCGCGAACACGTCGATATTTCCGCTCGTATCATCTATTTCCAATCTTATGTTGGTTATCAACGAATTCAGCAATCAAATCTCCTGAGTAACCTAGATCACGAGCAACGCTCACCAGTTGTTAATAGGGGAGTTCTTTTCTTCAGCCAAAATATCTCTTTCTTTTTTCTTTATTTTTTGGAACAGAATATATTCCTACGCAGCCAAACTGGTGGTTCCCGACACGAGTGACGTACTAGCAATCTATTAATGATAATTAAGCTTGGGACAACGTAATTAGTTTATCTAAGGACGCTAGCGCCTGACACCCCACTATGAGGAGCGAATTATAAGGCAGTCTGAGCGAAATAAGTACTCTGGGGCTGAAATGCCAAGCCTATTTATTAACTATCTTGGACGCAATGCCCAGCCTCGTGTATCCCAACAAACTGGGGCACATTACAGTAAGCCAACCCTAGACTTAAGGATTACCCACTACTTGCTCCCACCCAGCTTCCTCTCTGCGAAGTTGCGTTGACCAATTATAATAAACAGGGCCAGGAATATCCTGGCCGGTCGCCAATAATTGTCACACCTCGGCGTGATGTCGAAGGGGAAGGACTAGCGCCAGCCCAAAACCCATCACAGCTGCTTTACGCATCTCCTTCCATATCTTCATGCATTCGTCACATCCAACCACTTGTAAAGTCTCTAACTATCTCCACCAGGCATAGAACGACACCTCCACTGCATTATGGCATTCAAACACAAATTAAACATTCTCTCTTTTCCTGAACTTCACAAATCACTTTATCTAAACATCATTCAACTAACCGGGGTTATCTTACCCAGATTTCACTTTATGGCCAGGTGATCTTAACTATTTCACGGAATCACTGTCTTTTCTTTTCTTTATTTTTCTTTTCACTATCACTTTCACAAAGCACGACACAAACAGCTGGCACTGGTCTTGGTCTGCTGCGCGCCCCCTGGTCAGGTTTAGACTGTGGCCTGGCGTTGGGTCTGTGGTTGGCTTGACGAAGTGACGCTGCCAGGAATGAGGTTCGAACCCGGTTTAGGTGGGACAAGATGCATATCACACATCAATCTGTTCACCTTTCTTCCTTCCTGCATTAACGCAAGCACCTCTCTCTTTTCCCGTCTGCCCTATCAATGGTGACATGGTCGCTTTGCTTTTCTTTTTTTTTCTATTCTTTCTCTTTTCCCTCTACATTAGTTCGCAACTCTCTCTCTCCACATCTCCCCTCATTCCTTCCTCTGCAGACTATTTCTCACGCTAATCTCTCCAACTTGGTTCTCTTCCTCTCCCCTCATCTCTCTGCTCTTTCCCTCCTCAGAGATTCCACTCAGGCAACCTCTCTCATCTCTGTCTCTCTTTTCGTTCTCCTCTCGTTTTCCTGTTCTTCACTCCTCACATCCTTCTTAACCTGTTCGATCTGTTCAACAAGGGCGCGTACCATTGAGTCAGTATTTTAACCGCCTCGTACCCGAAGTTATCACCCTCTAATTCCATTGGGATATTACCAATCATGCCGTCCACGCCTACCGCCATTAACTCTTGTGGTGGTCACTTGGTCATTTAATTGATTAAGCTCGATTAATTACCCCCACCCCCCATACTTCCCCCCTTTCCTACTTACTGGCGCCGTGAGGCTTAACTGTGGGGCACTGGTCCCTAACTTGGCTAGATGAGTCAGGGGTAGGCGCCGCGACGTCTGACCCACTAACAGACCTGTCGGTCCCGCCACACAGACTGTCGCTGTCTCCCCGCAGTGCTAAATTGGCTTGGATGCGTCGCCCATGGAGCGTCTGCTTGGCGCCCAGATCAAGATGTCTGCGTTTGGACTTTGTCCCGTTGACGTGGCGGCGACGGCCCACCATTAGGATGTGTTAATTTTTGACCGTGACAAGGGGCCATCCAATCCCAATCCCAGTTTAACCCGACACGCGACAAATTGTCCATGCAGACTGACCTTTGCAAGTGACAACCCATTCATCCACCGTCTACCCCCTCCGTTCCACCCGATCAGACGTTAAAGTACCAAGGATAGGGGCAATTGCCCTCAGTTCGTTGTTTTTAACTGTACAGCCAGATCTAATGCTAGGCAACAAATGCAGATCACAGCAGGCCACGCTGGGCGTCTTCACAGCTCTAAAAGCCGTTCGAAGGAGGCTGCGGCGAACCGGCTGTACACCAAGACGACGTGACATAGAGCGCGAGGGAGGAAAACTTAGAGGCAGGCGCGCCCTGTTATGACAACTCGCGGCGCACGTCCAAACGCACCATTGAGCGCTGAACTTCACGGTCATAGCTGCGGATTCAGTCTCTTATGTTGATCCAGTCTCTCCTTATTGCAACCAGGGGGCAGAGGGTATCAACCACTGCTCTCTTCTCTCTCTCTCTTCTCTCTCTCACAAGGACCAAAACGACTCCCTCACGGCCGAAACCTAGCACACTCATTACCCCCCGTGTAAAGTGTACAGACAGCCTGAATGATGGCCTCTCTTTGACCTTCACGATAAGGTCGTGCACGGTACTAGGACGGCTTCCTCGGAAAACGGAAACCTGCACGTGCACGCCCACCTCAACTTCAACCAACCACGCAGATGTACCCACCAGCCTACCTCTACCCTGAGCCCCTACAACCAACTCCCCCTGGCCAATCACCCCCCCCCCCCCCCCCCCCCCCCCCCCCCCCCCCCCCCCCCCCCCCCCCCCCCCCCCCCCCCCCACCCCCCCCCCCCCCCCCCCCCCCCCCCCCCCCCCTACCCCCCCCCCCCCCCCCCCCCCCCCCCCCCCCCCCCCCCCCCCCCCCCCCCCCCCCCCCCCCCCCCTCCTTTCCCCCTTCTCCACCCTGGCCCCTCACACTCCGAGGTTTTCCGCATACTTGATCGAATTTTGTTTGTTTGATGATTATTTAAGCGTAACATTTTACCAATTTTCCTCAAGCTGTTCCCGTGTTCGGTGCAGGTACCAGCGGAATTGGACATCAGGGCACGCCTGGCGCGGTCCGCTGGCACGGATCTTAAAGCTGAGCGCTCGTCTTTCAAATCCGAGAAGCCCCGCCCGCTATATCCATCACCCACGAACCCAAAGAAAGAAAACAGGACCAAACTATCACCTCGCTTTATACGCATGAGCTGCACGCCGCACGCGGACAATGAGGTCGACTTTCCCCACACCCCCCCACCCCCCCCCCACCCCCAGCGCCGAGACAAAGGTCAGCTAGATGCTTTTCTGAGACCTTGAGCTAACAAAAAGCTGCGTTAAGCGACGAAACAAGCACAGAACCAAACCAAGACTTACCGGACCCATCGCGCTAACGCTTTCGTTCGCATCCGTGCCTGCGAAACTCGACTAGACTCTACAAACCTACGTACTGGCTGTACAACAGAGCGTTAGGTTGATGTCGTGTTGGAGTCTGTCAAAGGCTCTGAAACCTTGACGAACTGCGAATCATCGGTCTGCACCGACCGCTGGACATATATATCACTGGCGGCCTTGCAGAAGTATTGGTGGAACATTTTCCAGCTTGCACGCTCGACTCTTACAGGGGAACCCCCCGACTCTGAATGAGGCGGCCTGCCATCCACAACTCGTATGACCTGCTGCACTGACTCACCAAAATAATGCAGAGATCCTTTTAATTCTGTGGCTTCGCCCACACGACTGATCAACAACGTCGCCGGTTTCTGTCACCACGGCCTCTTCAACAACACGACACCAGTTAAGAACACACACCTCTGTCAACAACACCAAGGGTATTAGACACACCCTCGTTGCACAGCAGTCGCGGTATATAGCCCCCACACCTCAGTCTCCCCAACACCCCTGGTAATGACACCGCTCCTTCTGTAAACAGCACCAATGGTTCAGGCACCCACCTCTTTGTAACAACCCCGGATGGTTATGACCCAACTCTGTCCACACCCCAAGGGTATATGCACCCCACACCTCTGTTCAACAAACACCCATGGTTCTGTCCACCTCTCCGTCACACAACCCCCCTGGTTATGACACACACTATCTGTAACAAACCCCAAGTGTTATGAACACACCTCTGTGCACAACACCAAGGGTTAAGGGCCCACATCTCTGTCAACTACAACCAAGGGTTATGAACACACCTCTGTTCACCACACACGGGTTATGACACACACCTCTTTTACACACCACCAAGGGATTATGGCCACACTTGACACACAACATCGAGGGTGGTTAAGGGCACACACCTTGTTAACAACCCCCGGGCTATGGCACACACCTCTGTTACCAACACCAATGGTTATTGCACACACTCTGTTAACAACATCAAGGTTCTGGCACACCCTCTGTACCCCTCGAGGGTTTATGGCACACACCTCCTGTCAACAACATCGCGGGTTATGGCCCAGCCCTCTTTCACACAACACCACGGGTTATGGCCCACATCTCTGTCACACCAACATCACGGGTAATGGCACACACCTCTGTTAACAACATCAAGGGTTCTAGGCACAGAACTCTGTCAACAACACAAGGGTTATGCACTCATCCTGTCCACAACATCAAGGGTTCTGGCACACATCTGATCAAAACCTCAAGGTTAAGGTACACACCTCTGTCAACAAAATCGAGGGTTATGGCCCCACACCCCTGCCACACCCCATCAAGGGTTAGGCACACCTCTGTCAACACACCAAGGGTTATGGCCCCACCACACCTGTCCACCCCCCGATGGTATGGATACACTTCTGTCCAACAACACCAGGGTTTTGGCATACCACTTCTGTCATACACCTATGTTTAAGACATACACCTCTGTCAACAACACGATGATTATGACACACACCTCTTCAACAACACACTGGTAGAGGGCACACACACGGGTTATGACACACCGCTTCGGGTCTTCCCGCGTCAAACCCTACCAAGGGATATACACAACTTCGGACGAACAACACTATGGGTTGACCACACGCTTCGGTCCGGTCAACAATACCAAAGGTTATGACACAACTACGGTCAACAAACACTATGGGTTAGGACACACACCTCGGGCACCCACACCAAGGGTTATGACACACAGCTCTGTGAACAACATCAAGGGTTATGATGCCACACACTACTGACCACAACAGGGGTTCGGCACACACCTCAGTCAATACCCCACCCGAGGTTAATGGCACACCCTCTGTCAACAACACCAAAGGCTATGGGCACACACCTCTGTCCACAACACCAAAGGTTTATTGCACACACTATTAACAACACCAAAGGATATGGCCACACACTCTGTCTACCCCACCAAACGGATATGGCACACGTACCTCTGTCAACAAACCACAGGTTATGTCACCCCCTCTGTCCACAGCACCCTACATCCATATACACGGGTTATGGCACACACTCAGTCAACAACACCAAAGGATATGGCACACACCTCTGTCAACCACACCAAAGGTTATGGCACCACCCTTTGTCATCAACACCCCGGGTACTGGCACACACCTCTGTACACAGCACCGTCTGGTTATGGCCACACTCTGTCAACCCCCCCAGGGAAATGGCACACATCCCTGGTCCACAACACCGATGGTTATGGCACACACCTCTGGCAACAACACCACGGGTTCAGGCACACATCTCTGGTCAACCAAACACGCTGGTTTCAGCCCCCCCCTAGTCACCCAAACACCTAGTTTCTGTTTCCATTTCTGTCACCGAAAAACGATCGTAATGACATTCCCAGCGAGCGGCGACTTTCCAGCTCTCCCAGGCGCCCCCCCCCGCCCTCGCAAGGGTTTCCGCACTATGGTTCCGCACTCGGCCGCGCTGTAAGCAATACGCACTTGACTAACGCTTAGTCCACAAGCAAATAGCACCTTGACCCGCTTCTTACCTTCAACCCTCCTTTGGGCACGACAACGATAGGGCACCAAGTACGTAACAGGTCGCTCACCGCTGTCTTTCGTGCAAATGGTACGAATTGAAACTGTCCAGCGGACACTACTGGTGTCAGGCTTGGAGCCGTTTTACTATTAGAAAGCCCAAAAGTTGTGTGTTTTATTACATTATCACTATCCAGAAGCTGCGCAGTACAACTCCTGGTCTTCCATACCGGCACAGACAAACCAAATGCCCCAATGCCACCCGACACAAAACCACCCCACGAAAGAGCCGACCCCCGACAACGGACCGATCTGTTTTCACTTCAGTTTGTCAGCTTCTTAAACGCTTTAAAAACCTATCTTAAACAGACGAACGGCCGCACGAAGTCCGAGACCCGCGAAGTAAACGCGTGCCGACAGCACAGAAACTCATGACATTCTCAGTTTTTGCAGGACAACCAGACCATTCCAATATTTCATTACCAAGAGTATACCTACACTTGCTGCCCCTCACGCACGTGCCCGTTCAGATCCGCAATAGAGTATGTCTTCGTAGTTTACTAGGTATTATTCAGCCGAATAATCGCGCCACATGCGACAAACACAGCAGGATTGTCACACCAGTCGTCCCAGCACAATAACTCCATTTTTTAAACTTGCAAATGAGGCAAGGGACCCCTACCACCACTACACGTACAACAAAGTAGGGTAACTTTTTGCTCCCATAAAACAAACAACCTAACACAGCAGTAACCTTTCTTAACGGCCCGGCCCGCCTTTTAAACATGAATGAAGTCCAGCCGCTTACTCCCTGACGAACCATACTAATAGTGGGGGGAAAAAAACCAGGACGGCCAACAACTGCCTCTGTCATCATCGTAATGACTTGGCAAAGATTTGGGACTTAAGGAGAGAGGGAGGAGAGGTTGAGATTACGAAACAGGAATTGCCCTTACCAAATAAATATAATGGGTCGCTATGACAACATACTTCCCTAGAAGCCTGAGGGACCTCATATAACCCTTTCGCGACAGATCTACTTTGTATTGCCTGCTCCTGGGCTTTTCGATCCGGCGGATCGCAATACATCAGGGAACCGGCTGCTGGTCTTGTCTGTGCTCCTGACGTCCATAGAGACACCCAACAGTCCATAATACCGTGGTTGTTCTCATCACAAAGGGTACAAACACGGCCACACCAGCACCCCACAGCAGCCCGCGACGATGTATACATCACCCACCAAACGAGAGTGGGGAGCCAAAATTTGCTCAAAAACACTAAAGACATGCATGCAAACAGTCTCAAATGTCGGGGACAATCTTTGAGCCTACGTTCAGGATCCACCACGGATGACGGAATCAAAAGACTTTATATCTACAATAGTTTTCTTAATTTCATGTTCCATTTTCATCCTCCCTTCAACCTCCCCACCCAAATTTCCTTACGTCCCAATTTTTGGCCAAGTCTTACTATGATAACAGAGGAGTTGTTGGCCTGTGCTTGTTTTTCCCCACTATTAGATTGTTCGTCTTTGTATTTGTCTGACTTTATTCAAGTTTAAAATGCTATGCCAGTCTTGAATAAAAGTTACTCTGTGTTAAGTTTTCTTATGGGAGCAAAAGTTAACCTACTGGTTTACTGTGTATTGTCCACTTTTTTGTTTTGGGTCCCAAGACAAGATGTAGAGGAGTGGGGTGGAGGATGGGGGGAAGGGGGACGAAGGGAAAATATATATTTTGTCCTTTTCATTAAACTGAATCTAGCTCCTTTTTTGTGGAAAATATACTTTGTTAAAGGCGGTAAACTATTCAAATGATTCAGGCAATTAAATCGATTGCAGATCTGACAGCCTTACCACGGTCGTCTTCGCTGCAAACACAACATGATTTATCTAAATTACTATGATTAAGGCGAAATACTACATCAATAAAGTAATCAAATTACATACACGATCCTGTTACACACTCTCTCTCTCTCTCTCTCTCTCTCTCTCTCTCTGGGGGGGGGGGGGGGTGTTTGAGCGGTCGTCAGATGCAGCGGACGCATGTTAATTGGCTCTGTTTAAAAGTGTTAATTACACTGGATCTGGACAGTGATTTCGACTGTGTATCTTGCGATTGCCTTGGTGGTATACCATGCCTTCAACACAGTTAGATTTCCGTGTGCGGTGTGGCTGTTTTACACCGGTATTTCTCTCCTTCATGTTGATGAGAGCCAGAAAAAGTGCCGCCATGTACATGAAGACATTGAAACTTAGGACGAGGATAGACGGTGTTATGGCAGGCTGCCTCCTCACGCTTCTGTTTTGGGGCAGTTTATTACTGCAATGTGGAGATGTGGAACTAAACCCGGTCCACCACGTAAAGACAGCAGTCGTCAAACCTCGTTGACTCATGACAGCCGCAGAGTCAGCACTGGAAAGACAGCAAGTTCGTCATCACGTGAGACATCGTCCTCTCTAACGTCCGATATCCCCTCCAACCTCGATTTGATGGCAATGCTTCAGACGTTGAACACTAAATTTGATGATATGAAAGATGACATCACAGGTATCCGTGATGGTTTGGATGGATTACAGGAGGAGGTCCACGCGCTGAGACAAGAAGTGAATGACCTGCGCCGTGAAAATGATGAAGCTAAAGAAGAGGATCCAGGATGCTGAAAGGAAGACAGACGATCTAGAAGGGCGTTCCAAGCGGAACAATTTGATCTTTCACGGTCTTCACCGCAGGCAGAACGAGACGCAGGAGGAGTGTGAGGCTTCGGTCCGAGAGCTGTTGACGGACCAGCTGGAACTGGCTGCTGATGTCCACTTTGACAGGGTGCACCGCCTGAGCAGCAAGCCGAACGCACCTGTCATCGCATGCTGCACATTCTTCAAGGATAAGGAGAAAATTCTTAAGGCCAGGAGTAAACTAAAGGGGACTAATGTGTTTGTGGGGAGGACTTCTCCCTGCGTGTAAGGGAGATAAGAAAAAGACTGTCTCCTCATCTGAAGAAGGCCAGGGAAGAAGGGAAACGCGCCATCTTGGTGTACGACCATCTCCTGATCGATGGTAGGAAGTATTACCTTGGTGAGGGAGAAACTCTTAGGACCAGTGAATAGGGGGGTGGCCCGCCCAGTTCAACACCGGTTACACCGGTCACATTTTTGAGGCACGCACGTGATAGTTGTGCGGGGCGACGGGTGGTTCGGGGCAGGAGAGGGTATGTGTGTGCAGTGAGAAGTGAACTTGTTGGCATTGAAAAGACAGAGTGTGTAGGGGGTCAGGGGCGGGGACACATGTAAATAATCAGGAAGGGATTATTTTGAATGATCGTGGTAATGACAAGTTGAATGTTCTCATTAATGAAAATTCTGGCTGTAGTAATATTTTGATGTACCCGGAAATGAACGAAAGTGATTTTGTACATAACATACAGAGTGAAGGTGTTTGCCACACTTCATCACATCGTGAAGTGAATGGCTGTGACATTGTCAATGACAGTTTTGGTGGGGGGGCATCTCAAAAGGAGGCATGTCATGAACCGAATGGCTGTGACACTGTCAGTGACAGTTATGGTGGGGGGTCATTTCAAAAGGAATCAAATGATGACAAAGTCGGGGTTCGTTATTGTGATGTAACTTCTTGTACTCAAATGGAAAAAGACATGAATGGGTATACAAACATAAGCAGTAGTATGTATGAAAGCATGTGTGATTATGGTGAATCTAATGAATTCGAGACATGTTCATTTCTGCATTGGAATGTTAATGGACTTTTACCAAAGCTAAGTAATAAGGAATTCATGTCTTTTTGTTAAAATTTGACTTCATATGTCTTGTTGAGACGTTTGTTGAATGTCCCCAACACCTCACTTTCCTGGGTTACACTGTTTTTTTATAAACCAGCTATTAAGTTTACAAAGCAAGGAAGAAGATCAGGTGGAATTGTCTGCCTAGTTAAAAATTAGTTTATATCTTATATTCAGGAAATTAAGACAGACCATCCCAACGTTCTTCTGTTTCTAATTGATAAGAGTGTGTTTGACCTTGATGAGAACATTATATACTGACTTCCATAAAAAACGCGAAAAACTGAAAGGCTATTTTTCGGGTGAAAAGGGGTGAATATACAATATTGAACCATTGTGGCAAGTTGTTTGGGTCCAAGACTCACGTGCAGTGAAAAAATTGTGTGAGCAACACATCATTCCCGGCATTGGAGGGTCAAGAAAAATGGCAAACTGGTTGCTGCATGTGAGGCACGTGTGTCATACGTGATTGTTCTGAAAGTGACCAGTACATGATTGTTCTGAAAGTCTACTATTTATCGAAAGGGGGGAAGGTTTTTTTTGGTGTGGGGGGCGGGGTTGAAAAAAAGTGAACTTTGGGTTGGGGGCCCAATTTTGGAAAAAGAAACGGGGGGGAAAAGGGGTTTTGGTGGGGGTCAGGGGGGGGGCCGGGGGACTTTTTTTCCCAAAGGGGTAAAAAAATCGGGGGGGGGGGGGGGGGGGGGGGGGGGGGGGGGGGGGGGGGGGGGGGGGGGGGGGGGGGGGGGGGAAAAAAAAAAAAAAAAAAAAAAAAAAAAAAAAAAAAAAAAAAAAAAAAAAAAAAAAAAAAAAAAAAAAAAAAAAAAAAAAAAAAAAAAAAGGGAAATTTTTTAATGTTTGTTTGAAAGTTAATTTTTTTTTAAATGAAAAAATTCTGGTGTTTTTTTAAAATTTTGAGTCCCAAAAGGAAAAAAGGGTTTTTAATTTAACAAAACGGTAAGGTATACATTTTCTGAAAGGGGCCTGTAACAGGGTTTTTCGGAAAAGTTTGGTTCCTTTTTCAAAAAGGGGAAAGTGGGGGAACAATATCCCCCAAATGAATTTGGGGGGGGGGGGGGGGGGTTTTTCTAAAAATTAAAATGAAAAAATCTCTTATTGTTTTTTTTTTTTTCGGGGAAAGCTGTTTTGGGGTTCCCTCTGTTTTTCCTGTTGTTTTGTCTTTTCGGCTTTTCTTTCGGGCTTGGGTTGTTTGGGCTTTTTCCCCCGTTGTTTGGGGTTCTTTTCTTTTTGTTTTTCTTTCTGTCTTTTTGGGCGTTTTTTGGGTCCCCCACCTTTTTTCCCGGGTTCACTGTTTTTTTTCCCTTTTTTCGGAAAGGGTTTTGGTTGTCTGCCTGTTTTGGTTTTTCTTTTTCAAAAATTTCCCCCCTTTTCTTTTTGTTTCAAATTTTGGTTGTTGCCTTGTCTTTTTGGGTTTTCCCCTCCGGCGGGGCTTTTTTCTGGGGGGGCGGTTGTTCTTTGAACCTTGTTTTTTGGGGTTCCCGCCCCGTTCTTTTTGTTTGGGGCCCAATCTCCCAAAACTCCGGGTTCTCTTGGGGGCTTCTCATTTTCGGGGTTCCCTGATTGTTCTGGTTTCTTTTTTCCCTCCTTCCCTTCCGTCTCTGTTTTAAAAGTCCCGTCCTGATTTTCTGGTTCTTTTTTTTTCTTCTTTGTGCCTTCTTGTTGTTCGGGTCGTAAATGTTTTTGGGGGTTTTAAAAATTTCTTGCTTACCGGGGGTTGTCTTGGGTTCCCCCTTTGGGTTTGGGAGGGGGGGGGGGGTTTAGGGCCTTTTCTTCTGATGTCTCTTTCTGTTTTTGTTTTGTCTTGCTGGTCTGTCTTGTCTGTTTTCTGTCTGTCTCTGTTTGTTTCTGTCTGTCTCTGTCTGTCTTTTTGTCTCTGTCTGGTCGGGTTTTTGTTATTTTGTTCTGTCTTTTTGCTGCTCTGTCTTTCTGTCTGTTTTGGGTTCTGTCTGTCTCTCCTCTCCTCTTTTCCCTTCTCTTCTACTTTTCGGGTCTCTTTTTTGTTTTGGGGGTCTTCTCTGTTTCGGTCTCTCCCCTTTTGTCTGCCCCTTCTCTTGCGTTTTCCTGTTTTGTCTCTTTTGTCTTCTGTCTTTTTCTTTTTCTGTCTCTTTTTCTGTCTTCTCTTTCTGTTTTCTCTCTCTGTTCTCGTCTCTCTTTGTCTCTCTCTTCTTTTGCTCTTTTTCTCGTCTCTGTTCTCCTCTGTCTTTCTCTTTTGTCTCTCTTTTCCTCTTTTTTTCTTCTTTTGCCCCTTTTTTCCTTCTCTCGGGTCCCCCTCTCTCTCTCTTCTCTGTTTTTCTCTCTCTGTCCTGTCTTTTCTCTTTTAACCCTTTTTTCTCGGGGTCTCTTCTCTTGTTTCTTTTCTCTTTTGTTTTCTCTGTCTTCTTCTAGTCCCTTTTTTCTCTGTCTTTCTTTTTCTGTTTTCCCTGCCGGGATTTTCTTTTCTCTTTTCTCGGGTCTCTTTTTGTCTCTTTTCTTCTGTCTTCTCTTCTGTCATCTTTCGGGTCCCCCTTGTCTGTCTTCTGTCTCTGTTTTCGTTTTCCCCCTTTGTCTTCTCTGTCTTTCTTTCTCGTCTCTTCTGTCTTTTTGTCTTCTTTTCTGTCTTTGTCTTCGTTTTCTCTTTCTTCTTTCTCCCCTTTCTTTGTGTTCTCTTTCTTTGTTTTCTTTTTGGTTTTCTCTGTGTTTTCTCTCTGTGTCTTCTTTTGTGTTTTTCGGGGTTCTTGTCTTTCTCTGTCTTTTCGTTCTCTCTTTTGTCTCTTTCTTCTCTGTCTCTCTTTGTCTCTGTCTCCCTTTTGTCTTCTTGTCTCTTTTTCTCTTTCTCTGTCTCTCCTTGTCCCCTTTTCTTGTCTCTCTCTGTTCGTCTTTCCTCTGTTCTTTTTCTCTCTCTGTCTCTGCCCTCTCTCGGGTTTCTGTCCCCTCTCTTTTTCGGGTTTCTTGTCTTCTCCTCTGTTCTCTCTTTCTCTCTTTCTTTTTCTGTCTCTCTTTTGTCTTCTCTTGTCTCCGGTTCTTTTTCTGTTCTCTTCTTGTCTTTTCTCTCTGTTTTCTTTCTTTCTCTCTTTTTCTGCTCTCTCTTTTGTTTTTGTCTTCTCTCTGTCTTTCTCTCTCTTGTCTCTCTTTTCTCCTTTTTGTCTTCTCTGTCTCTTCTCTTCGGGTTCTCTCCCTCTCTTGCCTTCTTGTTCTCTTCTCTCTTTTGTCTTTTTGTTTCTTTCTTTCTTGTCTTTTTCTCTTTTTCCTCTTTTTCCTCTTGTTTTTGTTTTGTTTTTGTCTTTCTTTTTTTCTGTCTTCCGTCTCTTCTCTTCTGTTTTGTCTCTGTCCCCCTCTTTTTTGGTTTTTTCCTCTTTTGTCTCTGTCTTTCCTTGTCTTCTTCCTTTGTCTTCGGGGCGTCTGTTTTGTTTTCTTTTTCTTCTCTCTGTTTTGTTCCCCTTGTCTCTGTCTTTTACCCTTGTTGTCTTCTTGTCTGTTTTCTCTGGTCTCTTTTCTTCTTTTCTTTTGTCTCTCTTCTGTCTCTTCTTTTCTCTTTTTTCTTTCTCTGTCTCTCTCTTTCTTGTTTTCTGTCTTCTTCCCCCTTTTCTGTTTTTTCCCCTTTTTGTCTCTCCCCTTTTTCTCTCTTTTTTGTTGTCTCTTTTCTCCCCTTTTTTCTCTTTTCTTCTGCCTGTTTCTCTCTCTTTCTGTTGTCTTTTGTTTCTCTTTTTTGGGGTTCTTTTCTGTTTCCCCTCTTTTCTCTGTCTGTCGGGTTTTGGGTTTTCTCCCTCTCCCCTGTCTGTCTTTTCTCTTCTCTTTTCCCTTTTCTCTTTCTTCCCCCTTGTTTTTGTCTCTTCTCTTTCTTCTTTCTGTTTTTGTTTTTTCTGCTCTCTCTCTTTTGTCTTCTTTGTCTTTCTTTTTGTCTCTGTCTTTTCTGTCTACTCTGTCCCCCTTTTCTTTTTTTCTGTCTCTTTTTCCCCTTTTTGTCTTTTCTCTGTTCTCTCTTTTCTCGGTTTCTGTTTTTCTCTTTTTGTTTTTCTTTTCCTCTCTTTTTTTCCTTTTTTCTGTCTCGCTCCCCCTTCCCCTTTTTTCCTGTTTTTCTCTCTTCTCTGTTGTCTTCTCTGTCTTTTTTTTCTGCTGTTTTCTTCTTTCTTGTTGTCTCTGTCTCTTTTTCCTTCTTTGTTGTCTTTTTCTCTTCTTTGTCCCCTTCTTCTCTGTTTTCTGTTTTGTCTCTTTTCCCCTTTTCTGTCTGCTCCTTTTCTCTTTCTCTCTGTTTCTGTCCTTTCTTTTTTGTTTTTTTCTTTCTTTGTTTTCTGTCTGTCTCTGTTTTGGGTCTCTTTTTGTCTCTCCTTTTTCTTCTTTTCTCTTTTCTTTGTTTTGTCTTTGTCTTTTTTGTCCGTTTTTTCCTTTTTTGTCTTTTTGTTTCTGTCTGTCTCCCTCTTTGAAGCTTTTGGCTGTTCTTTCGGGTCTCTGTCGTCTCTGTTGTCTGTTCTTTCTTCTGCCCTTCTGTTTTGTTTCTCTGTTTTGTTGCTCTTCTTTTTGTCTGTTTGTCTCTTTTTTTGTTTGTCTGTTTTTGTTTCTTTTTTGTCTTTTGTTTGTCTGTCCTGTCTTTTCGGGTCTGTTTTTGTTTTGTTTTCTTTTCGCCCTTTTGTTTCTTTTCTCGTTTCTTCTCTCTCCTGTCTTTTTCTCTTCTGTCTTTTTTCCCTCTGTCTTTTGTCTCTCTTGTCTTTTTCTTTTTTTTTGTCTTTGTTTCTCTTTTGTTTTCTGTCTCCTCTTTCTGTCTTTTTCCCTGTCTTTTCTTCCTCTCTTTTTCTGTCTCTGTCTCTTCTTCTGTCTGTTGTTCTCTCTGTTTTGTCTCTTTGTCTCTGTCCCCTTTGTCTTTTTCCTTTTCTGCCCTTCTTTTTTGTCTCTGTCTCTTCTGTCTCTTCTTTCTTCTTTTCTCTTCTCTGTTCTGTATCTTCTGTCTCTTTTTTGTTTTTTCCTTTTTTGTCTCTGTCTTCTTTGTCTGGGTTCTTTTTTTTCCTGGGTCTTTTTTGGGTGTCTGTTTTGTCTGTCTTTTTGTTCTGTCTTTTCTGCCCCCGGGTCTTTCTGTCTGTCTGTTTTTCCCTGTGTCTGTCTGTCTGTCTCTTCTGTCTTTGTTGTCTCTTCTGTTTTGTTTTGTCTGTCTCTGCTGTTTCTCTCCCTGTCTGTTGTTTTCGCCCCTCTCCTGTCTGTTTTTGCCCCCCTTTTTCTGTCTTCTTTGTCTTTTTTGTCTGTTTTGTTTCTCTCTTCTTCTTTTTCTTCTTGTCTGTCGTCTGCCCTCTTTTTCTTTTCCTTTTCTTGTTTTGCCTTTTGTCTGTTTTGTCTTCTCGGGTCTTTTTCTCTTTTTTTCCTGTTTTCTGTCTTTCTCTTTTTTATTTTGTCTTTGTTTTTTCTCTTCTGTTTTCTTTTCTGTTCTGTCTCATTTTTTCTGTTCTTTTTTTTCTGTTTTTCTCTCTTTTTCTTCTTTTTCTTTTCTGTCTCTGTTTTTTCTTTTCTTCTCTTTTGGGGGGGTTCCCTTTTTTTTTTTCCCTTTCTTTTGGTCTCTCTCTTTTCCCTTCGTTTTTCTGGTCTCTTTTTGTTGTTCTCTGTCGGTCTCTGTCTCTTCTCGTTCTGTCTCTCTCTTGTCTTCTCTCTCTGTCTCTCGTCTTGTTTTCTCTTTCTCTCTCTCTCTCTTCTCTCTTTTTCTCTCTTTTCTGTCTCTCTTTTCTGTTTCCCTTTTCTTCTTTTCTTTTCTCTCTCGGGTTCTTTCTCTTCTCGTCTCTCTCTTTTCTGTCTCTCTTTTCTCTGTCTTCTCTCTCTTTTCCTCTCTCTCTGTCTCTGTCTCTCTGTCTGTCTTTGTCTCTGTCTGTTCTGTCTGTCTCTGTTGTCTCTGTCTGTATCTCTCTGTCTGTCTCTTTCTGTCTGTTTTTGGACTTGTCTCTGTCTGTCTCTGTCTCTGTCTGTCGCTGTCTCTGTCTCTGTCTGTTCTCTCTGTCTTTCTGTCGGTCTTCTTTTCTCTCTCTTTTCTCTCTCTCTCTCTCTCTCTGTGTTTCTCTGTCTCTGTCTCTCCTGTTCGGTCTTTTCTCTGTGTCTGTCTTCTGTGGGGGTTCTCTGTTTCTGTTCTCGTGTTTCCGGGTGCCCTCTGTTCTTCTGTTCTCTCTTTTGTTTTCTCTCTCTCGGTCTTTTCCCCCTTGTCTTCTTCTGTCTCTCCGTCTTTTTTTGGGGGTTTTTTTCTCTGTTTTCTTTTCTCTCCCCTCTCTCTCTGTCTCGTCTCTCTCTCGGGTTCTCTCTCTGCCTCTTTTCTCTGTCTCTGTCTCTCTCTTTTGTCTCTCTCTCTCTTTTCTCTCTCCTCTGTCTCTGTCTCCTCTCTCGTCTTCTCTCCTCTGTCTCTCTCTCTGTTCTCTGTCTCTTTTCTCTCTGTCTTCTCTCTCTGTCTTTTCTCTCGTCTTGACCCCTTTTGTCTCTCTCTTCTGTTTTTCTCTCTCTCTGTTCTCTTCACCCTGTCCTCTCTCTCCCCTGTCTCTCTCTCTCTGTCCCCCTCTGTCTGTCTCTCTCCGTCTTGTTCTGTTCCTTTTTCTTTCTTTTTCCTTATTCGTCTCTCTTGTCTCTGTCTCTCTTGTCTCTTTGCCCTGTCTCTCTGTCTCTCTTGTCTATCTGTTTTCTCTGTCTTTGGGGTCTTTGTCTCTCTTTTGCCCTTCCTGGTCTCTGTCTCTCTCTGTGTCTCTGTCTTTTGTGTCTTGTCTCTGTTCTTGTCTCTGTCTCTCTCTGTCTCTGTCCCCTCGTCTCTCTGTGTCTCGCCCTTCACTGTGTCTCTCTCTGCCTCTTTTTCTCGGGTGTGTTCTGTCTTGTCTTCTCTGTGTCTTTTTTGTCTCTGTCTCCCCTTTTGGCTTGTCTCTCTTTGTCGGTCTCTCGGGGTCTGTCTCTCTGGGGCCCTTCTGTCTCTCTTCTCTCTGTCTTCTCTCTGTCTCTTTTGTTTTCCGCCCTTTTTGTCTCTCTCTCTTGTCTCTCTCTTTTGTCTTGTCTCTCTGTCTCTCTCTCTGCCTCTCTTCGTCTCTGTCTCTCTTTGTTCTTTTGTTTTCCCCTCTCTTTGTCTCTCTCTTTTGCCTCTGTCTGTCTCTGTCTCTTTTTTTTTCTCTGTCGGTCTCTCTCTTCTCTTCGGGCCTGTCTATGTCTTTTCCCCTTTTGTCGCCCTTCTGTCTCTTTCTGTCTGTTTTGTCTCTCTCTCTCTTTTTGTCTGTCTGTCTTGTCTGTCTTTTCTTTTGGTTGTCCGTCTCTCTTCTCTCTGTATTTTCTCTGTCTTCTCTCTGGTCCCCCTCTGTCTGTTTTTGTCTCTCTCTCTTGTCTGTCTGTTTCGCTCTCTGTTGTTGTCTCTGTCTTCTTTTTTTCTGTGTCGTTGTCTCTCTCTTTCCCCTTTGCCCTGTCTGTCTCTGTCTTTTCTCTCTCTCTTCTTTTCTGTTTGGTCTCTCTCTTCTCTCTGTTGTCTGTCTCTGTCTTTTCTCTCTTCTGTTGTTTTTCCGGGTTGTCTCTTCTCTCTGTTGGGCTGTCTTGTTTTCTCTCTTTTCCTCTTTTTCTCTTTTGGGTTCTCTCCCTTTCCCCTTTTCTGTCTGTCTCTGTCTCCCCCTCTCTCTCTGTCTGTCTGTCTCTTTTCTCCCTCTCTTTTGGGGGGTTCTGTCTTGTTTCTCCTCTCTGTTGTTGTCTCTGTCCCCTCTCTCTTTTGTGTTTTCTGTTGTCTCTTCTTTTGGTTGTTGTCTCTGTCTCTCTTCTCTTCTGTCTGTCGGTTTATATAAAATTTTTGCTCCTGAAAAAAAAAGTTTTCTCGACACGGAAGACACTCAGGGGTGTGTTGCTCTTGACCCGAAAACCCTTTTTCAAAAATTGTCTCGTTTGTCAATGTAAATTGTAAAAATTTTGTAGTTGCTGTAACTTAAACCCAGTTGTTTTCAAAAGGACAAGTTTGAACTTCGGGTTTGCTTGTTTTATTGGGCCAGAAAATGGGCCTTAAAATTAACGATGGTTTTTTTAGGATGGTATGGGTTAAATTTGGAAGAAATTTATTACAGCCCTTCAAAAGGAAAATGTGCTTTTAAATGTTAGGGTGCCTTTTAATGCAAGAAGGGTTGTGAACGCCAAGGAGGGAAAGGGACTGAGTAATTTTTACACCAGGTATGGATGAATGAGGATGATGATGGTAATGATGGGGAATCATGGAAGGGAAAAACTCGAAGATAACTTTGTGAATTTTTTTGGGTTTTCAGTCGCTTTTGAATTTCTTTTTCCCATTTTTAAAACGTGCCCTTTTGGGGCTGTTTTGACAAAAAATTTCAAAGTGGGGGATTTTACTTTTTTTTCACCGCTTGGGGGCAAGTGGATTGATTATGTTTTTATGTCAAAAGCATGTTGCCCTGCGTGCAGCTGTGTTTTATGTGTTGGGGCTCGAATGTTCTGGCACTTCCCTGTAGTTTTTATTGGAAAGATGTGGAGAAAGAATTCATTCATTTTAGTACAGTTAAAACCCATAATGAGAATAAATATGTTTGGTCAGAGGAGTTTTGTACTTTTTAAAAATGAGCAAAAAACGTGATTTCAAACAAAAAATTTTGATAACGCTTATTTAGTTTTGATACAGATATCGATTTCTTTTTCTTTAAAAAAGTTAAAGTCTTATGCGGCAGTGCGGGTATGATGAGAAAAAAAAGGGAAAAAGAAGAGAAAGAGTGTTTGGGTTTTATGTGAAAAAGTCACCGTAAAAAGAAAAACGTTAGGGGGGGGACTTGGAAATTCAAGCGAGCAAAGCGAGCAAAGAATGACTTCAACGAAAAAAGAGAGGCGTACGTTAAGGAAAGAAAGGAAAATAAGTATTTTTTAAACCAAAGAAAAAGGTAGGGGGCCCAAGGCAAGGTTTATTAAATTAAAAAGTAGGACATGATTTTAAATATTCTGGGGACAGTTTTAGGTCTGTGAAAACAAAATCAGTGATCTACAATTCTTTCCTTTGATCGTGGTACGAAAAATTTTTTCATTTTAATGAAAAGGGTATGATGTCAATCATGAGAAATGCGAAGTCATAGGGGAACAAACATTAGGTGTTTTGAGCTATTTAATGAAACGAAATTTTCCCGTCAAGGGGGCCTTGCCAGTATTTGGGCATCTCAAATCTGGGGAAAAGGAGGCCCCGACAAAATCATAGGGGGAAAATTTTTTAAAATGCAAATGGTTTTTGTTTTCGATTTTCTGGTTTTCTTTTCAACAAATTTTTTTTGATCATGGAATTTTCCCCAAACAATGGTCACGATCCATTATTTGTACCAATTATAAGAAAAGGGGACGGGTTTAAACGCCAATTTAAATTTTCGTGGCCCTAGCCTTTAAAAAGTGTTGTAAAAAAGTTTATACACACA
>CM031619.1:48846231-48854268 GCA_018398815.1 Conus ventricosus
ACACACGAGAGAGAGAGAGAGAGAGAGAGAGAGGAGAGAGAGAGAGAGTAGAGAGAGAGAGAGAGAGAGAGAGACAGACAGACAGAGAGTGAGAGAGAGAGAAAAGCACTTCATATTACAGGTCATAATTATATTTACTAAGTCGTTCACGTATAAACGTATCACTGTTTCCTTGGTCTTCATTGGGCGGAGGTATAAATATCAATTTCACTTCAGATTAGTATATTTGTATAAAAATATTGTTCCATTTACATACAGACATACAACCGACAGACGGACAAAGTGAATCCAGTATACCCCCCCCCCCCCCTCCAACTTCATTGGGGGTATATTGTTCCATATCTGACAACATTTCACGGGTGAAGCAAGTGTACCTTTAGTAGACTTTCCGAACAATCATGTACTGGTCACTTTTCAAGAACAATCACGTATGACGGCTTAATATTACGATGAAATAAATAGTAGACTTTCAGAACAATCATGTACTGGTCACTTTTCAGAACAATCACGTATCACACACGTGCACACTATGCAGAGCAAAGTTAACCAGCGACAAGTACGCAGGCATGCAGCCTTTATAAAGCCGCGCTACAAGGTTCAGATAACGACTTGCCGTCTGAGCGCTACAGAGATGCCAAGACTACGAGCAGAGGAACGCAATCGTGCCCTAGGCCATCTGGAGGCTGGTGTGGATGCCAGGCAGGTCGCCAACATCTTTAACGTCCACATCTCAACCATCTATCGTCTGCAGCACCGCCTGCGAGTCACTGGTAACACTGAGATCGTCCCGCCAGGCCGTCCTCGGGTCACCACACCAGAAGAGGATCGCCATTTTGTTCGAACCCATCTGCGGGACAGGCGGCAAGCAGCCGCTAACACTGCTCGACAGGTGCCTGGGAATCTCCAGCAACGAATCAGCCTCAACACTGTGCGGCGGCGTCTTCAGGAGAACGGGCTGGCATGTAGGCGTCCTCACAGAGGTCCGGTACTGACACCAAGACACCGGCAGGACAGGCTGCAGTGGGCACAAGCCCGAATCAACTGGTGCAGGCAGCAGTGGGGACGCATACTGTTCTCAGATGAGAGCCGTTTTTGTATTGACATGGCTGACGGTCGTGTCAGAATATGGCGTCGACCTGGTGAACGCTATGCTGACTCCTGTGTGGTAGAGCGGAACCCCTGGGGAGGCCCGAACGTTATGATATGGGGTGCAATTGGCATTAACCACGCCATAGGACCAGTCATCTTTCAGAACATTGGTCCTGGTCGCAGACAGGGTGTCAATGCACAGCACTACATCCACCAGGTGCTCAGACCCCATGTTGTTCCTTTTTTGGCGCAACACCCAAACTGGACATTCCAACAGGACAATGCAAGACCACACACAGCCAGGGCCACCCAGCAATTTCTTCAGCATAACACGTCAATGTGCTGCCCTGGCCAGCCCTCAGTCCCGATTTAAACCCAATAGAACATTTTTGGGATGAACTTGGCAGACGGTTGGACCTCCTGCATCCACGACCAGCAACAGCGGCTCAACTTCACCAGGCCATCGTCCATGTGTGGGCTGGTGTGCAAGGGACGCATCAACCACCTGGTCCACTCAATGAGCCGCAGGTGTCAAGCAGTGTCCATGCAAATGGTGGCCACACCACGGTATTAGGACTTCAGCTGGTTTATCACGTGACCTTGGATTTTCCACAGAAAAGACATATTGCTGATGACATTTTCACACACTACCGGTGTAATGAATCGAATCACGTTGAATTCTCGCTTCCACTCTGTACAATTGTGACCAATAAAATTCGCCCCTAACCTTCAGCTTGTTTTGCTTTCGCGTTTTTATGGAAGTCAGTATATATACGTATATCCCACCTGAAGGATACCTTATTATAATCATTTGATGTTGACAATGGTGTTGATGAACTTGAACAATGTCTTTTTGATTGCATGTTGGAGTTAGATGATGTGTTTTGGATTCTATCGGGCGATCTTAACAGTAAGAACTTCTAACATTTTTTTCCTGATATTATAGACTTCAGTGATGTAAGTTGTAACTTTCTTCATGATCATTCTGATCTGGCTAGCATCATAAGGAATTCAGCTGACAATGTACATTAATAAATATCGGAAAAAAATTTTTAAATATGTGCACAGCTTTTAGTCTGTGTATTCTAAACGGAGTGTGCAATGGGGATATAGATGGAAATTATACTTACATATCTGAGTCAGGAAACAGTGTCAATGACTACTTTCTGCTGTCTAAGAGACTGTTTGTTGTTGTTGTCTCGTCGTGTAATTGTTAGTGTCGGAGAGAATAGAGTCTGATCATTTGCCAGTTGAACTGCATTTAAAATTTAAATTGAAAAGAAATGTTACAAGGGGGCATACCATTACCGGTGATCAGTTTATTGAAAAGTTTGTGTGGGATAATGATTTAGGAACTATATATTGTCAGAAAATGTTATCTGACGAAATATTATCTGAACTCGATGGGACCATTAGCCTGATTGATTCTGATTACAATGGTGCTCTGAGTGTCTTTAATGAGTGCATCAAAAACAAGGCCAATGTATGAAAAAAAAATCAAATTGACAAAATATCATAAAAGTGGTGATGGTTTGATGGAGAATGTAAGTCAAGTAAGAGAAAGCAAAACAACTGCTTAACATTTTTAGAAAATCAAAGAGAAAACTGACAGTGATGCATATTGCATAGCAAGACGAGAGCATAAACATCTAATAGATAGAAAAGAAAAACAGTATAATGATTTAATATTGGAAAGGCTTGTTTCTTCAGTAAATAATCAAAGAATTTTGGGAGAATGTACATAAAGTGTCCAGTAAAAGAAACAAGTACATAATAATTTAACAGTTGATGATGGTTTTACCATTTTAAAGGATTTACTTGAAGCGGAAGTAACTAGAGAGTGTAATAACGAAGCTAATGATGACTTTGAAACAAATTATAATGTTGAAGAAGACTTTAGCACGATGAACCGTCCGATATCAAAAGAAGAAGTGTTACTTGCTGTTAGAAAGGTAAAGAACGGCAAATCTGCAGGCCCAGATGAAATATAGGAGAAATGTTGAAACATGGTGGGGATCGAGTTATTGATTTTTTCGTAAAATTGTTAATGTGTTGTTTGATAAAGGCGTTTTCCCAGATAATTGGACAAACTCTATTGTAATTCCTTTGTTTAAAAAGGGAGACGCAGATAATCCAGGTAATTATAGGGTATATATTTATGTGATACGAGCAGTAAAATCTATAGTACAATCATAAATAGCAGACTTCAAGAATGGGTTACAGAATATAATTTGACAGGTGAACATCAGGCAGGGTTCAAAAGGGCTATTCTACTGTCGATCATAATGTTCACGTTGTTGTCATTGGTCCAGAAGCAATTTTGCTTAAACCGAAAATTGTATGTAGCCTTCATCGATTTTGAGAAAGCCTTTGATTCCATTTAACAGACACTATTATGGCCTATACTCTTGAGAAATGGCATAAAAGGCAAAATGTTTCGTTGTATTCATAGCATGTACACTAATGTTAAAACCAGAATTAAATGTGGTTCCATGCTACAGATTACATTAACTGCACACGTGGAGTGAAACAAGGGGATGTGTGCAGTCCCGTTTTGTTTTCCTTGTTTATAAACGAATTAGCATTAGAAGTTATTAGGGAAGGGAAACACGGGGCTATTTTTTCGTCAGATTATTTTGAACTGTTTATATTGCTTTTGGCTGATGATGTTGTGTTGCTGTCTGAAACTGTTATTGGTCTTCAAACACAGTTGAATAATCTGTATAAAGCAGCTTCAGCTCTCCAGCTAAAGGTAAATATGGACAAAAGTAATATTATTGTGTTCAGAAAAGGTGGGTATTTAGGAGCTAGAGAAAGATGGATGTATGCAGGAGCTGTGATGCTGTTGTTAATGTATACAAATACCTAGGAATTTGTTTTTCAACAAGATTGAGTTTTGTTATGGCATGTCGTAATTTAAGTAGTAGAACTAAAAATGCTTTACTGTGCATTTTACAAAAGTTATATAAGTTTAAAAATAACTCGTTGACTGTCCTTTTGAAGATTTTCGATTCACAAATTCAGCCGATTGTTCAGTACGGCGCAGAGCTATGGGGACTTGATAATGCGGCATCTGAATGTGAAAAGGTTCACTTATTTGCTCTCAAAAGATTTTAGGCGTAGAGATGCGAACTCCTAATGACTTTGTTTACGGAGAGACAACAGATACCCTATATAAATTCAGCTGTAAAATGTGTA
Source organism: Conus ventricosus (assembly GCA_018398815.1). Classification (NCBI taxonomy): domain Eukaryota; kingdom Metazoa; phylum Mollusca; class Gastropoda; order Neogastropoda; family Conidae; genus Conus; species Conus ventricosus. The sequence continues at coordinate 48,850,519 of CM031619.1, forward strand.
AAGTTTTGGTTAAAATTGACAAGAATGAGGAATCTAGGCTACCCCAAAAGCTTACAAAATGTTGTATGATTTAGATATACGTGAAGAAAAATTGGGTTACAAATGTTCGTTGTAAACTATATTTGTTTGGTTTTGGATATGTATGGCTTAACCAAGGTGTTGAGGGATAGACAGATTTCTGCAAGTTTTCAGAGAACAGTTAATTTTATGTAGATGGCAAGAGTGGGACTCTCATATTAGTGATAGTGAAAGGTTTTATGTTTACAGAATGTTTTGCATGGTGCCTGAGGTAAAAATTTATTTACTGATGAATTTAGATAGGCATTTAAGGTATGCATTAACGAGGTTTCGATTTGGCATTTCTGAAATAGCGCAACATCGTTTACGTTACAAACACATAGTAATGCTGACTTAAAATGTCCGCTTTGCAAAATGAAAAAGAAGATGATGTTCATTTTGTCTTATGTTGTCCTGTTTTGAGTGACTTAAGAACACAGTATATACCTAGTAAATTTTATGCAGATCCAAGTATATTTAGACTTGCATTGCTTATGGCAACAGAGCATAAACAAACTGTGAAACAACTGTCCATTTATCTTTACAAAGCATTCAAGTTGCGTTCTGTTCTGGTTTCTTAATTAGATACTAAATACGTTGTTAATTACGCATTTGTGTATAGAAGTTATGTACCCCTTCATGAGGGGCAATGGCCTATACATGATAAACTTTCCGTTTCTGTTTTCCGTTTCTCTCTCTCTCTGTGCGCGTGTTGTGTGATCTATCTATCTACATATATAAACATGCTTATATACATACATACACACAGACGCACAGATAGACACACAGATAGATAGATAGATAGACAGATAGATAGGTAGGTAGGTAGATATGTGTGTGTGGTGGGGGGGGGGGGGGGGCGCTGGCGCAGGCGCGCGCGTGCGCGCGTGTGTGTGTGTGTGTGTGTGTGTGTGTGTGCGCGCGCGCGCGCGCGAGACCGCCCGGAAAGCTGGTAACTCACCACGAACATCCTCTCTCTCTCTCTCTCTGCAATTGAATGTAGCGCACATGACTGTACCGCGCATGCATGGGGTCTCACTGAGGGAGGGGAAGATGCGTGTAGACTCTCCCGTGTGTGTGCGTGTGCGTGTGTGTGTGCGCGTGTGTGAGTGTGAGTGAATGTGTGTGTGTGCGTGCGTGCGTGCGTGCGTGCGTGGTGTGTGTGTGTGTGTGTTTATGAGCACGCGTGAGGGTGTCCAATTGATAGTTTGATCGATTAAATCACGATCCTGGAACGCACTAAGCTGTTAGCTGTTCATTTCCCCCCCCCACCCCCCACCCCCCATCCCCCCAACACTCCTTTTGAAGTGCGTGCAATGATGATGACAAGCCGGTACATGGCACTCAGGTGTACATCAAGTACATTGGGCAGGCACAGACGCTTTCCATTTGTCGTCTGCGCCTTTCGGCAAGGCCATTCAATCACGCACTTTCACAGCCGTGCTCACACCCCCACCCTGTCATCTGCTCTCCACCCTTCCTCCCTTCCCCCATCCTCCCGCTTCGCTCCCTTTCCTACCGTCCCTAACCCTGCCTCCACCCCTTCTCCTTCCGTCTCTCTCTCTCTCTCTCTCTTAGGTGTGTGTGTGTGTGTGTGTGTGTGTGTGTGTGTGCGTGCATGCGTGTGTGCGTGCGTGTGTGTGTGTGATATAAATGAAAAGTGAATGGATATGTCGTTGTCATAATTGACGTTTTTTTTCCCTTATCTTCTTAAAGCTCTCAGGGTTTGTTTATTCTACCTTCGTTCTTCTTGTTTCTAAGGTTGCATGTTCAGGCATAATGTTTTTAAAAAAAAATCACTTATCATACCCTCTATGAAACATCTATCTCTGATCATCATGTCATGTATGTGTCTAGTGATTACATGTATACGTGCAAGAGGGAAGGAACTAGAGAGAGAGACAAACAGTCAGACAGATGGAAGGAGAGAGAGAGAGACAGACAGACAGACTGACAGATGGAGAGAGAGAGAGAGTTTACATATGTACATGCGAGAGAGAGACAGAGAGAGAGAGAGAGAGAGACAGACAGATGGGAGACTGAGGAAGGTCAGAGGGAGAGATAGGGCACAGGGACAAAGAGAGAGAGAGAGAGAGAGAGAGAGAGAGAGATGCTGAACAATTAAGTAGTGGGGAAAACAAGTGCAGGCTAACAATTCTTCCGTCATTATAATAATGACTTTGCAAAGATTTGAAATTTTAGAGAAAACAAAAAAAAAAGAAGAAAAAAAGAAGATAAAGAAAATGGGGAAATATATTATAAATATAAAAGACCCTTCACTAGCTGCCTGAGGGAACCATCGTGATCCCTTCTGGAGGCAGATCTATTTGTATTGCCTGCTCCTAGGCCTTTCGCCCGCTGGATCGTACTCATCAGGGAGACACGGCTGATTGTGTCTGGCTCCTGGTGTCAAATAGAGACACACCACAGTTCATAATTCTGTGGTGTTCTCACCACCAAGGGTTCAAAAAAGAATCCAACAGCACCCCAAAGCAGCCAGTAAAGGATAGTAAAATGGAATAAAACGAAACTGTGGAGAGGAAAAAAGTTGCTAAAAACCAAAAGCATTATACAAACAGTATAAAATGTTCGGGACAATCTTTGAGCCTATGCCTGATGATCCATTCAAGGATACAAGGGAGATCAAAAGATATGGAACAGTTGAGTGGTCAGCTCTGCTGTTCTATAACTCAAGCAATGTCAGTGGCTAAGAATTGTGCAGGACAGCCTTTACTTGGATCTCCTAAGAGATGCAATCTCCCACTGATTGACCAAACAATATGATGCTGAACAATTAAGTAGTGGGGGAAAACAAGTGCAGGCTAACAATTCTTCCGTCATTATAATAATGACTTTGCAAAGATTTGAAATTTTAGAAAAGAAAAAAAAAGAAAAAAAAGAAGATGAAGAAAAATGAGAGAGAGAGAGAGAGAGAGAGGAGAGAGGAGAGAGAGAGAAGAGAGAGAGAGAGAGAGAGATTCAGATTCAGATTCAGATGTTTTTATTTTTATAGGCCTTGGCCCCTCAGAAGGGGATGTACATGAGACACAATAAAGCAGCATCACCAGATTCAATATGATAATTACATTACAAAAACGCTCGCCTTTTGAAAGCTTTATACAGATAAACAGCAAACTGTTTTACAATGCTTTCATTCTTAGATGTCATTAACAAGACAAGCCTGAACAGACAAGGTCTTATGTAAAATTTCAGTGGAATGAATTTTTCTCTTAAATCTTGTAATTCTGGACAGGTTAATACAAAATGCACTTCATCTTCCCTTGACTGTCGACATAATGGACATAGCAGATCAGAGTTATTGATTTGTTTATAACGATAATGATGAACAAAAATATCAGACACTCCAGTTCTAAACTTAGTCATTATAAACTTCAGGTGCCTGTCCATACGCATTGACATGTACATTGGGAGAGAATGAAGATCATTAAATGTTCTATAAAAACTAAAAACCCATTACTATTTTGAACATGGAAATTCCAATCTTGCCATCTACAATCGATAAGTCTTTCTTTAAACGTACGGACAAAGTTGTTCATATCTCCGACACCTTGGTTAAGCCACACATACCCAAAACCATATCGTATAATTTCATTCTAACATGCGACACCAGTTCATCTTGCCTCTATTATCTAGTTCTAACAGCATTTTATACGCTTATGGGCAATCTATCCT
>CM031619.1:48861984-48934484 GCA_018398815.1 Conus ventricosus
TTTCCTCCCCTTTTCCCCTCCAGGCAGTTGGTTCAGTTCTGGGTTTGCACATTATTTATAAGCCTGGGCTAAAAACAGGAAGATCTAGAGTACTATGACGTCTTATGAATTACGCGTTCTGAGTTTGTGTTTTTGTTTATTTACGTTCCCCTCTCTCGCTCTGTGCCCCCCCCCCCCCCCCCCCCATTTGTCCCAACAGGAATCCAGTTTTCATCGGATCTTTTTCAGATCTGGCATTGGTGACTCACTGGCATACTGGGAAGGTCAAGATGGAATCTCATTTGTGCTAGAAAGTAAAGTAGACTTCTTATTTTTTATAAATATAACTTTGTGGTGAAGCGAAGTGATGTCGGGATTCGAAGAGATCAAACACGCCTCGCTGTTGGCCTTTATATAGATTGAAATCACAGTGCCAACTGTCAGCTGGAGTGGCTCAGTAGAGAGGAAAACAGAAAGTCTGAAGGTGCCGTGGTTCAATCCCTGGTGCAGAGCCTTTTTCAGGGCAAGGGGGACATAGGAGTGGGGTGGAGGGAGGAGGAAAGGGAGCACTCATAGCGCCACACCATACAGATCATCATACTGCACCACACACAGTACTACACCTGAAAAGTCTTCACATTACACACTACACCACATCACCATACCTCATGAATCATCACTCGGTACGAAACGCCCATCATTATGCTGCACAAATTTTCACACCATGCCACACATCGCATCATCACATCGCATATCATCACATCACACCACACATGAGATTGCTATACCACACAATTCACTGCATCACATTTCACTCATATCAGTAAAGCACTCAAATAACACATTTCTCCCTCATCACTACTCCACACACAAGTCATCACACACTAACTCCACATTGCCACACACACCATCGCACCATGCCACACATCACGTCATTACACCACCAAATCGGGACGTCACACAACCCACCACATCACTACACCACGTCAGATCACATAGCTCACCACATCACTGTTTAACACAAATCATCACATATCACATGAAAAATCACAAATCATCACATCACGCAAGACACTACGTCTGCACAGTATAAACATCATCACGCAACACCACACAGCACATCACTACAACACACAAAACGTCGCATCACGCACATACCACACAAATCACAGCGCGCACCATGCCATATTACTGCGCCACACAAATCATACATAAATCACCAATCCCCGCAGAGCACCACACACACACCACACCACACTCACATTATTGCACCACGCAATAATTGCACCGAACAGCACACCATATCATTACAGCACACAAAACCATATCATAACACCATACAAATCATAACTCCACGAATCACAGCAATATCAGAAAAACGATCATTGCACCATGTAGCCACAGAAATCGTCACACCACACCGCATCACTATACCACACAAATATTCACCACATAACACAACACATCACATTGCGACACATCGCACCACATAATTCCCCTCCGCTCCACGCCGCGCTGCACACGTCACTCCACACCACATCGTACCAATCTACCACCACACCACAACGCCACTCTGTACCACACACTACACCCATACCACACCGAACCACACTGCCACCACACCTCACACCCTGCCTTACCAAACACTGCGCCCAAACCATACCAAACTACACTACCAACACACCACACACCTCTATGCCACACATTACACCCATTCCAGACCATTCTACATTTCATTCCAAGCTACACACTACATCACACACCCAGCTGTACATCACCCCAGGTCATAACATCTTACCACACACCACACCACATTACTTCACTCTAGGCAAACATATCACCACACACACCACACCAAACTAGACATAACACCACACCACATCATACTACACACCACGCATTATTTCACACTAGTATCATACCACAGCAAACACCACACCACACTAAACAGACACCACACCACACTATATCATACCACTCACCACACCACATTACTCCACACTAGGCATTACACTATCGCACACTCCCACACCACGCCACTATCACACCCACACCACAGCACACCTCACACACACAACAATCACATCACCACCTACACTACATACACCACGCCACATCACACCTCACATCACATTCACCACCTACACTACATGACACCACGCCACATCACACCTCACATCACATTCACCACCTACACTACATGACACCACGCCACATCACACCACAGCACACCTCACACCACACAACATCACATTCACCACCTACACTATATGACACCACGCCACATCACACCTCACATCACATTCACCACCTACACTACATGACACCACGCCACATCACACCACAGCACACCTCACACCACACGACACTACACCACACCACATTCCCCACATCACACTATACGACACTATGCCACATCAAACGACAGCAAACCTCATACCACAATACATGACGTCACGTTATATTATACCGTAGCACACTTCACACCACCCGTCACCACACCACACCACATTCGCCACCACACTCCACTCTACAACACATTTTTTTTTCACATAAGGCATCACACCGCAGCACAGCACACCCCACCACACATGACACCACAATACATACCACATGAAACCATACATCAGACCATATTACATCTCACAAGGCCACACCCCACAGCACAACCCACACTACACCACATAGCTTCACACAGCATGCCTCTAACCACAACACACGACAATACACCACGCCACAAGACACCAAACACCACACCACGTCACTTCGCGCCACGCCTCCCTCTCTCTCTCTTTCCCCATCACTACCCTATTTCACTTCCCCCTCCCCACCCCACCCCATTCCTCCCATCCGTTCCACTGCACGTGTCATGCACAGTCTTTGCATGATATCCTTTCTCCAGAGCGTTGTTGTTCACAGTGATAAACACTACATTCAGACAAGAGACTAACAGATGGCTTTCTTACATTACTCAGTAGCGGACAACACACACTAAACCGGCTTTTAGACCCTCATGGTTGGGGAGGGGAAGAGGTGGGCAGGGTCAGTTTGACCCATCTGTACGTCGGCACATCCATCATCAGCCCCAGGGGGTTAAACACATAAAATGTGGCTATGATGGATGATCACGAACGTGTTAGCAGCGCTGAAATGGATGTGAATGACACACGCTTGAGGGTAAGACAGAAAACACCATGATGCGGTCATTTCTTTCTGGGTTAGCTTCAAACACAGGAAAAGGCTGACGCTCTATTGGTTTCTGGTCCAAAAGATGGAATTTTGGGTTCATGTGTACTATCTGTCCCAACGTGTAGTGCTTTTTAATTCATCATAAGACACTTTATTAAAACGCTGATATCCTTTAGAAGCAGAAGTGATCCCCCAGCAAATGTTGTGGCAATGTATGACCTACTGCTGGATCCCAGCATTGGGTGTCGGAGTCGAATTCCAACGTTTTCAATGAGAATTAGGCGACTAGGTTTTGATGTTATAGAATGCGAAAACAGAAAAAATGAATATTGTTTGAAATGTATTTCTAATGAACATTATCCTCCAAGAAACTGTGCGTAGGGTAAGAAGCGACAGAGCAGAACAGAACAGCAGATGAAATTGCTGAACGGATCGGCAAGGTTTTGTCTTCCCTCCTTCCCTCCTCCCCCTCTTCCTCCAGGCTCTTGCCCCGAACCGCACGGTCAGAGGTGCAGCATTTATCATCATTGGAGCGCGTCTCATGGCCGCGGTAGGCTTCCAGGACCAGACACAGTGATTCGATGAATCAATGTCATAAATGTGTTAAGTGCTCCTCTTTCTCCCATCCCTCTCACTCTCTCTGTGTCTCTTTCTCTCTTATGTGTGCATGCATAATACTCACGTAGGCTCAGGCGCCACACACACACACACACGCATACCAAACAAATTGCATGTACATGTTTCGAGATGGGGGGTGTGTGTGCGTGCGCGCGCGCTGTGTGTGCGTGTGTGTTATTTATGAGAATGCTTCGCGAAAAAAAGCAGAAGAGCACACAAAACAAAGTGTGAAGTAACGACGATTTATGCACGACACAAAACAGGACAAGAAATTTTCGGCAAAATGCCTTCTCAGCGACAAACAAAAAAAGTACAGACATAAACATGCACAATACTCCCTTGTGACTTCACAAGGGGAGTTTGTGCATGTTTAGTCTGTACTTTTTTTTGTTTGTCGCTGAGGAAGGCATTTTGCCGAAAATTTCTTGTCCTGTTTTGTGTCGTGCAATAAATCGTCGTTACTTCACACTTTGTTTTGTGTGCTCTTCTGCTTTTTTGTCGTGTTTCAGTAACGCCGCAGTTTGTTTCATTTGCCATGAGAATGCTTCGTTACATAGAAATGAAACGACAGACAGGAGAACTATGGAGTTAGTTTTCTTTGTATCAGGAAGACTTATACAGAAGCAGAGTTGACATCTTTGCCAATTACTTGTGTTTATGTATGTGTGTGGTGGGAGAGGTGGAGAAGGGAGAGGGGCAAACTTTGACGAGAGCTCAGAGTTGAAGGTGATTACAGTGCGTAGTGAAATCAGAGAACATATAATAATTTGTTCAGCTTCAAACTGCACAGGTTTGTGAAACCAAATGTGGTATATCAGTGTATCCCTCTTCAGACTACACGAGTTAATGAAATCAAAGACAATACTCTAATGTGTCACAGTTCAGACACCATGAGTTGGTGAAATCAAAGACAGTACTCTCTGTTCCATTTCAGACTTCTCGAGTTGATGAAATCAAAGACAATACTCTGTGTGCCATTTCAGACTTCATGAGTCGGTGAAATTAAAGACAATACTATGTGTGCCATTTTAGACTTCACGAGTTGGTGAAAAGACAATATTCTAAAGTGTCTTAGCTCATACTTCATGAGTTGGTCAAATCAAAGATAGTACTCTGTGTGCCCTTTAAGACGACACAAGTTAAATCCAAGGCGATACTGTAATGTGTCCCATTTCAGATTTCACGAGTTGGCGAAGTCAAAGGCGATATTGTAATGTGTCTCGTTTTAGACAGCACGAGTAGGTGAAATCAAAGGCGATAGTGTAATGTGTCCCATATTCAGACTACACGAGTTTATGAAATCAAAGGCGATAGTGTAAGTGTTCATAGTGTAATGTGTCCCATATTCAGACTACACGAGTTGCTGAAATCGAAGGCAGGACTGTAATTTGTGTGACGTAATACTACACAACCCTGTAAAACCATAGTATTCCACTTCAGGTTTGACAAACTATGGAAACCAGAGATAGTACATAAATATGTTCTACTGCAGGCGAAACGAGTTGCCAAAGTGATAGAAACTAATGCGTCTCGTTTAGGACTAAGCAAGTTGATGAACCCAAAGCCAGTGTTGTAGTGTCCCGCTTCAGGCTGCACGAGCCCATTAAACCAAGCAATATATTAACATATTCAGTTAAGGGGACACAAGCTGGTGGAACCTCTAGACGGCATGCTAGTATACCTCATTTCCTGCCATACGAGCTGGCAGGACCAAAGGCAGTGTATACTGTGTTCCACTTCAGGCTACATGAAATGCTCAGGCCCAAAACGGCAGCGTCATATGTCCCGTTTCAGTATGCATGTTTCAGTTTCATTTTCCGTTTCATCAAGGAGGTGTCGCTGCGTGCGGACAAGTCCATATACGCTACGCCACATCTCCTGCTAAGTTTTGAGACCAGTATGTACGAGAGTAGTGCACTGCATTCCTGCTTCAGTAAACGTCATACAAGGTTACAAGAATTTGTGAAACCAAAGACAGTATGTTAACGTGGTGTCCCATCGGAGTAATATTACAGTTGTGCCTTGCAGGATAAATAGAACTCTTTGTCAGTGAAGCATTTTTGTTTGTTTTCTTTCTCGGAAAATCTCGTTCTCATTCGTTTTAAAGTGCCACCGCAAGGTGTCTTGCATATAATGTACATGTAGTACTGTATAGTGAATACATCATTGCTTACTTCGAAACACTGTGCCATAGTACACTATACTGTAAATCACAATACGATGTAAACTTGTGCTTAGGATTGTTTTCTAACGTAATACTCGGGTTATTTAATAGATGAATATTGATGAGAAAATACATTCACAGCGTGCAGAAATGAACGGGCGTGATAGGGTCAACAGCTTATCAAGACAAATTTTTTTTTGTTCTTTTGCTTCGTAAAGTACAGTGATTTGAAATGGACAGAAACAAAACTGGAGTCCTTGCTCTCTCTCTCTCTCTCTCTCTCTCTCTCTCTCTCTCTCTCTCTCTCTCTCTCTCTCTCTCTCTCTCTCTCTCTCTCTCTCGTTTTTGTCTCTTGTCTCAGTCTGGCTGTTTATCTGTCTCCTGCGTGTTACCTGTCTGCTTGTTTTTCTGTCTGTCTGCGTGTCTTTTTTTTCTCTGTCTCTCCTTCTCTGTCTCTGTCAGTCTCTGTCTGCCTGTCTGTCTGTCTCCTTCTCTCCCTCCCTCTCTGTTTTCGTTTCCAGCCTTCTGTCACTCTTTATCTCAGCCTCTGTCTGTCCGTCCGTCCGTCTGTCTGTCTGTCTCATTCTCACGTCCCCTTCGCCTCTCTGTATCTAGAAGTCTCTCTGTAGCAGTCCGTCTGTCTATCTACGTCTGACTGTCTGTCTATCTGTCCCATTCTCACATCCCATCCCCCCCCCCCCCCTCGCCTCTCTGTATCTAGAAGTCTCTCTGTAGCAGTCCGTCTGTCTATCTACATCTGTCTATCTGTCTCATTCTCACGCCCCCCCCCCCCCCCCCCTCGCCTCTCTGTATCTAAAAGTCTCTCTGTAGCAGTCTGTCTGTCTGTCTGTCTATCTACGTCTGTCTGTCTGTCTATCTGTCTCATTCTCACGCCCCCCCCCTCGCCTCTCTGTATCTAGAAGTCTCTCTCTAGCTGTCTGTCTGTGTCTGTCTGCCTCATTCTCACGCCCCCCTCGCCCCTCTCTATCTGGAAGTCTCTCTGTAGCAGTCTGTCCGTCTGTCTGTCTACGTCTGTCTGTCTGTCTCTCTCTCTCGTGTTTGTCACCGTCTCTTTATTACCAAGCAAAACTGATAGATCCACTGGATGATGGCATTATGCAATGAACAAAGACTGACAGAGTTATAGTTTTCTCGTCGCCTTACGCAGTCACACAGGAATGGGTAGACTTGTCGTTTATTATCGCATTATGTACTTTTAACAAGCAGCAGTTGCCAGTTCATTGCACCGTCTGTCATTACAAGGATTGATATGAAGTTAGGGTTGACAGACGAATGACACGGTAACAGCGACATACGTAGAAGGTTCTGACAATACGTGCACATGATAATAAATGGCTGCAGCATATTACGAAATGTTTATCGATTTGAACGAAAGGAATGCTGCAGATTATGCTTTAAATTAAAGGGTTTGATGAATTTTCTGTCCTGCAAGTCTGTCTGTCTGGAGCCTGTGCCTTAAATGAGGCGTAGAATGATTTTTGGTTTTTGAAAACACGGAACTGATATAGCCGGGTGATTACTCTAAATAATCGCCTGAGTATTAAGTTTTGGTTTAAGTGGGTAGTGATGTATCGAGTGATTCATTTAAACTCGAGCTGCTTTTGCTATTTTAAATATAAACTCGATGCTTGGAAACATGTCTACATTATCTGAAACATACAGTCCCTCATTATGCACATGCATTCATGCACGCACTTGCACGCATGCATGCACACACGGACATACGCAAGCATGCATGCTCGTACGCACGCACGCACGCACGCACGCACACACACTTACACTCTCTCACACACTCACACACACATACTTACACACGCACGCGCGCGCGCACGCGCGCACGCATACACACACACACACACACACACAACACACCACACACAAAACACATACACACACACACGACGTTTTAACGTCGTATTTTGCCATCTCAAATTCTTGCAAACTCTGGTAGCTGGAAAGCCTGTTGGCCGAAAATTTCGTGGCAAACGCAGTAATGAGAAACCTGCTCCCTGTCCTCCGCTTGCTTCCCTCGCTATTGTCTTCGCCAACACTCTTCCTGTGCACACCACGTCACATGACATCACTTCATACAGATCCTCCAATGTTACACCACATCACTTCATAGGCCTACAGCTCATTCAACGTCACATCACATCTTTCATACATCTCCTCCACATCACTTCATACAGCTCATTGAACATATATAACATCACTTCATGCAGCTCCTCCAACGTCACTTCACATCTTTTCATACAGCTCCTCCAACGTCACTTCACATCTTTTCATACAGCTCCTCCACGTCACTTCACATCATTTCATACAGCTCATTGAACGTCATATTACATCACTTCATACAGCTCCTCTAACGTCACATCACATCACTTCATACAGCTCCTCTAACGTCAATCACATCATTTCATACAGCTCCTCGTCAACTCAATCACTCAACAGCTCATTCAACGTCATTCACTCACTTCAACAGTCCTACAACGTCACATCACTTCATACAGCTCATTCTACGTTACACTACATCACTTCACACAGCTCCTCTAACGTCACATCACATCACATCACTTCATACAGCTCCTCTAACGTCATATTACATCACTTCATACAGCTCCTCTAACGTCACATCACATCACTTCATACAGCTCCTAACGTCACATCATACACTTCATACAGCTCTCTAACGTTCACATCACATCACTTCATACAGCTCCTCAACGTCACATCACATCACTTCATACAGCTCCATCGTCACATACAATCACTTCATACAGCCCCTAACGCCAATACATCACTCAACCACTCCTCATAACGTCCACAAACATTCAACAGCTCCTCTAACGCATATTACATCAACTACATACAGCGCCTCTAACGTCCCTCACATCACTCTACAGCCCTCTCACGTCATATTATCACTTATACAGCTCCTCTACGTCACATCATATCCTTCTACGCCCTCTAACGTCACTCACATCCTTCATACAGCTCTCTACGTCACATCCATCACTTCATACAGCTCTTAACGTCACATCACATCACTTCATACAGCTCACTGTCTTCATATACTTCATACAGCTCAATTCAAGTCAAATATACATCACTTATAGACAGCTCCTCCAAGTACATCACTCATTTCATACAGCTATTCAAGGTCACACACATCACTTCATACAGTCATTCAACGTCAACACATCACTTCATACAGCACATCACAACATCAACAGACCAACCACACCATAACCACACAAACGTCATGCGCAAACACCTAACACATTCGGCCTCTACTCCCCCCCCCACCCCGCCCCCCCCCACACCTCCGGCGTTCATGCTTCGCGTCGACACGTACTGGCCTCTCCTCCCCCTTCCTCCTCCCCTCTGCGCCACCCTCACAACGGCGACACACGCCTGTTATTTCTGATCTTGCAAAGTGGATTGTGCTCACAAGTGACAAACTACTCTCACGTGCTAACTGTATTACGGCAGTTCACTGCAAATGGTACCTTCAACCCGGAAGGACCCAGCAATCATTTGCGATCTGTATGGCTACTGCCGACCCAGCCCGTGGAGAGTTTCAATACAAAAAGCGTAGATATGAGGGATGAGCGCAAACGTGTGAGCAGTGTTAACATGGATGTGAGTGACATACAGCAACACATGGTTGAGAGTGATGTTTGTCGTGTCTTTCAGTGCCTGTGTCATACACATGGAAAACGCAACTGCGCTGTTAGTTTCTGATTAGAAAAGATGGAATTTGGGCTACATGTTACAAACTGACTCTGCATCCGGGGCTTTATATTTATTACAGGGCAGTGTACTGAAATATTGTTAACCTTTAAACCCGAAAGTGATCCCTAGCAAATATTGTGGCGATGTATGGTCTACTGCCGGACCCCAGCCCTGGGTGTCGAGAGTCAAATTTCAACACTTCTGTAGACCTGTTATCAATACCATTACCATTACGTGCAAAGCTATGAGAACTGGACGTCTAGGTTATGGTGTTATGAAATGTGAAAACAGACAGAAAAGGGCATATTATCTGAATCATACGTTAGATAGACATTATCCTCCAGAAACTGCGCAGATGAAGAAGTGAGAGCAAATGGATAAGGAGATGGGCAGATAATATTGCTGAATGGACCGGCAAGAGCTTTACCGCCCGCACCCCTCTTTCCTATCTTCCCCCAAGCACTCGCCTACAACCGCCACCGTCAGAGGTGCAACATTCATCATCATTGGAGTGCTCCTCGTGGCCTCGATAGGCTCTAGGATCAGACAGTGATTCGATGAATCGGTGTCATAAATGTATTAAGTGCTCCATTCACCCTCCTTCCCTCCTTCCCTCTCTCTCTCCCTTCCTCCCTTCCACCTTCCCACCCTCCCTCGACTGTTTAACCATACACGTTTGTCGTATTTTGTACACATGTTCGACGAAAATGCGATGGATATGACGAACTAAAAAAAAAGAATCAAGAAAAATATATTGACGGAGTTCTTGAGTGATCGTTGAACTTTTAGTCAGTGAAATCACTGTTTGTGTGCTATGATGAAAGAGCGACAACTCTCGCGTGCGAAATCGTGTCTGGCTACGTCTGCATCTTTGACGACATGCCAATACATTGCAACAACAGCGCGGATTACAAGTCCTGAAAAATCAGTGAGGAAACACACCCATTACAAAAATGTGTATGTGTACACACGCTTTGTAGGAATAACTCTTTTCAGTTTGTATGTGTGCACACACTTTGTAGGAAATAACTCTTTTCAATTTGTATATGTACACACACTTTGTAGGAATAACTCTTTTCAGTTTGTATATGTACACACACTTTGTAGGAAATAACTTATTTTAGTGTAAAAGTACACCAGTAGCAGTTTTTAGAGTAAACAGGTCCTCACTGTCTGTCTGTCTCTCTGATTGTATCTCTACCCATCCCCCATCTCTCTCTCTTCTCCTCTCTCTCTCTCTCTGATTAAATAATATCCATAGTATAGCCACACGGCTTCAACTCAAGGTAAATATGAAAAAGAGCAGTATTGTGGTTTTTAGAAAAGGGGGATACTTAGCAGCAACTTGCTGCAAGGGAGAGATGGTCTTTGAATGGTGAGGCAACGGATGTTGTGAATTGTTACAAATATCTCGGCATCTGTTTCACCACACGTCTTGGTTTTTCACCTGCCTGTCAGGATCTTGCGAGCAGAGCACAAAACATGCATTACTGTGTATACTGAAAAAAACTGTATGTGCTAAATAAAATTCTTTACCTGTATTACTCAAACTTTTTGATGCTCAAGTTCAGCCAATCGCACAATATGGAGCCGAGATACGGGACATGGATAAAGCTTGTTATTGAAATAGAAAAAGTTCACCTATTTGCTTTAAGAAGATTCTTGGGGGTGCAGCCTAGAACACCAAATGATCTTGTATATGGGATACAGGTCGATGTATTAAATATTGGTTGAAAATTTTACGTATGAATGAGGAAAGATCACCACATAAGGCGTACAAAATGTTGCTTAGTTTAGAATCACGAAATAAGAAATGTTGGGCATCTGACATTCGCAATTTTTTGTATCAAAATGGATTTGTTTGGATTAATCAAGGTGTTGAAAATATCGAAGTCTTTTTTAAAAAAACTTCCGTCAGAGGCTGATCGATAACAGATGGCAAAAATGGGAGGAACACATTCAAAACAGTGACAGGTATGCTTTTTAAAGAACATTTAAGTCGTCTAGAAATTGTGAAGCATATCTTTTGCTTGATGTTGACAGACACTTAAAGAATTATATGACAAAGATGAGATTTGGAATAGCTGATATATGTACACATAAGTATCGGTATACTAATGCTGATGAAGGTGCTAGGATGTGCCCACTGTGTAAGAATGCCACGGGAGATGAACAGCATTTTTTGTTGTGTTGTCCTGCCTTCCAAGATTTGCGAAATGATTTTATCCCCCCTAATATCTCAGAAACCCATGTCTGTTTAATGTCGTACTGCTCATGGCAAATCGAAATGAAATAACATTGAAGAATGTTTGCATGTTTTTGTACAAAGCATTTACAAGACACACTGTATTACTCAGTTAAAGTGGTATTGGATAATATGATTAGGATAGGTCAATGCTCAGCTGTCATGTTATGTTATATAATTAACTAACTATTCATTGTTTGATTGAAAAGTGTATTATCAAGATATTGTACCCCCTTCAGAATGGGCTATGGCCTACACTGAATAAACTTCCGCTTCCGCTTCGTGAGTCTGTGTGTGTTCCTCTCTCGGTGTCTCTTTGTCTCTGTCTCTCTCTTTCTCTCTCTCTTCCCATCCCTCTATTCCTCTGTCTGTGTGTCTGTCAGTTTGTCTAACTCTCTCTCTCTCTCTCTCTCTCTCTCTCTCTCTCTCTCTCTCTCTCTCTCTCTCTCTCTCATTCTTATATATTGATTGCTCTCTCGCTCTTCATCCCCTTCTTCCTTTCCCCTCTTCTCTGTTTCTCTATGCCTGTCTGTCTCCCTCTCTCTCTCTCTCACACGCTCTCCCCTTCCCCACCTTGATATTTTATGTTTCATCTGTCTGTCTACCTGTCTGTTTCTCTCTGTCTGTCTCTCCGTGTGTGTGTGTGTGTGTGTGTGTGTGCGCGCGCGCGTGTTTGTGTCTTTGAGTCTGTGTGTGATTTTTCTCTCTCTGTGTCTCTCTCACTCTGTCTCTGTCTCTGTCTACCTGTCTGTCTGTCTCTCTCTGTTACCCCTCCCCCCCCCCCCCCCACACACACACACATAACACACACACGCGCACGCGCGCGCGCGCGCGCGCACACACACACACACACACACATTTATGCACACATAATATTGATTGATTGATTGATTGTCTCAGTATGAGTGTTGTGTTATGCACACATAATACTGATTGATTGATTGATTGTCTCAGTTTGAGTGTTGTGTCTGGCCCTCAGTCAATACTGTCGCTTGCGTGTCGGTGAGATTGCTGACCGGAGCTGGGCCCTCGTGTTGTGACGCTGTGTTTGTTTTGTGTGCAGACAGGTAGGTTAAGTGGAGGGCTGGAGGTGGGAGGAGGAGGAGGAGGCCGAGGCCGGAGGTAACTTGCTGTGAGCTTTCATATGTCACGCTGCCCCTGCGCAGTCGAGCCCCGAGATCTCGGCAGAGGCGCGTGCGCGCGCGCGCGCGCGTGTGTGTGTGTGTGTGTGTGTGTGTGTGTGTGTCCGCGCGCGCGTCTGTGTGTGTGTGTGTGTGCGTGCGTGCGTGCGTGTATGTGTTTGGAGGGGATGAGTTGTTGGTAGTGGTAAGTGGGGTGGAGGGGGGAGAGGTAAGAGAGGTGGGGACGAAGGTGGGGAGTCTGCCTTGCAGATGGTCCCTGCAGAAGCAGGTTTCTGTCTTGCTTTTTTGTTTTGTTTTGTTTTGTTTACTGTCGTTCTCTTCATTGTGAAACGTCGTTCTTGTTCGTTTTCAAGTCCCCGGAAATCAGCACTGCTGAGTGGGGGGGAGGGGGGGGGGGGTCCACTGTAGGAGTACATTTTCTTTTTTTTTCTTTTAGGAGAAAAGCGCTTCCTCTCCCAGGAAAATTACTGTGCGCCTGGGAAATAATCCCCGCTTAGAGGATTGAAACACTTCCATGGATTGTTAGACAGCCACATAGATATCAGAGAGAGAGAGAGAGAGAGAGAGGGAGTGCTTCGCACTGTGTGTGTGTGTGTGTGTGCTTGCTTGCTTGCTTGCTTGCCTGCTTGCTTGCTTGCCAGCAGTTTCTACTAATTTACCAGTCAACACTCAAGTTGGGAAGAACTGTGCCAAACGGCTGAAGGAAACGCATTCCTAGGCCTACAGATTAGATATTCTTGTCTTTTATCACGTAGAAAGCACAATGTATTTGAAATGGAAGCCGCTTTTTTTTTTTCCTGCGTAAAGGGTATGTTGATATCCTGTGGGGGTGGTTTTTCCCCTCTCGAAAATATCCATGGGGAGTGTTTTTTTTTTTGTTTTTTTTTTTTTTGGTATTAGAAAACCCACCAACTAAAACAAAACAACGGCCAAACATCTGTTTTCAGAACATGTTCCTACTTACAGAGACACGCTAAGTAGATTCTATTGTCCGAGGGAAAGATCATTGTTGGCACACTTTTAAACACACACACCACACACACACACAGAGAATACGCATGCAGAACCTTACACGTACACGGAAACAAACACAGACACGCAAGCAGGCAGTCAGGCACGCACGCATACACGCACACACATACACACACGCGCGCGCGCGCGCACACACACACACACACACACACACACACACACACACACACACACACACACATAAGCACGTACGTGAGCGCACGCGCGCGCGCGCGCACTCACTACACACACACACACACATACACACACACACACACACACACACACATATATATATATATATATTATATATATATATATATATATATATATATATAAAGTTAGAGCCAAAACGCCACTCAGAATTCCAAAAGTGCTCAACCAAGCAGGGAGCGACATACCAGTTTAAAACAAGGTTTTAAAATGGAAAAAGTAAAAACGACAAAATTGTTTCGAGCGGGATGCTCTCCTCAGGTTGTACAATCAGGGCACGCCACCAGTATTATATAGTGTGTTGTGTGGGTGGGTGAGCTCTGCGCGTGTGGCACGTGGCCTGTAGATTTTTCTTTTTGGGGGCGCGTTCAGGGGAGACGTGCCAAGGAATGGTGCATTGACAAAGATTTCCATTTATGCCTGCAATTGTTTACCATTTCTACTTTAGAGTTCAGGGATGCTAGATGGGGTTTACATAATATCAGCCACTTTTCTGTAGTACATAAGTTGCATTTTTTAGAAATGTTGTTGTATGGTGTTGCTCTTTTTATAATTTTCCATGATATGTTGTAATCTATTTTTTTATCTTTAAGCTTCCAAATATATTTACTTAATTCTGTTTGGTTTTTATATTTTTCATTTTTGAAGGACTGTTTATGGTTTGCATATCTGGTTTTAAAGTGGTTTGCTGTAATCCCTATGTATGTTTCTTTATCACTGTCTGTTGTTACCGTAGCTTGGTACACAATGTTGTTGTAGAGGCATTTGTTATTCAGAGGGCACTGGTCTTTTTTTTGTGCAATAATACTGGTGGCGTGCCCTGATTGTACAACCTGAGGAGAGCATCCGCTCGATACAATTTTGTCGTTTTTACTTTTTCCATTTTAAAACCTTGTTTTAAACTGGTATATATATATATATATATATATATATATATATATATATATATATATATATATATATATATATATATATATATATATATATATATATACTCTGGACAAGGTCCCCACTGAGACCTACACTCCACCCACCTGGGACCCATTTACTTCACGTGATCCCATCTCAGTCCCCCACGTTCTCCCGTCCCCCACCATTGATACTCCTCTTCCCTACCTTCCCTTTTCTTCTCTGTTTTATGGTGGGATGGGAAGGGTGTCTGTCTGGGTTTGGGGCAGTGCAACGGGAGAGAGGGGGGGGGGGGGGGAGATAAGGGGATGGGAGAGGAGAGGGGTGTAGGAAGAGGTAAGTGGGGAATGTGCCTCGTTGAAACCGTCAGACACGCACGCGCACAGCTGTCGACATTCAAATTTACATCCACGTCTCTGTCCGCCGTTTGTTTTCTTATATGCTTACAGGTTATTTGCATTGTGTCCGTACACACATCAAGCACATATGTTTTGCCCTTTGTACTTGTGGTAGTTGAATTCCGAGAAAGTATTGCGAGGAAGGGCGCGAATGAAAGAAAAAGCAACATATGGAAAGACAGAGAGATGAAGAAAAAGAGCGTCATTGTACAGGTGTACAGAAAAAACAGATACTGTAACTGTTCATGTTTTGCCTGCACCTTTTAATTAAGTTACAAGAAATCATAACGCCTAAGCGAATATTTGAATAGGAAGGCAATTAACCAAGACTGTACCAGCAGCCCAAACGCAGTGGTTACCTTTGTAGGCAGAGTCAATTTTTTGTGGGATTTTTCTTTTGCCCTGGCCAGGTCTTTCCTCGAACTGAGTGTTAGGTTCAGATTGGAATGCTGTCTCCCTATGACCTACGGTGGCCTATCTAGACTGTGAGCCTCGTCTGGACCATAACGACTCAACCATAACGACTCATTTGACTTTTGACATTGAATCACACACACACACACTCACACTCACACGCCCCTATCTATTTATCTGTCTATGTATGAAACGAAATGAATAATTGAATAGTGGAATAAAACAAATGTATGCAAGTTCAGTAATCCATCCTTCAGTCCTTTGAAATACTTCACAAAGTGAAAGGAAATTAAGCATATATAGGAAATTAAGCATATATATATATATATATATATATGTGTGTGTGTGTGTGAATGCGCTCGCGCGTGTGTGCACAGAGAAGGGGAGAGAGAGAAAGAAGAAGAAGAAGCGGGCATAACGTGGTCACCTGAGAGAGGAGCCCGGATGGCGACACGCGGTGACTGACCAGCCACAGTGCCGGCAAGGGTGAATGACCCGTGTGAACGGAAGGCGCTCCGACAATACGAACAGGGAGGAAAACAAGACCAGATAGCGATCTTGCCCCATCCGTGGTTGGCGCGCCACGAGCAGTGGGCTTTTCAAATCTCTGAGTCTTCCGTCAGTTTGTACCCTTTGTACTGCGGTGCCCACGGGCATTGTTTTCTGGTCAGGTTTTTACAGTCGGAGCAAGGTTGTGGGAGGATGGTCCTCGGTTTCCTGTGACTGTCAGAGCAGCCATGTACAAAACAGTTAGAACCACTGCCTCTGGCGTTATGCTGATCCGCCATGTTTGTTGTACTGCATGAAACCGAAACTGGATCTTGAACGTCTTCTGAAAAGATCATAACAGCTAAGGCAGCTCTCATGGTTTGTTTTCAGCGGCCAAGGAAAGTTATATACAATTAATTAATAAATTCCAAGGATAAGTACCGAGCACCATTCCAGCAACTTACAGAGCAGCTTGGTGTTGCAATGACTGCAAGAAATATTCAATTATGAACAAAGCTTGCTCTTATGTCTGAGATTGAAGAAATAGCGGGAGATAAGCATTCATATCTGCAGTGGTAGATTATTCTGCCTAACTAACAGTATGTGCTTGAGTGGGTGAATGGGGAAAAATAAAATAAAATAAATGCTTCTCAAAATGAGCCTTCAGCAAGCTGATAGTCTCCAAGGGGGAGATAATCTCCAGTGGGGAGGAAACTCGCTAACATATAACTCCTGGTCAGATACCGATATTTCGAAACCTGATTGTTTCTCCTCAGTGACCGCGGAAAGGGGTAACTTGACTCCTCAGCCTTCTCGGTTTTAAGAAGAATGCTTTACCAGAAAAAGGCTGGTGTGCAATACCGTGGTATGTTTGTTGAGTTTTCAAAAATTTAGTCCCTTGCGGATTCATTCTATTCTTGCGGGTATATATATATATATATATATATATATATATATATATATATATATATATATACTTAAAAGAAATAATAAGTCTTGAACTGGGCTGCATTCCAACATTTATTATTCATAAATTTTCGCGCTGTTTTTTTTGCTTCATCAGACAATTGCAATCACAAACTAAAAAGGTACAAACAATATCCAGGCTTTGTCCATTGAAAACAATTCACTAAGGTAAAAAGTAGGAAACACACACCAAAAACAAAATGCTAAAAAAAGTCTGGTACACACACCCACACCAACACACAGGCACACACACACACACACACACACACACACACACACACACACACACACACACACACACAAACACACACACACACACACACACACACACACACACACACACACACACACAATTATGTACCCCTTAAACCATCCTTGCTGTTTTGTGTCCTACTGTGAGTGAATTCACTGCACAAGTCAAGTCAAACATACGCTTGATCTCTGCCACCTGTGAACTCAATGCACTATTCAAAAACAAAAGTAATAAATTCTTTTTCAAATAAAATGGATTTAAATGGACTTTGATTACAAAACGGAGTACCTGTGTACACAACCATAATTTATGATAAAGCAAGAGACCAAGGGTTGGGGGGGTGGGGGGGTGGGGAGCGGGAGAAAGAGAGAGAGACAGACGGACAAACAGACTGACAGACAGATAGAGGGACAGAGAGAGAGAGAGAGACAGACAGAAAGAGAGAGATAAGAGGGAAAAGAGAGAGAGGGCAAGAGAGACAGAATTGGAAAGTGAGAAAGCCAGAGAGAGAGAGAGGGAGAGATTGTAAGTGGGGGGTGGGGGAGTTGGGCAACAGAGAAGGAGGGGGGGGGGGGGGGGGGGGGAAAGAAGGTAGGAAATTAGTTGGATAAGGGGGGGAGGGAGGTTAGCAATAGAAAAGTAGGGGGGGGGGAGAGCTAAAGGAAAGGCAGGAGGGAGGGGTTGGGGAGAGAGAGAGAGAGAGGGAAAATGGGAGGCTGAAGAATAGTGTGGTGAGAGAAGTAATGGTATGGTAGTGGCGTGGAAGGTGTGTGTGTGGGGGGGGGGGGGGGAGGGGGGAACAGAAAAGGAGGGGGAGGAGAGAACAAGAAGAAGAGGGGGGGGGAGAAAGAATGGGGGCAGAAAATTCGTTCGATTGATAAGAGGAATAGAATATAGTGGAGACATGGAAGGGTAAGGCAGTAGAATTATGGAAAGTCTATAAGCAGAATGCATATTATGTCCAACACACACAACACACACACACACACACACACACACACACCACACACACACATTCAACTATTTTCAGACAGAATGGCACACTTACAGACACGTATTCTTTATACATTGATACCACTCCAATACATACCCACTGATGCACACATTTTTATTCCATAATTATGCAGGAATATATGCATTGTCTTTATATCACCCTTAATAAGGGATAAAAGGGGAGAACACTTTTACATTTGAGCTGTAGAATACTTGTATATTCCCTATTGTACTGGTTTGTATGTCATCATTCCCCTCTTCCCAAGAAAGAAGACTGTCCATAAGCCTCAATCCAATAGACTCTAATCTTGAAAAGGAAATGATAATCTATACCTTCCTCACCCACACACAGATAACGCTTCAGTGAAATTAAATCGTTGTTTTTCCGGAAGCATTGGGGTCCAAACGAGTATTAAACCCATAAAAAAACTGTGCCGATATTTGCCGTCCACCTTGTCTCCCTTGCTCCTAGATACCGGTCATTTTCCACTGAGTCAGTGGCAAAAATTTCCATGCATTGGTACAGTTCTAGATTTTCAGGGTGTTTGCATGAGTTCATGTGGTGGGCAACTTGATACTTATGATTTTTTTTTCAGTTTCACGTCAGATTTATGTCCTGCCCAGCGGAGTGTCAAGTTTACTGAGGAGCCAGCATACCACGCATCTCGTGGATTTTACAGCGGAGTAGGTAAATAACTCGTGGTGTAGTGCAGGTAAGGGTTTTTCGGATCTGCCATATCCTCCCATCCCATGGAGAAGGGATTCTTGTATGTCTAGACTGTGAACGCATGTGCCACATCGTTTCGCTGAGCATTTTCTGAATCCTGGTTGCGTTCTCGGGCCATGGTCTACAAAACGTCGGGGGATGGTCGGCTTATAAATCTCTCCTAGATTCTTTCTTCGTCGGTCTGCAGAAATAATGGATCTTGGGGGAAATCTCTTCGTATATTCTGGGTTTAAGTAAAGAAGGTGTTGGTTCTTTTTCAGAATTTGAGTTTTCGATGGAAAGCGTGGGTCAAAGGTTGTCACCATGCATTTTTGTTTTGTTTTTTTGTTTCTTTCTTGTAGGTTTGAACAAGGCTTTTTCCGGTCTACTCGTGCATCTTTTTGGAGTTGTTGTTCTGCAACTTTTCTGTTCCAGCCAGATTGTTCAAAATGTCCTGCGTATTCTGAAATACGTTGTTGGAGCGTGTTGTCATCGCTGCGTAACATCCGCAACCTTGTCTCTACACTTGACACCAGTCCTTTAAACACTGATTGGCCATGGCAGCTGTTTGGTGGCAAGTACGAGTGGCAGTGCTTGCTATATACATCAGTCACTATCTTTCCTGTTCCATCTTCATCTTGATGTCTAGATACTCGGCTTCAGAACCAGTTTTCACAGTCCGATTGATGGAAGGGTGATGCAGTTCCTGTAGATGCTTTTCAAAGCTGTTGGCATCTGCTGCATTGGGAAGGATTGTGATACCATCGTCTCTATCGGCTCCAATCCATATCTATGAGGTCATCCTGTTTTGATGGAGAGCCAAGGCTAGAGAGAAGTGGGACAGGGCATGTCTGTCTCACTTTGTCATCAAGTTCCCCCATAAATATGTCTACAAAGCCACATGCATGTGCTGGACCCATGGCAACACCATGATTGGGTTTTGCATATACGGTGTATGTTTCACTGGTGTCTTGGGGAGCATTATTTTCTAGGGATCGGGTCAGTGCTTCTAGCACACAAGCTGTTGTAGCTTCCAAGGGGGTAGGGTGTTGGGACAGAAGTTTTTTTTCACAGCAGGGATACCCATCTGTTATCCACGTTTGGATAAAGAGAAATAACGTCACATACTGCGAATGTTGATTTGCCTGGTAGGGGGCCAAGCAAGGAGTTGATCTTTTCAACTTTCTGCAGGAATTCCTTCGAGTCCAGGACTTGAAAAAGAAGGTATGCTGTCAGGTGGTTAATACAGAGTTGGACTAGTTTTAACACAGGCCGTATAGGTGTTCCACATCCTGAGAGCAATAGTCTTGTTGGGTAGGGTTTGAGTTTGTGAGTTTTGATCAGAGGTTTACATTTCCGGGGTGGCTCCCATCTATGTCAGTGATAAAGTCTGCCATGTCCTTATTTATAGCACCTTGTCTCAACCAGTTGTCTGCCCAGCGTTTGATTTTATTGACTGTGCCGGCTGTGGGATCCACAGAGAGGAGGTCATTGAAGTCTGGGTCTTTCAGAGTTTTGAGGATGATGTCGTCATCATTCTGAAGTGCTGTAATCACAGTATTTCCACTTTTGTCTGCAAACCTACATGCACAACCTTTAGTTAAGGGGGGATTTTTCAGCTCTCTCAGTGCTACTCTTTGGCCATGAGTTAGATTGTCTCTGATTTTTCTTCAGTTGTTTTGGTTGAGGAAATCATTCTTGCAGGCTTTGATAAATGTTTCCAGGGCACCGTTGGGGCAAAGCAGTCTGGAAGTCTGCAAATGGATATTTGGTCCTGGGTGACAGTGATATCCGGGATAGTTATCGGGCCAAATGGATGAGGAGATGAATGTCTGTGGAGCTCGGAAATATTTGAGTTCCTGGAAAATTTGCTAGTGGATTTTCTCATGTGCTTCTTTTTGTGTCTAGCTTGGCGGCGTCGCCGTTGGTTCTTTGGAAATGGGTCTGCCCTGTTGTGAGAATCATATGTTATTCCTTTGATTTTTGTTGAGCCTTGGAAGACTGGGTCTTTTAGAGGGGTTGATGAAAGCTCCTGGAGTTTGCGGTCCAGTTTGGATATATATGTCTAAAAATGCTCAACCCAAATAGGGAGCGATATAACAGTTTAAAATAGGATTTTAAATAGAGTAAAAACACCCTACAAACTTGTTTCGAGCAAGTGCTCTCCTCGGGGTACCCTGAGGAGAGCACTTGCTCGAAACAAGTTTGTAGGGTGTTTTTAAAAATAGTACCTGAGGAGAGCACTTGCTCGAAACAAGTTTGTAGGGTGTTTTTACTCTATTTTAAAATCCTATTTTAAACTGTTATATACATATGTATATATATATATATATATATATATATATATATATATAATATATATATATAAAAAAAAAAAAAGAAAAAGAAACACCCGAAGGTGCTGGGGGGACCCAGAGAAGCACTGTCTTCACCCGCCTTTAGAGCAGTCCTGTACCACCCTTGGTGGCCTGCGCTGTGTTGACGATGGGTACAGGCACGCACATGACACTCCATTAAGATATCAAGGGACATAACTGCTCCTGAACAGAGGTAAATTAGACCACAGGATGCAGCTCATAACAGCCTTAAAGTAGCATCCCCATGGGTGTTACCAGCCCGTATTTCATGACTGCAGAGCCCACCGGCGAAAAACACCACCCTCCAGCTGCCGAGCACACCCCACAGACCCAACCACCCCTGCCCACGGACAGATGAAGACAGTGCCATATATATTATATATATATGTGTGTGTGTGTGTGTGTGTGTGTAACACTAATAATGTTACATTATAATAACATATAATTAAATATATACGTAAAATTAGGCAGTCTAAAAACCCAGGTTAAAAAAATAATATTTTTCGTGTGCCTGTTATCAAAGGTTATTTTTGGCGGATCGCTGATGGAGGTTGAGTGACAGTTGTATGACCCTTTCCCCCAACAATGTTTTAGTTTCATACTGAGAATAGTTAGCATGTCCACTTGTTTCTTTTCTTTTCTTTTCTTTATTATTTTTGGTCTGTCTGTTTGTTTTTCAGTAGACGAATATTTGCAGATGAGTGAAAGGTTGGCATGTTTATTTGCTGAATCAAAACTATTGAGGTGATCACTTTCTTCGTAATTTGGTATGAGACAATGTACTGACTTTATGACATAGGGCCACTTAGCAGTTGTCATTTACAGGGTTTTTTGTCTTCTCTCTCTCTCTCTCTCCTCTCTCTCTCTCTCCTCTCTCTCTCTCTCTCTCTCTCTCTCTCTCTCTGCCCTCAGTCTCTGTCTGTGTCTGTTTGTCTGTCTGTCTGTCTCACTCTCTCTCTCTCTCTCTCTCTCTCTCTCTCTCTCTCTCACTCACTTTCTCTCCTGTCAGTAATTCAGGTTTCTAGACAATACACCGCTGTAAATAGAGAGAGAGAGAGAGAGAGAGAGAGAGAGAGAGAGAGAGAGAGAGAGAGAGAGAGCGCTTTAGGCAATCAGGAATTAATTGCAGGCCTGGGTGATCATGACATAATTCTCTTAGAGAGCAACTTTCAACCTTTCGAAGAAAACCCCCTAAACGTACCATCAGACTCTGGAACCAAGCAGACTTACCAAAATTGCGCAGGGATACTCATGATTTCAGTCGTCTTTTTTTGAGGTCCCATAGTGTTAAAGATAATGTCAGTGACCTTTGGAAGTGTATAAAAACTAACTTGGATTTTATTATGGATGACAACATACTACTAAAATAACTTCAAGCAAGAACCACCAGCCATGGATTACTACAAAACTAAATGTTTGTTGAGAATGAAACATCGTTTCTTTAAGAAATTGAAACTACATCCTAATTCAGAAAGATTACTGGTTAGGTATAAAACATATTAAGAGAAGGTGTCAGAGAGAATGTAGGCTTGCTCACTCCAATTATGTTAATTCGATGATTTCAGAAGGTGATCATCAAAACAAGAAATTATGGTCTTACATAAGGAGTAAGAGACAGGACAACATTGGGATTCCAGACCTGAGAAACAACCAGAATAACCTAATACAGGACCCTGAAGGGAAAGCAAATTTACTAAACAAGCAGTTTTGTTCAGTTTTCTCAAATCCCAAACCTTTAATTAACGTTAGACTAAAGGATGATGATAAACTCCCTGAAATGCAAAACGTCAAAGTAAACAAAGCAGGAGTATTTAAGTTACTGACCAACATCAATGAAAACAAAGCTACTGGTCCTGATGGCGTTCCTGGCAAGCTCTTAAAATTATGTGCCAAAAGAATTGAGTGAGGTATACCAACTACTTTACCAAGCTTCACGGGAAACCGGGGAGTAATACCTGATGAGTGGCGAGATGCGAGCATTGTTCCCTTATTCAAAAAGGTGAAAAAACAAAAGCAGAGAACTATAGACTCTTACATCCATATCAGCAAAACTACTTGAACACATAATATATAGTAGCATAATGGACCCTTGACAAATATGACTTCTTAAATAACGCCCGCATGGTTTTAGACAGCGAAGGAGTTGTGAGACTCAACTTATAACAACTCTCAATGATTTTAAAACTGTCTACAACAGACAGCAAATAGATGCAATTTTATTAACTTTTCTAAAGCCTTTGAAAAGGGTTTGACCATGAGGGCCTGCTGCTTAAATTAGAAACATCGGCATTGGCGGTTCTTTGCTAAAATGGCTAGATCTTTCCCTTGTTGGGAGACGCAGAAAGTTGTTGTGGAAGGGTCGTCATCCCATTGTAAACCGTTTTCAGGTGTACCACAGGGAACTGTTCTGGGCCCTTGTTTTTTCTTAATTTTAAAAATGACTAAGTAGAAATCTCTCTCCTGGAACTACTTTTAAGGCTTTTTGCAATGAAGCTTAGTATATAGAACAATCGGAAGCAGAATGATACACGCATTCTACAAGATCTAAACGCTTAAAAGAGTGGGAAAAAAACTTGGAAAATGGAATTTCTCCCCAAAGTGCCAAGGTTGCGTATATGTAACAAACGCTCACAATTGATCAGATTATTCTATTCATAATACTATTCTTAAAGAAAAATGCTGCAAATATTTAGGCGTGATTATAGATAGTCGTCTCAAGTGGAAAGAAACATTACAATTTAGTATGTAAGAAAGCAATAATCATCTTAGCTTTCTTATACAGGAATATAATGACTGCCCCCCAAAAGCGTTTAAAGAGACTGCTACAAAACACTGGTTAGACCAGTACTGGAATATGGTTGCTCAGTTGGGATCCTTACCGTCTAAAAGGACATTGATAACCTCGAAAGATTCAGAAGAGAGCAGCACGGTTCGTAACAGGAAACCACATCAGAGAAAAGGGGAATACTAGGAAGAACATGAGGAAATTAAATGGAAACCCTTAGAAAGAAGAAGAGCTTTTATCAAACTTAACATCTCTTCAAAGGCAGAGCTAAAGTAATTGATATTCCAATGGAACAACTAGTATTGAATAAAAGTAGCACCAGGGTGGCATTCAATGTTATACCATACCTGCATTCAAATATTGACAGCCACTTACATTCATTTTATCCTAGTTCTGTACGGCTGTGGAACTCACTGCCGGGTGCCATCAAGATTGCCACAAATGCAATCTCATTTAAAAAACAAATTGATACGACAGTTTTGAGATCTGCATATTGACGATTTTCTATTTTAACTTCCCCAGATATTTTACTGTACCTGGGCCTGAATTTGGCCATTGCTTTTAACTTCTTGAATATCGAGTGCGACCCCTTGTTGCCAAATTTGCTCAGGGGCCAACAGTCTGAGTCGCCACTATTTTATGTTATTTTATTTTACTTTTTAACATGCACGCTGGTGACCTACTCGTTTTTTGAGTGAACCAGTATTTTAGGAAGAAGAAGAGAGTTGCTTTAGCCCGGCCGACCGCAAAGGGCCATATCAGGGCTCACACACACACACACACTACACACACACACACCTCTCTCTCTCTCTCTCTCTCTCTTCTCTCTCTCTCTCTCTTTGAGGGGAGGGAAAGAGAGGAGAGGAGAAGAGAGAGAGAGAGAGAGAGAGAGAGAGAGAGGAGAGTAAAAAGCTCTGAAGAATTACCACAGAAACCTACAAATCATTTGTCTTCCATACACAATGACTAAACATTTGACGATGTGGATCTCCAAAAGATTCCCTTTCGGATCCTCGTTTTCGTTTTATTTGTTTGTTTGTCTGGTTGTAGTCTTTTGTGCTAGTGATTAAAGGGACAAAGAGAAGGATGGGATTGGTGTAAGTGGTGGTGGGCCTGCTGCCTGATAGTCGAGACCAGTCTGGCAGATGAACAGTGATGCAAGTAAAGGGTAGGAGGAAAGAAGGGAGAGGAACACGTTTTGCCTACAGAGCACACTCGTGGATTCATCAGACATTGGACGCTGCATCGATTACTCTCTGAAAATGACCGAAACTGAACGATTTGTCACGAAGTCGGATATGGCAGTCAGTGTTTACGACAAAGCGGCGTCCAGTCATCTGATCTCATACTAGCATGCCTACTGCTTATCGCTCCCATTGTTTACTTCGCCACGGCAGTGAAAATGACTACCCGTGCAAGGGAACTAACACTGACGGTCTGTTCCAAACTATCCATCGGTGAATTGCGATTGTTCATTAACAGATAACTAACAGAGGCGGCCGTAAAACACGAAGGCAAGGTTTAGGTTTAATTCCACTTCTTTCCAATTAAAGCCCACTTCAACGTCAATAACAACAAGAGAAATGTTGTCTTGAAGAGGTAGACGTCAAAGTGGAAACCTTTTCTGACTCTGCCGATTTGGTGGGCGTGCGGTAAGGATGGGTATTCTTTGTATTTCATACTCTGGGAGCAACGACAGAGAGGGAGAGGGGGAGGGGAGATGTTGCCCATAGAGCACACTAGTGTAGCGGACGAAAAATAGTGTCAGTAGAGGTGTGAGCGAGGCGGAAGTGGAGGGTTAAGAAGATATTGCTTGTAGAGTGCATTGGTCTGGCAGACTGACAGTTCTGTCAGTAGAGGGGAGAGAGAGAAGGAGTAATGGTATAGGTAGGGGAGATGTGCCTATAAACACACAGGGGTGGTGGTCGTGGTAGGAGTGATATTGCCTATAGTGTATTCTAGTCTGGCAGACGAACAACAACGGTGTCCGTAAAGAAGAGGGAGGGAAGGGTAGAAAGAAAGAGGAGTGGGAGAGATTATTGACTGTAGTCCACGTTATTGACCATACTCCAAGGTATTGATCATAGTACAGCTCTAAACCATAGCCCACGCAATGGTTGCAGTAGGGAAAAGAAAGGGGCAGGATCATGTCTGATAGACCAGACCAATCTGGGAGACGAGCAAGAGTGGAGGGGGTGGGGGTGGGCAGATGAAGTTAGAGCAGACCACACTTGCCGACGAACAATCTAATAGATCAGGTCTGTCTGATAGACCAGCAAGAGTGTGAAGTATGAGGTAAGAGCAGACCACTCTTGCCGACGAATCATGTGATAGATCAGGCTGTCTGGTGGTAGACCAGCAAGAGGGGGGAGTATGAAGCGAGAGCAGACCACTCTTGCCAACGAACCATCAGATAGATCAATCCTGTCTGGTAG
Source organism: Conus ventricosus (assembly GCA_018398815.1). NCBI lineage: Eukaryota > Metazoa > Mollusca > Gastropoda > Neogastropoda > Conidae > Conus > Conus ventricosus. The sequence continues at coordinate 48,889,007 of CM031619.1, forward strand.
ACCAGCAAGAGGGGGGTATGAAGTAAGAGCAGACCACCTTGCCGACAAACCAGAGCGCTGAGTGAAGCTGTAGACTTCAGTGGTACTGTTGCAGGGCGGCGCTGAACCCTGAGCACTCTCGGTCCTCCACGTCCACGACTGCTGTCCGCTCAGCATCAGCAGCCAGATCTCGCTGGACAGAGGAGAGCAGGGGGGAACGGTAACTGGACAGACGTGGCCAGGTAAGATTGAGATGGAAGTGTAGAAGGTAAAGGGAGAAGGAGGAAGGAAGAAAGATGAGTTTGTGTCTTTGGGCGTGTGCGTGCGTGCGTGCGTGCGTGCGTGCGTGCGTGCGTGTGTGTGTGTGTGTGTGTGTGGTGTGTGTGTGTGTGTGTGTGTGTGTGTGTGTGTGTGTGAGAATGAAAACGAAAAGGTATGAAAAATATATACCCGTTTCCGGACAAAGTCAGCGCGGATGGTATGTGACAAAGAGTGAGACACGAGCGGCTCAGCCACCTCGCGGATCCAGAGGAGGAAGCGGGTCAGGACAGGACTCGCCCATTGGAAGCCAGCATCCAGCACATCCAGCCAGGCTCTGACCTGGAACCAGCAGGAGACGAGGAAGAAGGGGCCACCCCCAGAAACAACACGAGAAGAGACACCGAGGCGGATATGAAGAGGAAGGGAACCAACTGAACAGAGGCAGAAGGGACTGTGTGTATGTATGTATGTGTGCGTGCGTGGTGTGTGTGTGTGTGTGGTGTGTGTGTGTGTGTGTGTGTGTGTGTGTGTGTGTGAGTGAAAGAGAGATATAGAGAGCGATTAAGATATTTTAATTAATATTTTCTCGTTAAGTGTGTCGATGCGGACAGGAGAGGAGAAAGATTGTGGGTCAGTAAACAGAGAGAGAGAGACTACCGTATTTTAATTCATGTTTTCTTGTATGTGTGTCTGGTGCGGACAGGACAGGAGGGAGAGAGAAGTGGGGGGATCAAGATATTGAGAGAGGAGAGAGAGAGAGAGAGAGAGAGAGAGAGAGCGGTGTATGATAAATTCATCTGTCGTATGTGGGTAACATGTCCTTAGATGGAAAAACGCCTTAGGTTGATGGCCAAGACGATGTAATAGGCACGCGCTCCATTTAAATCAGTCAGTATCGTGGATAAAGTGCGCTTTAAACCAAATGCGTTTGTTTTGTTCTCATGCGTTGGTGCGAGCGCTCTTTTCCTTGGATAAAAGGACACATCAGGTGTGACGTTTCGCCGTATTGCTCACGCACGGAAAGAATATTGTTTTTAATTAAGCTGTAATGTTTGATACAACCAGGGATTTTATCCAAGTTGATAATCATCCCATTTGGAGTGTAACACAGATGACTGGGAACATACACATAGATGAAGTAGAGAAAACGTCATCAGGCAAACATGCTAGGGTGAAACGTGATCGCGCAAACCACGAATGGGCGAAACATGGTGCACCGAAACACACTGTTCCCGCCCATGGGCTTAATTAAGCTAGGGACATTTGCAAACTTCTACTCAATTGCTAGCGCATCCAGGTCTGCTGCTACTGTAGACAAATCCCGCGAAGTGCGATTTTTTACATCTCTCGTGGGAACTGCCAATTCAGGATAGACTCGTTATCACTTTTCTTGTTAAATTAATGACTTACCTGTAACACAGTGTTAGATCACCCCACGATCGTTTTTATCCTACACACTATCCAGCTGTTCCACGCCTCTCCCATCCAAGTCCCCCTCTCTTCGAGCACGATCGCGCGCACATTTGCACATAAACACAAACCCTCTGTGTGTGTGTGTGTGTGTGTGTGTGTGTGTGTTCGTCTGTCTGAAATAAATAAATATATATATATATATATATATATATATATATATATATATATATATATATATATATATATTATTATATATATGTATATATATATTGTGTGTGTGTTCGTCCGTCTGAAATATTTTATTCATGATGCAAGGGGTAGCATATAGTACTGGAGCTATATAAGCATTCAATATTGTCATTATTAACATTATTGTTGCATATTATGGTTAGCAGTAGTAGTAGTTGGAGTAGGAGGAGGATACGGGGTTCCGCATCAGTCATTTCTAACAAATGAGTTAGAAGACATCTAACGGACACGGGAATGGCGACCACAGACAGAAACATACGCAGTTAAAACGACTTCGTCATTTCTCAGACCCGCAACTAAGGAGACCTGTAGAGAAACTAAACACATTCAGCAGTCTGCTCAGCAGTCCAATCGGACACAGCAACAACAGTGTTTATTATTATATTATCATTATTATTATTATTATTAGTGCTGTTGTTGTTGTTGTTGAGGATGCCGGGGCCACATTCAACCTTGTGGAAGGCCTATGCGAATAAGCTTCCTCTTTGTTGTGGGCCTCTGTTGTCGTTCATTCGCCTTCTGTGCTTCTGACTATACGGACATTGTCCTGTCTTTAATGTAGTCGCACTTTTTTTTTTCTGGTCGCAAGTTATAACATGCCAGTTATTTTCTTTCTTTCTTTCTTTCTTTCTTTTTTTTTTTAAACGCTAATGACATTGTGGTGCAAACTGTACACACTGTCAATGATGGGTACTGGCTATCAGTTTTACAGCGACTTTTTAAATAATGAACTTTTTATTACATTTGATTTTGTGTGTTTGTTGTCATTTTGTTACGCTTTTGGTTTTTTTTAATTCTGAGGTTAGTATGTCAAGTGGAACCATTTTGTTACGCTTTTGTTTTTTTTAATTCTGAGGTTAGTATGTCAAGTGGAACCGCTCACTCTCTTGGTACGGCCTATCTTATCCACCTTAATGAGGTTGGTAGATTGACTACCGTGTGATTGTTTTTTTTTTGTTTGTTTGTGTGTCAGGAAGTTGTTGTTTTTTTTTGTTTGTTTGTGTGTCAGGATGTGACCTTTTTGTTTGTGTGTCAGAATGTGACCTTTTTGTCAGGATGTGATATTTTTACCTGTGTGAGTTTGACAAGCTTTAAACGGCCCTGTGCAATGGGCTAGGCTATGATTTAAAGGCAAAAAAAAGCCTTTTAATTACTGAAACGAATACAGACCAGCAATACCCTGCTTCTGACAGTCCACAGTGGAATCAGATACTTACAACACTTCACAAGAATCGATCACGTTTGCTTGTTTCCGGTTATAGTTGTTGTTGTTGTTCTTCTTCTTCTTCTTGCCGTTAATTGCTACCATCGTCTGAAATCGTTGGAGGCTGTCCATGGCTATACCGAAAAGGTACATGTTTGGAAGGAGAGGGAAAGCAAACATTAGAGGAGTAACCATTTCACAACCAGTCTCGGTTTAAATGCGAGGGGACACCGAGTTCACCAGAAAAATCGATCAGGAACTAACTACTCGTGGCGACTCTTATACAACAAGTGCTTGCCATGGTAAGTTCATTTCGTGGGAGAAACTTCCGCAGGACTGACGTGACCTCTAGGGTTCGACTTGCCTGTAATTAACATAATTACTTAATAGTAATGGAGCTAGTGTCCGACCTAACGCTCAGAGATGTAAAGGATGGAATTAGCAGACGTGCGTGTAGGCGGAAGGCAAAGGAAACGGGAGACCCGATTCCGCAAAGAGGGATATGGTGACTGAGGCAGTCAGGGGATCCCAAAGCCTGGCCATCATGTTTTGAGAGGGTGAAGGGAAGAGTGGGGCGGGAAGACGTGGACGAATGGGTGGAGGTGGGACGAGGGGGGATGAAGGGGATGGGGGTGGGGCGTAACCCAACGAGCAATTTACAGCGACAGTCCGGAGATGACGCATTTCCAAGGACTCCCTGTCCCTTGCTGTCTCTGTAGTCTAATTTGATAACCCACGGAGAGAGAGAGAGAGAGTGGAGTTATATCAGAGGCAGACAGACAGAAAAATAATTATTTTTAAGGGTAAAAACTTAATAGGCACTTGTGAAACTATAAATGGATTACAGATCAGAAAAAAGATTTCTAAATGGACGTGAAAATACTAAATGCATGTTCAGAGAGAGAGAGAGCTGCAGCAGCTGTTACATAGTTATCTGACCCACTGGCCTCTATCAGAAGAACACATTTTGATGAGCGGGGAGGGGGCGGGAGTGGACGGAGGAGGGGGGGGGGGTGATGAGGGAAGGGGGGAGTGAGAAAGAGGGAGAGGTTTCTCGCGATTATGTCCTTAACTTAGCACTGTTCGAAACCAAAGGAAGGCAATGTGATTGGTGCAGCTAGAGAGAAAGAAGGAGGGAGGAGAGAGAGAGGAGAGAGAGAGAGAGAGAGAGAGAGAGAGAGAGAGAGAGAGAGAAGAATGAGTGAATTAATGAAATGAAAGTACCTGACCGTACTGCTTTCCTACCTTTCTAATTACACATTCCCAGTTAAACGCATACAGAACACGCAATGACAATCGATTAACCGCCATAATTTGGAGGTTAGATGCGGTGGTCAATGTGGCAGATTATGCGTGTGAACATCAGACGCAAATACACACACACCACACACAACACACACACACACACACACAACACACACAACATATATTATTTATACATATATTATATTAATGTATATATATATATATATATATAAATATATATATATACATGTGTGTGTGTGTAATGCACACGCGCACACATACTCTCTCTCTCTTTTTCTCTCTTCTATTATATATATATATATAAAATTGAGTCAAAGCGCCACTCAGATGCAAAAGCGCTCAACCAAACGGAGCGACCTCTCCAGTTTAAAACAAGGTTTTTAAAACGTAAAGATAAAACCTCAAATTTGTTTCGAGCGCGCCGCTCTCCTCAGGATATATATATATAATTGTACACGTATGTGTATCTAAATATTGTTAAACCATATCATTCATACAACTTTTGTTGTTGTTGGAGGAGGAGGGGGGGGGGGGTGTTATGGACTCGAATAGTAAGACCGCAACCACGCGGCCGTGTTTCATGGCTTGGTGGATGCGTCATGGGCTGTGTTATTCAGGTTTGCTGACCAGCACGTGCATGCGCGTATGTCTCGTGGGCGGGCCATAGTTGACGCAGGTGCACGTGATGAAATGAAGCTTTGGATGCAGTCGTGCGTGTTGGTCTCGGACCTAAAGTAGAACTTAAAGAGGATGACGAAGCGTATATGCCAAGTCTTCGTCGTCTTCATCCTTGCTGCTTATCGTTTTGTTAATGACTTAAACTTCTTTAGCGGTGCCTGCCGTACTCTCGTGGGGACGTCCAATCCAGTGACCTACCCACCTCCATGCTTGAGGTGAGATCGCGTCAAAGTTGGCGGTGTCAGTAAGGTGTCTGGGACCGGTGTTTGACGGACGTTGTGTGGCCTTTCGCAAGGGGACGATCGCTCACGCTAAGCAATAGTTGTCGCCCGTAGGGAGGCTCTGAAAAGGAGTGTCTTGCGTGCGTTGGATCGGGACAGCATCACAGACAGCACTGCAGTGATTCTGCGCCCAGCCGTGCAGTGTCTCCTCTCATGGGTTGGCTCATCGCGATCTCCTGTTGGTAAGCTCCCTGTGGACTGCCGGTGCTGGGGCCGAACAGACCTGGGTGTGGCTGTATAGATGAGAGCTGGAAATAGTCGGCGTGGATGTAATGTCATTGGATGGACTCGGAAGATGAGAGCACAAAAAGAGCCTATATTCTCCACGACCCCCTTCCCCTTCCGCCCTCGGTCTTCCCACAGTGACGCTATGTGCTTCCCACTCGTCCCCTTCTCTCTCCGTCTTCCCTCTTTCCAGCGGATTCCCGCCTCATCCCTTACATTTGCACAACGTAATGGTGGAATCACCGGGGAACAGAAGGCCTCACAGTGTCGGCCAGTGACAAGAGACTGAAGAGAGAGTGTGTGTGGAGCTCGGAAAGTGAAGGACAGTGACAAGGGGGACAATTACTGTCATTTCCCTTACGAGTGCTGTTGAGAGGTGCACAACAGCTGTTTGTTCTGTCCGGGTCTATTTCGCGGACCTAAACGGAAACACACACACACACATGTACACACACACACCACACACACACACGCACGCACGCACGCGTGCGCGCACACAGACACGCATCGCACGCGCGCAACGCACGCACCAAGCACATAACCCCACACACGCACGCGCGCACACACACCCCTGCGCACGCGCGCACACACACACACACACACATGCAACAAATAGATAAACAGTCACTACGATTCTGCAGTGCGTAGTCCCAGGGCAGACGGAAAAGAAAGACAGCTATGGGGATGGACAGGCTTGTCCTTCGCTAGCTCTCGGAAAGCCCACAGGGAACAGCTAAAACGGAAAATGAATGTGGAAAGGCACATTGGTGGCTTAACTAACCCCAGTTTTGACTAAGAGAGAGAGAGAGAGAGAGAGGGAGGGGGTGGCAGATAGTACAGTTCACAACAAATATTGAAGTTCGTGAGGGGGGACGGGCGAGGGAGGGTGGAACGGGAGGAGAGAGTTTTACAATATATACTCGTACTTAGCGCCATTAAAAACGCACGGGTCCGAAGAACAAATAAACTCGACAGAGGTAAATCAGTTAGGGGTATGAAAACTTTAATGTTGTGTTTGCGATTACTGAACGCCAAATGTTCAGCACATGTTGTCCATTGCGCACTTCTTTTTGTTCATGACTTTGTCATTCAACATTAAAGTTTTCATACCCCTAACTGATTTACCTCTGTCGAGTTATTTTGTTCTTCTGACCCGTGCGTTTTAATGGCGCTAAGTATATGTTGAACATTTGAAATTTTGGGGAGAGGGAACGGAGAGAGAGAGAAAGGAGATGGGGTTGAAGGCAGCACAGACTGAGAGAGAGCGAGGGGGGGGGGGGGGGGATATGAATTAAAAATGGACATTTGAAGCTCAGGAGAGAGAGAGAGAGCGGGGGGGGGGGGGGGGGAGGAGTTGAGTGATGTGCACGCTCTTGTCTCCTGCACACAGGTGTTCACAAAGACGCAGTGAAGGATAAAGGGCGGGTTGCGTCATAAACCCTCGCCAGTCACAGACGTTCAGCTTACACCAGAGCGAATAATCTTGATGATTAAAAACAGAAAGTAATTGAATACGGCTTACTTGCTCACCTGGAGCTTAACATTGATGGGAGTATACGCACCTATATGAGTGCACGCATGTGTACATACATACGTTCATCCGTACGTATTATAGATGTACAGACAGAGGTTCATACATACATTTGTAACGTACATACATACATGGAACGTTTTACGTCAGGGAACAGAGGGATATGCATTAGTATTGACTCACTTAAAATACAGCGCTAAAGCCCCTCTTAACAAAAGAATTTAGCTTAGAAAAGTATATTATGTATAACTAAACACGTCATGCACGAGAAATGGCATATATGGTTGGGAAGTGTCTGTGTTGTGTTTGTGTTCGCACATTTACAACATACATGGTGGAAAGACAGATTTCAGTTTCCTTTCCTTTCCTTTTTTTTTTTTTTTTTTTTTACGGGAATCGCCATGCGCAATGAAGAAAATGCTGTGCTTGTGAAATAAAAAAAAAAAAAAAAAAAGAAACTGTCGTAGAGCGCCGATTGTTATGATAGTGACTTGTGAAACGTGGATCTTGACAGTTACAGCGTGAAAACCAGGGACTGCCAATGATTTTTTTTTTTCCCGATGCTGTCGGAGATGAAAGAAGAGACGAAAAAGTTGACAAGTACAAGGTAACGACCATTGCAGTGATAATGAACAAACTTCAGTGAGGACAAAGAGGACAAATTTTCGCCAACGGCAAGGATACAGAGACTGACTTTTTTTGTTGTTTTTGTCTTTTTTCTCTCTGAATTTGTACAGGAGTCATTAAAGGCACATCCTGTATCACAACTGGAGATCACTGAAGCTAAAGGACACCAGTCTCAACTTGCACCAATATATGTTAATAGATTCGCATCAGTGTCCGGTTCCACTCTCCTCCTGCTCTACAGTGACATGGTTCGAGGTACTGCGGCCCACAGAAGGAGCAGGGTCTGCAGAACCAGCTGCTCGGCTATAGTTTGTTCTTCACTAGCACGTTTGAAGGAGGAGGAGGTGGTCGGTAACAAACATCTGCTTTGAGATGAAAAGCCAAAATATAAAAAGCGTGGGTGTTGTGGTCATGTTCCCCCTGCTCTCCTTGCTAGAGAATGGCAACCGTTCGGTTCATCTTGGAAACTCTTTGTCTCCTGATGACCAGGCAGGCGTCTGCAGCAGGGTCTGTCAGGGAAGTTTGTTCCCAGGTAAGAATGTCCATGCTCTCTGGTCGGCTTTCGGTTTTTCGTGCATGCCTCGTCTGGCCATTGCCATAAGTTCTCGATCGGATTTAGATCTGGACTTAGAGGGGGCCAGAAAAACACAGGAACTCTGTGCTGTCGCTTTCCGGGTCTCGGTGTGCACCGAGCGGTGAACAGAGGCGTTACCTTCTTGCAGGTACCAACGTTTGTTTCGGTAGTGGTCGGCACAAACGGCAGAAAGTTGTTTTCCAGCATATCAGTGTACTTCTGACAGGTCATACTGCCATCCACGAACACCAGTGGTCCAACTCTGTCATACGAAATGCATCCCACACATCAATTTCAATGTAGTCTTCGGGCCAAGATGGACGCTGCACAGAGAAAGCACTGACCACTTCTCTCTTCGGCTTTCCTCCATAGTTTTTACACGTCCATTGGGTTTGATCACAATGATCATTTTATCACTGAAAATAACATTTTTTCCACTGATCGTTCACAGTCCAGTGAAGTTTACTCCTACAGTACTGCTGCCGCTTCTTTCTGTTCACTTCCTTGATGACTAGTTTCTTCACTTGGGGATGCTTTTAATAGCAAGTCCTTGCAGATTTCGCTTGATAGTCTTTTGGCTGACTTCAACTGAGGTTCATGCATGGAATTCGGCTGAAATTTCAGAAACTGTGGCAGATCTGTCCCGTTTTACGATCTTTGATAGTGCAGACACGCACCTGTTTGTGAACACTCTGGGCCTACCACTCCTAGGTTTGTTTTCTACTGTTTTTCTGTCACAATAGCGCTTGTAACTTTCCGACGGTTGACTGTTCAACACATTTGCCACCTCGAACACCCGAAGGCCCGGTCTATCAACGACACAATGCAGTTTTTTGTCTCCCTGTGAGCTGTTTGTTTGCCGATGCCTATATCCAGATCTAACAGCAGACCGCAAGCACCAAACGACAGTTCAACGATTTTCTTTACTTCACAAAAAAGAGTACACTTGTGAAAAAGACGTCAGTGGTTTTCGGTACACAAACGTGTCACCAACGCTGAAATATTGGCTAGACAATCTAGTGGAAACAACTACTTCAAATCTGTCCGCCATTATTTTGTCCCTTTACCTTTAGGCAAATGAAACAAACTGCGGCGTTACTGAAACACGACAAAAACGCAGAGAGCACACAAAAACAAAGTGTGAAGTAACGACGATTTAATGCACGACACAAAACAGGACAAGAAATTTCGGCAAAATGCCTTCCTCAGCGACAAAAAAATACAGACATAAACATGCACAATACTCCCCTTGTGAAGCCAAAGTGGTGAATGAAGTAGACAGAGGGACAGTGGAAGAGAGGGTGAGTAGAGTTCGAAGAATAGGGCACGAGGAAAGAGGGTAGAGTAAAGTGAGGAGGAGGAAAAAGGAGAGAGGGAGGAGGAGAGAGAGAGAGAGAGAGAGGAGGAGAGAGAGAGAGAGAGAGATGGAGAGAGAGAGAGAGAGAGGGGGGGGGAGGGGAGAAAGAGAGGGGAGAGACAGAGAGAGAATGGAAGTAGAGGAAGAGTGGAGAATAAGAGAGAGAAGAGGAGGGGAAGGAGAGTGAGTGGAGGGGAGAGGGGGTTGTGATGGTATGTAGTGGGTGTGTTTGCATATGAATGAAATGAACAAGAGAAAGCACAATAAATAAGATACAATATACTCGAAAAATCATTTAAATGACAAGGGGAGGGGGGGGGGGAGAGAAGGGGGTCAGCGCCTAAAGCATCCGACCCAAGTCTGACCCAAGGTAGGTTGCCCTACCAAGCACCAAGGGGTGAGAGGGAAACGGGAGAACCCCGAGAAAAAAACCCACTAGCCAGACGCAGCTAAGAGCTGCAAGGCTACCCCCCCACGCACACGGAAAAAAAAAAAAAAAAAAAAAAAAAAAAAAAAAGCACTTGCCCGCGGGCAAAAGCCTCCACACACAACACACACACACACCACACACACACCACACACAAAAGTGCGCGCGTGCGCACGAACAAACACGCACGCACACATACACACGCCAATAAGCGCACACCACTGGGGGGGGGGGGGGGGGGTAACAATGGGGAATAAATGGGTTAATGTACAAACAAGGCATACATTAAGACATCTGGGTGTAGCATAGGGAAGTAGGTGGTGCTATGGTGGCGCAACAGAAAAAAAGGGCAAAAATAAGAGCATTGACGCAAAAGATAGATATGCGGTCATGATGAGAGGCGCTAACAACACTCCCAATGACCAACAAAAAAAAAAAAAAAAAAAAAAAAAAAAATAATTCTATACATATATATATACACACACATATATATAAACATATATATATATATATATATATATACATAACAGATAGACTAAAAAAAAAAAAAATTAAAAAAAAAAAAAAGGGGAAGAAAAAGGAGGGGAGGGAGGGGAAAGGGGAGGGCAAAGGGAGGGCCGGGGGGAAAGAAGGAGAGACATAAAGATGAGGACAAAAGAGGGGCCTAAAGGAAGGGTGGAAGTATGAGGGAGGGCGAGGGGGGGGGTGGGTGGGGGGGGGGGGGAGGTGAGAGAGGAGAATAGTAGAGGTCGAAAGTAGAGAGAAAGGAAGTAAGAGGGAAAGTAAAGAGAAGGAACGAAAGGGGGAAGGAGCCCTTCAGAGGACGATAGAAAAGGAACAAGGACGGAGGAGGTGAGGGAGAAGAAGGGAAAGGGGGAGAGGGGGGTAGAAAAAAAGGGGGGGGGGGAAAGAAAAAAAAAAAGGACGGGGAGGGAGAGGAGGGGGCAAAGGAGGGTAGGAAGGAGAGGGATAGATACAAAAGTAAGTGAGAAGAAAAATAATGAATAATAAAAGAAAATAGAAAAAAAACAAAAAGACAGGAGACTGGGGAGCTAACCTACTCAGAAACTCTGTCAAAAGTATAGGCTCTCAAACGATCATTCCAGTAGGCGCCAGGCTCTACGGTCACGAAGAGGCCACTGATGCAGACCAACCATGCACAGGTAAGTACTAAAGGGTAAAGGGAATCATAAGTCATGTCCACCTGAATTGTCTCGGGAAAAAAGTACACAGAATTGCTAAGCTTTTTCATTGATACCAGCTGGATTTCTGGTGCCCAGTTTTTGAATCAGGTGAGACTCCATATCCTTCCTGTCTCTAGAGTCACTAGTTTTCATGAGCCATAAGCCCTTCACTCTTGCATTGTGCGCGGAATGGCTGGGGAGGTTGAAGTGCTTGGCTACTGGTTTGTCCCTGTTGTATTTAATGTCAGCGAGGTGTTCCTTGATCTGACAGTCAAAGTGCGGCCGGTCTCGCCGATGTAAAGTTTAGAACAAACGGTGCAGTGGATGATGTAGACCAAGTTAGTGGTTTGGCAGTTGAAGAATTTGGAGACAGTCATGCGTGAACTGGGTCCTTTCACTTCAATGGCAGTGCAGATGAAGGGGCAGGTCTTGCAGTTGGGCAGATTGCATGGGCTTGTGCCTACATAAGATTGACGTCTGTGAGGCTGGAGACTGGAACGCACAAGCAAGTCACGGATATTCTTGTCCCGTTTGTAGGCAACTAGAGGGGCTGGGAAAAAAATTCTAGCTGAGTGGCACAAGACTGAAGGATGTTCCAGTTGGTTTGGAGAATTTTGCGCACCTGGTGGACAGAAGGGTGGTACTGCAGGCTGACAACAGGTCTGTTCTGGTTGATTCCTGGGGTTTAGAATGACATGATTTAAAAAAAAGAAAAAAAGGGACGTTGTTCATGTCGTTCCTCCAGAACAGGTCAAGCTAAATTTGTAAAGATTGTTACGGGGTCTAGGAAATGAAAATTTGTGAGCATGTCTAATTTTCGTTATTTACAAAGTTGCGGATGATATCCGCGGATGTATTCTCTTACCTGCATTTTACATTCAGAACATTTGCTTTTGTTGAAGAAAGGTCTGCCTTTGAATGGAAGAATAGTTAACTTTTCATTATCATCTGTTGTCAAGGAGTAAGATTTGAATTGTGCTAACCTTATCTGTTTCCAGTTTGTTTGCACTAGAATTATTCCATAAGGTGGACGCGTAATTGATGAGAGACACAATATGTGCATGAAAAAATGATTTCCTGGATCGAAGATTAAGAAAATGTTTTATTTTTTCGTTATTTGATTAAAAAATTATATTATTCTTATAGAAAGACGGTTTCCAAGTTCCGTATGATGTGATCACAACATGGCATGGTAAACCTCAAGTACTTTCGAGTCATGGTTTCCTCTCTGTCGGTGGTCTGCAACCATTTCTGCAGTTTGCCGTGTAGGTCACATACAACACATTGTTGATTTGTATTCATGGGAAGGCATTGTGGTTCATTTTCGGTCCATTAATTAATCTATCGATGGTTGAGTTCTGTGGATTATTTTACTAAATAGCGAAGGAGGTTTAATCACAGCTAGATTGTAGTTTAAGGTGTCATCAGTATGTATTTACGGGCACGCTGTTTATATTAAAGAATCAATTATGTTATATAGAAAAGGATAATAATGTCCGTACATTGTTCCTTGAGGAATACCAAATTCTAAGGGTGAGTAAACTCTGGCCGTTTCTGTTTTCTAATTTTTAGAGAGTTGTCGGATCAGTAAGGAATAAGATGATAATGTCTAAAGCCCTGGTTGTTTGCTTATAAGGTAGGAAGGGAAGGTCTGTTGAGTCCATACGCTTTTGGCCAAGTTCAGCAAACTGTATTCAAAAATTCTTTAGTATTTTATTTGACGTCATCCCTGTGAGATCGGCAATATCCTGTCGGTGTTGGTGGGATCGTTGCTGGGGACAATGTTGTCATGGGATTAGAGTAGTGCTGTTTTACATTGAAATTTTATTTACATACACACGCGCCGCGCCGCGCGCGCGCACGCAACAGCACGCACGCACGCACGCCGCACGCACGCACACACACACACACACATCTCACACACCTACTCACACCACACACACTGTAGTGGTGGGATAGGCGCTTACATCTGTACTCATTGCCAAAACACGCACGCACGCACATACCACACGCCCACGCGCGCTTACAAACACCCCCTCCCCTTACACACACACACACACACACACAACCACACACACACAACTATCACACACACACACACACACCACACCACACTTTCCATATAGCTTAAAAACAATCTTAACAGGCAATTCTCTCTGCATGCTTGATGCATGCATGTGGACATTGAACAGCTGGAAAGACGGGTGAGGTGAGATACGGCGTTGAGCGAAATCGCCTGCAGGCACACACACTCATTTCTTTGCAGGTGGGTAAACCGAAGTAGTCTCCGAAAGAGAGAAGGAGAGCAACTCTTTTGTTTGTTTGTCTTGCTGTTGGTGTTAGTGTATGTTTGTGTGTGTGGTTTTTTTTTCAGTGGACGAACACTCCATCATACTAAATGTTTTCATGCACGTTACGCACAAGGGTGATGCGCACAAGGCACTTGCATGCCAACGCCTATACTAGGCATTGTTAGCCACCCAAACCGATCTGAGATCCTGCATCATCATTTTCCTTTTTTCGTGGTGTATACTCGCGTGCCTACAGAGAGAGAGAGGAGAGGGGGTTTGGTTCTGGGAGAGAATGGCTGAGTGAGTGGTCTTGTGGGAGAGGAGAGTAGAGTGGAGGAGATGATGAGGGGTGAAGAGATGAGATGAGAGAGAGGAGAGGGGGCCACATGAACAACAACAAAAAAAAAACCGAACATATACTGATGTCTTTGCGAGTTAATTAAGGAATAACTTCGCTCTGGTCTGACAAAACAGGTTAGTCAAACACGTCTGTGCATTCGTCCCCACTTACGTACGTGTACAGTTTGCAAGTGTGGCTGTTCGTCTCGCCCAAGTTCACGCTTTATAAAACTGAATCAACACCATTTTCCACACTCGGCTGATTTCTGCAGTGGCTCCGCTTCCTGCGTTCAAGGGGCAATTCCTCGTTTTTATTGCGTTTAGTTTTTGAACTAATTAGTAAGCTGTCGAGGCGTGAGCTAGTGATTGAATCGAGTTGTCTGCCGAAGCTGGCTGCTTTTTGGGTTATCTACTCAGGTCTTTGATTCTGATCGGACAATTTCAGGCAGCGCTGATTAGGAGGAGAACCCGAAATAGAATACGGTTCAGATCTGCCAACTTGCCTCTTTCATGCCTTGTGGACATTCCGACAGAGCTTGAACGGTGTGTTGAACCGTCTATGCACCGTGAATCTTGCTACGGTTGCGGGCAACATTAGGGAAGTTGCTGGTTCATACAAAGCACCAGACGACGCAGTTCGCGTGTTTTTTGTTGTTGTGTGGGTTTGCTTTGGTTTTTTATGTTTTTGAATTAAAACTTGAATCCTATAGTTCTGAGGAATGCACACTAAGAAATTTTTCATCGTGTGGTGTGTGTGTGTGGTGTTGGTTGTGTGTGTGTGTGTGTGTTAGTTTGTGTGTGGGAGGTGAGAGGAGTGACGAGAGAGGAGAGAGAGAGAGGACTCGTGACTCGTGACTTTTATGTGAGGCCATCAGCCTATTCACATGGGTACGCAACAAGGAAAATTTAAAATCAATTTTATTATAGTTTAGAAAAATGTTTACCATGACTGTAAACAAAACCTTCTTCCATAGACAGTATGTACATGCAGAGTTCATATCTTCTTAATTATACATGGAATATAATTTCTTTTTAGTTACGTTTTTCTCCTTTTGAATTCATAATATAAGTATATTATTTTATTATTATTTTTAATAACTCTGGAAATGAATACTGTTGGATTTGTGGCTGCAGAAAACATGTTATCTGTTTCATTTCCCTCGTCGTAATATTTTTCTTGTAATATGTGACTACTTACTACACCTGACGTCTTATAATTTCACCGGAAAGCGTATTTTTTCAAGCATCTTTTTTGTTATTTCGTTTACGCATGAGCCTAAGTATCTCCCCCTACCGTGCATAAGAAAGGGAAAACCCCGAATCTTGGGTCTGAATAACGATAGCTGCCATGTTAACCGTTTTGTACACTCAGTTTTTGTTCTGTTGGTCGAGTTCGTTGTGGTGCTGAACTCTGTGTTTAGTTATAATATTCCTTTCTCATCTTCTATTCCTAAATATGGTTCATCAATAAACGAGTAGGTCACCATGCGTCACCTAGGCGCGCATTATTAAAATAAAAGATAATAACATAATACAGTGCGACTCTCTGACTGTTGGCCCCTGGTGCAAATTTGGAAAACATAGGGAGTGTCGCACTTCGATTTAAATGCATTGGCCAAATTCAGGCCCAGGTGATATTATTATATCTGGGGGGGAAATAAAAATAGGAAAATCATCAATATCCTGATCTCAAAACTGTCGATTCAATTTGTCCCTTGAATGAGATTGCACTTGTGGCGTTCTTGATGGCACCCGGCATTCCAGTTCTCGTCTAACCAGTGATTTGTAGCTGTCGTCTGTTATGCCTTTTGGGGGCAGTCATTGTGTTACTGTAAAGAAAGAAAGCTGAGATGTTATTTGCTTTCTTACATACTAATTTGTAATGTTTTTCCATTTTGAGGACGACTAATCTATATATCACGCCTTAAATATTTTGCAGCATTTGTTTCTTTAAGGAATAGTATTATGGATAGAATAATCGATCTAATTGTTTGTGAGCGCTTGTTACCTACATATACGCAACACTTGGACTTTTGGGGATGAAAATTTCCATTTTCCAGTTTCGTTCCCACCTTTGTTAAAGCGTTTAGATCTTCTTGTAGAATTGCGAGTTTTCATTCTTGCTTCCTGATTGATCTATATACTAAAACTGTCATCTGCAAAAAGCCTTATAGTAGTTGTTCCAGGAGAGAGATTTTCTACTTATGTCATTATATTAAATTAAGGAAAAAAATCAAGGGCCCCAGTACAGTTCCTGTGGTACACCTGACAGACTGGTTTACTATGGGGGGATGGTCGACCCTTCCACAACAACTTTTCTGCGTTCTCCCAACGAGGAATGATCTTAGCCCATTTAGCAAAGAACCGTCAATTCAATGTGTTCTAATTTTATGCAGCTGGCCCTCATGGTAATTTATCAAAGGCTTTTTAGAAAAGTTAATAAAATTGCATCTATTTGCTGTATTTCTGTTTATTTAAAACAGTTACCTTAAAATCATTGAGTGTGGATTTTTAGTTGAGTCTCACAACCTCCTTCGCTGGTCCCTTAATCCTTGCTGGGATTTATTTTAATGATGTTCTTATTGGAAAGATGGTCCATTAGGCTACGATATTTTTTGATGTTAAGTAGTTGATGCTGATATGGATGTAAGAGATACAGGTCGATAGTTCTCTGCTTTTGTTTTGTCACCCTTTTTGAATAAGGGAACAAATGCTCGCATCTCGCCAATCATCAGGTATTACTCCCTGGTCCAGTGAAGCTTGGGTAAAAGTAATTGGTATACCTCACTCAATTCATTGGCACATAATTTAAGAGCTTGCAAGGAATGCCATCGGGTCCATAGCTTTGTTTCATTGATGTTGGTCAGTAACTTACTTAAATTACTCCTGCTTTGTTTACTTTGATGTTTTGCTTTTCTGGGAGTGTACCTTTATTCATCAATTCCTTTAGTCTAACGTTAATTTATTAAAGGTTTTGGGATTTGAGTAATCTGAACTAAACTGCTTGTTTAGTAAGTTTGCTTTTCCATTCTGGGTCCTGTATTAGGTTATTTGGTTGTTTCTCAGGTCTGGAAATCCCAATGTTGTCCTGTCTCTGACCTCCTTATGGTAAGACCATAATTTCTTGTTTTTGATGAGACCTTCCGAATTCATCGAATTATTAGCTTAATTGGGAGAGTGCTAGTCTACATGCTCTTGAACCGTCTCTTTAATATATTTCTTGTATAACCTAACCAGTTATTTTTCTGAATTTGGATGTAGTTTTCTATTTCTTAAAGAAACGATGCTTTCCTTCTCAACAAACGTTTGTTTTTGTGTAATCCAAAAAATTTTTGGGCTGGTGGTTTTGCTTTGAAGGTATTTAGTAGGTATGTGGTCATCCATAATAAATTCCAAGGTAGTTTTTTTATCACTTCAAAGGTCACTGACATTATCTTTAACACTATGGGTCTCTATAAAAAGACGGCTGACATCACGAGTTTCCTGCGCAAATTTGGTAAATTCTGCTGGTTCCAGAGTTTGAATGGTACGTTTAGGGGAGGTTTTTCTTCGAAAAAAGGGTTGAAAGTTGCTCTCAAGAGATCTATTTCATGATCACCAGGCCTGCAATGAATTCTGAATGCCTAAGGCGCCTGGATCAATTGGTAAAAAATAAATCAGAATGCCTTCCACGAGTTGGTGATTCAACTGACTGTAATAATCCAAGGGTCGTTGGTGGCATCAAAAAACTGGAGTATTAATATTTTACTGTAGTGGTTACCAAGTATGGCATCTTCACTCCAATCAATATCTGGTAAGTTATAAGTCTCCACCAATCCATATATTGCATTCCTATTGGCCAAAACAATATTAGCATATGCTCCTCTGCAGATAGACGAACATACATTTTTATCTGTGTCTGGAGGTCTGTAACTGATCCAACAATGACAGGTTCGTATTCTGTGTAAATTCAGAAGTCTACAAAATAACTTTCACTATTTTTGGCCTTGATATAAAAAACTCACTGGACCTAAGTTCTTCCTAATGGCAATCAAGACGTCCCCCACCTACTTTTTCCAAGTCTGTCCTTTCTATAAATATCAAAGTCTACATTAGAGTTCGCTGCTGGGGTGTTCAGTTTCTAGCCAACGTTTCTGTTCCAATTACTACATCAATGTTTTTTTCCCCCCGGTGACTAAATCATTACTGAGTTCTTCCTTGTTCTTTATAAGAGATTGAAAATTTACAAACTATGCATTTAAGTTTATCTTTTTCTCTTAATGATTTGGGTTCCGTGCACTTTTGATTTTGGATTTTATCAGTTTTAGAATCAGGGGTGGATGCAAACTTGGACAAAATTTCATGTTTTTCTTTTGGGGATCGGTCTGGTGAGATAGGGTCAAAAACGGTTGATTTCTGAGCCGGCAGTCGTCATAGAATCTTCAAAAAGTCTCGAGCTAAAGTTTGGAAGACTGCAGGTAAAACATGTCCAAGATATATCACTATTGCATAATGCTTCATAAACTGCTGAATCATTTAACATACATATAGTGTGATACCATGAATTGCAGACGACACAGGCAAACTGCTTTATGTTTCCATGTGACTCTTAAAATGAAACTCCGCATGGATATTTACTTTGGGGATGACGGACAGGATTGGTTCATGTCTCCCGATAGGGATAAGGGCTTAAAAGCCATGGATTTAAACTCCTATGTCTATCTCTTTAATCAAACAATTCCAATATCACTGTACTATTTCTGATGTTATTGAAATCAGGGGGGTTAAAATTGGGCTAGTAATAGGACGTGAGAACAGTACTCGGCCCAGGTGCACTCAGGAGACTAAACAGGTTCAGGTTGCACAAAGTTTTGAACTGCCCCCCAAAAATGAACTAAAGGCGTCTAACATCTACATCTAAAATTTCAAAATTAAACTGTGTGCTAGGAATATTGTTGTTCTGTCACATGTGGAACAGAGCAAGGGAAAAAATAGAAACACTTTTACGAAGCGAGGAACAACACGCGGTAAGCCATCTTGAAAGCCAAATAAGAAACTCACCCTTGAAAAGGGTTTAAAACACAATTCGTTAAATAATATTAAAAATTTAGCATATAAAACAACTGTGCTGATCATTAAAATTGACAGTTTCTCGTATGAGTAAAAGATTGTAAAGATGTAAAGACGTAAAGATGTAAAGAAATGAATTAAAACGGGAGCTCCAAAAAATAAAAAAAAGCCAGGCAGCCTCTCCGTGTGTGGTATTGGATTAAACATGCCCCCAAGGATAAATTACTAAAACCTTGCGCTTTACCTGTATCAGGTTTGTACATATAGTACTTTCCGTCCGGAAAATAAACAAAATGCATATAATAGCTAACATTAATCAAAAAGTTTCAAAACCAGACGCCTTAATATGATATTATGGGCAGCCTTTATTAAGGCAGACGATCCAGCTTCCGCCCCGTCCTCATCGCCCGTCCGCCTCACGCTACCACCCTCCCCCCCCCCCCCCCCCCCCACCCCCACCCCCACAGTAAGCGGAGAGCGAGTGTGAACGAAGGAATGCACTAGCTCCCGAGACGGACTGTGTGTGTGTTACAGTGTGTCACTCGGCTACATGCTGCTTTGCATGATGACTACTGAAAACTATGTTCTTGACCTGTTACCATTTCCTAGTGTATCTTATTTGTATACTTTATCACTTCATAGCGTCAATTTGTTTGTCTATGTTCCCTTTGTTTAATCGTAGTTATGCATGTGTATGTATATACTTATTCTACCTCCTCTCCAACATGTTTCTTTTACAGTTGATTTTTGAAAATATTATATGCTCTATTTCCATGTCATTTAGTTAAAAACCATTCATATTTCCTTAGACAACCCCCCCCCCCCCCCCCCCCCACCCCCCCCCCCCACCCCCCCCCCCCCCCACGCCCCCTCCCCCACCCCCCCCCCCCCCCCCCCCCCCCCCCCCCCCCCCCGCCACGGTGGCCATGATTATTCCCATATGGTGTTATCCGGTCACCACTGTTGCTTCTCCATGACCCATCCTTCCCGCGCTCCCTTAGACTTGATCAAACATTCTTAATTCATTCTGTTAAGATTATAATTACACTTTCTCCTGTTATTTACCTTTATTGTCTATTACTCTTGCATAATTTCATATTATTAGTTTTTCAATCAGTTTTACTACACCTCTTGATCCAATAAGGACTCAATCCCTCTCAGCCCTCACATCAAAATACACCCACATTATATACATACACACACATCATGTTAACACATTCCTACACACAAATACATATATATGTGTACATTTTACTAACCTTGTACTTGTTCTTATAAGTATTCCTATCCAGCATCCATTTATAATAGCCTCATTCTCTCTTAGTTCCATTCATATTTGGACAATTCCAATCCTATTCATTCATTACTACACTATTTTCCTCAAAAATATTCATTTCCATAATTGCATTCCTTCAATAATTATATTGCATTCACGTTTCCATTTTATATAATTTAATTTCCATCAATGCATATTGCTACCATGTTCCTTTTTCTGTTTCAGCCTGAGTAACTTTTGCTATATAATCTTATGGGGTTCATATAAATCTCTTTCATAAACTCTGTTCCATATCATCATCACCAATCACAAATTTCATTCTCATTCAGTATACATATTACTTTTCCATACTCAGAAACACTTCGAGTTAAATCCATGATTCAACCATCACTATGTTATGTTATCACCACCACGTCATGTTTGTTTATTATACTTGCTTCACATGTTCATGTGTTTTATACACAAACATTCACATAGTAATTTATGCATACCACACACAACACACAACACCACACACACACACCACACAACACACACACACACACACACAACACATACATTAGATTCATACAACACATATTATACATATACATATATATATTACACAACATGTATATATATGCTCTCACGTTTGAGCACCTGTGGGCCCCCCGAAGATTTTAAATGGAGGAAATCAATTTTAGGCAGTCAACAAAAAAACATTATCGTTCTTAACCCACAATTCTAATTTAAAGATTAATTGAACAAACCGATAAAGTTTCGTACGCAATATGAGAATGGGAAAGCATCTTTTTCCTGCAACCCGAATGCCAAAAAAAGAAGGGCAAAACACCTACGATTTCAAATCATGGCGATCACCACCAGTCATAGACGATTTGAAACCCCTTTGAAGATCATATGAAAAAGATTGATAACCATATTGAATTCAAAATATCTAACACGATTTCCAAACGACATAAAAAAACCAAATAAAACAAGTAAAAATGACAAAAAAATTTTGTGAAGGCTGAAAAAACTAGCAATTAATACAAAATGGAACTCAAAGATTTTTCTAAACTCCTTGACCAAACACATTCCAGAAAAACTACAAAAAGCTGACGCAAAAATATACATGACAGTATCCGCACTAAAGATAAAGAACTTGCAGAGCGCATAGACCTTAAGTGACAGGTAGAAATGCTGATTACCTTTGTGTGATCCTGAATTGCAGACTCAGGATGTTGATGTGTCTAAATTGCTCGCGGATATTTATGGTGGGGAGGTAGTCGTCTTGAAGAAAGTTGCATGATTTATCCTCTATGTCTAACTCTTTTAATCAAACAATTCCTTATCAATGTACTATTTTGATGTTAATTGAAATCAGGGGTTCAAATCTGGGCCTAGTAATAGACGTGATGAACAGTACTCGGCACAGGTGCACACAGGAGACTAACATGGTTCAGGTTGCACAAAGTTTTGAAACTGCAAAAATAGAACTAAAGGCGTCTACATCTACATCTAAAATTTCAAATTAACTGAGTGCTAGGAATATTGTTGTTCCTGTCACATGTGGAAAGAGCAAGGAAAAATAGAAAACTTTTAACGAAGCCGAGGAACAACACGCCGGTAGCCATCTGAAAAGCCAAATAAGAAAAACTCACCTTGAAAGGGTTTTAAAAACACAATTCGTTAAAATAAAATAAAATTTAGCATTAAACCAACAGTGCTGATCATTAAAATTGACAGTTACTCGTATGAGTAAAAGATGTAAAGATGTAAAGACGTAAAAGATGTAAAAATGAATTAAAAACGGGAGCTCCAAAAGCCAGGCAGCCTCCTCCGTGTGTGTTCATTGGATTAAACAGCCCCAAGGATAAATACTAAAACTTGCGCTTTCCCTGTATCAGGTTAGTACATATAGTACTTTCCGTCGGAAAATAAACAAAATGCATATAATAGCTAACATTAATCAAAAAGTTCAAAACCATACTCCTATAATATGATATATGGGCAGCCATTACTTAGCAGACGATCCAGCTTCCGCCCCGTCCCTATCGCCCCGTCCGCCTCACGCTCCACTCCCCCCCCCCCCCCCCCCCCCCCCCCACTGTAAGCGGAGAGCGAGTGAGAACGAAGGAATGCACTAGCTCCCGAGACGGACTGTGTGTGTGTTACAGTGTGTCACTCGGCTACATGCTGATTGCATGATGACCTACTGAACTAAGTTCTTGACCTAGTTACCATTTCCTAGTGTATCTTATTTGTATACTTTATCACTTCATGGTCAATTGTTTATCTATGTTTCCCTTTGTATTAATTTCGTAGTTTTGCATGTGTATGTATATACTTATTCTAACCTTCCTCTCCAAACATGTTTCCTTATACAGTTGATTTTTGAAATATTATATGCACATTTCCATGCTCATTTAAGTTAAACCATTCATATTCCTAGACAACCCCCCCCCCCCCCCCCCCCCCCCCCCGCCACGGTGGCCATGATTATTCCCATATGGTGTTAACCGGTCACCACAGTTGCTTCCTCCATGACCCTCCTTCCGCGCTCCTTATACTTGATCAAACATTCTTAATTCATATCTGTTAAGATTATAATTACACTTATTCCTGTTATTTACCTTAATTGTCTATACTCTTGCATAATTACATATTATTAGTTTTTCAATCAGTTTTACTAACACCTCTTGATCCAATCAGACTCAATCCCTCTCAGCCCCTCACAATCAAAATACACCCACATTATATACATACACACACATACATGTACACACATACATACACACAAATACATATATATGTGTACATTTTACAACCTTGTACATGTTCTTATAAGTATTCCTACTCCATCATCCATTTATAATAGCCTCATTCTCTCTTATTCCATTCATATTTGTACAATTCCAATCATATTCATTCATTACACATATTTTCCTCAAAACATATTCATTCCATAATTGCATTCCTTCATATTATATTGCATTCACGTTTCCACTTTATATAATTAATTTTCCATCATGCATATATGTACATGATCCTTTTCCTGTTTCACGCCTGAGTATACATTTGCATATAATCTTATTGGGTTCAATAACATCTCTTTCATAAATCTGTTCATATCATCACACCAATCACAATTTCATACTCATTCAGGTATACATATTACTTTCCATACTCAGAAACACCTTCCGAGTTAAATCCATGATTCAACCATCACTATGTTATGTTATCACCACAACGTCCATGTTTGTTTATTATACATAGCTTCTCATGTTCATATGTTTTATACACAAACATTCACATAGTAATATATGCATACACACACACACACACACACACCACACACACACACACACACACACACACACACACACACACACACATACATACATACATACAACACATATATACATATACATATATATATACACACACACATATATATATATGCTCCTCACGTTGAGCACTGTGGCCCGAAAGATTTTAAAATGGAGGAAATCAATTTTAGGCAGTCAACAAAAAAATACCGTTCTCTAACCCACAATTCTACTTTAAAAGATTAATAGAACAAACCGAAAAGTTCGTACGCAATATGAGATGGAAAGCATTCTTTTTCCTGAACCCGAATGCAAAAAAAGAGGACAAAAACACCTACGATTTCAAATCATGGCGATCACCACCAGTCATAGACGATATGAAACCTTTGAAGATCAAATGAAAAGAATGATAACCAATATTGAATTCAAAAAATCTAACAACGATTTCCAAACAACTTTAAAAAACCAAATAAAACAAGTACAAAATGACAAAAAAATATTTGGAAGGCTGACAAAACTAGCAATTACTACAAAATGGAACCAAAGGAATATTCTCAACTCCTTGACAAAACATCCAGAAAAACTACAAAAAAGCTGACAAAAATATACATGACAGTATCCGCACTAAAGATAAAGAACTTGCAGAGCGCATAGACCTAAGTGACAGGATAGAAGCGACAGCAACAAAAGAAGCTTTCATAACACTCAAAGACCACAAACCCAACTTTCATAACAATCCAACATGCAGACTAATAAACCCATCGAAATCTGAATTAGGCAAAATAAGCAAGAAAATTCTGGAAAAAATAACAAAGGACATAAAATCAAACTCTGATTACAACCTCTGGAAGAACACATACGAAGTTATCCAATGGTTCAAAAAACTCAATAAACAAAGTAATACAGTATTTATCACATTTGACATAGTAGACTTTTACCCATCCATAGATGAGGAACTACTCTCCAAAGCCCTGAAGTTTGCCAGTAACCACACAGACATAACAGGGTCAGAAATGGAAATCATTCTCCACACCAAGAAAACATTACTACACAGCAGAAATGAAACCTGGATCAGGAAAACCAACAGAAACTCAACATTCGACGTAACCATGGGTTCATATGATGGTGCAGAAAACATGTGAACTGGTCGGACTATTCATGCTGTCCAACATCAAGAAAAAACTCGGAAAAACAAGTCGGACTGTACAGAGACGATGGCCTTGCTGCACTAACAAACAACCCAAGAACCATCAAAAACAAGAAGAAAGAACTATGCAAAATCTTCCAAAACCACAACTTAAAGATCACCATTGAAGCAAACAAAAAGGTAGTGAACTACTTAGACATAACACTGGATCTCAACAACCATATATATAAACCATACAAGAAACCCAACGATACACCTCTTTATGTACACACCAAAAGTAACCATCCACCATCTGTATTAAAGACCATACCCCATGGCATAAAAAGAGACTGTCAAACCTGTCATGCAATGAGAGAGTGTTCAACAATGCAGCAGTGGAATACCAGGAGCACTACAAACAAGTGGATACAATTACAAACTACAATACAACCGGACAACAACACAAATAAAAGCAAAAAAATAGGAAAAGAAAAATCATATGGTATAACCCCCATACGACGGGAAACTCAAAACAAACATAGGGAAAGAATTCTTCAAAATCCTAGCAACTTCATTTCCAAAAGAGCACAAACTGTCCAAAATATTTAACAAGACACTGTCAAACTATCGTACTCATGTATGCCCAACCTCAAAAACCTGATTGACGCATCCAACAAAATGAAAATCAACACAGCAAAGAAGGGTGAAGAAAGGAAATCTTGCAATTGCACGAGAAAGGAGCAGTGCCCACTAAACAATAAATGTCTCCACAACAACATTGTATACCAGGCTACTGTAACATCAGAAATGAAAAAGAAACATACATAGGGATCACTGAAAACCACTTCAAAACCAGATATGCAAACCACAAACAGTCATTCAATAAAGAAAAATATAAAAACCAAACAGAACTGAGCAAATATATCTGGAAACTTAAAGACGCAAAAACAAGCTACAATATATCCTGGAAAATCATAAAAAGAGCATCACCATACAGCAGTGTTTCAAAAAGGTGCAACTTATGTTTAACTGAAAAATGGTTAATACTATGCAAACCACACTTAGCAACTTTAAACACCAAAACAGAAATAGTAAACAACTGCAGGCATAAATGGAAAAACGTTGTTAGTGAACACATCCAAAACAAAAACCTGAAAGCCCCAAAAAAACACGTGCAGCCAACCCGCACGTGCAAACAACCGCAAACGTGAGCCCACACGCTATATAACATCGGCGGTGGGCATACAAAAACCATCCTGATGACAGCGCAACGCCGCTAGAAACAAATTTGTCGAGTTTTAACCTTGAGTTTTAACCTTCCTTTTTAACATCATTGACAAATGTTGCTCCCCAAGGGGTTCGAGCACTTTTAAAATCATTTTAGGCTCTTTGGTTGTATTCATCATATATATATATATATATATATATATACATACATATGTATATACACACACATACACATACATACACACACAGGTGTACATGCACACATACACATATATATACATACACACATATACATACATATACACATACATACACACTACATACACACACACACACACACCCCCACACACACACACACACACACACACACACACACACACACCTGTATATATACATACATATACACATACACACACATGTATGTATACATATATATATATATATAAACCTACACATGCTCATATATCACACACACACACACATATAGATCTATACATATAGACATAGTTTAAATTCAGCTGTACATCCACAGAAGCAAAACCAAGCCTCTTTTCTTTGTTTTATAATTGTGTTTCTCTGTATTTTAATGCATAAAAGGTAAACATTGCTAGGTCACGTGTCATTTCCATATTTTCATTTTGTAATAGGTTCCTTAGTGTAATTGAATCCTTATTTCTATAATGTTTATAAATATATTTCTCCCTTAATTGTCTATAACATGGGCATATCTTAAAAAAGTGTAATTCAGTTTCTTCTGCTGGACAAAAAGGACATGTTGTAATTGCATCCTTGTCTGTGAACTTTTTATTTATGTGTAATTCATTTACCCCTAAACGTAGTCTGGTTAATGTTTTTCTGAATTTCACTATTGTGATGTCGTGAAGATATTTTTCAGTTTGGTGTACCAATTTGAAAGAGCGGTAGGTATTAAAGCGTTCACTATTTACTAATTTATCATGCCAGTTCTGCTTGTGACAATCTATCATTCTTTGTTTTAATACTGAAATAAATCTGTTCTCATCTCCTACCCCTTCATTTAACCATACTTCTGAAAAGCCGTGCATGTCTAAACAGCGTTTTAATTCTAATGCCCAATTATGAGTTTTGTTTATTTCGGTCTTTTCTCTTTCGTATGCTTGTTTAGGGAGTCTGTTTGGTTCCATTTTTTATAATTTTAAACCAATACCTAATCGCCCTTATTGTGCTGTCTATGCAGATAGGGTATCTACCCAACTCTCCATAAATTAGATTATTTGGGGTTTTCTTGCCCACACCCAAATATTTTTTACAGGCGAACAAGTGTATATTTTCTATAGCTTTATATCTAGTTAGGCCCCATGCTTCTGCTGCGTATAAAAGTAAGGGTTTAACTTGAGTGTCAAACAGTTTAAAATAGATAGCTATATCTATATGTCCTAAACTATACATAGTTTTCATTATTTCCATAATTTTGCCTTTCGCTCTACCTGCATATTCAGAAAGTGAAATGTCTACTGAGAGTTTAGTTGTCAAGGTGAAACCTAAGTACTTATAACTGTTTACTACTTCTAGTTCTTGGTCTTTGTAGTGCCATTTCTCCTTCTTGCCCAGATAGCCCCCTTTCCTAAAAACCATTATTTTAGTTTTTTGTAGGTTTACTGTTAATCCTATAGAATCCGAGGCTTGTTGTAGATTTTTAATTGATTTTGTAAGCCCGCTGGTGTTAATGATATCAGGGCTATGTCATCTGCAAATAGCAATGTGTAAATCTCTTCCGCACCTGGTAGAAATTGATAACCATGTCTGCCTTTACTTGTGACATTGTCCGCCACTTCTGTAATTAATAGAGAAAAGATCAAGGGGGACAACAAACAACCTTGTTTCACTCCTGCCGGGCATTCGAAAAATTCTGTTAGTTCAGTTCCGTATTTAACACAAGCTTGTACTTTTTTGTATATACCTTTTAACATGTTAAGCATTTTTGTAGATACTTTATGTTTCTCTAGTATCTTCCATAATTTGTCTCTATTTACAGTATCAAATGCTTTCTGGTAATCTATGAATGCTACATAAAATTTAGTTCTACGTCTGCCATAGAGGCAATTTGTTATCATAGTTGTTAATGTGAAAATGTGGTCTATTGTCGAATATCCCCTTCTAAATCCTGCTTGTTCCTTACTAATTTTATTTTCATCCTCTGCCCAGTTATAAAGTCTTTTGTTGATTATTGCTGTAAAATTTTTACTTATAATGCATAGAAGTGAAATCCCTCTATAATTTCCTGGGTTTTGCTTATCACCTTTCTTGTATAGCGGTACAATAACTGCACGTGACCATTCTAAGGGGAAATAACTTTCTTGGAACAGTTTATTAAATAACTTAGTTAGATACGGTATTATTTTGCTGTCTATTGTTTTTAGAAGTTCCGGGGGGATTTCGTCTATTCCTGGGATTTTCCTGTTTTCAGTTTGTTTATTGCTGATCCTATTTCCTGTTCAGTGATGTCTTCATCTAGCTCTTGTACCAGAATCTCTTCAATATTCACTTGCTGTTCACTTACAATAGCTCCTTGCCTTACTGTTATTTGAGGGTTCAATATGCTTTCAAAATGTTCTTTCCATTGTTCAGATGTAATAACTGGTAATTTATTTTTCTTTATTCTAATGTTTTTTATTATACCCCAGAATTTCTGGCTATCCTTCTGATTTTGCATAAGTGTATCATATATCTGCTGTGTGTGTGTGTGAGAGAGAGAGAGAAGAGAGAGAGAGAGAGAGAGAGAGAGAGAGAGAGAGAGAGAGAGAAATATGACACGGTATGATTCATTCAGGAAGACCACACCTGTGTTTGAAGAGGTGGGTTCGCAAAACGTGACAGCTACATTGTATGAGAAAAAAAAAAATGTTTGCATGTTACAGTTGTGTATTCCAACATTTGAACGTTCCCAAAAGGAATAGAGCAAAGTTGACAACATGTTCGTCCCTTGCCGTAGCATAAGTAATGTCAGTCTACATTCCGAGAGTTCATGTGTGCGCGCGTGCCCTTGTGTGTGTGTGTGTGTGTGTGTGTGTGTGTGTGTGTGTGTGTGTGTGTGTGTGTGTGTGAGAGAGAGAGAGAGAGAGAGAGAGAGAGAGAGAGAGAGAGAGAGAGAGAGAGTTGCGGTGGAGGAAATGCGATATGATACGATGATTCATTCGGAAA
Organism: Conus ventricosus; assembly: GCA_018398815.1. Lineage (NCBI taxonomy): Eukaryota > Metazoa > Mollusca > Gastropoda > Neogastropoda > Conidae > Conus > Conus ventricosus. The sequence continues at coordinate 48,918,059 of CM031619.1, forward strand.
AACCACAGCTGCTTTTGAAGAAGCGAGTTGAAAAATGCGATGGGTACAAAGTATATACCGATATACTGCAGATCTGTAAAGGAATTGAGCACCGTTGAAAACAGCATGTTTCTTTTTCGATGTGTTTGAATTCTTAGGTATTGTGTGTCCCTGCATATGAGCCTGCTCGTGCGTGGGATTGTGTGTGTGTGTGTGTGTGTGTGTGTGTGTGTGTGTGTGTGTGTGTGTGTGTGTGTGTGTGCGTGTGTGTGCGTGCGTGTGTGTGTGTGTGTGTGTGTGTGTGTGCGTGTGTGTGCGTGTGTGTGTGTGTGTGTGTGTGTGCGTGCGTGCGTGCGCGTGTGTGTGTGTGTGTGTGTGTGTGTGTGTGTGTGTGTGTGTGTGTGCGTGCGTGCGTGCGAGAGAGAGGGGGGGGGAGAGTTGAGTTGGGGGGGGGGGTAGGAAGGGGAAGGGGATAATGGTAGAAGGTAGGGAGAGATTATTAGCTGGTGCATCTGTTGCTACTACTGGGCTGAGGGTCATCATGCATAATTGAGTGTCATCATGCATAATTGACGTCTGCGCAGGCAGCTGACCCATATAACTGCTGTGTGGAATAGAAAGGACGTCCTACCAGACCGTCATCCCTTATTAATGACCTTGCCCACCTACTGACGTGGCATTTTCAGCGACCTTCAGAACATCACCATTATCAGCAGCAGCAACAACAGAACTGACAACAGCGATGACGATGGTCCTCTTCCTCGATCTTTTGCAACTGTAACCATTGTGACTGACCTACTACCACCACCGTTGTTATCATCAACTGCCGCCACGGGAGCTGTATTACATCGTTAGTTGATTCATCCGGTCCTCCCACCCACCCGCTCCGATCCTTTCCCCTCTTCTTCCTTTTGTTACTACTATTATTTACCACTGCTGTCATCACTCCCATTACCGCTATTCAACGTCGAGACTGTCATCATACCCCGTTATCACGAAAATACTGCAATATCAGTCATCACACTCACTACATTATTACAATAAATGTCATAACAACCGGTTACTGCTACACGTCCACGAGGACTATCATCGTACCCGTTATGATTTCACTACTTGTACGACTATCGTGTCGTTCACCCGTTTCCACGTCATCATTTCTACAAGTTCATCGCACCCGTTACCTCGGCTCTTTTATCTCGACTAAAACTACGCCCATTTCAACCATTTTACTCCCCTGTTCACCAGACTCGTTGTCACAACTGTGCTACCACCAGACCCATTGTTACCGCACTGCTATCACGCCTGTCACCATTCCCAATGCCACTGCTAGCATGGCGAAGGTGCCACGATCTTACCACCCTCGTTACATGCGCGACCTCTGCCCGTCTGCCGCGAATATTGCCACCCCATTTACCACAGTAGTTCTGCTGCCAGTCAGATCATCACCCCGTTACCGCCGCTACCACTGCTCTGTTGCTACTGCTCTCACCACCTTCATTACTTCTATTACTACAGCTCTGGTGTCACTGCTGCCACCACCTTTATTACCTCTACTACAACAGCTCTGCTGCCACTGCTATCGCCACCTTCATTACCTCTTACCACAGCTCTGCTGCTACTGCTATCACCACCTCCATTACCACTGTTACCACAGCTCTGCTGCTACTGCTATCAGCACCCACATTAGCTCTGGTCCTACTGCTTTCACCACCTTCATTGCCTCTGTTACCATAGCTTTGATGCTACTGCTATCACCACCTCCATTACCACTGTTACCACAGCTCTGTTTCTACTGCTATCACCACCTTCATTACCACTGTTACCACAGCTCTGTTTCTACTGCTATCACCACCTTCATTACCACTGTTACCACAGCTCTGTTTCTACTGCTATCACCACCTCCATTACCACTGTTACCACAGCTCTGTTTCTACTGCTATCACCACCTCCATTACCACTGTTACCACAGCTCTGGTGTTACTGCTATCACCACCTCCATTACCACTGTTACCACAGCTCTGTTTCTACTGCTATCACCACCTCCATTACCACTGTTACCACAGCTCTGGTGTTACTGCTATCACCACCTCCATTACCACTGTTACCACAGCTCTGTTTCTACTGCTATCACCACCTCCATTACCACTGTTTCCACAGCTCTGGTGCTACTGCTGTCACCACTTTCATTATCTCTGTTACCACAGCTCTGGTGTTACTGCTATCACCACCTCCATTACCACTGTTACCACAGCTCTGTTTCTACTGCTATCACCACCTCCATTACCACTGTTACCACAGCTCTGGTGTTACTGCTATCACCACCTCCATTACCACTGTTACCACAGCTCTGTTTCTACTGCTATCACCACCTCCATTACCACTGTTTCCACAGCTCTGGTGCTACTGCTGTCACCACTTTCATTATCTCTGTTACCACAGCTCTGGTGTCACTGCTAACGCCGCCTTCATTACCTCTGTAACCACAGCTCTGGTGCTGCTGCTGTCACCACTTTCATTATCTCTGTTACCACAGCTCTGGTGTCACTGCTAACGCCGCCTTCATTACCACTGTTACCACAGCTCTGGTGTCACTGCTAGCGCCGCCTTCATTACCTCTGTAACCACAGCTCTGGTGCTGCTGCTGTCACCACCGTCATTACCTCTATTACCACAAGTACGACGATCAACACACTAAATTGACACTAGTATATTACACCGTCTGTGAACACACCCATTACCACCACTGTGATAGTACGATGATCAACACGCCATTTATCACTTGTGTAATACACTGACTGTCAATACATTCATTACAACTACCGTGACAGTACTATGATTAACACATTACGTATCCCCACTGTAATACGGCGACTGTCAACTCACGCATCATCGGTAATTTAATGGTACAGTGATCAACACTCCATTTACCACTAGTGTAATACACTGATTGTCAACACACCCATTACTTCTACCGTGATAATACGATGATCAACCCATCATGTGTCACTGCTGTAGTACACGAACTGTCACATCCATTACCACTACAGTAGTAACTACGACGACCAACACGCCATTAACAGCTAGTGTAATACTCCGATCGTCAAAACCCATTACCACTACAGTAATAACCACGACGACCAACACACCATTTACCACCAGTGTAATATACTATCAACACATCCAGTGCCACTGACATTGCTACTTGAGCCCGTACATGTATGTTACAGATAGATCTAGTGGAGGCGACTCATGTTTGAACTTGTGCATGCGCGGGTGGATCATGTTCCATGTCAGTGTATCTTGCATGGTTCGCATTAGAGTCAATATTTCCTCTATATGTGCTAGGGTGAGCCGGCGAACATTTCCGCTCACGTCGCATGCGTGTGTGTGCGTCAGTGGATATCTGTGTGACAGCACAGCTTGGGAGAGGGTAGGGAGGTATCTTGAATTTTTTAGTGTTTTCCGTGAAGTGGGGAAATTGGGTCATGCATCATCCTCACTGTGAGTTGCCCAATCATAGTTAACCTTACATTGAATTATCCAATCACAGCCAAGTTTACTGTAAAGCAGGCTGGGGGGTAGGTGAACTGTCGCTCAGTGTTTTTGCAGCTGTTTTTCAGAGTGGAAGTCTCTGACATTGTGTGTGTTGATTCTCTATGTTGGAAGTCCTGGTGAATCCTTTTAGGAACCTTGTGTTCAGGGTTCGGGCTTAAGGATTAGCGGAGCTGCCTTGAGTCTAGAGGGGACTGATTCTGTGTTTCTGTGTAATTGTATTCTTCTCGCTGTTGGAGGTACAGTAGAAGGTCTGTCTTACTGTAATTTATGAAGACGTGGTTGCTGCATTTGTGTTGAACTGTAACCAGTGTTCCCGAGACCCTGGTGGGATGAAGACTTGGTTGCTGCGTTCTTGTTGAACTGTAACCGGTGTTCCTGAGACCCTGGTGGGGTGAAGACTTGGTTGCTGCGTTCTTGTTGAACTGTAACCTGTGTACCTGAAACCTTGGTGGGTGAAGACTTGGTTGCTGTGGTTGGGTGCTGTAGACGTGCCGGTCTGGGGATGGCCTTGGTGGCGCTGGACAACCCATCTCGGAGTTGGGCCGGACACGTGTTGGTTCAAGGTACGTTTGGTATAATTCAGTGTAGACATTTTAGTAATCCTATCATCTGAACCTGGTTGTGGTTGGATTGAGCCAGGATACGGGGAAACTCAGAAGGAAATCCTTTTCTTTATTGGTTGATTTGGGCAGCTGGAGGCCGGAAGCTGTCTGAGGTGCCAGGCAAAGGGCTGCATTACTGCCAGGAAGGGCTAGGGGTGTTGTAATTAAACAGTGTTTTGTAATTAAACAGTCTGACTTAATCACACAGCCCGGTCCGACTCCATATCCACTATTAAGTACTTTCCTTAAATAGCAGAACAACCTTTAAAAAAAACCATGCATGGCTTCCCACACAATTCCCAATGTTAGGAACATGGTCCAAACATATGTAACTTGGAAAACAAGATATAAAATATGCAGATACTTATTGCTCAAAATAAATCGGTCGGTCACTGTCACTGCCACTGCTGTAAACATCACTTACAACTTACAGCCTATGTGTCACTGCCACTGCTGTAAACATCACTTACAACTTACAGCCTATGTCCAAACCATGGGGCAACCACACACACACCACATCACTACCCAAAACATTTCCGGGCTGTCAATCTTTGTTAAAGTTGATCTTTAGCTGACATATCCAGCTGGCTTACTCCAACTGACTGAGCAATGCACATAAGGTTGACAAACATATCATCATAAGGTTGACAAACATATCATCATATACAACTTAAAACCAACAATTTCAAACAATGGGCTGTCTCCCTTATTAACTTCCAGACAGGTGTCAACAGTACTAGCAACCACACAAATACATATATAATTCCTGGTCTGGCATTAAGGCCTGCTAATAAGACTAACAGATCATACTGACACTGACAGGTTCCAGTGGCTGAAATTACTGAAAGATCACACGAATGAATGTACTCACACACGCACAAAACACCCTACATTGATCTTACATGCCCAAAATCATATCATCCTATATAACTACTCAATGCAACCATTACACTGTTTAATTACAACACCCCTAGCCCTTCCTGGCACTAACGCAGCCCCTTGCCTGGCACCTCAGACAGCTTCCGGCCTCCAGCTGCCCAAATCAACCAATAAAAAAAGGATTTCCTTCTGAGTTCCCCCGTATCCTGGCTCAATCCAACCACAACCAGGTTCAGATGATAGGATTACTAAAATGTCTACACTGAATTATACCAAACGTACCTTGAACCAACACGTGTCCGCCCAACTCCGAGATGGGTTGTCCAGCGCCACCAAGGCCATCCCCAGACCGGCACGTCTACAGCACCCAACCACAGCAACCAAGTCTTCACCCACCAAGGTTTCAGGTACACAGGTTACAGTTCAACAAGAACGCAGCAACCAAGTCTTCACCCCACCAGGGTCTCAGGAACACCGGTTACAGTTCAACAAGAACGCAGCAACCAAGTCTTCATCCCACCAGGGTCTCGGGAACACTAGTTACAGTTCAACACAAATGCAAGCAACCACGTCTTCACAAATTACAGTAACGACAGACCTTCTACTGTACCTCCAACAGCGAGAAGAATACAATTACACAGAAACACAGAATCAGTCCCCTCTAGACTCAAGGCAGCTCCGCTAATCCTTAAGCCCGAACCCTGAACACAAGGTTCCTAAAAGGATTCACCAGGACTTCCAACATAGAATCAACACACACAATGTCAGAGACTTCCACTCTGAAAAACAGCTGCAAAAACACTGAGCGACAGTTCACCTAACCCCAGCCTGCTTTACAGTAAACTTGGCTGTGATTGGATAATTCAATGTAAGGTTAACTATGATTGGGCAACTCACAGTGAGGATGATGCATGACCCAATTTCCCCACTTCACGGAAAACACTAAAAAATTCAAGATACCTCCCTACCCTCTCCCAAGCTGTGCTGTCACACAGATATCCACTGACGCACACACACGCATGCGACGTGAGCGGAAATGTTCGCCGGCTCACCCTAGAGGAAATATTGACTCTAATGCGAACCACGCAAGATACACTAACATGGAACATGATCCGCCCGCGCATGCACAAGTTCAAACATGAGTCGCCTCCACTAGATCTATCTGTAACATACATGTACGGGCTCAAGTAGCAATGTCAGTGACCCTGACACTGTAGTACACCAACTGTCAACACATCCATTACCACTACAGTAGTAACTACGACGACCAACACGCCATTAACAGCTAGTGTAATACTCCGATCGTCAAGACCCATTACCACTACAGTAATAACCACGACGACCAACACACCATTTACCACCAGTGTAATATTCTGTCAACACATCCAGTGCCACTTCCGTAGTTCAGCGACGACCAGCACACCATTTATCACAAGAGTAATAACGCACAGACTACCAACACACCCACTGTCACTGATCCAATCCAACGTCTGTTAATACATCCATTGCCACCACTGTAATACAACGGAGATAAACCTGTCACTAACTGCTGATGTAATGCAACGACTTTGAAATACCCATTACCACTAATGGGAAAAAAACGATTATGAACATAACCATTACCATTGATGGAATACAACGACTATCAACACACTCATTATAGTTTATCACAACTGTAATAAGCGACTGTCAACTCAACAATTATTACTATTTTTATACAAAGACTATACCACTACTGTAATACAGCGTCTATTAACACGCCCATTACCACTATTATAATACAGTTACTATTAACACACACATTACTAGTACCGTAATATATCGACTATCAACGCACCCGTTACCACTACTGTAGTATAGGGACTATCAACACACCCATTACCACTATTGTGATATAGCGACTATCAACAACACATCCATTACCATTATTGTAATATTGCGGCTATCAACACATCCATTAGCACTACTGTAATACAGCGACTATCAACACACCCATTAGCACTACTGTAATACAGCGACTATTAACACTCCCATTAGCACTACTGTAATACAGCGACTATCAACACATCCATTAGCACTACTGTAATACAGCCACAATTAACACACCCATTACCACTACTGTAATACAGCGACTATTAACACTCCTATTAGCACTACTGTAATACAGCGACTATTAACACTCCCATTAGCACTACTGTAATACAGCGACTATTAACACACCCATTAGCACTACTGTAATACAGCGACTATTAACACTCCATTAGCACTACTGTAATACAGCGACTATTAACACACCCATTAGCACTACTGTGATATAGCGACTATTAACACACGCATTGGCACTACTGTAATATAGCGACTATCAATACACCCATTAGCACTACCGTAATACAGCGACTATTAACACACCCATTAGCACTACTGTAACAACTAACACACACACACACACACACACACACACACACACACACACACACACAACACACACACACAACTAACACACACACACACACACACACACACACACACACACACACACACAAGAAACGAAAACGTGTATTCCGTGTCGCGTCCTGTTCAAACTGCCGAAGGGGCCACCGTAAGTGGAATGTAAGAGGGTCAGTCACACCAGAAATTGCCGAGGAACGAGTGAGGAAGAAAGAATGTTTTTTTTTTTTTTAATTCTGTTTGGACGCCGTACATCATGTTTATGGGTCGATACCGTTTTATTTCAAACGCACAACAGTGTTAGTAAAAGAATGAATTCGAGAGGGCGAGTGTTTCTTTCTGCCTTATCGAAGACTACGATGGATGTCTGAACATCTGTACATTGAGGTGTCCTGACTTAGTATTAAGTAATTAGTAACCAGTGAAGGGAAATGAAGTGAAAAAAAATTGTGTTGGAATGGCGAGAGTGTACCTATGGAAGTGGTAATGGAGGACACTCCGGTTATGGATGTGTGTGAACACAAGCATGTGGGTAACAGCCCGTAGTTGCATACCAGGAGTAACAAATCGGGACATAACTCTGAACAACCGATACATCCTCAATGAATCGTGGCAACGATCGAGGGTAAACAGTCCCTTCTCCTCTCTAACGCCATGGTATGTTAAAAGTGGTCCTCAACAGGAAATCTGTTGTCCACCTCAAAGACTCCATAGACACGTGCAGCTTGTAGATGTGATTTATCGTCCTTGTCTCCTTCGCTAGTCTCAAGAGGGTCCCCGCAGACTTGCAGAATGTGCTCCGTGGTGTGCTCTGCTTCTCCTGAAGTCGTAGGCTACGGTAGGTTGGGTCGATGCAGTGCCAAGGTGTAAGCGCTTGGACAGCAGACAGTAATTAAACCACAGCCTGTCACCTTCGGGTGTAAGCGCTTGGACAGCAGACAGTAATTAAGCCACAGCCTGTCACCTTCGGGTGTAAGCGCTTGGACAGCAGACAGTAATTAAGCCACAGCCTGTCACCTTCGGGTGTAAGCGCTTGGACAGCAGACAGTAATTAAGCCACAGCCTGTCACCTTCGTGTTGACGGCCGCAAAGCACAGCCCACCCACAACAGGTGGTATGCTCACAGCTTACGTTTGATGGAAGGTTTGTGACGACAGGCAGTCAGTTACAGCGGGTGTTTTTGTCGGACCGCCGACACTATTTGATAGCTTTGGAAAGCGAATGGCTCACCAACTACGTCATGAAGGCGGCAGTTGGGGGGAACTAGCATGGGAAGTGTAGTCGGGTCGAATTGTTGTGGTACAGCCTCATTGGTAAGTGATTAGGAGGTCCGAGTTCGAACCTATCGGAAACGGTACGGAACTAGTATACTCAAGCAACCCTTTTGTCCCATACCCGGTGCCAGTGTGCCCGAAAGCGAGGTATGAGTACACATAGTCGTGTGTTTCGTGGATGCAACTTTGAGCGTACGGCCCACATCCTGACCAACACTTCAGGTACACGTGTCCAGGAGGAAGAGTCTCTGGCCTCTCATGCCTGTCCTCATGAAGATGCAAGTCTGGATTCCTCTTTAACTGTGGTACGTTTGAACCATTGACTTCGTTAGCCTCCTGTCACGAGGACTGTCCCTATAGATGCTTACATCATTTTGTCAGAAGTTAAACCACCACTCCTATTCTCTCGCCGCGCCCCCCCATCCCCCCTTCTCTCTCTCTCTCTCTCTCTCTCTCTCTCTCTCTCTCCTCTCTCTCTCTCTCTCTCTCTCTCTCTCTCTCTCTTCTCTCTCTCTCTCTCTCTCTCTCTCTCTCTCTCTCTCGCACACACACACACACACACACACACACACACACACACACACACACACACACACACACACACACACATTACCTCTCTGTGGAGCGCTCGCAGTTACAATCAAACAAACATTGGTGAATAGTGAAAGCAGCCGTGTTTTCAGTATCCTCTTTAAGGACAGATTACTGACTGGTCTTAAGGGGTTTAGCCAGTCAAACACTGAAATGCAGCGTCTGATACAACATGTCTGACTGGTCTTAAGGGGTTTAGCCGGTCAAACACTGAAATGCAACGTCTGATACGACATGTCACACACACCCAGGTATGAAACAGTGTCAACAGCGTTGCACACGCGATACAGTTTTTTTTCACCTCTGCGCCCGGATGAGAAGTGTCTGGGGCGAGATTGGCCGGTGACAGGTAAACACACTGAAATCGATTTCAGACGACTTTGATGTATTGGCTCATATATACACACACTTGCCTCATCGTTACCACAGTTTTCCGTGTGCAAAGCCGAATTGGAACAGACGTCATTAGGAAGAAAGCAGTCAGTGGGCTCGTTCTCTGATCTCTTCATCCAATCAGGATGTGGTTTTCCCCGTTCCTGAGTCACGTGCGAGTGCTGGCTGATAGCGCGAGTCGAACAGGTGTCTTCTGCTAGAGTGCTAGAAAAGGATTTTTTCATCCCTCCTAAGGCTTGTTAGTTGGTGAAGCCGAGCAGAACAAGAACTGTGACCCATAATGAATGAAAACTGTCACGATTTGTATGGCAGATAATACTCGTGAACTCTTTGTTGTCGTTGAAAACACCGCAATTTCTGTGCACTATTTCACCGTCGATTTAAACACTTTTTTTTTTAATTGAGGAATATTTTCAGTGCCATTGTCATGTAGATAAGATTTCTTACATGGAAAAAATTGGATCTGTCTGAGACATAGTTGTGGCTTTATAGGGTGGGCGTGCGTGTTTGTCGTTATTAACACACACACACACACACACACACACACACACACACACACAGACAGACAGACAGGTGAATACAACTCACTCACTCAGGTGAATACACACACACACACATACACGCACGCACACACACACAACACACACACACACACACACACACACACACACAACACACAAGATAGATACACAGATAGACATACGTGTGTGTGTGTGTGTGTGTGTGTGTGTGTGTGTACTGAACAAATAAATAGTCGGGGAAACAAGTGCAGGCTAACAAGTGTGTGTATTGTGTGTGTGTGTGGGGTGTGTGTGTGTGTGTTTCATGCGTGCGCGTGCGCATACACAAGCATGTGCTGTATATAACAGACATGGAAACAGGTGGAAGGGCCAAGCAGGTGTCCAATTATCTTTTCATAACTCCCATCTAAAACGTGCGCTGTCACAATCCAGCACCAGTGACTGTTGAAATAAAATCAATTTAGCTTAAGACTCTTAAGTACCCTCTTCCTCTTGGGTATTGGTCTTTTTTTTTTTTCTTACACTTTTTGCCAAGTAGATATTTTCTGTTGAAATTTTAACGAAAGATTGAATTCATTTCTTCTTATGAAGAAAACTCGTTTTTGTATGCATATGAATAATTTGCGCTGGGTGACGTCTTTGTTGGCGTAATTTATGACGTCATGTCAGCCTGCGTGGTTGTAGACGCGGGTTACACGAGAACAGTCGCCTAATGGAAAGTAACTGTCAGCAGTGGGTTATGTGGCGGCGGCTGCTCGTTACCTTGATGCAGCACACCAGCATAATATTGGTATCAGGTTACCTGTGTGCAGACACATGAGGAGGAGGAGGAGGAGGTGTGTGTGTGTGTGTGTGTGAAAAACTACCAACAGGCTGAGAGTTAGGTTTCAAGCGGGATAGACTTCCTGTCATTCGTGACGCTCATACATCAAAGCCATAGAGTGGGATCAAACGATAACTCGAATCACGCAGACAGTATGTGTATGTTTTCAGATGTCCTGTATGATCAGTCCAGCAAGTGTAGCTGTTGTTGTTTCCGGTAACGCGAGTGATTGAGAAAATGGGTTGGATAGATTTTAAAGAACGAAAAAATAGGGTGGATAGATTTTAAAGAACGAAAAAAAGGAGATAGAGAGAGATTGCTTCACCATTTAAAAAAAAAAGAAAAAAAAAAAGCAAACGTAAGATGTAGACCTGTCTGTTTCGTTGCCATTTTGTTCGTTACGGATGCTTCGCCCTTGAGACAATCTTACTGTCTTGAGTCCATCTGTTGGGTTTCTATGTCGGTCCCAGACTACAATTCCTGTGTGTCTGAGTGTTTTGTTGCATTATTTGTTCCTTTTTTGTTTGTTTGTTTTGTTTTTATATCAGTGGGGGGGGGGGGGGGGGGGGGAACAGGTGTAGGGTCGGCGGCAAAAGCTGTGATGTGTCGGTTGAGCGGAAATAACTTTTGGGGAGCGGAGGGGAGGGGGAAGGGTCTTATCTGGCGGGAAAAGTATTGAGGCCGTGAACAGTGCCTACCGGAACAGTGTCTACTACCTTGTGCGCTTGCTGCCAATACGACCTTACTATGTGTATTTGTGGCACACGTTTTTCTTAAAAAAATTCAGTTGACACTTTTTTTTTTTTTAAGTCGGGGATGAGTGGGGGTGGGCAACATCATCATGGCTGGCGTGGCTATGGCAAAATATCGGTGAAATGTTATCTGCCTTGGAAGGTTATCAACTAGGCCATCATGCATGGTGAATGTGCATAGGTGTGCGTGTAAATCTGGATTATTGTTTAGAGATTTCTTAGTGACAAGACTTTCGTACTGAGAGTCCTGAAAGAGCTGCGCTCAGGTGTGCGTGCGCATACATGTGTGTTCATGTATGTATGTGTGTGTTTGTGCGCGCGCGCGCGCGCGCGTGCGTGCGTGCGTGCGTATGTATGAACGGGCATATGTGTACCTGTGCTCGAGTGCGCGCGCGTGCGTGCTTATAACCAGATGCGAGAGGTGTGCTCAGGCTTTTGCTGCATCCGTTGTATTTCACTTTCTCTCTCTCTCTCTCTCTCTCTCTCTCTCTCTCTCTTCTCTCTCTCTCTCTCTCTCTCTCTCTCTCTCTCTCTGCGTGCGTGTGTGTATACGGGCATTTATGTGCTTGTGCTCGGGTGCACGCGCGTGCATGCTTATAAGTAAATGAAGAGCGTGCTCAGGATTTTGCTGCACCCGTTGTATTTCACTTTACTCTGTGAGAGAGAGAGAGTGTGTGTGTGGTGTGTGTGTGTGTGTGCGCGCGCGCGTATGTATGTGAGCGCGCGCATGCATAGGCTGTTTTGCTGCATTTGCCCGATTCTGTGCGTTTGTGATTGAGGGATTGAGAAGTGGCAGGGAGAGGAGGGGGCGTTCATGTGTGTATTTGTTTGTCCTAGTATATGTGTTAATGTCCAGTAAGAATGTATGGGTTTAGTGCTTTTGTTTAGCGTTAGCGCCTGCAAATTGTTGTAATTTATATCGTGATGGTTGCTGTTATAATCAACATCATCGTCATCATCATCATCTCATCATCGTCATCACCACCACCATCACTATCATTATTACTATTATCATTAATCTGTTTCCTTTGATGTTGTTTTGCAGAAGACCTGGCGACTTCACGTTGGAGCGGAAAGGCTTTAGCTGTCCTTCAAGCGGGCGTCAGATAACTAAGTGCCCGCAGGGGGCCACCCCGAGATGTGAGTACATCTGACAGCCTTTTTGTTTAACACGTTGGAAGGATCGGCAGAGAGGGAGAAGGAACGATCCAACGATTTTTTTTTTTTAAGATTGTAAGGGAACATTAAGCTAACAACGATGACGGAAGAAAAATGCATGCACAGAATGAATGATCAAGACATCAGCATGTATCTAGCACTCCCCTCTCCGCTGCAGCAGCCCTTCCCATCCCTCGACCTCGACCCTACACTCCCTTTCCCCGCTGTCTTCCACCAGCATCGTCATCCCCCTCACCGCTCGCCCTTCCAAACTAATACACATACACACGCACGCACGCACGCGCGCGCATGCACGCACGCACGCACACACACGACACTGAACAGACGCACTCACGTCCTATACTGGGTGTAATCACATCCGTAATAAAGGAAGAACTCAGGGTAGCATAAGACCATTATACATACAAGCAGACAGGGAGAGAGAGAGAGAAGGCGGGAGAGAGAGGGGTTGTTCCATTGAGCTTCAGCATTCATAGCCACAAAAGCCGATGCTGCAGACGAAGGCAGTGGAAGGCAGAGGACCTCACTTTAAGTTGCTCGGCAGTTGGACCAACAGGGCGCCAACAGGTTTCTAATGATATATATATAAAATATAATATATTTTTTTTTTTTCTTTTCTTAAATATATATATATATGTGTGTGTGTGTGTGTAAATCAGTTATTCGTCAAACTAGATATAAAGCAAAACACACCAATGCATGATGACAGATGGTGTATTCTGAAGACAGAGAGAGAGAGAGAGAGAGAGAGAGAGAGAGAGAGAGAGAGAGAGAGAGACTGACTCTGAGATACATGGGAACTGTTTTATGTACTGTGTGTTAAATTGATACGGGAAGGAGCGGGCGGCAGGGGATGGGGAGAGAGAGATGACGAGTAACATCATTGGTTGTGAAGAAGATGGACGATGGGTGTAATAAACCGGTGAGAGAGGGAAGACGTGTGGTGTGTTGTGTGTGTTGTGTGTGTGTGTGTGTGTGTGTGTGTGTGTGTGTGTGGTGCGTGCGTGCGTATGTGTGCGTGCGTGCGTGTGTGTGTGTGTGCGTGCGAGTGTGTGTGTGTGTGTGTGTGTGTGTGTACCGCCCCCGTCCCCCTCCCCTTTCCTCTTTCCTTTCTCTCATCCAGCCTTTCCCGGTCCCCTCGAGAGTGTTTGGATAAACTATGTCAACGACGTGAAGGAAGTGTTTTGAAATAATTTGGGAAAAGGAAGAGAGGGGGGGGGGATCTTTTGCAAAATAAAAATGATAAATAAACAATAAGACACACGAGCAGGTCACCCAGACAAAGTAAATATAAAGGGGCAAGAAGAAACAAACGAAGTAGTGACGCCAAAAGGAAGTGCAACAGCCTTTTTTCTGGATGGGAGGGCGGATGGATGGGAGGGCGGATGGATGGGAGGGCGGATGGATGGAGTGGGTGGGATGGGCATGGAGAGGCAGATAAGAGGTAGTAGCAGGTACTGGAGACGAATAGGGAGAACAACATTGCACGTGTGTGGTGGGGAAGGGGGTGAATTTTAAAAAAAGGTAGTAGTTGTTGCCATTAGGGGTGGGTAGTTGGAAGAAGACGAAGACGACCATCATCACAAGCGGCAAAATAAGATACCGTGTATGGGGTGGTGGGATGAGGGTTGTTGGGAGGTGGAGGAATAATAGAAAGAAGCAAGAGCAGCAGCTGTTGACGTACAGAAGGAAGAAGAACACCACTTGTGCCATTATAAAACGCGGTGTGAGAAGAGATACCGTGAGAGAAAGAGAGAGAGAGAGAGAGAGAGAGAGAGAGATAAAGCGAGGGGAGGGGTGGGGTGGGGAGTAGAACAGTATTGAAGAAGGATTACGAAGAAAGAGCATCACCAGCACATGACTTTTTATTCCGCGGTGTTGCGCACGCACACACACACACACACACACACACACACACACACACACACACACACACACACACACACACACACACACACACGCACGCACACAAACACACACACACACACACACACCGCACGCACGCACACACGCGCGCGCGCGGTCGCAGTCCCCTTTTGATAACAGTTATCCGTCATGACGGCAAACATGTTCAGTACCACGTCGTTCAGTGTGCTACCTTCTGCGTGAAGTGTAAACAGTTATCACAAACATACAAACACGTCAACAGACAAACATAAAGGAAAGTAGAGGAGGTGGAGGGAGGGAGAAGAATGGTTGAGGCCGAAGGGTGGGGAAGCAAAGGGGAGGGAGGGGGTGGTGGTGGTGGTGGTGGGAGAGACTAGATCACGGTGACCCGCGGATCGTGATTAACTGGTTTTTCTTCTTTCTTTTTTTTTTTTTTTAAAATCTTCCTGCATCGTCTCTCGAGGTCTGTCATTGGCGGCGCTCCTGTGCCACACTGTATTCATCATTCTTTATTACCACAGCCTGGTCGACCGTACAGGGCCTTAACAGGGCAGTCACCACCCAGGGAAAGGAAGGCCTGTTCTGTCGAAGACGACAGCAATCAGCACCTCTGGCGTACCTATTTCCATGGAAATTCATGGCAGGATCTTCCATCACGCCACAACTTAAAGGCTGATGACACTAGGATGTGCTCAGGGGAGCAGGTACTTGGCGTATTTGGTCAAACAGTTTAAACATTAATAAGCAGAAGTTTGAACGCAAAAAGGCAAAAAATAAACATAAAAATGCCCTAGGGGCAACTGGACTTTGCTGAATACACAGCAAGTGCTTACACTGGACAGAGTGTTCATTTGTCACAACGTAGTGGCCAGGTTACAGCAGAAGCTGGCATGCTGTTGACTTGTTCAAGAGAAGGTGTAAAGATCTGCTAGACCAGAGACAGGTGAGCGGGCTCCAAAGGTAAGACAGACAATGGACCCCCATTCCATGGCGCTCACTCACAGCCACACCTGCCTTTATTCTACCAAGCCTTCCCACTTCTTGTTCTTGATACAGCTGATACATTGACAGGTCTGTCTTTCTTCTATGGCGACTGGGTAGTGAGACAAAGCATTGTTCGAAGTAGGCACTGGCTTTCCTTTCCGCTGTGTCGATTGCCCATATGGACTTTTACATATATTTTTTATGGCATCGTCGTTTTATTATTATTATTATCATCATTATTATTGTTGTTGTTGTTATGATGATGATGATGATGAGTATATTTTCGCTCATTTTTGTAAACTATGCTGCCTTCAATCTGAGGAGTATTGTTTGTGCGTATTTTACACCTTTTGTTCGTGACGTCGGAAGAAGATACTTGAAGAAAATCTACTTCATCTGTTTTGGACTGTGTATCGAATAAACGTTCTCACTGGCCGTTTTCGTGTGTTTAGTTCTGTTTCTGCTTGTGAGTGGAAACTTTAAACGAAACGGTGGTACTCCGAGTGCACTGCTTTATCTGCCCTTCTTTTTATTAATTGATGCGAATTTTCATCAATAG
>CM031619.1:48939484-48956984 GCA_018398815.1 Conus ventricosus
CACACACACACACACACACACACACTCACACACACACACACACACACACACACTACTTTTAAACTGTTCACTCTGAGACGATCTACATAGAGACAAAGAATTTTTTTTCCAAATCAAAAGTGAAAAAAGCCAACCATCTAGAGTGATTAAACATCTTGATTTCGGGAATAAATCTTCAGTGCCGGAGAAGACTGGCAGTAAGTATGGGAAGCTACAAATGTGCACTATCATTGAAAACAACAAATAATAATTGCGCTTGGAAATGTGCTGGAAAGTGGAGCGATTCACACACACACACACACACACACACACACACACACACACACACACACACACACACACACACACAACACACACACACACACACTCACACACACACACACACACACACACACACACACACACACACACACACAATACACTCATCTTGACTTTATCTTCAGCAGTCATATGTTTTGTGTGATTATTGTTGAACACAGTTTTTCCCAATAAAATTTTATATTCGGTCCATACCTGTACATTGATGGAGTGGTAGCCTTTCCGGTTGACGAACTCATGCTCTTGGTCCTGTGGTCGTTTGATTCGCACCTGAGTGCCGTCAATGCACCCCACAACATTGGGGAAAGCCATAGTTCTGGAAAATGGTTCTCTTTGTCCGGTTTGCTGTGGCTTGGTCCGGAAAAGTGATGTATTGCCTCGAGCGACGGAACAGAGCATTTGTCACACGAGACACCGCCCGGCTCACCGTGGACTGGTCAACCCCAACCAACTCGCCACACACGTCTTGAAAGCTTGAGGTCGCCAGGTACCGCAGTGTAACAAGCACCTGCTGCAAGGGTGTCAAGGTAAACCCACGATTCTCCAACCGTATCTCACCTTCCACCTCGTTTGTCAGCTCCAAAATATGTTGCCGCCTAAACCTGAACTTTCGGAACAGTTCTAGGTCATCGTACAGGTCAAACGGGTTCTTTCTGTCACGAAAGATGCGGTTTCGTCGCAATTGCCGTCGCTGTCTCACTTGGAAAAACATCAATGCAGCCATATTTATCCGCGTTTAGGCTCGCTATCGGACCCCCGAGGCACCGATAACTTTGTCCGCGTTTAGCCGAGTCGGATAGCTTATGCGGTCTGACGTGCATACCAAAATCTGCCGCCTATCCACCGGATAGGCGCTATTCGCGGACAGCCCTCTATCCGGATCGACGTGCATACAGGCCCAGGGCATTACAGACTGAGATCGGCAGCTGACTCATGTGTCAACAAAGACTCCTACATTGTCAAGCGATGGCGATGCACTTTAATCATTCAGAACGCAAACCATCGTCTGATAGCACGTTTGAAGGAGGCGCTGCCGAAGTCACCAGTGTTCAAAAAAATGTTTCGTTGTTCTGGGTGAATACTCCCAGCGGCAAAAGTCTGGTGCACAGGTCTAAGATCCATGCTGACGACGAAATCATAGAGTACCATGTACGTGGAGGCCGTTCACCCCTAAGGGAATACAGGTCGTTAACGACAATTTCGATCGGCATGGCTGTCTGTGTTGTTACTTCTGCCCCTGTTCAGTTGATTGCCTTCTGCTTGAACTCTGCGTTCGTGTCTCTCCTTCCGCTGTTACTGGATCGTCCCCTCGTCCTACTACCTGGCCGATTCCAGTTGAGAAAATTACCTCGTATAGGTTCACAACACTGGCAGAAAAATTGGGGTTGGGATTTACAGGGCTCCGTGCATTTGAAAAGAAAAAAAAACCTCACTGGTATGCTGTCCAGTAACTCGTAACATTCGCTTTAGCGGCTGGAAAATACAGATTAAACAGTGGCTTGACATCAGCCAAACAGTTGCTTGTGATAGAAGGAAAGTGGCTGTGGATTGCAGTGCTGGGACTGCAGCATGACAGATCTCGGTGTGGATATGTATGGAGGAGTGGGAATGAAGAGAGTTGGGGTTGTGCAGCTGAGAGATGGGGCGGCAAGGATGGGGTGGTGCTTGGGGGGGGAGGGGGAGCGCAAGGTTGATCAGACACGACCAAAAATCAAACAGTTTCTTGCGTAAGAGAAAATGTCAAGCACCTTCTACCCTCTTCCCAGATCCCACGTAGATCAAACACAAACCAGTGTCAGAAGTCTCGTGAAACCTCGGGCTTGGCCGAAAAGAACCAAGTAACAGAAAGGTAAACGTTGGGGAGACAGACTTGCCCTGAAACGGGTAAACATGAAGTATGGCAACAAATCACCTGGCTTTTTAAAAAACTGAAAGTGGATAATGGGGGGGGGGGGGGGGGGTATTAACGCGATAGTGTATGCTGTTTTGTGTTTGATCCAAATCAGGAGCTGAGTTTTCGCACGGTAAAGGGCTGATACGAAGCATTTACGGCAATGGCTCACTGTGGGGAGCCAGCGTGAGTGAACGTCAATTATACGGTGCAGTGGAAACCGTACCCACGTCCCACCAACGACAGCACCGGTGGATCGGCGCCTGTGTACACCGAATAGCATGAAGGAACACATATAGACATGGAAGAGAAGTCAGTTGAACGTTACCACGGAAAGAAAAAGAACACAAAACCTGGTTCGTTTTTATATTAGGATGACGAGGATGCTGTCAGGCATTCTCTTTTGATCTTTGAACATTTGACCAGGTTGTGCTTTTCCTTTCCTTTCACAGTATACCCCTCCTCCCCCCACCTCCCCCGCCCGCACGGCCAAGCCATGTCCAGAAATTCAGACCCCGCTACTGTGCTGGTCAGCATATGTTTGAGCAATACTTCCATAGACTCGTCCATTACCCGGAGGACTCTGATGTGGGGTTCCAGTGTTCCTGTCTTGGTCCATAGCTCACCCTGCAGCTTTGGCTGGGAGCGGGTCAGACTCAAATCATCTCAGAACAGTGTAATCATTCTGGTGGAATGCGAAGCCAAGACCTCCAAATCGCAATCCCTTACGCTTACTTTGTGCACCACGGTAAATTTTGCGTGTTGTCAAAGAGAGAAACATTCTTTGTAACTAGAAATAAAACAATAACAAACAAACAACTTTTTTAAACCTGTGGTACCCCAGACTTTCTGGTCTTCCCGTTCATTTTTTTGACTGAATGGGGGATGTAGAGTGTAGGGGTGAGTGGAGTGAGGGGGGTGGGGATGGATGGCAGTACGCGTTGGGACGACAGCGTGAACAAGAACCACGAAAAGCGTGCTGTTTTCTTCAGTGGAATGTTTGTTCAGTGTGGTTGCCGTTTGTTCGGTGATGCTGTCAGGCTGCTTAGCTGGTTCCACGGGAGTGGGTATTTCCAGACATTAAAAGGAGTCGTCGGAAACTGTTGACACAGTTGGAGGGACAATGGACAGAGAATGGCTCGTCGCCTCTTCAGACGTCGTGTGGAATGTTATGATTGGCGCTGAAAAGATTCGAAATTCTTAACAGAATAAACACCTTATCCAAACAAGCTTCCCCGCCAGCTAATCAGGCTGAAGAGCGCCTGCGAGAAGACACATCGCCTCAATGTTTGTATCTGTCTGCAATGGAAAGAGTCCCCTATTTGTGTCCTTTTTTATTGGCTGTTTGTGTGGGGGGCCGGAATAGCTCAGTGGTAGAGCGCCGGACTCGTAATCTTGGTGATCCTGGGGTTGCGGGTTCGAATCTCCGCCGGGCCGTTTCGGCATAGGGGGAGTTTTCCCTCGGAGTTAACATTGGATCTGACTCCATTTCCCATACAGTCCTTCGAATGAGACTATTAACCGAGGTTCCGTGTGTGAACGTACGCATAACATCTTGCACACACGTAAAATCCCATCACCAGCTTTCGGAAGAGAAGGCCAGTTTGGCCGTTGGTATGGATGACACGTTACACATAGCATGCACCTTCCCGAAGTTGGAGTATGGCTGCCTTAACGGCTGGATAAAAAACGGTCATGCACACAAAACTCCACCCCTTCTGTTGGGTAGATGGGTTGAATCCTTGCCTGTCTATACAGGGAGTGTCCGCAGGAGTATCAGCCTGCGTACGCAGAAGAAAAAAGAAAAATGTTTGTGTGGAAGTTGTGGTGTGCTGGGTCCCCCCCCCCCCCCCCCACCCCCCAAAGTTCTAGGCGGGAAGGGGAAATGCGTTTTAACGTTACAAAATTTGGGAAGGGATGAAAGGTTAGGGGATGGGAAAAGGTGTTTGAGTTCTTATGCTTGCTGGGGTCGTTAGAATTTTTGACAAATTGAAAGTTTGAAGAGTTTAGATCTTTGCGCAGTAACGTAAACAACAGTGTGAGTGGAATCAAAATATATATGACATTCCACTGCCATAGTATACGTCATTCGGTTGGTGTTGGCACCAAACTACAGAAGTTAGTACAAAACAATCGAAGTTCACAACACTCGGCACATTTTGGTGCGGATGGTCACTTTTTTTGCTGTGTCTGGATCATGTCTTCAACTGATTATTAATCGTTTCATTCATGGGTCCTGTAGTCTACCAACGTTTACCTCCCCTGCCTCTTGTTTTTTATATTTTGTTTTGTTTTGTCTGTTGGTATGATTAGTCGGTTTTGGTTTCTTCAGCTCTTTGAAAAAAAGGCTTTCTGTTGAAGTAGTTGTATCTTCGGGTGACTAGGTTGGTAACCTACGATGAACTCTTGTTTGTTCCTTGATTAAACTCGATTATTCACGATCGTATTCACACTATCGATGTGTTGAGACTTGCTACGCACAGATCGTTTATCTTGGGCGATCTTTTTATCAAGAAAGAGACAACCACCACCACCACCACCCTTCCCAAACACACATACTGCACAATACTGTTGACTAATGACCAGATAAGAGAAATCAGTATCACCGCCACAACCCACCCCACTCCACTCACAATCACCCTATCTGCATGTCTCTGTCTCCGTCTGATTGTCTGTCTCTCTCTCGGTGTGTGTGTGTGTGTGTGTGTGTGTGTGTGTGTGTGTGTGTGTGTGTGTGTGTGTGTGTGTGTGCGCGCGCGCGCGCGCGTGTGTATGTGTGTCAAGGAATGAGACAGGCCTTTGGACATTCTTCTTTCTCCCGAGTAGGTTGTACATAAGCTAAGAAGAAAACGCATTAAATGGACATAGTTCGCACACGCCATCCCTCCTCTTCCATGCCCTCCCTCCCCACCCCTCCCCAGCTGTATATCTTTAGGTTAAAATGAGACTCATTCCCCAGGCACAGCACGGCAGTATGGACAACGAGCCAAACGCTCTCCTTCGGCTGCCCTAACCCTCCCTGGACCGAATCAGGTCATCATTTTCCAGCAGTAAACATCCGACTCGACGTGTGGTTCGAGCTCACGCCCTTCAGCCCGCAGTTCAGCGGTCTTTCCACTTGATTGTGATCCCTACCTATCGTATTTACCACACGATAAACAATTGTCACCAGTGTCGCACAGAGAGAGAGAGAGGTAGAGAGAACCGACACTTGACGATAACGATTATCAGAAAGGTGACATGTGTGTCGTTGTCTCTGGCACAATGGAATACACTTTCGGGGGCTGATAAATTTTGGACCGCAGCCGACTGACAGCTGGCAAGGAACTGGGTCGCACGGAGCTGAAACATGATCGAATTCCATGGGATTTTTGGGGTGGTGGGGGGGGGGGGGGGGGGGGGGGGGGTCTCGTTCACCCGAGTTCTAGCAACGCGAGAGCATAGTCTCTTCACATTAGACTTCCTGAAGGGGACATGATTCAAACGTCGAATGCGAGACAGGTGTGCGGTGTCACAGTGTAGGTGTTGCTTGGTAGAGGCTGGTGGGTAGTAGAAAGGGAGGGGGCCTATATAATCTTTCATTAGGCACTGTGTCCGGTTAATTTGACGTGGTTCTTCTCAGAACAGTCCTCCTGAATCACATGTTAGGTGTGCTCTCCGCGGGATACTAATGGGGGCATTCATTGCGACCTTTAGCCTCTCTGGACAGTCTGTGTGGGTAGTTCCCCCTTTTCTGACAATGGTATGTTTGAACTGTGGTTTCTGTAAAGGACTTCGTGTAGTGGTCTGGGCTATAATCGCTGACATTTGAATTGGCTGTGCTGTCGTCCTTTGGCTTGGGTTTTTGCTGGCCTGTTCATCAGTAATGGTTCTAGAAAGTCTTGACGCCTTTAGTCTTGTTATAGCTGATAAGTGCATGTTGTAATGTTGGGACTGACCCTTTAGAATTGGCGCTAGGTATACATTCAGCTGTGTTGTGTTGGCCAATACAGTCTTTTCATGGCATTTTTTTTTCTTTCGCTGAAATGATTTCGTTTTTCTTTTCTTTCCCACGTTATTTAATCCATTTTTAACATGGTGACACAACTTGAAAAGAACCTTATGGTGCCTGCGAGGCTGCAGCGAAACAGAAACTTTGAATTGTCGTTGTTGTTGTGGGCCGCATTTTCCTGGCGTAACGTTGTAAAAGAGTCTGAAATTTGTATAGGGATCATTGGTTTGGGGCGGCTAAGGTTTTGTTTGTTAGTTTGCTTCTACAAAGACTGTTTGTCCTTGTGTGTTACTTTGATTCTACTAAGACTGTTTGTTAGTTTGCTTCTACAAAGACTGTTTGTCGTTGTGTGTTACTTTGCTTCTACAAAGACTGTTTGTTAGTTTGCTTCTACAAAGACTGTCCTTGTGTGTTACTTTGATTCTACTAAGATGTTTGTTAGTTTGCTTCTACAAAGACTGTCCTTGTGTGTTACTTTGCTTCTACAAAGACTGTTTGTTAGTTTGCTTCCACAAAGACTTTGTCCTTGTGGGTTACTTTGATTGTACTAAGACTGTTTGTCTTGTGTGTTACTTTGCTTCTATAAAGACTGTTTGTTACTTTGCTTCTACAAAGACTGTTTGTTACTTTGCTTCTACAAAGACTGTTTGTTACTTTGCTTCTACAAAGACTGTTTGTTACTTTGCTTCTACAAAGACTAATTGTTACTTTGCTTCTACAAAGACTGTTTGTTACTTTGCTTCTACAAAGACTGTTGGTCCTTGTGTGTTACTTTGCTTCTACAAAGACTGTTTGTTAGTTTGCTTCTACAAAGATTTTGTTAGTTTGCTTCTACAAAGACTGTTTGTCCATGTTTGTTAGTTTGCTTCTACAAAGACTGTTTGTTAGTTTGCTTCTACAAAGACTGTTTGTCCTTGTTTTGTTTTCTTCTTTCTTTCCTTACTGCTGTTCTGAATGTTCTAATGGTGCCACGTATGCCTGTGTTCTGATGCTAAGTATTTTTGATCGTGTCGTTTTTGTGCTGTGTCTTTCAACGTTACGAAAGATTTGTCTGTGTGAAGTAACGGCTCCTTTCGCCGTTGAAAGGGTGTCTCCAAGGTGCAGTGCCACCCGTATCTTGTGTGTGTGTGTGTGTGTGTGTGTGTGTGTGTGTGTGTGTGTGTGTGTGCGCGCGCGTGTGTGTGTGTGTGTGTGCGTGCGTGCGTGCGTGTGCGCGCGCGCGCGCGTGTGTGTGTGCACGCGCGGAGATGTCTGAACTGTCACTGCCAAAGTCACACTTTTATTCATCTCAAGTGATACATAGCAACACACACACGCGCGCGCGCGCGTGCGCGCGCCCCTCCTGTAAAGTGGAAATCCTCGACTGTGTTGGTCCAGTTCTATTTTATTTTTTAGCCAGAAACGAACCGGTTTGGGGCTGTGGACGCGAAATCTCGCGAGCGATCTTCACCAATTATTGGGCGTTTCTATATGTGGCACGCTGAATTTGAGAAAAAAATGGGAACAGTACATACGCTCGTATAATTTGAAAAGATTTCTCTCTGACTTCTAGTTCTTGAAGGTGAGAGCCCACAGCCGAAAATTGATAGAAAAAATGTCGAGGAACAATCTCTTTCGTTGCTTTTTTCCTGATAGTTCTATGATAGTTGATAATCATTTTCTGTTGGTGAATTGCCACAAAACAAGCTGTGGTCAAGTAGATGTCGGAGAAAACTTCAGTAAGTCATGTTGCAGTTGGAAAGAAGAGTTAGAATCCGTTCTACTCAAATTTCTTCGTGTGCTGTGGTTGTCATTACTTTGGTCATTGATATAATTATCAGCATTGAAACAAGACAGATTCATACGTTTCTTTGTGTTTTGAGGACATTTGACTGTGCTATATCTCTAGAGAGGGACCTGCCAGAAGAAATCATCAGTGACGTTAGTTTCGACAAGGATTTTCACAGCGGTGACTCAAACCCTGATTAATTCGACATTGGCACGATCACAGTTTTGCGGTGTTTTAGAGCTTTTTCGTGTAACAAGCTTGTGGTGCGTCATTAAATCACTATAACTAGTATGAGTAAGTTAATACTGCGCCCCCCCCCCCCCCCCCCCCCCCCCCCCCCCCATGTTTTTCACTAGTATTTGGAGCTGAGGAAAGAAAACGTTGAACCAGAACTAAAACAGACGGAGTGGAGTCTATATATTAGAGGCCTGTTGTAGCCAGATATGAGAGTGAAAGCGCTTGCTGGCTCGCTAAGCAGAAGATTTTTCTCTTTGTGTGTGACTGTGAGAAGACGTCCAGACCAGTGAGTAATTATCTATGGCCCCGCTGAGTGTGATGTTATCATTTAGCGTAGTTGTTAGCTTGCCTGGCCGATAGCTAATTAACAACCGGGTTGAAATTTACCGTGATCGACATGCGAAACAATGCCTCACTGCGTACTGTGCACTTGAGATTGTAGATTAAGAATGGTGTTTGCTCTGGTTATGTTGTTAGCCATAATTATCATCCAGATCTCTTTTGCTGTTCATTGTTGTGGAATTTGTCTTGTACTGTTCTAGGTAGGCTAAATACTGGCAAAACATAATTATCAGCTGTTCAGAGTACAGCCCGTTACCGGTTCCCAGTCCTCTCTTTTTAGCTCCCTTTTTCGGATCAAACCAAATAGGCATGTGCCAGGTACGTGTATATATTACAATTGTATTCGGTGAATGAATGTAGTCTTCCGATGTTGTTGAAGTGATTTAGAGGCTGAAGTGTTCGTGTGTGTGTGGGGTGTGCGCGCGCGCGCGCGCGCGCGTGCATGCGCGTGTGCGTGCGTACGTGCGTGTGTGCGTGCGTACGTGTGCGCGTGTGTGTGTAGTCACCCCCTATGAGAACACACTTCAAATCTTTTCGCATTAGAAATGTTACATCACGAAACCACTGTATCACGAAACCACTGTATATAATGCAAGGAGAACATTTCATTTACATAAGAGCCCTCCCGGTCATATTTCATATTTTCAAAAGATACATAAGCACACTTTGCGAATATGAAAAAAAAAATTAATGAGTATGTGCAGGGTGAAGGTACAGGATTGTTACATTGTAATACGCTCTCGTGACCTGTCAACGCATGGATTTGATTCTTCGCACGTGTCCTGGCCGATCCCATGACAACAGTGAACTGAGTTGTGGCCCTCCACTCCACACCCACTTGCGGGAAGAGACCACACAAGCACAAGAAGACACGTCTTAATACTTTCATGCAAGCCTGAAAAAAAAAATGAAAAAAAAAACTTTGCACGCAGTTTTATCCACTCCCCACCCCATTCCCAACCCTCTCGCTAACCACTCTGCCCTAACCGATTTTCACAGAATACCTTCAGTGAATAAAATCCACTGAATTGTCAACCCTTTTTTTTTCTTCTGCCAACTGCAATTATTCGTGTAAGAGCAAATTCAGAATGCTTTCAGGGATCATGTTCAGACAGAAGCCGAGAGGAGAAGAGGGTGAGGCCGTATTGTGTGTGTGTGTGTGTGTGTGTGTGTGATATGTTTAAATTTCTTAGATCTTTGAGAGAACATTTACATTGTTTATTTATTCAGTTGATTATTCACGGAAAGAAGTTGAATACTAATTTAAAAAAAAACAACAAGAAAATGAATAACCTTGTCCCCTTGTCTCTCACCCTCTGGCCCCCCTCCTCTCTCTCTCTCTCTCTCTCTCTCTCTCTCTCTCTCTCTCTCTGACTCTAACGCTGCAGTTATGAAGGTCCATAATCCATAAAAAAAAAAAAGCTTTTCTAATGTGCATGAAAATCAGCTGGCTTTTATGTGCAAGTGAGATGCTGTAGCAGAGAGGTTGATTTGTATCGTTTCCCATCGCCTTTCGTTGCACCGTATTATATTGCGCAGCCTCATCGTTGCAATAGATGTTTCTTTGTGAATTTAGACTGCTTTCCCGGGGACGAGGGTGTCATCGTAATATAGTGCCACCTATTGTTTTCGCCTGATTTGACTTTATGTTTGTGTGAACCTATCAAGGGGATTTGTTCAGAACAATTCGTTGGATCTCGGTTGTTTCCTCCGAAGGATAAGCACTCACTGTCAGGTCACCGTTTAAGTCTACTGGACAGGAGGAGGTCAATAGAAAGAAAAAGGAAAAAACCTGCCTTGTGTGAGACTCAAACGCTCGGGCCCGGCGAATCTCTCACTTGATAAGCTAGTGTGTTATCCACCAAGCCACCGTAAACTATATTTCCATTGTCGCTGCTGTTTGTGACCAGCTTGGGGGAAGAATTAAGTGGATTTATGACGGATATATCACTTATTTCTTTTGCTACCCCCTTTCCGTCCTCCTTACGTCATTTTTTTTCCACATGCCACGCATAAACTTGAAAATGTGTGCATAAACACCGCACGGGAATGTAAAAATGGTCGCACGTCCCGTGCAGAAATAAGAAAAAAAATGTGCACAAGGGATGCGATAATATAGCAAGACATATCTGTCCAGTATGTCGTTTCATTGTTTGCGAAAGCTTGTGCTTCAGAATCTGGTTTCTGTTTCTTAGCAAGCAAGTAAATTAGTCATTGAAGTACCCGGAAAGGTAGGTCATTTCTCGAAAGAATGTCCCCAGAGATCTGAAATAGCTTTCAGGAGAAAAAAAATCAGTATAACAAAAATTGCTTAGGCATGTACCATGCATTGCTTACCTCAGGCTTCTCAATACAATATAAGATGAAAACAGATGATAATCTGCGTAAATTAACCCTCTCCAAGGGAGTATTGGAGAGTTTTTTCTTTAATTTCCAGATTGCAAACCAGTTGCAGGCTGGAAATTTCGGTGTGTTCCCTAAATCAGTATTGCAACCATGATAAAAAGTTCTGCTTTTTTTTTAAACAGTACGTTAACATTGGAATATGCTGCGTCATTTTGTTTCCTTAAGCCTCAAACGAATACGCGTTTCGTTATGATTGTTGTATGTTGTTGCTTTGAAACAGAAATCAAAACTCTTGGCTCACAAACGTTAGGGAACGAAAAGCGTCAAACTGGGCTGATACACTCTTCTGTTTCTCTCTCTCTCTCTCTCTCTCTCTGACGTCAAATGTTTAAGCATCGACGTAAAAATGTCTGACGTCACCTCTCTGGTATCGACATGAGAACGTTCGAAACATTGCGGTCCCCCCCCCCCCCCCCCCCCCCCCCCCCCACACACACACACACGCGCGACAATGTTGTGTGACTTCTTGCTATGTATTGGAACAACGTACAAAGAACAGAACCGATCATGTTTCCACAAAATTTACTATGTGCCGATTTTTATGGCCATAGTGCAAAGTATCATCCGCTCTTGGTATAGTGGCCAGTGTGTCAGGTTTCCGGGCTTACAGTTTGTGGGTTCGAGTCCCATCTGAGCCATTTGTCCGTTGTGGGATTTTCGACTCTATATGGCTTCTATCAAGAGTTCAGTGTGCTGTGGAATCAACCAGCAAAGCGGGACCAACGTATTTCAGTTATATCCACCTTATGGTGTATCTGTTGCAGTGATGCTGGAATTTCCTGACCAACTCTTTTATCTCAGGGGCCAGGTTTACGCCGGGATATGTTAACGAAAAAAACGAGTATGACGTGAAAAACAATCGTCAGATCTAAAACTGAACGCCGCTATCACAAAGAGTATAAAATTAATATGCAATTATACAGTGCAAAGAACGTTTCTCTCGGACATCTGAAAAGGAAGTTATGATTTTTTAAATGATTAGATTTTGGCCCTTTTTTAACGTTGAAATGCGTTTGAAGTCTGTAACTGCAAAACGAGTTCTCTGAGTACACACTAGGGTCACGTGACCGCCAGAACCTAACGTCGCGAGAAGTTACGGCAACAGACCAAAGGTGACGAACAGATCGAGTTGCAATGGCTGTCGGATCCCCCTGACCCGCCATCACATGGCTTCCAACTTGCCGAGTGAGAGTAAAGTGTGATCGAACGTCATCATTCACGTGAAACCGAGCAGACACTCGCAAAAGTGAAAAATTTAGAGCACGTTTCATCAACAAGATCTAAACTCAGCCCCCCCCCCCCCCCCTCGTTTTTTTGTTGTTTTTTTTGTTTTGTTTTAATTTTGCGCTGCCGCCGAAGTGAAGGCGCACTTAGAACTAACTTCTGCTTTTGCGCACCGCACAAAATTCACTTGAACGAGGCAGCTCGCAGAAACCTTCCATTACGTCACCTGCCTTAGTTTCTCTTCCTTCGTGCATGATTCGTTGTGTGATTACTCCCTGTCAGGCCGTACCCGTGGCGGACAACCGGCATTTTCAGTCGCATGCGCAGAAGGACGGCGAGAGGGGTTTATCCATGCGAGATAGCCACGTCCCTAGAACGGGTTGAAACATCCCTGTTATGTAGTGTCGGACCGAAACGAAAGGATATGGCGTAACCTTGACCGTCATTATCCTCTTTTAGTGGCGAAAAGATTTCAATAATCATTTATGCCCAGTTCTCCATGGTGACCTGTTTCGATTTCTGTTGCACGTCTAAGCTCTTGGTGGTTTGTATCATAGTCATCGCCGTTGGGAGCTTCTCTGGAACTCCCAACTGTCGATGGATGGGCGTGGTGGCACCCTACGAAGAGAACCCTCTCTCAGGTTGGTTCCACCAGCAAGCCATTACTGTCGTCAGCAGGGGGTAGGAGAAGGGTTGAGTGGCATGGGTGGGAGTGGGATGGAGGTGGTGTCCTGCATATGTTGGATCAGAACAGGCTCTACTGAACATCGTTGAATTGACTGGGCAGCCTAGCAGTGTCTGCTGTAATGGGTTGCCTTGCAGTGTCTGCTGTGGTAGGTTGCCTCATGATGACATGATGTTGATTGCAGTTTTTGGCTGAGACTGGACGCATGTAGGTGTGTGGTGTGTGTTGTGGCTTGAAAGAGTGGTGTGGAAGTATATCTAATTACACGAAAGAAGTAACGGACGTGGGACAGGCAAATAATGAAATGAAATAGAAAATGATAGTACTTAATGAAATCAGTGGTGACACGTAGTACTTAATGAAATCAGTGGTGACACGTTCACCTTCACTGCATACGTCAGGTCGAACCTCAGGGTGTCTCTCATTACCATTCTGACGTTTCTCTGCGCGTGCTCATGAATAATGTAGTGGAGCCTTGAATCTTGTTCTGGGCCAGTCCTGACTGCAGTCAAGCAGGGCGCAAGATTTGTCGCGGGTTTGATTCATGCCGTGCACACTTCTGCCTAATTTATAGTCCATGTAGCTGATTTCTTTCTTCTTTTTTTCTCTATTCATACATGCAAGTTTCTTCAAAGTTTCCAGGTTGTTGTTGGGTTGGGGTTTTTTTTTCAGTTACAGTGTGCCAAGTACATTATGCATGCCCGTGCATTCTCTGTCTGTCCATCGCACCCCGTGTGTCTCGGTGAACGATCCCGTTTCAGCTTTCTTTCTTTCTTTTGTATTTTAATGGAGCGAGGTTTTGGATGCAGGGGTAAGGGTGTTGGGGGGGATAAGAGGCAGGGTTATAGGGGTAGTGGTAGGACACAGTAATCCCTGCGTGACGATGAGCAGGGGCGTAAAAGTGTATGACATGCTGCGCAGCCGTCTGTTGAACTGGTTGAATTATTATTCACTTGCCAATGTGAAGAAGGGGGCGGGGGTTGGTGTGTAATGAGTCCCCTGGTGCGTTGTATTATTGATTCCATTGAGATCTTCTGAGACGTTCTGATATGTTTTTTCTTATCCTTTTCTTTCTTTCTTTTTATCTTCCGTACTTTCTTTTCTTTTTTTTTTCTTTTTTTTTGGTTGCTTTTGCCCTAGAAGCAAGTCGCTGTTTTTCGTTTGTTCTGATGGGCGTGTTGACTTGACTGTAGGGAAGCGTTTTGAAATGGGTCTTTTTATTTCACGGAACTTGTTTTAAAAGCATGTTTCCGTCTTTATATGTCTACAGCTACCGCCTCCCACCTTCCTCTCCTTCCTCCTAGACAATCACACACATACACGCGTGCGCGCGCGCACACACGCACACGCGCGCGCGCGCACACACGCACGCACGCACACACACACACACACACACACACACACACACACACACACACACACACACATACATACACAAAACACACACACACACATACATACACACACACACACACACACACACACACACACACACACACACACACGCACGCACGCACGCACACACATTTTCGCAGTATGAAGGACATGAACGGGGCTTGTTGGTGCCTGTCAAAGGCTGATTGTCGTGATCCAAAGCTGCTGGGTTCCATTGCTTCTTTAGACAGCAAAGGAACAAGATTTGTTGTTGTTGTTGTCCATGTCAGAGTCTGTGCACATTTCATTCCTTTACAGGTCCTTCGGTGAGGATTTAAATATAGATCATGTGCGTGAACGCGTGTATATATACTTTTAAAAAAAAATTTTTTTTAAATTGGAAGGTAAGGAAGAAGAAACTTTCACTCTCTTCGGAGCCATGGTTGAGGAACGAAGACGAACAGTCTGTTAGGACGGTACCAGATTGGTTCCGAGGTGGCGCGCTGAAGGTTTCCAGTTTCAATTCCGGACGCCGATTGTACCATTGGCGCTTTGGCCGTCTGTGTTAGCCTGTAGCTATACTTGTGTCAGTGTAGTGCAAGGTAGCACTCCCAACCCCCAATCCCTATCCCCCAGTTACCTCAGACGTCCCCCCCCCCCCCCCCCCCCCCCACCGTCTGCTGTATCGCCTGCGATAGGTGTAGTCTTTGTACTCTCAAATTCGTCGCTGTGGATTGTTTTTTTTTATTATTATTGTTGTTATCATTATTTTTGTTTATCATTATTATGATTATTTCTTTGTTAGTAATTCTTACTATTTTTTTCAGTGTCTGAACGAAATTGCTTATTTCAATATTTTTTCAAATAAAGCACGAAAATGGGGGGGTGGGGGGGGGGGTGGGGGGGGATCTTAAATGAGGCAGGGAACAGTGAAACAGTAGATAGCAAATACACGCCCATGTAATTCCAAACGAATGCTGCTTACGACACCACATCGCCTGGCTGAAATGACAACACAGAGCACGCAGAACAAACAAGGAGGGGGTGTCTCTATAGTTCGTTCTGCGTGCTCTGTGTTGTCATTTCTGCCAGACGATTTTGGCGTCGTAAGCAGCATTCGTTTGGAGTTGTGGGCGTGTATTTATTTCATCATGAAAACAAGTCGACTATCGTGGGACGAAAAAGTCAACCAACCACAACCACCACCGACAACAAAACCAAATCCACATGATCCGCTGTGAGAACAATATTTTGTGTACACGTGTACAGGGCCGTTTCCGTGGAATGGAACGGTGCTTTGTCAGTTGACGATCTTCACCCAGTGACATGACGGTTTTCCTGTTCACCCTCCCCTCCTGCGCCGCCCCCTCTGCCTTCCCCTTCCCTTCCAGCCCCTTTTTCTTCCCCTTCCCTTCCAGCCCCTTTTTCTTCCCCTTCCCTTCCAGCCCCTTTTTCTTCCCCTTCCCTTCCAGCCCCTTTTTTCTTCCCCTTCCCTTCCAGCCCCTTTTCCTTCCCCCGTAATGAGGTTGACAGTTGAGCAAAATTATGGTGTATATAACCTTGAGAAAGCGTAGGAAAGTGAATAATGTGTTCCCCAGCCTTGTCATGTTGAGGGCAAAATGATGTACGTGACATGAAAAAAGTGTGTGTTATAGGGGAGTGGGGGTATATTCAGGAACCTTGTTAATTGAGTGTTGAGGGCATAGTGATTATATGACATTGAGGAGGGTATTTCTGCTTGTGTGTGGAGGGGGTGGGGGATAAGTGTGGGGAATTTACCCGGAACTCTGGCTGTGGCGTGTTAAGGGCACAGTGACGTATGACATTGAGGAGAATGTAGGTGTCCAGCGCGTTCGTGTGTGCGTCCGTAAGTGTGTGAGCGCGCGCGTGCATGTGTGTTTGAGAGAGAGAGGGAGACACACACACACACACACACACACACACACACTTACACACACACACACACACACACACACAACACACACACACACACACACACACACACACACACGCACATACATACAGAGAGAGAGAGAGAGAGAGATATTGAGTTTCGACGGAACGGTGATGTATATGAAATGTAGTAGTGTTTGTGTGTGTTCGCGTGCGTGCATGCGTGCGTGGGTGCATAAGAGAAAGAGACAAAGAGAGAGGGATGGAGGGAGGAAGGAAGGAGGGTTTAGGGGGAATTACATCACGAACCTAGTATAATGTTAAGGGCAGGCACTGTGATGTATATGACATTGAGAAGAGTATGCTTGCGCATGCATGTATATGTTTGGAGGGGGGGGGGGGGGCAGTAGACTCGGAGACCATGCTTATTGAGTTTTGAGGGTACACTGACGTATGTAGCATTGAAGAAGGTGTTTGTATGGGTAGGTAGGAGTGCATTACACTCAGGTACTTAGTCTGTTGATTGTTAAGGGCTCATTGATGTATATGACGTTGAGAAGTAAATGTGAGTGTGTATGTGCGTGTACGTGTGCACGCGCGCGTGTGTAGTAGTAATAATAGTAGTAGTAGTAGTAGTAGAGGAAGGGGGGGGGGGGTTAGGGTAATAGACTCAGTAACCCGGTAATTCAATGTTTATTGCACAGTGATCTACATGACATTGAGAAGAGAGGTAGTGGCTGTTATGTGCTGAAGAACCATTTCGTTGAATGTTGAGGACATAGGAATGTACACACCATTGAAAAGTGTGTAACGGGGGATGGTGGCGGCAGTATACTCGGGAAGATTGTCCATGCATGATAGTGACGGGAGGGGAGGTGGTGGTTCCGCAGTGTGTCCAGGAACCGTGTCAGTTGAGCGTTAAAGAAACCGTGAGGCCTGTCATTTCGGAATTAAGAATAAGGGAAGAAACTGTGCAACATGCTGTCAGCAAAACTGTCAGTCGAGGATGCCGTGGTATTCACGACATGTTAAAAGAGTGGTGGGAAGGGTCGGGGTGTTAGCATACTCTGAATTACTCTCTGTCAAGTGTTGGTGACACAGTGACCTGAATTGTACTGAGAATGCTATGGGAGGGGCGGGACAATATATTCAGAAGCACTTGTCATGTTGAGCTTTAAACGTACAGTGACTCTACATGTCGTTGAGAAGACAGGAGGGGGAGGAAGGGGAATGGGGGGGGGGGGGGGGGAGGGCAGGCAATATAGTATTCTAGCACACTGCCTCATGAGTGTGTAGGGCACAGTGATGTACATGTCATTGAGAAGGGGCAGAAGAGCGCGGTGTTGGGTGGTGATGGCGGTTACACACTAG
>CM031619.1:48959484-48986984 GCA_018398815.1 Conus ventricosus
ACAAGAGTAAATGAGATAGGGCAACAAGAAATACTTATATAAAGCCCTGTCTTAAGAGTGAATGTACACAATGAATTTGCGACGGACGTCTGAACAGCAAAGCATTTTGGTATGGCAATGTAAAGTTTCAAACAGGAAAAAAAAATGCACCCACTCATTGGATGACGTTCGATTGTGTTGCTCAATCTCTGTCCACGCCCTTCTGTTATTTTGGCCCTTAGCACGATGAAAAGCTATGATTGGGAGCTTGCCAAAGACGAAATTCCGTTTTCTTTCAAGCGCGGTAATAGAATAAATATGTGCACGATTTAATGTGCTTGGTTTTGGCCCTCGCATTCCCTTCCTTCCTCTACCTCTCTATCTCCCCAGAGAAGGGGAAAACTAAACAGGTAGGGAAAACCGTACTCCATACAATGAATGCAAGGGAACATGCTGAAAAGGCTTGGGCATTCTCTCTCTCTCTCTCTCTCTCTCTCTCTCTCTCTCTCTCTCTCTCTCTCTCTCTCTCTCTCTCTCTCTCTCTCACACACACACACACACACACACACACACACACACACACACACACACACACACACACACACACACACACACTTCTACATACAAACGTTTTCAAGAGAACAGCAACAAAGAAACCAACGGAAAAAAACAACAACAAGCAAACACCACCTTTCAGATACCGGAAGGCGGAGCATTCAGTGGTTCAAATTCAAAAAACACATTCACATTCGAATATGCTAAGGGCAGCAGCACTGAGTCACTGGCCAGGTCACACCAGGGAGCTTCACATGCCTCCGACTTGTGTGCGTCATGTCCCTACCTCCTCCTGACCCATCCACCCAACCCACCTGTGGTCTTCCCCTCTGTCGCCCTCCTTTCCTTCTTCCGGCCTTTCTCCATTAAGAGGCGCGGTGCGGTAGGCTCCCTTACGATTCCATATTGGAACAAAAAGCTGAGAACAAACGCTGTCTTTGTGGAGGCACGCTTTAAACGCGTTTTATTCCATTTACACCTGTAACAAATGTTTATCTAAGCATTAAAGTACGCGTGCAAAGAACAAACATGCCACTATTACAAGCTGTTGTCTTCCTGTCTCTAAAATGGAAGTGTGTGTAATAGCCAATTTGTCTTCCTAAAACACATGCACCTTTACAAGCTGTTTTTCCTGTTTCCAAAGTGGAAGTGTATGTAATAGCAAATTTACTCCCTAAAATACGTGCAGTATTGTAAGCTATTTTCTCCTGTCTCCAAAATGTAAGCGTAGGTCGTAGCAAATGAGCATGTTTCATTAAAGACCCTTTCTCCTGCTTTCTTCACGGATGCTTTAACTGAAGAATCTGTGAAAACGTGAGTTCTGGTGTCTGATGGAAATTGCGACAGCAAGGTACCTTAGGCACATTCTTCCTTGATATTCGAGGCAGTGAAGAGAAAGATCAGTATGCATACCACCACACTCGCTTAGATCCCGAAGATGCTGGGCACTCTGTAGACTCTCGTTTCCTTGGAGACCATGACGAGGTCCAGATGACCTCCAGGTTGCCAGCACGGAGAGTCGTCCAAATGAACCTGTCAGGATCACCTGGGATGATATTGATGACCGCCATGAATAAGGTCGGGAAATTGACTCCGTCTGGGTTTAGATAGTATTTTTGGTTTCAGTTTCACTTTCATTAAGGAGATGTCGCTGCATGCGGATGAGTCCATATATGGTACACGACATCTGCTAGGTTTCGAGACTACTCTGCGCACGATTTATAGCTGATGGTTAAGTGATTTGATGACCGAGATGAAGGAAGTTAAGAAAGAGGGTCTTATAGCTACGACCTAGCAGATGTCTGACCAGCGCATTAGCCCACAGTTTAATCAAACCTTAGTCGTGTCAGAATGTTAATACAGATATAAAGGAGACAGGATAACAAAACATACTTATACAAATCCCAGTCTTAAGAGAATATGCTCACAAAAATCTGCGACAGAACTTTGAACAGTGATGCGCAAAGCTACCACATCCTAGCAAATAAGCATCAGTAAGAACAATAAACCTAAAAATGACAGAAAAAGGAACCAATACAAGACAACTGAGGTGAAATGGCAGGCATATGCTAGGGAATGAGGGAAAGGACACGGACACATTTACGTGAGTGAAGATCAGCATGTGGGAAGCAATTCATCAATGCACACCATCAACAACAAACTCCGTCTTGCAGAGGCGATTTTGATCCGGGCTGTTCATGTGCCCATGCAGCAGTGTCCTGGCATTGCACCATTAATACACACATACTTTCCGTCATTGGGAAGCCTCCACTGCCGGCTGTCTTGTCTTTGTTAACTTATTATTTCCGAACACAGCGTGGATTTCCTCATATTTTCTTTCATTCTGTCTGAGGTGAACATCGTTGAATGCAAACATGTATGTGTTTGTTTTATATTTGATCAAGTGATCTGCATGTCTGTGAGCTGGCTGTGTTGTGTTTATGTTGCGAGGGTCTTGCGCAGGTGGGCTGCACTTACGAAACAAAGACAAGGAAGAAAAGAAGCGGTGTGTGTGTGTGGGGGGGTGGGGGTGGGGGGTGGGGGGGGGATCCAAGGAGAAGGAAGATGGGCAGGTGAGACAATGGGGAGGGAAGAGTGAGATGTTTAGCGACGGTAGTGGCCTCCCTCATGAAGAGTCGGAACGTGAGCATGGCAAATGGTGTTTGTGTGACGAATAAGGTTTGTCTCTTTCGTTCTTCGCGCGGCCAACCACAACATTTGGAGCTGGCGTTTGTGTAAGCAGTGACACAGCTATTGCAGAGACGCCGTGTTTACGATGTGGGTTGTTTTTTTTAATTCCCGCATGTCTTGTCTTCCGTGTCCACGCAGTGACCCCACTCTCACTCCGCGAATTCTGTTAATGAAGAACAGGGTTGGTATTGGCAAGACCGAGATCATGAGAGACTAACCTTGTGAGTGAAGAGGTCCGATTAGCGTCGCGCAGCGAGCACACCACTGCAGACACAAAAAGGGGTCCCATTTTTTCTGTCTGTTGAAGACAAAGTAGGTTGATAGTATTTTGTTTTCACTTGACTGGGATCTTTCCAATGTGGTCACTTTTATTGAATGTGCGTACAAAACAGCAAAAAGAAAAAAAAATTCAAAACATTACAGCTTCTCCCTCAACAGTTAACAACTGCACAAATAAAAAAGTTTCTCCCATCAAATTTCTTCACAGTTACAATATAAGACTTAAACACCTCTCTCTCTCTCTCTCTCTCTCTCTCTCTCTCTCTCTCTTCGACGACAACATTATTTCCAATTTCTCATTGCCTTGAAAACCAATCTTGCTTTATGAAAAAGAATCTTGAATGTGAATTATGCTGGTGTACTTGAGCATGACTGCCTCATGAATCAAAGTTCATTCCCCTCGGGCTATGCTGATTATACTAGTGTGGTAACTGATGCTTCTATAATCCTTTCCGAATTGGAATATTATATATTACGTGCGCGGGAGTGTGTGTGTGTGTGTGTGTGTGTGTGTGTGTGTGTTTTGTGTGTGTCTTTTGTGTGCATGACAGGGTTTTAGTGTGTATGTTTTTTTTGTTTGTTTAACGCCGTTATGCTTGATCACTGCTCGTGGTATGATTAGCTCTGTATTGTGTAATAGTATTCTACGTTAGTATCCTTTGTTCCTGAAGTGTGTTCACACACACACACACACACACACAACACACACACATCACACTCACTATATTAGCTTGTTAATTCTACACAACCCCCCCCCTTCCTCACATCCTGCCAACCCCTGTCCTTCCCCGACAAAAAAATTGAAATCAAAGCAAAACTACTCAGAACAAACATGCTGAAAGCTTCTTTGTGGAATCGACAACAACTAGAGCGTAAAAGTATGACTTACATGTTGAATAAGTAAGGCGAATCAGCTGGCCGCTTATTTTCTGTTCGCGGAGGCAGATTTTAAACGAGACAAACAAAGAGCTCAGATCTGATATTGCCCAACGAAACTGCCGCAACCCATAGTGACAACACTACGAACGTGCGTGATGCAGAAACATGTTGCAGGTGGCTGTGATAAGATCTGTTCTCTCTCCTTCCTTATCACTCCCTCCTCAGCCTCTCTGACTCAGTTTCTCTCTCTTCTCTCTTTCTCTCTCTCTCCACAATTACAACACACACAACAAACCAACATACACCAAAAACACACGCAACACACACATAACCACACACACGACACACATCAAAACATCACCCAAATCTGTCTCTCTCCTTCCCTCTCTCTCCCCCACATACACTCCTCTCATCTCTCTCTCTCTCTCTCTCTCTCTCTCTCTCTCTCTCTCTCTCTCTCACACACACACACACACCACACACCACACAACACACACACAACACACACACACACACACACACACTCTCTCTCTCTCCCCACACACACACACCACTCACCTCACAACACCACCCATCACACACCACTCTCTCTCTCTCTCTCTCTCCTCCTCTCACACACCACACACACACACACACCCCCTTCCCCACACACACACACACCACACAACACACACCACACACACCACACTCCCACACACACGCAACACACACACACGACACACACTCTCTCTCTGTCTCACACACACACACACACACACACACACACACACACACACACACACACACACACGAATTGTAAGCCACTTCAGCTCCTCAATTTGCTCTTTCATCACACACCTCCCCGTTCCTCCATCCCCGCCTCTTCCTCGGGCCCCCACCCCCACCCCCCACCCGCCGCCATCCGTCATCAAGGACACCTAAACATAGGGGAGATGCGTAGGGGGGGGGGGGGGGGGGGAGGGGGGTGGAGAGAGAGAGAAGGGGGGGGAGTGGGAGTGAGGGAACAGAGCGTGTTATGGAGATGCTGAAGGGAGCTGGGCGGTAGTGTCTTCTTTTCAGTGCGGCTGAAATAGTATACATGTGTATGTGTGGGAGACTGGCGATAGGAGAAAGCATGGGCAGGTAAAATTCATAAGTATGAAAGAGTTGTTACCGCTTTCGATGCGTGCTGTCTCATATTTTTTCATTCGGATAACTCGCAGGAGGTGCTTCCCTGTGTACTTTTTGAGACCGAGT
Organism: Conus ventricosus; assembly: GCA_018398815.1. NCBI lineage: Eukaryota > Metazoa > Mollusca > Gastropoda > Neogastropoda > Conidae > Conus > Conus ventricosus. Next base: position 48,964,603 of record CM031619.1, read on the forward strand.
GCTATCGTAATGTGATATTCTTTTGACAAATGGCGGCCTGTACCATGGTAACGGTTGAGTGACAGATTCGTGCGAGAGTGGCGTCCATACTTCATATAGGAAACAACATGAAGAGGAGAGAGCTGCTTCAAAATGCCGTTTCCGAAGAAGACCATTATATTCAGCGCATGTCAACACGTGTATGAGGCTGCCAGGAAGAAGTCGTCAGGTTTTTCGGAGTTCCAGTTTCAGTACTCTTGGAATTCACTGTGGTTTCAGTTCTTTTGAAAACAAATAGAGACTTCTGTGTGCAACATAGTTCAGCATACCAAGTGCAATAACTTCTTTTTTCTGACCCATCTTCTGTCCCACCTCAGTGGCATTGCACCCATGCCGCTTATTCCGACCCCCAGTTCAAAGTCACAGCCCGCCGCGGCCCCGGCACCGGCAGTCCACAGGGAGCAGCAAATGTCAAGTCGTCAAGAGGCAGCCCACCGGTGGAGACACTGCGTTCCGCCGATTAACTTCGTTGGTGTTCAGTGGTACCTGTTCTAATCCAACATACGCAGGACACCACCTACTAAATCCAGTATTGACGACAATAATTACTTAGCTCTCCCCCCGGAGCGCGCCATCATGTCCGTCCGACGAGAGCCCCCATGAATTTGTTGATACTGGTGACCCTGACGAATTCAAACCAAGGTATAGACGTGGAGAAGACATCGAAGTTAGGTCACCATGAGAGTGATACTTTTTATGCTGATCGATGAGGATGATGGAGATGTTGCTGCAGATTCCATTCCGGACTGAGACTGCATGACAGGGCTGTACTCAACGCTTATTTTCATGATATATCCCGGCGTCAACCAGGCCCGAGAGATACAGACACCTGCAGAGTTGGATAGGAAATTTGAGCAGCACTCTCAGAGACGCATCCATTTAATGGATGAAACTCGACTGTATGGTCCCAGTCTCCCTAGCAGAGCCCGTAGCAAACTGGAGTCTGAGTAGGAGCCACTCCGGGCAGGAAAATCCCATATAGCTCTGATGGGAATCGAATCCACGACCTCCCAGCCGGGAGTCCGCAATGCTAACCACTTCGCCACGGCGGCTTGTACCAAGTGCAACAGCTTCCCACAGCACGTGTAGATAGAAAGAATAGTGGCTTGCTTGCTATGTTGTGGTGTGTGTGTGTGTGTGTGTGTGTGTGTGTGTGTGTGTGTGTGTGTGTGTGTGTGTGTGTGGAAAGAGGGAGTGTGTGTGTAGGGGAGGGGATAGGAGTAGGGGTACCAATAGGTATGTATGCAAGAGAGAGATGGGAAAAGGAATGAGAAATAGCGTGTGTGTGTGTGTGTGTGTGTGTGTGTGTGTGTGTGTGTGTGTGTGTGTTGTGTGATACTGGGTTGTTGTTTTTTAAATGATAAATGCACAGTATTTTGAAATTGACAAGAAACTGTGTTTGTTATTTATTTCCGTTTTCTTCTGTTGCAGAAAAGCCTGACCATTGCAAAATCCAAGTGCCCTTCCTTCTCCACGCCACTGCTGAAGCTGGGATTGTTCGGGGTTGTCTTCCTTTGTGTGTTGAAGCAGAAGTCGACTGAAAGTGCCACTGGAGTAACTCAGAGCAAAACACCAGCAAATTTGTCTTGGCATTTGTTGGAATTGAAGCTACTGCTGAATGAGCGGTATTTTGAGAACGGGATCAAATAACAAGCAAGACATTGCCCTCACATTACAAGCAAGACATTACCCTCACATTGATGCCGAGGCCCTGGCTACAGCCTCTGAAGTGTTCCGGAGTAGTTCGTTGATCTTGAGCAATAGCGTTCATAGGTGAATGTCTTAGATGGAAACCTAAAAAAAAAATCCAGTGATAAGGTGTAGACTCAGAACTGGGTCTGATGTCATGGCTGAGGGTATGGTCAGGCATGTGTCGTCCGTCACAGAGAAATTGGGTACCCGTCATCAGTTCCTTGCCAGGAAGACCGGTGTGAGTTCTGTAGCGGTCCGTGCAGTTGTCGCGCTGCTAGCCAAAACAGGCGATCCAGAGATTGTTGGTTCCGGGGACAGGAGTGACAGGGAGAACCTGCAAGAAGAAGGGGGAAGAAAGTGGGCGGGAAATGGGGCAGGAGGCTGTGGTGACGCCATGCAAAAAGCCGCACGTCGGTCACTCCATTGGTCAGTGAGAGGCGAGAAACGATGCACAGCATGACAGAGGAGGTAGTATCAGGTCATGCGCAGGCCCTGCCCAGACCCTTGTCTTTGGACAGCGTGTCGGCGTTGCCATCGGCCCTGTCAGAAGACAGGATGAAATCTAACCTTCCTGTGTTCAAGACTACACCGCGATCCGAAAACAGTGAGGGCTCGATGCCAGCCCATCCACAAGAAGTGCCTCAGCGAAAGGACGGGATTAATCAAACGCCTTTAACGGTGAACATTTCAGGGTATGGAATGCTGTCAGAAAAACTGATCTGCCCCGATGCCTCCATGCCTGGCCACCTGGATGAGATGGAGAGGCGGCAGGCTGGCCTGGAGGAGCCTCAGGTGGCCAGGGAGGCCAGTCTGGGAGACAGTCAGAGGCCTGTGGAGTCTGCCAAGACTCCGGATGTCTCTCTCTTCACTACCTCACACTTTCCGCCACACTTGGAGCCGGAAGACCTCGGAGAGCACGCAGCTGAAGAGCAGATGTGCGGGGCGGAAGACAACAGTAGCTTGCAGCTGCCAGTTCTTCAGCCGGAGGAGATTTATGTGCTCCGAGATGCTGAAATCGGTGAAGAGTCTGTTCCACCCGTTGCTAATGCGCAAACAAGTGGGGAAACTACAGCACCGACGGACCAGGGCTGCACTTCAGATGTAGGGACTCGTGAGGAACAGAAAAACGAGCCGACAAGTTCTACTGAAACAGTGTCAGCAGTACCAGAGATTCTGAGGAAAACACCAATAGTGCTGCTGACAAGATTGTCGGCAGAAGTGTTAGACGCTTGTAAGAGACAATCACAAGCATCGAGCACGAAAACTGAAGATTCGCACAATAGGTCTTTGGCGACCGGGATCGATTCGAACAGCAAGGACCGTACCACTTTGGAATCAGGGAACGATGATCAAAGCAGAAAGACCAAAAGCTATAAATTTCGATCAAAACTACAAGAGAGGCTTGGCCCCTTGAGCAGAATGCTCAAGCAATCCAACGCTTGGAGGAAGCTTCCAGCTGCTCACACCGTCTCCCTGGATTTCCCTTCTGCTGTAGATGTTCAGCTGGACGAGAACAGTAACAGCGAGGCTGGAAACTCAAATTTCTCTATCAACTCCAAAATAGCAGTTCACTCAAAAGATAACCCTACATCCAAATCATCGCAGTCGGGCTGCAGTGGTAGAAAAGGTGCAGATGTGTTGAAAAATAGACAGTACGTTATGTCTGATTCATCGCTCGCCCGTGGAAAAGGTACTGAAGGCAGCGCTTCGGAAAACACACAGACTGCTGCCCAGGATCAATCACTGGCGCAGCCATGTGACGGTGATTCAGACTCAAAGTACACCGTGGGACAGTTGTCGAGATTCGGAGTTGTAAAATCCCACAAGCACCACAATCTGCCTGGTCACCACTCCAAGAACAACCCTATTCTGTGCCCATGTCCTACACTGCCTACAGTCCAGGTACCTTGAAAATGACCTTCGTGTCCTGCAGCAAGTCATCGGGAAAAATGGGAGCAAGAGTGGATGTGATGAGCTGGAAACAGAGTCTGGAAGGTCCTCTTCAAAGGAACCTTCCGTGGATGGCTGGGAAAGCTGTCCGAATGTCATATTTGACTGCAGTTCACACAGGACCTCAGCTTTACTGAACACTGCCAGTGATGTCGCCAGAAATCCAACCATGGTGAAAAGTATTGACGAGAAGGTGGACGACGAGCTGGGACCAGCATCTCGTGTTCATGCCGGTGATTTTTTGCAAATAGCTGGCAGCCAGTCATTCCGATCATGTTCCGATCAAGACGAGACAGTTACAAGCACTTATCACACAGAGCTGTCCGCCATGGGAGACGATGGCTCGGCCGGCTTGCAACGACTCGAGAGTACTGCTGTTCCTTCCAATGCTGCTCATGGAAATGCTGCTGAATCTGCTTCCAGTTTCGTGCCTTTATCGTCATCTCATGACACGCTTTGTCAGACAGAAACGCTAGGCTCATGTTCTTCCAGAGATCATGAAAGAGGAGCACACACAATGGTTTCTTCTCCAGCATCTGACCAGATGAGGGAACCAAAAAACAGGAAAGAGATGGCAGCTCGATTATCCAATCAACAATCACGTGAATTCTCGTCATCAAGTCAAAAGAATAGTTTGAACACGCTCTCACCATTACAGGTAGATCTAGGTCCGATAGGTACACCGATTAAAATGGCCAAAAATGGACTGAAGACAACATTGCAGACAAAACGACTGCAGAGGTCGGCATTGCCTTCAAAGCGGACATCAACATCCAGTAGTGGGCCGGTGCCACCTCATGTGAGTGCACACAGTGGGCAGAAAAACACGCAGAGTAAAAACATCAAGCGTCAGTCTCTGAACCCCAAGCGCCAGCTGAAAAACATGGGTTCAGATACATCAGCGAGTTTGCTGGACTCTGATTCTCCAGTACCTGTTGTAACTGTCCACGTGAATGGGGGAAGCCTTTACCATGCCTTAGGGAGGAGTGTATGATCAGCTGTATCGAAAAGACCTCGCCTCCCTTCATCATTCCTCATCAGGACGAGAAGATGGTCGAGAGTGACATGGTGGTGATGCAGAAATATTACTACAGCACACTGCACTCTAATTCTCGGCCTACAGTGACGACTGGTTCCGGCTGCTGTCAGGCATCTAATGATCGTGCTTCAGTGGAGAAATTGATGAATACACTTGATGATGGCACACCTCAAACCATGATGGTTTCGGAGTACGACACACAAGCCATGCCGACACTGATACAGTATGGGAAGGTGTGTAAAGAGATCCCGCACGAACAGTTGTTGTCTAACCAGAGTCACCTGGAGAACACAGGCATCCTGATGGTCAATACTAACGCCACCAAAGCCCTGCCTGTCAAAACATCTCCTGGTCGTAAGAGAACCACATTCCGAAGTGTGTCTGAAGACAGCGACAAGTTTGAACATTCTGAATACAAGGACGTCGTCCTGTCCTCGATTGTGGTGGACGAAAAGTGTTTCCACATGCCAGTGACTGCTTCAGACATGGGTTCATACACAATAAGGCTAGTGGCTGACGATGGAGCTCACGACAGTGATCTGGGCCATACCTTTAATGCACAGACAGCGTCTGAAGCAGAAGAGTCCCAGCAAGGTGACTACCTCTGCGGAAGCTTCGAAGCGGGGGGAGAGTGTGACTCCTCATCAAACCAGCAGAACGGAGCCGTCGGCACAGTTTTGCAGAACCAAGGAAACGGTTATATGGAAGACATGATGGTGATGGACGAGGACATGCTACTGCAGAGCTTTGAGGGGGAGATCATGGGCAAGTGCCGATCCGACAGGAAAATGACGATTTCGATGAGGTGTTTGACATAGTCAATGAAAGAGACGTGCCCATACCCCACGAGGCTTTCCTGCACAGTCTGTCCTTGCTTCGAAACACGGGAATAGGAAGCGGTGCGTGTGACTCCTCTCGGCAATCCAAGAAAGCTGCCCTGAGTAGCTTCAGCCTTACTTTCATTCACGAAAACATGGGAGATCATGAAAAATACGACTACGACAGCGATGCCACGTTGCCTTATCCACGGGACGAGAGCCGTCGGACCAGAAGATCAAACAAACCAAGGAAACACAGAAGGTCGAAGAAGAAAAAGCGGAAACCGACCAGAACGACGACAGCGGCCCTGGCAGCTGTGGTGGAGGTGAGCGCCGAAACAGAACCTACAGCCAAGAAGCGCAGAGGTCGACAGACCGCCAGAAGCAAACTCACCGAGATTCCGTCCACGAAGAGCAGTAAGAGCGAAGAGAATGCTCAGCCCAGGAAAAAGAGTGCAACTAGGCACCCCCTTTTCAAACAGAGACATCAAGCAGCCACACGAAGACCCAAGGAGAAAGCCAAAACTTTCATTGCAAACCTGCAACGCCTGTAGGCTGTCCGACCAAGACCCCACAAGGGGGCGCTGAAAAGGCTGCCTCTTCGCCTGCTACTTTCCCAGTGTTGAAACAGAGCAAGTCCATCAGCGGTGTGTCCAACAAGTCGTCTGAATCGGATTACAGGAGGGCTTTCTCCTCCGTGGACGGTCTGGACAAAGAGCCCGAGACCCCGAGCAAGCGGGCCAAGGTGAGGGCTGCCTCAGCCTCTGGTGCCAGCGCTGTTGGCAAATCCAAGGTGGTCGGAGCCATCGGCAACAGAGCCACCATCGCCATCAACTCCTTGCCGGGAAAGACCCCAAGCAAGGCGGCGAAACTGATGAGCAGAGCTCAGAAGGATGGTCCAAAGCAGAGAATGAAAAGAGGCAACGAGTCTGAGACTGGAGCCAGCAGGGAGAGGGCTGGCGGCATTTTCGAAGGTACCAGGCTGACCGATGAGTCGGGTGAGTCCCGAATCGGTTCTCTCTCTCTCTCTCTCTCTCCTCTCTCTCTCTCTCTCTCCTCTCTCTCTCTCTCTCTCTATCGCTGTCTCTGTCTCTCTCATTCTCTCTCTCTCCTCTCTCTCTCTCTCTCTCTCTCTCTCTCTCTCTCTCTCTCTCTCTCTCTCTCTCTTTCTCTCTCTCTCGTTTGTTTTCTGGTCATCATGTTTTTGTGACATTACTCAGACTACCTGTTAATCTCTAGCCCCACACTTTCCGCACGCGCGCAGGCGCGCGCACACACACACACACGCACAAACACACACACACACACACACACACACACACACACACACACACACACACACACACGTGCAACGCTCGCACGCCTGCGTGCGCCGAAGTTTCTTCGCCCAGCAAACACGAAACGCTTCCAAACCGGGCCGAAAATGTCGGGCGTTCATTCCATCTTTATACCCTCACCGTGAAGAAAATGTGCGTGCAACTGAACCGCTTGAAAGCGTTGTGTGACTGTGGACTAGACCATCACCGTGAAGAACATGTGCGTCAAACTAAGACGTAAATAAGTTTGGTTCGATGACAGAATGTCGGTGCGAGTTACGTCGTGTCTGTCGATTTTAACAAGTCTTTTATGACGACTATTGTGCAGCAGTATCCGTGAGCCACCATATTGCATTGTAAACGCTCACCACCGATGTGGACAGGAACTTATGATTGGGGCTTACTACCTTACAAAACGCTCATTCTCCAAACTTCATTGAGCTTAGAGAGAGAGAGAGAGAGAGAGAGAGAGAGAGAAAGGGGGGGGGGAGAGAGAGAGAGAGAGAGAGCCATGGTCCTGTGTGACCATTAATAATAATAATAATAATAATAAGGAACATTTAGTGCGCTTAATCTTAAACAAAAGCCCTAAGCGCTTACAGCAATAAGCCCTAAACACACACACACACACACACACACACACACACACACACACACACACACACACACACAAACACACACACACACACACACACACACACACACACACACACCACACACACCACACACGCACACACACACACACCAGCGAAGGAGCAGAAAAATTATGTTTTGAAGAGAGTTGTTTTGAGGGAGGATTTGAAAGAAGAAAGACTGTTTGAGTTTTGGAGTGCAGAAGGGAGATTGTTCCAGCAGGAAGGAGCCTGAAAAGTAAAAGAACGTTCACCAAGTGTTCTGGCCCGAAAACGAGGGATCTGCATAATGCGAGTGTCAGAGGAAGAGCGAAGCTGTCTGGAAGGAGTATAGGTCGACAGAAGTTTAGAGAGGTAAGATGGAGCGATGCCATCCAATGCCTTGTAACAGAGCAAAGAAAGTTTGTACTTGATGCGTTTTTCAACAGGAAGCCAGTGCAAAGATTTAAGCAAGGGAGAAACATGAGAGGTTTTCGGAGATTTCGAGACAAGGCGAGCAGCATTATTTTGGACTTTCTGCAATTTTGCAAGAAGATTCTGTGGACAGCCAGCAAGAAGAGAATTACAGTAGTCAAGTCTTGAAAGAATGAAAGCAGAAACCAGAGTCTTGGTGGCTTCTTCAGACAGAAGGTGGCGCACAGAACTGATTCGCCGAAGCTCCAAGTAGCAAGCACGGCAGATAGAAGAAATCTGATTTTGAAAAGAGAGTGTCTGATCAAGTACAACGCCTAGATTACGCACAGTGGTAGAGGTCTGAATGAGAGAGGGGTACCAAGTTGGACAGAAGAAGGAACAGAGATTGTAGACATGAGCCGTTTTGGGAGAATGAAGATCAGTTCAGTTTTGTCATTGTTTAAGTGAAGTTTGTTGCAAGTCATCCATGCCTTTATGTCAGAGATGCAGAGCTGTGAGCGATCAATGATGGAGGAGAGGAGAGAGATGTCACCAGAAATGTAGATTTGATTGTCATCAGAGAAGCAGTGGTGTGAAATGTCATGATGGGCTACAATGTCAGAGATGGGTTGGGTATATAGAACAAACAGAATGGGACCAAGGACAGAGCCTTGGGGAACACCATAATTCAAGTCAGCAGAGCTTGAAGAAAAACCATTGACAGAGACAATTTGGGTTCGACCAGAAAGGTAAGAATAAAACCATACCAAAGCGTGAGAAGAGATGCCAAAAGTATGTTGAAGTCTAGTGAGGAGGGTGGAGTGATCAATGGTATCAAAGGCAGCGGACAAGTCAAGAAGAGAAAGCAGTGAAACCTGACCATTATCCAGAGCAGAGAGAAGATCGTTTATTATTTTCAGCAGAGCAGTTTCTGTACTGTGTCCAGTGCGATAGGCGGACTGCAACGAATAGAGCAAGTTGTTTTGGTCAAGGTGGTTTTGGAGTTGGAGAAGTGCTATCTTTTCAATTATCTTTGAAAGAAAAGACAAGTTGGAGACAGGTCGATAATTTTTTAGGTTTTCAGGGTCAAGAGAGGGTTTCTTCAAAAGAGGTCGGACAACAGCAGCTTTCAGTGCAGGTGGGAAACAACCAGAAGTGAGAGATTCATAGTGTTTCAATCACTTCGTATATCGCCGTACTCTCTGCGCGTTTGTGGTCATACCAATCTTTAGAATGTGTGTGTGTGCGTGCGCGCGCGTGTGTTCGTGATTGTGTGTCTGTATGTGTGTACGTACGTGCGTGTGTGTGTGTGTGTGTGTGTGTGTGTGTCCATCCCACATTGAATAGTGCTGTTGACCAGGTATTGGCAGGTGTTTGGATCCTTTGCCTATTCAGGGAGATCTGACTGTCAGTCTGTCTGTCTGTCTGTCTCTCTCTCTCTCTCTCTCTCTCTCTCTCTCTCTCTCTCTCTCTCTCTCTCTCTCTCTCTCTCTCTCTCCCCCTCTGTGTGTGTGTGTGTGTGTGTGTGTGTGTGTTTTCCATCCGACATTGAATAATGCTGTTGACCATGTGCTGCAGGTGTTTGGGTCCTTTACTTGTTCGGGATTTCTCTCTCTCTCTCTCTCTCTCTCTCTCTCCTCTCTCTCTCTCTCTCTCTCTCTCTCTCTCTCTCATCATAGATTGTTACAAACAGAACTGGCATAACAAAATAGCGAACAGTGAACGATTTACTACATATAATACGTTTAAAACTATACACCAAACTGAAGAATACTTTCGCGCAATCACAATCGCAAAGTTCAGAAAAGCGTTGACAAGACTACGATTAGGAATAAACGAACTGCATGGCAATAAAAAATACATAGACAATGAAGCTATAACAACATGCCCCTTCTGCCCAACAGTAGAAACAGAAATGCACTTCTTAATGTGGTGTCCAAATTACAGGCAATTACGAACAAAATACATTTTCAAACACTTTAGCAACAGAAACGCAATCACATTGGAAAGTCTGCTACAAAACGATAACACCGAAACCATAAGAGATATTGCAATGTACATCTTCTATGCCTTAAAAACCAGAGAAACCCGTATGTAATAGTAATACTTATGGGAAGAACAGAAACTCTAATCAGAAAACAAATTATGTTACAATCAACGTTTCAATCAAACGTTTCTGTCATGTTGAAATGTATGTTGCGTACTCCTGTGGACGGGCCGAGGGCCTCACAATAAATGGCGCGGCGTGAAAGCGCGCGTCAAGAGTCAAGAGTCAAGAGTCTCTCTCTCTCTCTCTCTCTCTCTCTCTCTCTCTCTCTCACTCTAACTCTCTCTCTCTTGCTCCCTCTCTCTCTCTCTCTCTCTCTCTCTCTCTCTCCTCTCTCTCTCTCTCTTCTCTCTCTCTCTCGCTCAGCGGTTCTCTCTCTCTCTCTCTCTCTCTCTCTCTCTCTCTCTCTCTCTCTCTCTCTCTCTCTCTCTCTCTCTCTGTCCGTGAGCGTGTGTGTGTGTGTGTAGTATATTATGACAGCCGGTAACTCCAGCTAGATACTACTGATTTGACAACCTTATGTAATAATGAAGGACGTCACGTCGGGTGTTGAATTTATCTATTACCTCCACCAGGGAATGTTTTTGTTTCACTGGGGCGCATTGGCTTCTGTGCTTGCATGTCTGTCAGCAAGATTTAGCTCTTCTTTCTCGTTTCTAAGGCAGTGATCTTGCATAGATAAACTAAAGAGAAGGGAAAAAACAGAGGGAAGGGGGAAAAAAGTGGAGAAAGATAGTAATATGAAAGAAAGAAAGAGTTGAAAAATGAAAGAATTAAGCAAGGAGGTATACTCTTGCACATTAAGCCCAGACGCTGCGTATCAAAATGCAAAATAATTAAGTCGGCAGAAGAATGTCCACCAGTAATAGAAGGTACAGGCATGCATGAAGAGCGAGTCTGAGTCGATGTAGCTAAATGAATGAACGAATAAATAATGAATAAACGAAGGCATAAAGTAAGGTAGGAACACAGAGAGAAAGGAATTCAGAAAGGAAAAGGATGCAAAGAAAAAGAGGAGGAAGTTGGATTTTTTTAAAGGGAAAGAGAGAGGGGAGAGGGGGCTAGCTAGTGAAAAGAACAAAAGAAGGAAAGGAAAGAGATGAATAGGAAAGAAGAAGGAGAGGGGGGGGGGGGGAACAAAGAAAACGGTAAGGGAGTAAGGAAGAGGCAGGCAGAAGGAAGAAATAAAGATGAAAAAAATATATAGAAAAAAAGAAATATTATAGATAAGTGAGAAAGGAGGGAACTGAACAACAGAGGAAGGAAGGAAGGGAGGATGGAAGGAACAGAAAAAGGAAAGTACAAATGAAGAAACGAACGAAGAAGGAAGACAAGGAAAGAAAGAAGGTACAAATAGGGGAAGAGTGGAATGTTGGATCAAAGAACGAAACAAAAAGGAAGGAAGCAAGAAAGGAAAAAGAAGAAAGGACTGAAGAAAGAAAAGAAGAAGAAAGATAAGAAAGAAGACCGAGAAAAGGAAAAAAAGAGAAAGATAGAAGGAAAGAAAGAACGGAAGGAAAGAGAAAGAAGAAGGAAGGGGAAAAGAAGTGGGGAAAGACAAAAAAATGAAAGAAAGTTAAAAAAAAATGATAGAGTGGGAAAGAGAAAGGAGTTAAAAAAAAAAAGAGAAAGAAATAGGAAAGAGAAGATAGACATAAATGAAAGAAGAGTTTTATGGATCAGTGGGTCGGCCATACCCATATGTATCGATCTCTACGACAGAATACATCAACTTAGTCATGCATCACAGGTATGCGTCATTTTCACTGCAGCTGCTCATTGGGGTTGTAAACAGGCTGTGAACACACAGTTCTTTCATAGTAAAAACCCTCTCAATAGTATAGATGATTGGCTCTTCTCAGAGTGGAACAGCTGTCGCTAGTCCGTTTACCTCCGCTGCAGAGGAACTTCATACAGAGCACTCACTTTAAACGACTTTCTTCTCCGGCTCCTTTCCTTTAATTTAAACGCAGGCCTATCGATAGGAGTCTTCCGGGATGGCCTTTTATGTTCACGTACCTTTCAATGGAAATAGAAGGCATATATTTTATATATATATATATATATATATATATATATATATATGTATGTGTGTGTGTGTGTGTGTGTGATTAAGGCCAGGTTTTCATATTGCTTTTAATCGTTCATGTCACACATCAGCTGTTGAGAGCCCTTCAGGCTTGGTGGGTACTATGTTGTAAACTGGGGATTTCTTAAAAGTTATTTGGTCATCCTTGTGTATATTTATACCAGTTTGCTAGACTTCATTGGCCATGTTTGTTGTATTTTTACTTTGATTTCTGGACAGATTTTAGTGTCACATTTTGATCAAATCCTTCCTTTTGCCTTCTCGAGTGCTCATCTGTGCATTTGGGAGATTCCATTTTTCTAGGCAGGTGGAAATGACCGATTTTGGGAGGGTCCGTTTCTGTTCATGAGGAAGTGCTTGTCATCGGCATGTCGCCAGGATCCATAACAGTTTTGGGCAATATCTTTTTTTGTTTTGTTACCTGCACGGGGAGCATGTAGACGGAAGCTCGAGCTTGCCCCCACGGAAAACCACCTGCTTTTCAATTGGCGATAATTTTAGATTCTATAAGATAACAAACGACGAAGGAACAGGAGACACAATTTATTGTTACCTGCCATTTTGTCAATACGTAAACGTACCTAGACAACCAGTGTGTTCCATTTTGACTGGCTAATGCCCACTGACTCTGCCAGTCATTTGCCTCGATAGATAGTGATGTCGATGATATAGACAGCAATCTGAAATAGCAGTTTCACGAAGCAAAATCTCCAGCTGTTACGATGATTAATCAATATCGGCGAAATTACGCAGAGCTTCTATTTCTCCCAGCAGATGATTTTTTTAAAAGATTACTGCTCTTGCCCAGCGGGCAGGTTGCAGCATTCAACACATGCCCATTCAACACATGCCCATTCAACACATGCCCATTCAACACATGACCAAAGCAAGTGATGGCCTGCCCGGGCTGTCAGGCAGCCATTACTGTCCTACCATGTTGTAGGAAGCCCGACGAGTTCTTCAGAGACCAAAACAGCTGTGGCTTGTGGGTCCTGGTGACCGTCCACTTTTCACCCATGAAAGAGAGCCCTTCCAGGCTATCCTCATCCAAAGGGCAGGAAAAGGGCAAGAGATTATGTGCATGACACCGATATTTTCATCTCATTTGCGCTCTGTGGTGAGCGACAAGCTTTTGGGCTTCTAAGTCCTTCTTAAGGTTGAGTTCTGACAGTTTCTAGAAATAAATAGAACCAGTGATTGTACAACATGGGGGGAAATTCACTTTTTGCTGCCAAAGCACGGGGTCCATTCCACCTTTTTCCCCCCGCAGATGGGGTGTTTCAGTGGGTTGGGCGTGCACTCTATAGTCCCTAGCATATGGGTGTGCATGGTGGATGATGATGACCATCAACTTCTTGGAAAGGGCGTGGTTTTAAACTCCGATGATGACTGACCAGTTCGATGTGGGCCATAAGGTGATGCTCAGATGAAGTAGATAATGCCGAGGCCGACCAGTCTCTTTTGCGATCAACAGACGCTTGCTTTTACCAGCCAGTCAGTATGTACACTAGTTGCCCCGTCAGCACTGAAAGCCCCTGTTGTGATGCTTCAGACTCCAAGAGCTGCTGACGGTTTCCAAAAGTGAGGGGATTGCGTACTGATGGGTTTCACAAGAACTTCAAAGTATGCAGTAAGCGCCTGGATTGTCTGATCAGTTAAATAAATCTTAAATAAATGTTAGCGAACCGCCCAGAGAAACGTGGACATACGAGTCACAAGACAAAACACAACGCGTTTCGACCTCATAGGTCTTCTTCAGGTGAGACACGAACGAATAAATAACGAAAATTCACTTAGCTTTGATCGCTTCAGATCGCTTCAGAGTTCAGCGCAAGGAAGCTCCTTGCGCTGAACTTTGAAGCGATCAAAGCTAAGTGAATTTTCGTTATTTTATTCATTTGTGTCTCACCTGAAGAAGACCTAAGAGGTCGAAACGCGTTGTGTTTTGTCTTGTGACTCGTTTGTCCACGTTTCTCTGGGCGGTTCGCTAACATTTATTTAAGATTTGTTTAGATTTCCGCCTGCAGTCGTCTTGCTTTGCAATTTGATCAGTTAAATGTTATTTACGTGTGAACCAAGATGGTGTGCGTATGGCAAGGAGAGGAGCGGCGGGAGTGGATGGGACATTGTGGAGGGAGGGGGGAGGGGAGTAAAGGAAAGAGATAGTGGAGGGAGGATAGGTGAGAGAGACAGTGGGGGGTGGGGTGGGGGGGGAGAGAGAGAGAATGGGGAGGGAAGAATAAACCTCCTGCGTTAACCGGCAAAATGGGGAAGGGGAGCGGGGTTCGTCGTTGGAGGTAACGTGAGAGGTCCATTTTACATCGGCAAGTTTGGATTAAATGTTAAGCGTGCAAGCTACGTGGTTTTGCCGCGCTGCGGGCCGAGAGCGTTATTTGCAACCAGGGTGATGGATGACGATGTGTATGTCGGCCTGACTCATTCCCAACGAGATAGGATACAGACCGCAAAGATGAACATCTGCCAATTTCATTTCCGTTTGTTGCCAGTCCACCTCCCCCACCCCCCCCCCCACCCCCATCCCTCTCTTTCTCATCCCCTCCCCCTCTCTCTGTCTGTCTGTCTCTCAGTCTGTCTGTCTGTCCCTCTTTCTCTGTCTGCCTCTCTCTCTCTGTCTCTCTGTCTCTGTCTGTCTGTCTCCTCTCTCTCTCTCTCTCTCTCTCTCTCTCTCCTCTCTCTCTCTCTCTCTCTCTCTCTCTCTCTCTCTCTCTCCAATCGACGTTTCTGTGTGTATGTATGTATCTGTGGCCTATGTATATGAATAAACCATTTTTCATTTCATTTCTCTGTCTGTCTGTCTCTCTCTCTCTCTCTCTCTCTCTCTCTCTCTCTCTCTCTCTCTCTCTCTCTCTCTCTCTCTCTCTCTCTCTCTCTCTCTCCAGCCGATTTCATCCTATCTCGACAGTCGTCAACAATTTCTCTATCTTAACTATTGTGTGTGTGTGTGCGCGCGCGCATTGTGTGTGTGTGTGTGTGTGTGTGTGTGTGTGTGTGTGTGTGTGTGTGTGTGTGTGTGTGCTTTGGATGAACAAAAAAATTGGCCGAAAAGTAATCGCTGTCGGTTAGACACAAAAATTCCGCCGAACGAAGGAGACAAAGAAATTACAAGACAAAACACGACGCGTTTCGACCTGTTTGATCTTCTTCAGGCACGACAAAAACATTCAAGACAATGAAAACGAAGAACGAATGATCATTTGTCTCCTCAATTGGCGCAAAATGATTTTTTTTTGCGCCCAGTTTGAGGAGATGATTGTTCTGCTGTCATGTCCTACAGGCCTTTGGAGCTCAGCATACACTGTGAAAGATTTTCAGATTTCTAGGTTGGTTCATATTAATAGCACTTCTATTGGCATGTGCCCACGAATCAACAATTACAAGTCTGTCTATTTGTCTTCTCTTCTCTCTCTCTCTCTCTCTCTCTCTCTCTCTCTCTCTCTCTCTCTCTCTCTCTCTCTCTCTTGTTTCCTTTTGTTTTGTTTGTTTTTGAGTACTGATTGGTTGTGATTTTGCGCAGTTATCATGTTGCTTCTATGATTCTAAGTAACTCACATCCTTCGTGAGGGTCAGTTCTCTCTCTCTCTCTCTCTCTTTCTCTCTTCTCTCTCTCTACCTCTCTCTCCTCTCTCTCTCCTCTCTCTCTCTCCTTTCCCCTCCCCCTCTTCTCTCCTGTCCTCTCCCTCCCTTTCTTCTTTCCTTCATCCCTGCCCCCTCTTTCCCGCCGTCTCTCTCTCTCTCTCTCTCTCTCTCTCTCTCTCCTCTCTCTCTCTCTCTCTCTCTCTCTGAGGTGAGCAAACATTTCCTGTATGAAATGGATATGGAAAACCTTAGACAATATCCATTGTATGTCCATTCCTATGTGTATGCAATATAATACTGGTTCATGCTGCTTGGAATGAATCAACACAGGTTACCATGACAAACATATGAAATACAGTTCTGAATCAAGTGGGAAAGAAATGCTGGGTAATAACAGCAAGACAGTGTGCTATCTGAGACCTGGCTTTAGCTTTATTCGATTACAACAGGACGTTGATGACGTTCATAGTTTCTTGGCCGTTTTCAGGCAAAGGTTAGTCGGTATGCTTATCTAAGAATAGAAAGGTGCTATTGCAATTTGTAAAAGATAGTCGCATGTGATTATTCATTTTAAATTTGTCTTTGAACGAAAAATGTAATCTTTGTAACATTGATCTATATTGTTTTAAAGTACCATTATCACATGACATATCTAATGCCTTTTAACAATAATCTTCATAGAGTGCTAATCCTAGTGACGAACGTTATCCATACGGTGTACATGCAGTAGAAGATTAATGTCGTTTAAAGTAAAATTGCTCACTGTAAACGGCATTTGGACAGCACTTCTTTCCAATCTCATTCACTTGCTGTTGTCAGTTCACCAAGCACATAGGGAACAAAGAACCACAAAGCATAATTATTTCATGCAATTCGAAGAAAACAACTCTTGACAGTTCGTGTCTAGCGTTAGTAATAAAACATGAAAATAGGAAGAATAATAGGGAATTAATTTCGGCTCTGTATTTCAGCTTCATGCAGTTACTGCTTATTGTTTTGTCCGTTTTTTTGTTTTTGTTTTTTAATCGAACTTTCCAAGGAACTGAACATGTGAATTTATTCATTTATTCGCTTTTTCTGGTTACTTGAATTTGGTCCTTTTCTTATTACTATTCTTTTCTTAACAACCTTATGGGCATGCTAATGTCTAGACACCTCCATCCAACACCGCCCCCTTACTCCCAACCCCTCCCCCTTCATTTTGAATTATGGCCGAAGTTCAGTAAAACATTTCTGTTTGCTCTCTCTCTCTCTCTCTCTCTCTCTCTCTCTCTCTCTCTCTCTCTCTCTCTCTCTCTCAGTCCCACTCCCTCTGTAATTAGTGTTACTACTGCTGTTGCTGCCATTAGTATTAAGGCAGTCTATCAAAATACTGTTAAGGCAGTCTATCAAAAGTGAAAGAGAAACTTCTACAGTGAGCTATTAACAGCACACGCGTCCCTGTCGTAGATTACGTTCCACAAGGACATCTGTCCAGCCATACACTCTTTAAGGTCAGATGTAATCGGAGATCAGGTGAAGTAGGAAAGGAGGGGGGGGGGGGGGGGGGAGGGCGAGGTGATAGTTGAACAGTTTTACACAGCACGTGAGAACGATCAGGTAACCGTTGCTACCACCTTCTCTGCAGCCATGTGAAGGACTGGGTCCCTGAGAGACTTCCTGTCGGAAATAGAAAAAAAAAAAAAAGAAGAAAGAATTTAAAAGAGCACAGACCTCCTCCAAGGTCAAACTGGTCTTTGCTAACTGGATCCGGATGTGGATCGGCATCAAATCATACAAGTTCATAGATATCTCCTGTCGTCTGTCTTGAGCAATCCTCCAGGGAACTGTTCAAGGAGAAGGGCGGAGGGGGAAGACGGATGAAACGACGGACTGATAACACTGCAACAGAATAGACACAGAAAACATTTGCAGAGACCCTGACCTTGGCACATAGCCGACTGAATTTGAGGAACCTCGGTGATTGATTTCTTTTCTTTAGTATGATGCTCTAATGACTCCCCACGTAGCTAAGGGAGAAGACGAAGAAGCGATAACCTCAGTGCATCTGGTAAGGTTTTATCATTAAGGTCCATGCACGAGAAATATATGAACTTATTGAAAATGTCCGTATGTCGCAATGTTTAAGGAAACGAAATGAAGAAGAAGAAAAAAACCAGCCAACAACACACAAGAAACAAAACTAGGTCGCCTTTCACAAATTTCAAGTTGGTAATATTTTGTGCTCACTTCTAGCTTATTCCGTACACGAGCAGGTATACTGCTGAATGGTGCGCGCGCGCGTGTGTGTGTGTGTGTGTGGGGGGGGGGGGGGGGGGGGGTGGGGGGGGTGCAATCATGTGTGTGTGCTAGTATGGCTATATTCAGTAAATACTCCGTACTGTTCCTTTGCATTTATCACAGATAGGCAAAACAAGAAAGAACACTAATAACACGCAAAACACGCCAAAACACTAACAACACGCAAAACACGCCAAAACCTAACAGCACGCAAAACACAAACAACACGCAAAACGCGCCAAAACACTAAAAACACCTAAAACACGCCAAAGCACAAACAACACGCAAAACGCACAAAAACAGTAACAATACTCAAAACAAGGCAAAACACTCACAACATGCAAGACAAGCCAAAACATAATCAACACGTAAAACACACCAAAACACTAGCAACACGCAAAATAAGGCAAAACACTGACACGCAAAACAAGGCACAACACTAACAACACGGTAAACAAAGCAAAGTACTAACAATACGCAAAACAAGACAGAATACTTGGAACACACAAAACAAGGCAAAACACTAACAACACGCAAAACAATGCAAAAATACTAACAACACGCAATACACTAACAACACGCAAAACACTAATAACACGCAAAACAAGGCGAAACGCGCCAAACCACTAACAACAGGCAAAACACGCCATAACACTTACGACATGCACAACAAGGCAAAACAACGCTAATTCAATACAAAGTACAACACGGACAAGTAAATGTTAGACAGATGGGTTCTCGTCAGACGTCACAAGTGACCGACATAAAAATGCACAAAGGGATAGATACTCCCCAGACGATTGTCAAGAGAACAAGAACGATGGAGATCTGTTGTCAGACTGACAGCCACCACGTTTGGCCCTGGAGTTTCATCTGAGTGAACATGAGATGAAATCGAGACCTTTTATGACATTTTGAAATGTGTTTGAGGTCATTTAATCGGGAAGGGCGACGAAGAGAAAGTAACACGAGAACAAGGAAGGATTAGGACAGAGAGAGAGAGGGGCGCGTCAGCAGGGGGGGGGGGGGGGGGGGGGGGGGGGGGGGTTGGAAGGGGAAGACAGGATGAAAATATCAAATACGGAACAAATGATTTGGGGGGGGGGGGGGGGGGATGAACAAACATACTCTTTAAATAAATTACTCGAAAGGAAAGTTTAATTTACAGTCTAGGGTAAATTATTAAGCAAGAAAGTGTTTTTAAAATTACGATTTTATCCGAATGCGGCCTAGAGAAACAAAACTGGTTTATCTCCATTGAACCCGTTAAACACGATAAAAATGGCCGCATAACAATGGCAATTAATACAGGTCTGGCAGAAAGAAAAAGAAGACTGTACAGATGGATCCTTGTAAATAAGGTATGAAGGGTAGAGCTATATTGGTGCTTCTCTAGATGCACCGCACTTATGCTTCCGAAATGATTTATCTATCGTTGGTTTAAAAAAAAAAAACGACAACCACAGCAAACTTGACGTCGATTTTGGCCACATATTTGTTTAGTCTGTCTAGACTGATTCCCATCACACATGCAATGTGTGTGATCAAATAATCCACCCATCTCCGTCAAACCGAGCTCATACATGGTTATGGAGTCATGGTCAAGACTTATTAGACCGCCAGAGGAATGACCTGATCCAGTGTCTATACAAAAGCAACGCTTTTCGACTCTTGGGTCTTCTCCAGGCAAGGGAAACAACGTGACACATTAAAAAAACAAATACAAAGAAATTGCTTATCTGTAGTGGTGGGGGTGGGGAAAGGGGGTGGGTTGCTCTTGCTGACAAAGTGAGTTGATGTGGACAGAGCTTGCGTTCATCTGGTAAACAGGAAGTGTAATAAGAGTTGTCTTCTCCGTTGTGATTGAAAATGGGGATTGTGGTTAAGGGGCGAAGCATAACGCTAATTTAAAGACAAGTCGGTGATTAAATTTAAAAAGACTTGGATAAAATGGGAGGAAGGGGGCAGGAGGGTTAGTGACACATTTATCTCCTCTTGCTTCATCACTTTTTCTTGTAGTCGCTCTACTTTTGGACTTGCAGTGAGTGTGGTGTGTGTGTGTGTGTGTGTGTGTGTGTGTGTGTGTGTGTGTGTGTAAGTGTGTGTGTGTGTGTGTGTGTGCGTGCGTGCGTGCGTGCGTGCGTGCGTGCGTGCGTTGTGTGTGGAGAGAGAGAGAGAGAGAGAGAGGAGAGAGAGAGATGGCGTGTTCTTGTGGGTGACATACGTACACGTAACAGAGTTTCATGGTTGTATTGTTATACAGCGAGGAAGGATACAGAGACATAGTATTATCATACAGAGGACGCCAAATAAGAAGAAAGAAAGGATGGCTATAGTATGACCCTGATTCATAGAGAAGAGTATATAGTGTGCTTAGCAACATGCTGTATTTGCAGAGTACAGCTGACATACAAACAGCGCTGATCGCGAGACACATTTTGCCAGCCGTGAGTGTACCCGCGAGTTGACAAGCCAAAGTGTATTATTTAAAAAAAAAACAACAACAGAAGAAATAAGAAAACAGAAAAAAGGAGGGAAAGAAAAAAGGCCTCTCTCTCTCTCTCTCTTCTCTCTCTGTCTCTCTCTCTCTCTCTCTCTGTCTCTCTCTCTCTCTCTCTCTCTCTCTCTCTCTCTCTCTCTCTCTCTCTCTCTCTCTCTCTCATTCGTTTTAAAGATTAATTTATGTCGGATTGAGTTCAGTTTTGGATTTCATCGGAGCGATTGGCAACGTTGTTGATGGCATCTGTGTCATTGCAACAGCAACATATCAAGGGGGACAACAGGCAAACCGAAAGATTTCCATACAACCGATCTTGTTCAGATTCCCGGTGATCAGTGCGGGCAGCTTGGTTTCTTTTGCTATTTGCTCTTTTCAAAACGGTACTTTTACTGGCAGTAGCCGGTTATTACACCTCTTGAAACAATACTTAGGAAGAACAAACTGTAGGAGGTTTAGCTACAGGGATTACAAGCCTACATGAATTCCGCCGCAGGACCATTCGTCACCGAAAATAATGTCGAGTACTCCTGGAAAGCCTTATCTCCCATCGCCGCCCTTGAAGAGCGTAGTGTGGTTCCGGAATTTTCCGGGAATAACCCATGTTGCCATATGTGCCTACACGCCCACAATGAACGACCCGTGAATGGTCATCCCGCAAGCTTTATACGCCAGCAGTATGCCAGATTTCCGTCACTTTTAGCAACATTTTCAAGGGTGATAAGACTGGATTCTTTCTCTTCCACCCCTCTTCCGCTCCTTCTTCTCCTCTCTCTCTCTCTCTCTCTTCTCTCTCTCTCTCTCTCTCTCTCTCTCTCTCTCTCTCTCTCTCATTGTCTCTCTCTTTCTCTCTCCCTCTCTCTCTCTCTCTCTCTCTCTCTCTCTCTCTCTCTCTCTCTCTCTCTCTCTCTCTCTCTCTCTCTCTCTCTCTCTCTCACGTTATTCATTTACAAATATGTGTGTAGGGCTGCGCAGTTGAGCTGACTTCATTTGGGGAGTTTTTAGTATGTAGCTTTTTCTTAAAATAGGAATATAGTGGTCATCTAGGCTATGGTAACACTACATTACTTTGTACTGCCCTGACAGACTTCGTGGTCAGCTAGGCTGTAGTAAACACTACATTACACTGTACTGCCCTGACAGATCTTGTTGTCAGCTAGGCTATAGTAACACTACATTACACTGTACTGCCCTGTCAGACTTCGTGGTCAGCTGAGCTATAGTAACACTACATTACACTGTACTGCCCTGACAGACTTCGTGGTCAGCTAGGCTATAGTAACACTACATTACACTGTACTGCCCTGTCAGACTTCGTGGTCAGCTGAGCTATAGTAACACTACATTACACTGTACTGCCCTGACAGACTTCGTTGTCAGCTAGGCTACAGTAACACTACATTACACTGTACTGCTTTGACAGACCTTGCGGTCAGCTAGGCTTTAATAACACTACATTACACTGTACTGCCCTGACAGACCTTGTGGTCAGCTAGGCTACAGTAACACTGCATTACACTGTACTGCCCTGACAGACCTTGCGGTCAGCTAGGCTTTAATACACTACATTACACTGTACTGCCCTGACAGACCTTGTGGTCAGCTAGGCTACAGTAACACTACATTACACTGTACTGCCCTGAAAGACCTTGTGGTCAGCTAGGCTATGATAACACTACATTACACTGTACTGCCCTGACAGACCTTGTGGTCAACTAGGCTACAGTAACACTACATTACACTGTACTGCCCTGACAGACCTTGTGGTCAGCTAGGCTACAGTAACACTACATTACACTGTACTGCCCTGACAGACCTTGTGGTCAGCTAGGCTACAGTAACACTACATTACACTGTACTGCCCTGACAGACCTTGTGGTCAGCTAGGCTATGATAACACTACATTACACTGTACTGCCCTGACAGACCTTGTGGTCAGCTAGGCTACAGTAACACTACATTACACTGTACTGCCCTGACAGACCTCATGGTC
>CM031619.1:48991984-49016984 GCA_018398815.1 Conus ventricosus
AGAGAGAGAGAGAGAGAGAGAGAGAGAGAGAAAATTGCAAATACTCGATCAAGCTTTTAAAGCGAAAATGTTATTGTAGGATAATGTTTGTTTTTTTAACTGTTTACTTTGTGTTCTTTGTTTTCCATGTTAGAAGACGAGGGAGGATGAGGAGATGAAGGAGGGAGAAAAGAGAGAGATTCCCACAATTGATCGCTCATTAGGCGTGCCAGGGCAAAAGACATAAGAACAGCAATGCCACTGTTGTGTTCATCGCGGCGTGTCAGAGAGAAATACGTAGGGGAACCTATATCCACTCTAAATATTACCGATGCAATACTGGGTATATTTGTGTTGACGTCAACCCAACGAACATTCACGTTGATTGGTATACAGGTTCACTGGACAGTCTGTCTGCTGCCTGCTTTAGTACATAGAAAGGACGTCTACAGTTCATGGACAGTCTGTCTCTGCCTGCATTAGTACATAGAAAGGACGTCTACAGGTTCACTGGACAGTCTGTCTGCTGCCTGCATTAGTACATAGAAAGGACGTCTACAGGTTCACTGGACAGTCTGCTGCCTGCATTAGTACATAGAAAGGACGTCTACAGGTTTCACTGGACAGTCTGCTGCCTGCATTAGTACATAGAAAGGACGTCTACAGGTTCACTGGACAGTCTGCTGCCTGCATTAGTACATAGGACGTCTACAGGTTCACTGACAGTCTGTCTGCTGCCTGCATGAGTACCCCGGAAGGAGTTCGGCCTCTACATGGCCAAGTTCTGAAGTTTACAGCCGAGCCGACCACGTGGTCTGTCAGGGCTTCGAGCACGTGGAGATCGAACTGCGCATCACCGGCAGGTCTGCACGATCGGGATAGAAAATCCGCATCCACACTTTATCTCCTCGTATTGACTTGGATTCGAACCATCCGCCCTCAGATTGAAAAAGAGGTGTCGTCACCGCTCGACTTCTGTCGATTGTATTTACGAAAAGGAGGAGGAGGAAAGGGGACTAAGAAAGGAAGAAGGACAGGGCAGTGTATTAGATTCTGTCAGTATCGATCTTGCCACACGCGGCTTCTTGTTGGACGAAATGTCATCATAAAATTCCCTGTGATCTCCGGCCACAGCCTCCGCCATGCTGGGAGATCAGTTCAGCAGGGGAGGAAAGCGGGGATGGAGGGCGAGGAGGCACGCTTGGAAAACGTTTATTGTTAAGACTGGTGGTGGAGTGAGAAAGGACGACAAAAACGATGCCATTAGCGACAGTTTGGATGTACGTGCAAGACTGTCTGATCACCTACGTGGGCCCAGCCGTGCCACCCTCGGTCTAAAAATACTGTCGTCCTCGTCGTCGCCCGGCTCTAGTTAACGGCGGTGAGAAGCGGTGAACGGGAGAGGGGTTTTGCCAGGGATATTCCACGGGCTACAAACTGCTCACCACGAGACGCCAGTGAGCTGCCCACACTGTCGTGTCGCCTATGTCTTTTTGTATTCTATACTTTGTACCTAACTAGCCCTCCTCCCCCTCCCTTCCGTCTCTTCCCCCCATCAATCATCATCCTCCGTTGCTCCTCGCGCTCATCTGACTCTAATGCTGTGGCAGACAGCGGAGGAGGGGTTTTGTCAAAGGAGCCGCAGAGCAGTTGCCTGTGTGTGTTGACCCTAGGAGCTGATCCCTTGTCAGCCAGTCCAGCGTGGTGGTCCGTCCTGTGGCCTTTAAAAAAAAAAAAAAAAAAAAGGAAGAAAGAAAAAAAAAAAACGAAAAAAAACAAAAAAAAACGGTTGTAAGTGCCGTGATGGACAGAACGTGGGCGCGGAACTCCGGAGTCCTGAGAGTTGAAGGCTGTTTGCATTTGGGAGCGTGACATTTCGTCGCCGGGCGTGTCAAGCGGCGGTGTGTGTGTATGTGTGTGTGTGTACATGCAGTGCAGGTCTGTGTGGGCATGGATCAGTAGCTGGTGGTCTTGAGAGCCGCTCTGCTTGGGTGAATGCGTCTGGGGAAAAAGCAGAAAACAAGAACAAGTCTGCAAACAGGGGTAAAGAAATAGTCGCCGGTCGTATCTAGGGACGTTCACTTTGTGAAAGGTAGGGTTAAATGAAACCAAGAACTCGTAAATTCTCTCTCTCTCTCTCTCTCTCTCTCTCTCTCTCTCTCTCTCTCTCTCTCTCTCTCTCTCTGTGAACGCGTGCGTGCGTGCGTGCGTGCGTGTGTGTGTGTGTGTGTGTGTGTGTGTGTGTGTGTGTGTGTGTGTGTGTGTGTGTGGTGTGTTTTTCTGTAAGCGCAAGAACGGCTACAGACGGTAAAATATCGTTTTGAAATGTGAAAACAGCGAAAGAAATCAAGCTGCCTGTATTAATCACCAGTTCGGGTTTGACATCAGGTCGATTTTTTGAAAGTATTTTTTCATCCCTCTCGTTACCTCACTCTTTGGGTGATACTATGGCAATGGTCAGCTGGCTTACCTTCAGAAACTTTTCTGGTCATAGTTTGTAAATTTCCATCAAAATTGCACCACTTTTATCTCTCTCTCTCTCCTCTCTCTCTCTCTCTCTCTCTCTCTCTCTCTTCCTCTCTCTCTCTTCTTCTCTCTCTCTCTCTCTTTCTTTCTCTCTCTCTCTCTCTCTCTCTCTCTCTCTCTTCTTTCTTCTCTCTCTCTCTCTCTCTCTCTCTCCTCTCTCTCCTCTCTCTCTCTCTCTCTCTCTCGCCATGAAAGCTGACGCGGACAAGTTTATTTACCATTTTATCCCATAAGAGTACCATGTTTCGGATATGTGCGTGCGCGCGCGCGCGCGCGCGTATGTGTTGTTGTCTGTCTTTTTAAAATCCTTGTTCAGTGTTGCCGGCTGTCTTGTCTTCACAGCACTGTATGGCCTGTGACCCCCATTGTTCCAAATATGTGTCGCTATTTCTGGGGATGGTTGTTTCAACGTCGTGACAGCCCTGTCATAGTCTTTTTGCAGTCAGCTGGGCTATAAACTATATAAGCTGGTTAGAGAAGACCGTGAGCGTGGCCTGCCTGATATTCAAATGTTACCGCGTTCCCTGTCTTCACCGTCAAGTACATACAGACTTTGGCTCAGGAATAAATCGTCTTCCGTTGTTGATGTTCTCTTTTCCGGTTTTTTTTTGGTGGTGGTGGTGTTTGCTGGGGTTTTTTTTGTTTTTGTGTTGTGGTGTGTGTGTCTGTGTGTGTGTGTGTGTGGTTCTCCCTTTCCTATCTCATTCTCCTCTTAATTGCAGAACGTCTTTACGCCCTTTCACATGTCTTGTTACATAAGATTGTAACAGGCCAACTTTTTTCCCCTCTTGTTTTGTAATGAGGCAAGCGATGTTGTCAACAATGTTAGGTTTGGATAGCGGCTGTCAGTTCTGCACTGTTTTGTGTGTGTGTGTGTGCGCGCGCGGCGCGCGCCGTGTGTGTGTGTGTGGTGTGTGTGTGTTCGTGGACGCCTGCTTGCTTGGGTGTGTGTTGTGGTGTGTGTGTGTGTGTGTTTGGGCTTTTGTGTGTGTGTGTGTGTGTGTGTGTGTGTGTGTGTGTGTTGAGGCCAGTTCGAACTGTTTAACATACTTTCTGTGTGGTTTTCGCACTCGCTTTAGTTTCTTTGAAAGAGGTGATAAATGAAGTAGAATGGCTGGCACTCTCAGCATGGTCTGTTGCGAAGGGAGTCAGTAGGTTAGCTACCATGTCATAGACTTATGCCAGGTTTTCTAAATAAGACCTTTTTTTCAGGATTGGACAATTTTTTTTTTTTTTTTTTTTTTTTTTTTTTTGCCTTCTCAGGATTTCCTATTCTCAAGGTCTGACCAGCGCGTTGAGCTAATGCGTATGTCAGACATCTGTTAAGTCATAGCCACGAGACCCACTTGTTAAGTTCTCTCATCATAGTCATTAATTTATCTTTAGCTTCAAATTATGCGGAGTGTGGTCTCAAAACTTAGCGGATGTGATGTAGCGTATATGGACGGACTAGTCCGCGCGAAGTGACTCCTTGATGAAACTATTCGTGGTGACAACTATTAGTTACATGGTCCAATATGGTTGACCAGGCTGTAACAACGCTGGAATTAGGAATGACTGTCCCTGAAGAGCCACAAGCTAATAGGGCGTAAACTTTCGCTGTTCAGTGACTTTTTGCTTTCATGCTGGCTGTCAGAGGCGCGCCCATCAGAGAGAGGCCTCCGTAAGGGATTTTTTGACACATATGCAACAAGCGAGTCTGTGTAATCATGCTGACTCAGTTGTGTGCGTGCGTGCGTGCAATTATAGGCATAAGCGTGTATTCAGACTTGCTGGAATCATAGATATTGAAGACATTCCCAGTTTTCTGATGCGTGAAGATGTAACTGCGTCAAAAGGCCGTAAGTTTGCAATTGATACTTGTATTGATAAAATCAGTGTTACAAAATTGTCATGTTCTTAGAATCTATTATACTTACAATTATTCCTTTATTCACTGATGTTACACATAAGTAACAAATGCAAAAACATAACAAATATGAAGTTATGCTATTTCGAGATCAGACGATTTTATGCCATTTTTTTCTTGCAGAGGTGGGAGTATAAATAAATATACTACTGAATATAAAAATGAAATACGACACACATTCACAGTTAAGCTTCATGCGTGTTATGTTTGGATGGGTAGGCGTATTAAGCGAGCCTTTTTAGATGGACGGCTTACCCTACTGCTAACGGACACCTGTTCTAAGTTGGGAAATTCAACCTTATGAAGTTCATTGTTGTTCCTCCTCGACCAGATCCAGCTGGAACTCTTTTCAGCTGCCTCTGCCATTGCCATCAGTGTTCTGGTCTTCTTCTTGCGTAAATCCCAAGCTGTTTCATGAGATCATAGGCTGAGGATCTAGAAATCCTCTTGCTCCAGCCTCTATGGTGAGAACCTGGGCCTGGAAACCGCATTCTTTGGAGCTGTCAGCTAGACTGGCATACTTCTCAGTCTTGTAGACTGTATATATAAACGCTGACCCTTACGACCACTGCATAATAATAAGCGTAATACACTCGCAGTGCCCAAATTATGGATCTTTTTTCCGATTCCATTCTTGGTTCGCTACGTCAGCTCATCAGCAGTTGATCGGACACATAGAGAACGAGTGTTTGCGAAATCAAATTTGACTGCTTTTGACAGAAAGAATGATTCATATATGAGCGACACGCGAAATGAGCGTCGTTAACGACAGTCATAAGTATTATTTTGTCTGGTCAGCCGAACGCGATCAAGCAAACATGGCGAAGTGGAGAAGCCACGCCAGGCTGCGGTACGTCTCCCCAGTGTATTTCTTTGAACGCCAGATGCAAGTAATGACGTACACCAGGTCTGCAGATTGACAGTTGAAGCTTGCTAGGACCCTGAACTGGCCAGAAGGACCAGCAACTGTGTGCAGCTGTCAATGAAGGGACTTGTCTTGCACTCTTTGCGAGTGCATGGGTGTGTGCCCAGGGGTTGTGCTCTCGTCTTGCAGACAGAGGCACGCACTAGATGGTCCCTCAAATTGTGTCTCTCTTATATTATTTATATATATATATATAAATATTTATATATAATTTATATATATGAAAGAAAGAAAAAGCATAATAGATACGTATTTCAGAAGAGGAAAAGAAGTCACTCGAAATCGAGCATAGCAGGAGGAAAAAAAAAACGATCAGAAGACGGAGGGAAGTGAGAGTGAACGGAAAGACAGAAGCGAGGAGCCGAAGAGGGTGAGGGCGGGAGGTGTGCGAGGGGAGGGTGGGTCAAAGGTGGCTTAGATAAGATACGTAGGAAAGGAGAAATACCGTGTCTGTTCGGGATGTGTACTAGGTGATCCCCCCCCCCCCCCCCCCCCCACCTTCCCACAGGGCTTACGTAGTGGTCTTAAGTGCTAGTCTTTCGGGTGAAACGTCAAGCCCAGGCACCAAGTGCACTAAGCGCACGTAAAAGAACCTGGGCATCTAGGGAGTTGTCCATGAGAAGATTCTGTAGAGGAAAAAAATCAACTTCAGTAGCTGAATGAAAATATGCAGTCCAAGGAGAGAGGAAAAAAAACAAACAGGCAAATATGGCTCTATACTATGGGGATGTGGCCTTGTGTGTCAATTACGTAGCAATTAAAGACTAAAACAGTAACAATACCGATTGCAATATCAGTGGGTGAATAGCGGCTGAAAAGAAACAGGTTATACCAGTATTACTTGGTAATCTAGACATCACTTGTGACTGTACGAGTTTGAGCTAGTCACGATGACTGTTGCAATAGCCGGTCTGGTTCAGCTGTAGATGAGCTAGTCCTAAAGACTGTTGCAATAGCCGGTCTGGTTCAGCTGTAGGTGAGCTAGTCCTAAAGACTGTTACAATAGCCGGTCTGGTTCAGCTGTAGGTGAGCTAGTCCTAAAGACTGTTACAATAGCCGGTCTGGTTCAGCTGTAGGCGAGCTAGTCATGAAGACTGTTGCAATAGCCGGTCTGGTTCAGCTGTAGATGAGCTAGTCCTAAAGACTGTTGCAATAGCCGGTCTGGTTCAGCTGTAGGTGACCTAGTCCTAAAGACTGTTATAATAGCCGGTCTGGTTCAGCTGTAGATGAGCTAGACCTAAAGACTGTTACAATAGTCGGTCTGGTTCAGCTATAGGTGAGCTAGTTATGAAGACTGTTACAATAGCCGGTCTGGTTCAGCTATAGGTGAGCGAGTCATAAAGACTGTTGCAATAGCCGGTCTGGTTCAGCTATAGGTGAGCGAGTCATGAAGACTGTTGCAATAGCCGGTCTGGTTCAGCTATAGGTGAGCGAGTCATAAAGACTGTTGCAATAGCCGGTCTGGTTCAGCTGTAGGTGAGCGAGTCATAAAGACTGTTGCAATAGCCGGTCTGGTTCAGCTGTAGGTGAGCGAGTCATAAAGACTGTTGCAATAGCCGGTCTGGTTCAGCTGTAGGTGAGCTAGTCATGAAGACTGTTACAATAGTCGGTCTGGTTCAGCTGTAGACGAGCGAGTCCTGACGACTGTTGCAATATCCGGCCTGGTTCAGCAGGAGGAGAGCTAGTCCTGAGACCTGTTTCAATAGTCAGCCTGATCAGCAGGAGGTGTGAAAATATCAGTGAATCCTCTCTACCTGTTTCATTCATCCCCACCCACCACCTCCTCCCTCTCACCCCGCTGCCAGAATGTAAACCCAGCTTGTCACCACTCCTCGGCAGTGTCCGCATTTATCTTCTTAAGAGAAGCCAGTCTATTGACGGAAAGTAATTCAACGAATAATTCAGAAATCTCTTACCGTCAGAAGATTATCATGTAGCTATTGCCCTCCATTCAGCTGGCATTCTCGGCAGTACGATGGTGGCTGATTTACGTAAGAAGTGACGATAGGTTAAAAGAAAAAACGAATAAAGAAAGCACAGAAATGCACAGCAGAAAGGGAAAAATGACTGTGAAACGATTTGTTGAAGATCCGAACCACCATATGAAGTTAACTTTGTTACGGATAAAAAAATTCTCAATATAGATCAACTTGGGCTTGTCAGTGCGTCTGTCCTGGACGTTTTTGTCGAACGGTTGTAGATGGATGGGGGTGAAAGAGTATCTGGTAGCCTGTCTGCATCAGTGCCTACCTGGGATTGCGTAGGAGACCAAAGAAAGTGGATGTCTGCGCGCGTGAGTGGGCCTATCAATTTATGTACTGTGCTGTAAAATTAGCGGGTGCGCGCGCGCACGCACGTACGCACGCACGCACACACACACACACACACACACACACACACACACCACACACACACACACACACACATGTGCGCTTGGTTATACACATACACATAGGCATCTGCCAAGTCGCCACATGGAGCTCCGCCTCAAATCATGTTATTCTTGTTTGTTTTTAGCTTTGACTCTTGCGAGAAGGTTTGGGGTGGCGTATGTGGACTACCCCGCTCGCAGTGAGAGCCGGTGGGGAATTGAAAGCTCGTGGAGACAAAGAAATTACTGTGGGTGAAGCGATAACAGTGGAACGAACGTAGGACCAATTCAGAGGAAGGGAAATAATCAGCGATTGCGAGAGCACATTGATCAGTCCAGACATACTCAATTGGTGTAGTTACTTTTTTTTTTTAAATGAAAGAGAAGGGAAAAAAGAAAAGAAAAAAACACACACAGAAAAATCAATCGCAGGAAACTAAAACAAAATTTTTTTTTTCTTCCTTTTTTTTTTCTTCCTTTTTTGTTGTTGTTGTTGACTGATCAACTTTTGTTTGCCCGTCGTTTTTGGCATTAGCAGCATTAGCGGGACACAAACAGCAACGAACAAACCACTTTATTCTCGTTTATGTGTTCTTAATTCGCGAGGTTTTGCGGAGCGTATGCAGTGAGAGGAATGCAATAGTGTGATTTATGTATTATGGCCGTCAATGAAATGGGCAGGTGCGTGAAGTGTAAGTTTGTCTTGCGTGTTTAAGTGATTGTACGTCACCACGAGAAGCCATCTCTCTCTCTCTCTCTCTCTCTCTCTCTCTCTCTCTCTCTCTCTCTCTCTCTTCCCCCCCCCCCCCCCCCTCCCCGCCCCCTCAGTCGACGTTTCTATTTGTGCCTGTCTGTGTGTCTATATGTATCTATGTCTTTTCTCAGAGAGAGAGAGACCCGTCCTTTTTCATTGCCGAGAGGCTGGGTAAGAGGAAGAAATAGGGTGAAATGAACAGAATGTTGACAGCTTGGCAGTCGGATTTTTACTCCACAATCCCACCTTTCGACAAATGAGGATAGCCATCCTTGGAGAATGAGAGACGGGACGGGAAGGAGGAAGCGGGGGGAACGAGGGAGAGTTATCGAACATTATACTGACACGTCGAGAACGACAACTGGTCATGATGGGCGGTGAAAGTTTCGTTTATTTGATTAACATTCTTTCAGTGTGGTCCTGAATTCCAACATACAACCTTTGGATTGGAGGTTCGATGCTCTAACTAGAGATAAAGCCATTCACACGTTGTCAACAGACTGAAGGAGAGTGTGAGAAAGTGTGTTTGATCGGGGTGGGGATGAGGATAGGCAGAGTGAGACATAAGAGGACATCAAACGCGGCATACAAACAGCTAAAGATGGGACTAACCTGGAAAGACGCTTCGGAGAGTGTAGACCTCCGCCAGGATACAACGCGTCTGGCATCCGCTCTTCGAGTGAATTCCTGAATACAAACATTCAAGGGAAATAATAGTTATTAGGAACTTGGGGGGGGGGGGGTTCTTTGTGTACTTATTTTTTCCTCGTAGAACACGCAAAAAATCGTCGAAACGTTAACGTTTACATCAAATAGAGAATTTGTGTATTCCATGGGAATATATTATTTGAAGGATTCATCAGTTCCTGAGTGTTCTCGTTTAGTTCATAATTCGTATTGATCTTGTCCGTGTTGAAAAGATCCTGCACACGCCATGTTTCAGATCCGCACAACGATCCACACCAGATATAATGGCTGCGTCCCTGGGTGTCATTCCGTCTGTCCACCTAGTGTCGGTGACTGTTCTACCTGATGAATTGTGTCACCTAGCTGGGCGATCCTG
This sequence comes from Conus ventricosus, assembly GCA_018398815.1. Classification (NCBI taxonomy): domain Eukaryota; kingdom Metazoa; phylum Mollusca; class Gastropoda; order Neogastropoda; family Conidae; genus Conus; species Conus ventricosus. The sequence goes on from CM031619.1 coordinate 49,001,512, forward strand.
GAGACACCGTTTGATGGGAATCTGCTGCACGCATCTTCACCACGGTATCGTTCATGGCTTCATCCCCAGTCAAATTGGGGCTAGGAACAAGATGGGTGAAGATAGGTTCACCAGCTTTAGTGTAATGCTGCTAACTGACAAACAAGCAAGATGACCTGGCTGACAAGGTAGCCTTTCGGCGGAGGTAATGTTGCGCATATACAGAGACATAAATCGGTAAAACGAGTTGATTCTGGACGCATCTGCGTCACATCCCATTCAAAGAGGGTAAGAGAGAGAGAGAGAGAGAGAGAGAGAGAGAGAGAGAGAGAGAGAGAGAGAGAGAACAACACAGACGTACGGGAGAAGAAAATAGAATAAAAAGGAGTGAAGAAGAACCCATCTAAAGGAGACCAATCGGCCAAGGGAGCAAGCACCCATACGTGTGCTTTTGAACAGGTTATGAAGTTACTTGGGAAGAGAACACTTCAGTTTCACGTGTCCTGGGGCGAGTGGAGACGTTCAATACATCGATCCACTTCAAGTCCGCTTCATATACTTCAGGTCGCAGTGAAATCGAATCCACTGGTCTGCTTCAAGAGTCCTCAACAGGCTGGTGCACATTCTGCCGTGAACGCAGATGTATGCTGTTAGCCTATAAAGCACTGAATCATTTCTTATCGTCTCGAGCATATCAAACAAATAAACAAACAAAAAACTTCACATAAAGGTAGACGGTGTTGTAAAAACATTCTGGTGGACTTAACGAAACACTGAACACCACCCCTACCTCATCCATCACCCACCCCTTCCACCTGTCTGTCCACCTCCTCTTCCTCCACCTCCTTCTTTTCCTCCTCCTCGTGTGTAATCGCAGCACCCTAAAATATAGTAGGTAGAGTGACCACGGCTTAAAATTGTATTCATCTTTTTTTTTAAAATCTAGAATTCCTTGCTTGTAAAATTCGAATCTCTCTCTCTTCTCTCTCCCCTCTCTCTCTCTCTCTCTCTCTCTCTCTCTCCCCTCTCTCTCCTCTCTCTCTCTTGCTTGTAAAATTCGAATCTCTCTCTCTCTCCCTCTCTCCCTCTCTCCCCCTCTCTTCTCTCTCTCTCTCTCTCTCTCTCTCTCTCTCTCTCTCTCTCTCTCTCTTCAGCGGACAGGGCAGATGTGAAAGAGTATGTGCCGGACAATGGGTGGGTGTGTGGAGGGGATGGGAACTGTCAACGCGGTAGGAGGCAGTACAGAAGAAGGGGATGACGAAGGCGGAGGTTCCAAGTACAGACAGGAGTCGAAGAGTTCCACGTGTGTGACATCAGACCACCGAAATAGAGGGAGTCGACCGCCGTCACCTCATTAGCAAGTAGTTCGTGAAACGGGCCGGACCCCTGGCCGACCTCCTGGTGGGAAATTACCCGCGAAAGTTGTGATCGTCAGGTAGGGCCGGAACGAAATGAACGCGTTCTGATCAGGAGAGAGCAAGCGAGAGAAAGACAGAGCGAGAGAGAGAGAGACATACACACACACACGCACGCACGCACGCACGCACGCACGCACGCACGCACGCACGCACACACACACACACACACACACACACACACACACACACACACACACACACACACACACACACACGCGCGCGCGCGCGCGCGCGTACCCACATAATATTATGTGCTTTTGGAACGACCGTTCATTTGCATCACTGGAGAATGCCTTATTAAATGAACGAGCAAAAAAAAAAAAAAAAAAGAAAATCGAAGGAAAGGAAAAGTGCTTTTAGCTGCTCGTAGGTAACCTTACGAACAGAGCTTCATGTGCTTTAAGTGAAAGAGCATTGTTCTTTTAGTTCGGACAAAGATCAACCTTTGTCAGCCATGCATATTTCTCGGGAGGGGGGGGGGGGGCAGGTGTAAATCATTCACATAACGGAAAGCGTCATTTGAAGAGCGCATTTTGTATGGTAAACTAAATGAAGTTGCTGCAAGTGACGGTGAAATCATCCGTGTCAAAGCAAACCTAAATGGCAAAACACACGAGTTGAAAAAGCTCACTGAATTAGAGGAATTCACGAAAATTCTTCTCTCTCTCTCTCTCTCTCTCTCTCATCTCTCTCTCTCTCTCTCTCCTCTCTCTCTCTCTCTCTCTCTCTCTCACACACACACACACACACACACACACACACACACACACACACACACAAGCACCGCGCACACATACGCACGCACACACATACACTTAGTCACCTCTAAACGTATGGTAAAAGTGCAGCTTCGTGAGACAGATCAAATTCCTACTTTATTGTAGCAGTTTATGAGAACTGTCGTTGGATGGACGTGGTGGCACCCTCCGGAGGAAGACGGCAACTCACGCTTGGTCTGCGACCCAGTGATTATTTCCTTTAGTGAGGGAGCCTAGTAAGTGGTACCTTGCAGATGCTGGGTCACAAAGGAGTACCTTGCAGATGCTGGGTCACAAAGGAGTACCTTGCAGATGCTGGGTCACAAAGGAGTTACCTTGCAGATGCTGGGTCACAAAGGAGACCTTGCAGATGCTGGGTCACAAAGGAGTACCTTGCAGATGCTGGGTCACAAAGGAGCCACAAGGACTCGCAGCTGTGAAGTTTCTCCTGTTGCGGGTTACGCCGTCAAGACGTGATGTTGACTGCTCCCGTGGACGGGCTGAAGCAAAGGACTGAACCACCCCACGTTCGGTTTGGATGAATGGTGTGGGAGTTTTGCCACTACCGGGCCTAGGAGATGAACGACAAACAAGCAAACAACGAACAAAACAAGAAGGGCACTTCGAGAAGCAACTTCATCAAGGTTTGAACAAGTCTTAGATGCTAAGTGTTGTTATGGTGAAACAGAAAAAAGGGAAAGAATCGATGTGGGAGTAATAATTTGGAAGGACTGAAAGAGTTAGTTTCACCCTTTTTTTTTTCAAAACAGGGTGTGGGTAAAAAAAGAAAAAGAAACAAGGTCAGAAGTATATCATGGAGAGTGTCAATATTCCATGAAAATGTATTGCTTCACAGAAAGTTAGCGATTGGTAACAGCAGCTCCACCAGTGTTCATGTTCCATGAAACGTGTGTCATAATCATGCTAACACATCATTGATCCGTCCATGATCCTGACATGCACCAGAATGTGACGGGGTCGTTCTAGGTCCACATCCCCCCCCCCCCCCCCCCCCCCCCCCCCCCCCCCCCCCCCCCCCCCCTTCACACACACACGCCTCTTTTCTCCACCTCTCTCTTTTTCTTTCAATCTTTCTTTTGTCTTTTCCTTTTTTTTCACGTTTTTTTGTTTTGTTTTGCTTTTGCTATCCGAGTTTGGTTATTTGAGTTTGCGTAGGTGTGGTGTGTTGGTGTGTGTGTGTGTGTGTGTGTGTGTGTGTGTGTGTGTGTGTGTGTAATATTGCATACAGACACATACACGAAAACAAAGAATAAATGATAATAAACCAGTGAACGCGAGTGAAAATGTAACGTCTGTGGCAGAGGTAAACATGATGTAAATCACGTATTTTAGCGTTCTGTCATTCATCATCTGAGGCACCGGACGCCACCAGCTCTTTGCCAGTGAAAAAGTACTGACCGTTTTCTGTACCAATCAGAGGACGCTGCTTCATAGCGTGTTGGGTAAATCTGATAGCGGTGCATAAGTGGAAAACATTTCCTTTCTTTGATCGCAAACTCTTACATACATTAATCTCGTTTGTATTGAATATTAGGTGGATTTTGGTGGGGGTGGGGGTGGTGGAGAGAAAGCTGAATCGGAGACAAGGTTCACCATCGTCTTTGTTTTGCACCTGTCACTTTGAATATATAGGTAAGTTCCCGAGTTCCATTATCTTTTTTTCCCGGTAATTTGAAGTTCACCGTGGGAGCTCTGCTCTCTGTAATGAAAGGGTTCATCCATTGCGTAAATGTATGGTCTGGTTACGTGTTTGCCGACTTCAGTCCACTTTCGTGTGTTATACCTGATTAGATAGCCATTAACCTGCTATATGGGGGTAAATGTAAAGATCGGACAGCTCTCGTTCGTGTGGTATGTCTGAAGAAGAGAGTTCTATTGCCTGTAACGTGAAGTGTGCCAACCATTTCCTTTATCTTGTGGATTTTGACAATGCTTGTGATGTGAAGTCCATCGTTGGAGTTTCCATTAATTCGAAGTAACCTTCTCTGTTGCTTGTTGATTATGATTTGAGGCGTACTTGCTTATCTCCTGTGATTTGAACTGTAATTCTTGTTGCCTGTCATTTTAAGTGCATTGTCTGTTGCCTGGAATTTGTAGCATATTTCCTATTGCCTAGAATTTGTAACGTATCATCTGTTGCTGAAATTTTAAATGATTGTCTGTTGCCTAGAATTTGAAGTACATCGCTAATGCTAAATTTAATGATGGTCGTGCCTGGAATTTATCGTGTATCGTCTATTGCCACGAAATATCATGTGCCGTCTGTTGCCTAGAATTCGTCGTGTATCATCTATTGGCAAAAACAACTGTATAGTGTATTGTCTACAGCCTGAATTTATTGTCTGTTGCCAGATTTGTAGTGTATGTCTATTGCTTAAATTTTAGTGATTTATAATTCTGTTGCCTGAATTTGTAATGTATTGTGTAATGCCCGGATTTGTATGTATTGTCTATTGCCAGAATTTGTAGTGTATTGTCAGTTGCCTAGAATTTGTAGCGACTTTTGTCTATTGGCTGAAATTTGTATGTATTGTCAGTTGCCTAGAATTTGTAGCGACTTGTCTATTGCTGAAATTTGTAGTGTATTGTCAGTTGCCTGAGTTAGTAGTGTATCGTCCATTACCTGAAATTCGTAGTGTATTTGTCAATTGCCTGAATTTGTAGATTGTCTATTGGCTGAAATGTGTAGTGTATTGTCAGTTGCCTGGAGTTGTAGTGTATTGTCTATTACCTAGAATTTGTAGTGTATTGTCATTACCTAGAATTTGTAGTGTATTGTCATTGCCTAGAGTTTGCAGTGTATCATCTATTGCCTGGAGTTGTAGTGTATTGTCTATTGCCTGAAGTTGTAGTGTATTGTCAATTGCCTGGAGTTTGTAGTGTATTGCCTGTTGCCTAGAATTTTAAGTGTATTGTCTGTTGTCTGGAATTTGTAGTGTATCGTGTATTGCCAAGAAATGGCAGTATACCGTCTATTGCCTATAATTTGTAGTGTATCGTCTATTGCCAAAAATTTGTAAAGTATAGTATATTGCCTGGAATTTGTAGTGTATTGACTGTTTCCTGTAATTTGTAGTGTGGTGCCTATAATTTGAAGTGGACCTTGAGTTGCCTGTACGTGAAATGTATCTTCTGTTGCCCATGATTTAAGTGTGTTTTCCAGGTGTTTTTGAGTTGCATCGTGAGAGCTCTACTGTCTGCGATGAACGTGCTTTTTTTTTTGCATGGCGCATAATTTAAATTAGTATTGTGGGAGCCTCGCTTGTCTTCGATTTAAAGTGTATCATGAGTTCCATTGCATGCAGTTGGAAATGGTCTTTTATCTCAAATATTTCAGGTGTGTCTTCCGTTGCTGTAAAGGGGCAGAAAAAGAATGTAGTTCAGAACAGACACACGTGTTGGAAGGAGGTTAGATGGGTCGGAATTATTTGCTTTGGCTCTGCCATCTTTTTTTTTCTTCTAGACTTGAGTGGAATATCCCCCTCCATTTTTTCCCTCCGGATAGTTCGTGCTGTGCTGTTTTGTTTGACATTTGGAAACTGAAGGTTGACCTTTGGAAAGTGAGGAGTTATCTTAGGGAAACGAGACTATTTGATGTCTTGTTGCTGAGATCATTATCTTGATATTGCCGCGCGTTATGAGAACGGCCAGTGCCTGGATGGTTTAAAAGAGTGGAATAATCATCACCCCCCCCCACCCGCACCACCCTCTCATCTCCTCACCTCCCTCCATCTACGCCTCCTTTCGCCAGTAGTTTTCTCTAACAATTTTAGCTTTATTGTCGTACTATGTGTGTCTCTTTTGTTTGTTTGTTTCGGAGGATTGGGGAGAGGAGGGCAGTATTTGTTCGTGTTCTTTTTTTTCAGTTTGGCTGTGTGCCTTTCTGAGTGTTTCTCTTGTCAGTCTTCGCTGTTTGTTTTTTCTCCTCTCTCTCTCTCTCTCTCTCTCCTCTCCTCTCTCTCTCTCTCTCTCTCTCTCTCTCTTCTTAGGGAGGAAAGCAAACGTGGGGACAACGAAGTTGTGTGGTGTGATGACAGGAACAGGAAACAGAAAGAAACCGACAGACACAGACAGAGACATCGTGATAGAGTGGTGAAGAGTGTAGGGATGGAGAGGTGAACAACTAGGACGAAGTCAGCTGACCCTTTTCCCATCACTTGCTCCTCCACCCTCTTCCCCACCCCTCTCCGCCATCTCTCTCTCTCTCTCTCTCTCTCTCTCTCTCTCTCTCTCTCTCTCTCTCTCTCTCTCTCTCCTCTCTCTCTCTCTTTGTCTGTCTCTCTTTCTGTCTCTTTCTGTCACTGTCTCTCTGTTTCTCTCTCTCTCTCTCTCTCTCTCTCTCTCTCTCTCTCTCTCTCTCTCTCTGTTTGTCTCTCTTTCCCTCCCTCCCTCTCTTCCCTCTCCCTCCTCTCTCTCTCTCTCTCTCTCTCTCTCTCTCTCTCTCTCTCTCTCTCTCTCTCTCTCTCTCTCCTTTCCAGTTGTTCTCAGTCACCTTCACCAGTCTACAAGCACCATTCGTTTGTTAGTCGAACATCGATCGGGCTCACGAATTCAATACGAGAGCAGGTGTGTGCCTGCGTGCGTGTGTATGTGCGGTGTGTGTGTGTGTGTGTGTGTGTGTGTGTGTGTGTGTGTGTGTGTGTGTGTGCGTGCGCGCGCCGTGATGGTGGCTTGGTACGAGAGGCATCATATCAGCCCCAGTGTGAAAGGATGTGCTGTTCCCCCATATCGAAGGCTGTGTTGCTGTTGGACCTGCTGTCGCTGTTCCCTCCACTCGGGACAAGCTATTCCACAGACGGACATTTGTGTTTGTGTGTGTGGTGGGGGGTTTTCCCCCTTCACCCTTGCTCTTCCGGGTAGTTGGAAATGTTCTTGGAGCAGCCTGACAGGACTTCAAACACTCAGCTGGGCTGACCAGGCTACAAGGCGAACTCTCCCGTGGGGTAGTCGGCTCATCCTGTCCAGGTTTGTAGCTGTTCGTCCGTACGTGTTCCACAAGACCAAGTCCGTGTGTCGATTCTACAGTGCCTGGAAGGGAGTCACGTTTGCTTGGTCTTATAAACTGTAGTTGACGACATCATCCGGTTCACAAACCGCTCATATATATATTTTAGCAGTATGGAATGTCTCGTGTGGTGTGTGTGTGTGTGTGTGTGTGTGTGTGTGTGTGTGTGTGTGTGCGTGGTGCGTGCGTGCGTGCGTGCGTGCGTGCGTGCGTGCGTGCGTGCGTGCGTGCGTGCGTGCGTGCGTGGTGTGTGTGTGTATGTCTGTGTGCGTGTGTGTAGGGAGAGTTGTTAAATCTGAGGGGCAGTGAACTACCATCAGTATTCATTGGATCGATCAGAGTAACAAAGCACAAATACTGAGAAGGTAAGTAGCATTTTACTATCATGGGTTACAGTGCATACTAAAAAGGAACATCACATTTTGTTCCTATGGTTTATTGATGCATACTAAAAAGAAAAGTAACGTTTTGCTCCATGTTTTTATCGATCCGTACTGAATATGAAAGTAACATTTCGCTCCCATAATGAAAAACTTGAAGGCTTCGATTTTTCTTCTTTTTTTTTTTTCTTTCTTTCTTTTTTTTTTTTTTTTTTGCAATGGGAGGGAAAGTTACCTTGAATATTATTCACCGGTTATGAAGGTTATTTTCTTCCGGTTCTGCGATGACGTATGAGACACAAGCATTTGACTGCGGACTTCAGGGAAGATGTTTCTCATAGATACCCCACGTGATGTGATTTTGCTTTTCCTTAACCCTTTTTCTCAGGTAGATTTCAGTGGTTAGCATTTGATCTGATTGAAACGTGGATCGTGATTGGGTAATCTTTAGACCGGTCTTTTTAGTTTGAGGGATTGGTTTTAGGAGCCAGGGGAGTGAGAGGGTGGGTGATTTCCGTTGATTTTAGTTGGTTTAGAGGCCTGGTTGAAATTTGTAGCTCCCGCAGCTGCTAGTGGTCAGGCCTTTTCGAACGGTTGGGCCATGAACAAACAGCGTGAGTTGATAGAATGCATGAGTGCCTGGAATTCGAAGACAAGTGTGTGTAATTGTGGATACGGCTGATTCTAGGTGTTCCCGTTTATTCTTTTGGCAAGGAAGTGGAATAGCTTACGCCTTTTCAGGAATGTTGCCTGATGTTTTAATCAGTTGTTCATTTATGAATTTCATGGTAAACTCGGGTGTACCCCTTGCCTTCTGTCAGTCGGGTTCTTGCATATACCAGTGACGTAATCTTTTGGCCATTGTTAGGTGAGAGTGATGGTCTCTCTGTCTCTGTCTCCCTCCTCCTCTCTCTCTCTCTCTCTCTCTCTCTCTCTCTCTCTCTCTCTCTCTCTCTCTCCTCCCTCCTCCCCCCCTCTCTCTATATCTCGCTTTCGCTCTCTCTCTCTCTCTCCCTCCTTCCCCCCTCTCTCTCTATCTCGCTCTCTCTCTCTCTCTCTCTGTCTGCCTCTCTCTCTCTCTCTCTCTCTCTCTCTCTCTCTCTCTCTCTTCTCTCTCTCTGCCTGTGTCTCTCTCTATCTCTTCCTCCTTCCATCTTCTCTCTCTCTCTCTCTCTCTCTCTCTCTCTCTCTCTCTCTCTCTCTCTCTCTCTCCTCTCTCTCTCTCTTCCTTAAGGAGGAAAGCAAACGTGGGGAGACGGGACAGCGAAGTTGTGTGGTGTGGTGACAGGAATAGGAAACAGAAAGAAACCGACAGACACAGACAGAGACATCGTGATAGAGTGGTGAAGAGTGTAGGGATGGAGAGGTGAAACAGAAAGAAACCGACAGACACAGACAGAGACATCGTGATAGAGTGGTGAAGAGTGTAGGGATGGAGAGGTGAAACAGAAAGAAACCGACAGACACAGACAGAGACATCGTGATAGAGTGGTGAAGAGTGTAGGGATGGAGAGGTGAAGCAGAAAGAAACTGACAGACACAGACAGAGACATCGTGATAGGGTGGTGAAGAGTGTAGGGATGGAGAGGTGAAACAGAAAGAAACCGACAGACACAGACAGAGACATCGTGATAGGGTGGTGAAGAGTGTAGGGATGGAGAGGTGAAACAGAAAGAAACCGACAGACACAGACAGAGACATCGTGATAGGGTGGTGAAAAGTGTAGGGATGGAGAGGTGAAACAGAAAGAAACGACAGACACAGACAGAGACATCGTGATAGAGTGGTGAAGAGTGTAGGGATGGAGAGGTGAAACAGAAAGAAACCGACAGACACAGACAGAGACATCGTGATAGGGTGGTGAAGAGTGTAGGGATGGAGAGGTGAAACAGAAAGAAACCGACAGACACAGACAGAGACATCGTGATAGAGTGGTGAAGAGTGTAGGGATGGAGAGGTGAAACAGAAAGAAACCGACAGACAGGGACATCGTGATAGAGTGGTGAAGAGTGTAGGGATGGAGAGGTGAAACAGAAAGAAACCGACAGACACAGACAGAGACATCGTGATAGAGTGGTGAAGAGTGTAGGGATGGAGAGGTGAAACAGAAAGAAACCGACAGACACAGACAGAGACATCGTGATAGAGTGGTGAAGAGTGTAGGGATGGAGAGGTGAAACAGAAAGAAACCGACAGACACAGACAGAGACATCGTGATAGGGTGGTGAAGAGTGTAGGGATGGAGAGGTGAAACAGAAAGAAACCGACAGACAGAGACATCGTGATAGAGTGGTGAAGAGTGTAGGGATGGAGAGGTGAAACAGAAAGAAACACGACAGACAGAGACATCGTGATAGGGTGGTGAAGAGTGTAGGGATGGAGAGGTGAAACAGAAAGAAACCGACAGACACAGACAGAGACATCGTGATAGAGTGGTGAAGAGTGTAGGGATGGAGAGGTGAAACAGAAAGAAACCGACAGACACAGACAGAGACATCGTGATAGAGTGGTGAAGAGTGTAGGGATGGAGAGGTGAAACAGAAAGAAACCGACAGACACAGACAGAGACATCGTGATAGGGTGGTGAAGAGTGTAGGGATGGAGAGGTGAAACAGAAGAGAAACCGACAGACACAGGACAGGGACATCGGATGAGTGGTGAAGAGTGTAGGGATGAGAGGTGAAACAGAAAGAAACCGACAGACACAACAGAGACATCGTGATAGAGTGGTTAAGAGTGTGGGATGAGAGGTGAAACAGAAAGAAACCGACAGACACAGACTGAGACATCGTGATAGAGTGTGAAGAGTGTAGGGATGAGGGTGAAACAGAAAGAAACCGACAGACACAACAGAGACATCGTGATAGGGTGGTCGACAGTCGTAGGGTGAGAGGTGAAACAGAAAGAACCGACAGACAGAGACATCGTGATAGAGTGGTGAAGAGTGTAGGGATGGAAGGTGAAACAAAGAAACCGACAGACACAGACAGACATCGTGATTGGGTTGGTGAAGAGTGTAGGGATGGAGAGGTTGAAACAGAAAGAAACGACAGACCAGACAGAGACATCGGATAGAGTGGTGAAGAGTGTAGGATGGAGAGTGAAACAGAAGAAACCGACAGCCACAGACAGAGACATCGTGATAGAGTGTGTGAGATAGTGTAGGGATGGAGGGTGTGAACATGAAAGAAACCGACAGCCACAGACAGAGACATCGTGATAGGGTGGTGAAGAGTGTAGGGTATGGAGAGGTGAAACAGAAAGAACTGACAGACACAGACAGAGACACTCGTGTAGGTGTGGTGAAAAGTGTAGGGATGGAAAGGGTGGATCTCGGAGAGAATGGTGGGGTGGGTGGGGGAGGAGCTAGTGGGTATTGAATGAAGCAAAGTGAAGGAGTGGCTTCAGGTAGGTACTTACATGTTCACATGTTTCTTCCCCCATATCCTGCGTGTGTTGTTCGGCGATACAACTAGGACGAAGTCACTGTACCCTTTTCCATCACATCCTCCACCCCTCCCCATCCCTCTCCTCCATCTCTCTCTCTCTCATCTCTCTCTCTCATCTATCCTCTCTCTGCTCTCTCTCTCTCTCTCTCTGCTACCCCTCCTCCCTGCGTCTTCCATGTTTCTCAGTCACCTTCACCAGTCTCGAGCACCATTCGTTTGTTAGTCGAACATCGATCGGCACACGATTCAATACAGAGCAGGTGTGAGCGTGCGGCGTGCGTGGTGTGTTGGTGTGTGTGTGTGGTGTGTGTGTGTGTGTGAACGTGTGTGTGTGTGCAGATCGCACACACGCACGCACACACACTAGCGCGCGCGCGCGCGCAGCACTATGGATCGATACAAATGAAGATATTTCAATAAAGCAGAACAGCTGTCGCTCTTGGGCCTATGTTGGAGAAAGGTAGAAAGCAGGGAGGTGGGGGTGGAGTTAAGGGTGAAGGAGGGCTGAAGCTTGTCGATTAAATTGCTTTCCGTCCTCCCACTTTTTTCCAGCTCTTTTCTCTATACAAATGATCCAGTCTTATTCATACAAACGCATTGCAACGCCATTCCCCCGTGATTGCGTAAGATATGAAATTGCTGTCAAAGCGTCGCTTAAGAACGACAGGTGTTTCGTCTTTGCAGTGATGGCTGACGCACAGTCATGTCCCAACTGGATATAATATTAAAAATCAACATCCTGTTTTTAAGACACTTCAGTGCACGCGGAGCGCGGCTATAGGGACTGCTGACTGCATTGGGTTCTAACGATCAGGGGATCAGACCAGCCAGAGGACAGAACGACTCATGGCAAGTTCTTTACTTCCAGCCGCAAGACCATCAATTCAGCCTTCACATCTACACAAGGGTCCTGATAGCGGACATGTTTCTTTGACTTCCACCAACAGTCACAATTCTTTCTCTCTCTCTCTCTCTCTCTCTCTCTCTCTCTCTCTCTCTCTCTCTCTCTCTCTCTTCTCTTCTCTCTCTCTCTCTCTCTCTCCTCTCTCTCTCTCTCTCTCTCTCTCTCTCTCTCTCTCTTTCAAAAATGAGCAAACCGAGAATTATGGACAAACATAGTCAAAAAACATGACAGATTCTAGTAAGAACCAAGGGGACATGGCATATTCTAGTAAGAACCAAGGGGACATGGCATATTCTAGTAAGAACCAGGGGACAATGTAGCCAGCCAAAATAATGGACATTTCTAGAAATAATATTTGAACCTTCAAGAAGCCTCATGGACCTCAGGAACTTTCTAGAAGCTTCTTGGGCCTTCCTGGATATCTGGGATCATCAAGAAAATTGAATATGTTGCTTGTGCATGCGCCATTTGGTGTATTGAATGCACGTGGAATAGTAAAACATGTAGGGCAAAACTCAAAGCATATAGATTTCATCCTGTTCGGTTGTAATATCCAAGTTTACAGAAATTTGGAAATCGATCTGGAAAGTTTATACCAAGAAATTGCTAATTTTTTTTTAACAACCTGTTCAAAGTAGTTTCAACATTTGTTGACCTAAAGATCTATTTCAGAATGCAGGTCGCTGTAACACTGCCCTCTCTGGGAACAAATCACGCGGATCGCGGTGTTCAGTAAAACAAATTAGGGATTGTAGTCAGTTTGTTGTCTAGTCACACGGTAAGCTCGTTTTGTTAAAAACAGCCTTCACATGTGACTGCTGTGTGCCAAAAGGCCCAACATCGTTCTCTAAAGGCACGCCACCACCACTGAATTTAGTTGAAGCCAGAAACAAGCGGCTGTATATTTTCTTTGTCCCAGTCTCTGAGCCGTTGAGGGGTATTCACAGGCCAGTAAACCTTTTTTTTTTTCTTTCAGGTTTCACATTCTCAATTCAAAGGGACATTTTTGATACGATTGTAACAAAAATGAAAACAAAAAAGATAAACTCTGCCTACTGTGGACGGGTGTCGGAATGGGCGGCGTGGGTGCACTGCCTCTGAGGTGGCGCAGAGGTTGGGACAGGGGAAGAAAAAAACAACAAAAAAACCTCTGCCGCAGATGCTCTTTCCAAAGGCAAAGGGGTTCCAAATCTTCAGCATGAATTGACTGTGGAGCTGACATTAGTACAGTGTAATTTGAAGAATACAAAGTCTCTGCCAGGCGAAAAACAACTCAGCAGGAAGAAACCCGGGGACAGCTGGACAGGAGAGAGAGAAGCCAGACCGGAACCCTGCTCAGCTGCTTCTGCCATTGCCTTTAGAAATTTTGTCCACTTCTTTTCAATAATACACGTCAGCGCCATTACTGGAAATGAGGTAAAGATCAACAATAGACGAGGGCGCTGGGGAGAGCGTAGACCTCCACTTACGTCAAAAGGATCCTGGATCCATCCCTTTAGTTGGTTCACAAGCGAAAACGTATTTCCTGCCAGGGCGAGTAACATTTGTTGCTGACTGAACGAGTTACTGCCATGTCTCCACCCCTCCTCCGACCTTGATTTTTTTATGGAAAATACAAAATGTCAATGTTTATACAATACCAGAAAAGTTTTGATCTTTCATGACAATATATTACTCCGTACACATTTAACTTGTAACAGGGACGTCTTAGTAACTTGGACAGTGGAAAGTTTTGTAACAGGGGACGTCTTAGTAACTTGACAGTGGAAAGTTAGTTTCAAAGTGAGGTGACTGCAGGCGGAAATTAAATCAAACTTAAAAGAAAAATTACTATTTCGCCGAACGAACAAGACAGCAAAAAATTACAACAAGACTTGTAATTTGTTTCTCTTTTGTTCGACGGAATAGCAACTTTTTCTTTTAAGTTTTACAGTGAAAGTTTGTAAGAATCTTCTTGAACGGATTCTGAATCTGCTGTCTGATCGCTGTCCACCCAATAGATCCTTACTGAAATCACGTGGGTTTTGTTCTTGGGACACTTTTTATCTTTCCAAGCGGGTGGTCAAAATGGATTCAGAAGCTTTTGTCCTATGTAGATTTGGAACACTCAAACAAACAGACCAGACAGACGACATGAATTTTCTCGACGGAGGTAAAGAAGTGTTGGTGCACGCTGTCTTCGCTACAAAAACGGATTTGAAAAAAAAAAGAAGAAAAGAAAAAAAAATTTTATTCCCACACTTCTGAACCATTGCATTAGATTAGTGTACAGTCTTCAAGGGAAACGCGCCCATTGCCCTAGTGCATAGTCAGCTCATAGGACAAATGATGAGGACTGCGTTTATTGAATTCGCGCGCTCAGTCAATATAATTCATGCGGGTTCCGAGTGTCATTGGATATTGTTGAGCAGCTGGCACGTGACCTTCTCACAGGTCAATAAAGAGGACTGACCCCACAGCAGTGACGTCATTTTTTGTTAAATTTTTGGTGCGTAATGAGAACTTGACTCTCTCTCCTCTCTCTCTCTCTCTCTCTCTCTCTCTCTCTATATATATATATATATATATATATATATATATATATTTATATATATATATATATATATATTATATATATATATATATATATATATATATTTATAAATGAAGGTAAAACCCTGGAGTAGGCTGGACACCACTCAGTGATGTGTGGGTGCACTGCTGATCCAGAAAACTGGCCAGTCACAACGCACAAAAATAAATGCAGGCACACCAACCACACACTCTTCATGTTTTTTATAAAAAGAAGCTTTCGCCTTTTATTTAGGCTTCGTCAGCATCAATAAAACGAAGTTAAAACATCTCAGTGTTAAAAAAAGAGAGTAAAACTGTACTGTCCCGTCGTCACACCGCACCGGGACGACGGGACAGTACAGTTTTACTCTCTTTTTTAACACTGAGATGTTTTAACTTCGTTTTATTGATGCTGACGAAGCCTAAATAAAAGGCGAAAGCTTCTTTCTATAAAAAACATGAAGAGTGTGTGGTTGGTGTGCCTGCATTTATTTTTGTGCGTTATATATATATAATATATATATATATATATATATATATATATATATATATATATATAATATATATATATATACCAGTTTAAAATGGGATTTTAAAATGAAGAGATTAAAACCTACAAGCTTGTTTCAAGCTAAAAAACGCTCTCCTCAGGGTATACAATTTGTGCACGCCACCGGTGTTATATATTGTGGTGTGTGGGCGTGTGAGTTCTGTGCGTGTGGCACGTGGCCTGCCGGTTTTTTCTTTTTGGGGGGCGCGTTCAGGGGGGACGTGTTACGGAATGGTGCATTGACAAAGATTTCCATTTATGCCTGCAATTGTTTATCATTTCTACTTTAGAGTTCAGGGATGCTAGGTGGGGTTTACATAATATCAGCCACTTTTCTGTAGTACATAAGTTGCATTTTTTAGAAATGTTGTTGTATGGTGTTGCTCTTTTTATAATTTTCCATGATATGTTGTAATCTATTTTTTATTTTTCAGCTTCCAAATATATTTACTTAAT
>CM031619.1:49021984-49041984 GCA_018398815.1 Conus ventricosus
CCGTGCATTCTGTTACCGTCACAGCAAATTTCTGTGAGTGAAAATGCGGGCTGCTGTCCCCGAAATGAGCATTTCGCCACAGTATAGCGCCAGCCTTCTCCCTCATCTGTCTACGTTGTTTTCATATACCTATCGATAGTAGTGTAGTAACGCGCACTGCAAGGCGTTTGTTTAAGACGCGATTCCATTTACGGTTATGGACACGTTATTCGTTACCTCTCTGATAGGTATCGACCGCTACATACTCCAGTCGCAGATTGATTTTGCCACTGACAACTCCGATTCTCATTTCCGCATTGCTACACGTAGGATCTCAGTTTGTCGTCTCTTAAAAAAAATGACCTCGCAGATCACCACTGAAGGTGTAACAAAGAGTAGAAGGAGAAGCACAAACCCACCCTGTGAACAATTTGACCCATGTTTCCACTTTTTGGTTTTTTATTTCAAATTTGTGGTCGTGTGCGTTGCCCACTAGACCACCGTTGAGTGCTGACCAGAGCTGTGCTGATGAACTAGGGTAATTAGTGTTGTTCATCAGCTCGGCTGCCTTGCCATCGGCCGTCGTGTATCATCTGCATCCAGAAATGACAGTAATGACAGAGACGAGTACAAGGACGATCCCCTGTCATTTTGGCATTGGGCCATTAGCCAACGAGGAGGACGTCTACAGTATTCGTCACTGCTCATGCCAGCTGTCTGGTCTTTCCAGCTTGCTGATGTGTATTGAGAGAGAGAGAGAGAGAGAGAGAGAGAGAGAGAGAGAGCGGAACAGGGGGTTTTATGATAAGGTTCATTTTTAAAGATTTTTCCTCTGATTTGTCCATCTTTTGACCTCTGAATTGTTAGCATATTGTTTTTTAGAGTTGTTGATTTCATTGTTACCAGTCTTCAGAGGTTCTCGTCACTTATTCTCTAGCCATCAGATCTGCTTTTTTCTTCTCGTTTTTCTTTCGTCGTTTTTTCTTCTTATTCTTCTTTGACTTCATTTTATTGGCTTTTAGCATGTAACACACACACACACACACACACACACACACACACACACACACACACACACACACACACACACTCTCTCTCTCTCTCTCTGTCTCTCTGTCTCTCTCTCTCTCTCTCTCTCTCTCTCTCTCTCTCTCTCTCTCTCTCTCTCTGGTCGAAATCAATTATTGTACCGATCTATAAAAAGGGGGATGCAAATAGTCCAGATAATTACAGAGGGGTAGCTCTTACAAGCGTTGTTAGTAAAGTGTACACTTATATTTTGAACAAAAGATTAACAAATTGGGCACAGAGAGAGGAGAAGATAGTTGAAGAACAGGCAGGTTTTCGAGCAGGATACAGCACTATTGACCATATTTTCACTTTGTATGCATTAGTACAAAAGTTTCTCATGAAGAACACTAAACTATATGTCGCTTTTGTGGACTTTAAAAGGCGTTTGACTCTATAAATAGAAATATGTTATGGCATGTCCTGAGAAAAACTGGTGTCAATGGTAAATTGTACCTGGCGCTTTGTGGGATATACGAATCGGTCATTGCTTGTGTGCGTGAAAAGAATGCTTATTCGGATTTATTTTTATGTCCACGTGGCGTAAAACAAGGCTGCCTTTTGAGTCCACAGCTGTTTGCATTTTTTATAAATGAATTCGCCCTTGAAATGTCCAGAAAAGGTAGACATGGTGTACAGATGATCCCTGGAGCTGTTGAATTATTTATGTTGCTATTGCTGACGATGTAATTTTAGTTTCAAGCACTGCTGTTGGTCTACAGAGTCAGCTTGATGTGTTGAAGTGTGAGGCAGATAGATTACAATTAACTGTTAATTTAGATAAAACAAATATAATAATTTTTCGCATGGGTGGTTACTTGTCTCAGAGAGAAAAATGGTATTACTCTAATGCTGAGGTAAAGGTAACCAATGCATACAAATACCTCGGAATGATCTTTACAACGAGGTTAAGTTTACATTCCGGATGGTCTGAAACGTTTAAGAAAGGGAAGAAAGGAGTAATAGAAATTCTAAGAGCAATGAAAAAAATAAATGCAATTGATCCCTCTTTATTTTGGAAGTTATTTGATACACAAATAGAACCAATGTTAACATATGCAGCAGAAATATGGGGACTTGAAGAAAATTTGCAAATGGAAAAAGTACATACTTTGCGATTAAACGGTTTCTAAATATTCCATTGCATTCATCAAATACAATGGCATATGGCGATTCTGGAAGATATCCTCTTTTCATTCGATCTTTTGGGAAATGCGTTAAATATTGGTTAAAATTTACCCAACTACCTACAAGCAGATTATGTAGACAAGCATACGAAATGTTACTGCGGCAATTTGAGTTAGGAAAGCAGAACTGGGTTGCTACTATAAAACAGGTTTTGACAGTAAACGGATTTGGTGTGGTATGGCTTAGTCAGGGGGTTGGCGATAAAAGAGCATTTATGTTGGAATTTAAAGACCGTCTCATCGCATGTTATAAACAAAATTGGCATTCCAAGATGGAAGATAATATGAAGTATTCCTGGTTCCATTCGTTTAAAAGTATTTTACAACCTGAAAAACTTCTGACTGTAGTTACTAATAAATGGCACAGGGATATGCTTGCTAGATTTAGAAGTAGGACACTTGGACTAAATGCAAACAAAAGATGGTTTAATCCCGAAGGCATTGTGGACGATTTGTGTGTAATGTGTACAGATGGTATGAGAGAAAATGAAGATCATTTTCTATTCTCTTGTGCGGCTTATAACAATATCAGACAGAAGTCTCAACTTTTTAATATTATTGCGACAGAAAATCATAACCTATGTAGTTTGTTGACCTCTGACAATAATAGGATAATAACTCTACTGGCTAAGTATGTGGCAGAAGCATCAAATGTTAGGAAAAAGAAATGTTCGTTAAGAACTAATGTTTGAGTTTTTCATGTATTCCGCAAGTTTGATGACCTTGGTAAGAAATGGTTTTGTTTTCTTTACCAGTATAGTAATCCGTTACAATTCATGTTTCTTTGCATTATAAACTTGTTTTACGGCGCTGCAAATATTGATGTACACCCCCTTGACATAAAGGCCATGAAGGCCATTGTCAATAAAATCGTATCTGAAGCGTCTCTCTCCTCTCTCTCTCTCTCTCTCTCTCTCTCTCTCTCTGTGTGTGTGTGTGTGTGTGTGTGTGTGTGTGTGTGTGTGTGTGTGTTACACATCTCAATTAAGGGAAAATAAGAAAAAAACGGGGTTAACGAAGCTCGAACAACTGCCGGCAGAGACTTGATGATGTATGAGGTGAAAGAATGATGTTGCCTTTGATGAAGATGATTAGACGACACTGCACATTTCCAAGGCTTTTTCTCGGTAATAATAGAGGGAGGACACATAACCACGGTGTGCTTGCTTCGAGATTAGCGTACGCGTCTGGAACTCCCCTGTCGGCTTGTCCGAATGTCCCCCTTTATGTCATATCCGAGTTTCCATACGTCAGCCAACTATTCATGGAGCTTGCATATTATTGGCTTCTTTGTAGAAATAGCTTCTAGTTGTTGTTTTTCTGTTTTCCAAGTCCTTTATCAAACTACGTTATGTTTACTCAAGTAATATGTACATACAGAAGCACGTTCCGTCATTAATACATTGTTTAGCCACGCTAAAGTAGATAAGCACATTTTTGCACTGGGCAATAGGTGGTATTTTTTGTGAAATGGGTTAAAAAGAAGTTAAAGTTCCCATAGCCTATCGGATGTAGGTCTAGTGAGCTCTCTCGGGTTCTCTGTGTCTAGGGCACGGCAGGATGATAGGCAGAGTCGATGCCTCTCCTTCCGCTGCCCTTACCACCCCTTAACTGAATGAGGCACCCGTTTACTGCTGGGTGAACAGAGATTTTCACACCGAAATAATCTGACCCCACAAGTGGTTCGAACTCAACACCGCCAGCTCCGCAGGCAAACAGTTTAACCATCTGACCGCGGGTCGCTCTGTGTCATTTGTGAAACGATCGAGACCAAAACAGAATGAAGAAGACAAGAACAGAAGGAAAATAAACAAAGATGTAAAAACATCTAAATTGGGGGGGGGGGGGGGGTGAGGTAGGGAATGGGGGAGAAGGAAAAAGACCTTTTGGTGCAACATCGTGTTTTCCCCCTTCGAGCGCCTGAGACGGAAAAAAAACTGACAAAAAAAAGGGAAATTGATTATTGTCATATAGTATTTAATATGAAATAGCAGACAGATAACAACAGAAAAAATCGTTTCCACGTGACAGTTTGCATTTCTTCACAATGTTTGCTGCAACACACAACAAAAGGGGGAGGGGGGGGAGGGGTAGTGTGCTACTGTTATCGGATTCGCTTCGGCAATAACAATGATAATTATAATATTGCAAGGAGAAACACGTGGCAGAACTCAATTCTCAAGTATGTAATAATAACCAGCTTCGAACTTGCTAAACCTGCTGGCTGGGCGATGTTCATGCTGTGATGGTAGTGGTGATGTCATGATCGCCACGAATCAAGACTCGGAAACAAACTTTGTACTTCTCGGGGACGCTCTCGCGCAGTGGCTGAGCGAGTAGACAGTTGGCTCGTCTGTGATGGGGAGACGAAAGAGTGCGGGGGAGGAGCGGGACTTAATAGATTTTATCCTGTGCATCTAATAGGGCACCACTGAGTACCACTGAGATGACCTGTCAGCAGTGCAGTGTGTCCTCATGTGGATCTGATATTGAATGCTCCCTGGGGCAACAGCAGAACCAGCTGGGGTGTCGCTTCGCATGAAGTGGCTGACGTGCGTGAGGTGCACTGTGGGAGTGTTGTCACCGATAGGGAACGGAATACGACTGGGTTGGGGGGGAGGAGGGGAGGAGGAGGGGAGGAAGGAGAAAATAAAGGAAGAGGGAAGAAAAAAAGAAAAAAAAAATCGGCGTATTTCTGTGTATTGCCCGTGTTTTACGTGCACAGTGTGCGGTGGGTTATGTAGCTCGCTTGCCGAGAGGTCATGAAAGGTGTCCTTGAGTCGTATGACAAGATGGCTGTGGCTTCCAGCAGCTGCCAGACGGAATGACACAACACAGGTCAGGAGAACAGCCGTTGTTTGCTGTGTTTACCGTTCGGGCAGCAACCTGGTTCTGCTCTGATACCAGTGATGTATGGATATTCTCGAATGCCAGCTATTTCTGTTACGGTCCCGGCGCCTCTCAGATGGGGAAAAAATACACCGAGTTGAAATAGCTGTGACTGTTTAGCAGTGTTCACGGCTACTATTGTGACACACGTTTGAGTTGAATAGATGTTTGCAAAGATCCGATCATAAGGACATAAATTACTTTGATGTGTGTTATTATTGAGGCGAGTGTGTGATGCGGATGTTTGTTTTTTTTTGTTTTGTTTTGTTGTTTGTTTTTGTATGTTTCTTTGTTTTGTCCCTTTGTTATCATATCAGTGAAAGACATTGTAATACAGGCTTGAGTATTTTTCAAGTTGACTATGATGTTGTAAATACCTGCTAGAGAACACAATCACAGCCGAAAGCAACCAGCATGAAGTTTACATGCAGGCTTCAGACCTGTTCGGAAAGATGAGAGTGTTATTTCAGAATTTGAAGTGATCAGCTATTTTACATTGGATGTTTTTGTTTCACCGTGGCTCTGAGAGAGGGAGAGAGATTTTGGGGGCTCTTACCACTTTTTTTTCTTCTCTGAATGCAGCATCTCGGAATTGATATTTTATGGTAATAGCAGAATTCCAGAGAGAGCTTTAACATTTTAGAGATGCAGTATTCACTGACTGAGTTATTCTATTTTGGCGGCTTCTGTATTTCTTTGTGTTGTTGTTGCTGCTGTAAAACGACGCCATCTTTCGGTATGAGTCTCAAGATGGCTTAAACAACTCTGACGTTTCGGATTCGATGGTTCACTATGTCAACCTCGGGTGATGTCAGTGGAGGAAGGACTAGCGCACAGCCCAAACACACTCACAGCTTGCTTACGATCTCATTCATATATCATGCATTCGTCACATCAAACCACTAGTAAAGTCCATAACTTTACTACACATGTTCATAGAACGAAACATCAATGCATATGGAATCAAATCAAATAAAACATTCTCTCTTTCCTGAACTTCACAAAATCATTTATCTAAAACATCACTAACTAACCCGGGTATAAATAGATTTCTACTTTACCTGGCCAGGTGATCTTAACTATTCACGAATCACTGTCTCTTTTTCTTTTCCTTTTTTTTTTCTTTTCACTGTCACTTTCACAACACGGCACAACTGCTGGCACTGGTCAGGTTAGACTGCTGGCACCGGCGTTGGTCTGTGGATCTGCTTGGCGAAGTGACGCTGCCAGGTATGAGGTCGAACCCCCGGTTCAGATGGAACAGTGACTATCAACATCGATCTGTTCTCCTTTCTTTCTTCCTGCATTAACGCATTGCACTCTCTCTCTCTCTCCTAGTCTGCTCTATTAAATGGACATGGTTGCTTTTCTTTTCCTTTTCTTTTCTTTCTTTTTCTCTTCATTAGTTAGCAACTCTCTCTTTCCACATCTCTCTTTAGTCCTCCCTTTGCAGACTATATCTGGTGCTAATGCTCAAACTTCACTCCTCTCATCTCTCTGCCTTTCTCCTGCAGAGTCTACACCCCAGAACCTCTCTCTCCCTCTCTGTTCGTTCTCCCCTCATCTCTCTGCTTCTCTCTCGTCAGAGCTTACACAGAGCCTCTTCCTCTGTCTCTCTCTGTTCGTTCTGTGCAGACTATCTGGTGCTAATGCTTAAACTTCACTCCTCTCATCTCTCTGTCTGTTCGTTTTCTTCGTTCCCCCCTCTCTCTCACTCACGCATTACTTTATGCCCTCACTCCGTGTCCAAGGGCCAGTACCATTGGTCAGTATTTTTACCGCCTGATACCCGAAGTTATCTCCCTCTAATTCCATTGGATATTCAAATCATGACAGTCACACCTACACGCCTTACTCTCTGTGGTGGTCAATTGGTCATTTAATTGATTAGCTAGATTTCACCCCCACCACGCACTACCTTCCCCCCTTTCCTACTTAACTGGCGCCGTGTGGCTTAACATGTGGGCACTGGTCAGTGTAAATTGGCTAGATGAGCCTGAGCCAGGCGCTACGACTCGTCTCGCTAGACATCGAGGCGTCGGTCAAAGCTGCTTAGTCCGTCTGGCCGGACAGACCGTCTCTGTGGAGCCTCTCCCCTATGCTTAATTGGCTGGATCCGAACCATGGGCCCGTCTACGTGGCGCCCAGAATATTTGAGTTAGAGCTTATGTCCAAACAACCTGGACCACGACTTGGTTGTTCTATTTTTGACCATGACAATTTCCCCCTTGCAAAAGACTATGCACCGCATCGTCTCAAAACCACGGTACAAAAAAAAACAACAACCGAATTTGCTGACACACAGCTACACGTGCAAAGTTTGAAAAAATACTTTACAACCAACGGTTTATAAATTATAAAATATATCATTAGTGAATACCACTCCAATGAGTTATCATTGACGTGCGCTCTTGCGTTATTTCAATTCATTTTATAACGACCTCTGTGCGCACCTAATGCAATCCCCCTACCTGCAGATTTGCCATATCTTCTCTTCACAATTCTTATGAAAAGCACAATATAATATGATCACGATCCATGACACTTCACTGAGGAATCTCCATCCTCACTTATTGCAAATAATGCATCACTACACAAGCGACTGTATGCTCCAAGCATAACTACATTCACATGAACAAGTCTCACAAAGAAAACATGAACAAGTCTCACACAAAAATATGAACCATAGCCAACTGGGAATGAACCCATATCCAATCAACATAACTGTAATCAACACATATTATCAACAAAGCACCCCGGATATGACTGACTTCCTCTGAGTTCATCATCTTCTCCACCTTTCCCTTTTCTGGCTGCTTTGTGTCGCCTCCGACAACAAAACCTAGGAACTCCTACTGTCTAGCCCTTCATACAGTGACACATCCCTGTATGACTCTTCTGGAAACTTAGGCAACAAAATCTCCCCTTCTTCTGCTGAGTCTCTTTCACCTCATCAATGATTGCTGCTGCGCCTATGTGCTGAGTCTCACGCTGAATATATTTGCAGAGGAAATTTGCATGGAAAAGTTTTGGTTTCCCATTCACATCAATTCGGTAATCCCGACCGACCCTTTCAGTGATGGTGAATGGTCCTTTCCAATGCATCAGCAGCTTGTTGTGACCCGTGGGAAGCAGTACCAGGACTTGATCTCCCGCCTTGAGGGATTGCTTCCTCACCTTCCTGTCATATTGCTTCTTCTGAACGACCCTAGCCTTCTGCAAACTTTCCCTTGCAACCTTACATGTCTCATACCTCTGCCCACCTTTGGAACAGGGCGAGATTGGCCAATCAGATCGACGGCCACTCTCCTGAATGGTGTGTCAATTAAAGGGGGATGTTTAAGAGGCGCCTTCCTCTTCACCCCTCTTGTGGCTGACCTTTGACACACATCACATGACATGCAGAAACGCTTGATGTCTGCCATTGCTCCTGGCCAATGAAAGTCATCAAAGATTCGGTCAGCTGTTTTGCGGGTGCCGAGATGACCCGCCATGAGCGACTCGTGACCCACTGACATGACAGTGTCACGATAACCTGCTGGTACCTCTAACTGAGTGGTCACCTTACCTGTCTTCCCCTTGGTGAACACTCGGTACAACAGCCCCGCCTTTCACAAGAAATTCTGTCTCACCTCCTCTAACCTCCTGTTTCTCTCCACCTCTTGCCAACTCCCAAGACTTCACGAGCGAAGGGTCTTGTTCCTGCGCCGCCCTAAACTCATCAGGCGACACATCTATGCCCGACTTCCTTGCTGGAACGACTAACGGTTTATCACCCTTTTCCTCCTTCTTGCTCCTTGTTTGAACTGCTGCCCCTGTAGCAGTCAACAACTCAGGATCCCCTGGATCCCTTGCCCCTGGAATATTTCCGATGATCAAATCATGAAGGGGTTTCTCCATCACCAGCGCAGACAACTCGCCTGAGAAGTAAGGGGTACGTACTTCTATCTTAGCAACTGGAAACTCCCTCACAGTGCCATCGATTAGAGTACAGTCTGGATTTGCCCTGTCAAATCCCCTTTATCGACCAGCGTTGTTCGTACTACACCGCATGAACAACCAGTGTCTCGTAACACTTTCACCCTCTGCTGCCAATCCACCCTTCTTCCACTGGTAACGAACCACTCAGCCTAGTGCCCTCCATCCCTGACACTGACTGCTGTCCCAGTGCTAGCCATAGGCTGCACTCCACCCTCTTCAGACTGAATCCTTTTGGTTCCACTGCAGGTCGTTTCCCTTGACGACCCTTATCCACCTCTTGCAAGGCTGCTGCCTTCTGGAACCTCATGCGACTATCCCTCGCCACATGTCCCTTCCTGTGACAAATGAAACGCCTAATGTCCCTTTGCCCTTCTTCCTGCCCCACCACTGGTTTGCAGACTGTGCAGAAAACTCCCCTAGTCTCCTTGCACTCTTCTCACCTGTGCCTAGCACCTGTTTCTCCTGCACCTTCATGCCCAAACGTGCCTCTCTATACACCTCTGCGAACTTCAACAACTCTCCTGCTCTCTGGCTGTCTCTCTTTCAAATGTATGGTTAACTCAGGGCCGCAACCTGACAAAATCTGTTCCTTCATAACCAGCTCTTTCAATTCAGCGAACTCCTTCTTCGTACCACTCAACTCTAATTGTTGTTCAATAGGGGTGTTCTTTTCTTTCGCCATTATATCTCTTTTTTTCTGAACAAGATTTTATTACTACGACAGCCAAACTGGTGGTTTCCGACACGAGTGACGTAATAGCACAATCCTATGAATGATAATATTAGCTTGGGACAACGTAATTAGTTTTTATAAGACGCCCAGCGCCTGACCCAACTATGAGGGCGAATTATAGGAAATCTGTGCGAAATGAGTACTCTGGGGCTGAAAATGCCAAGCCTAGTATTAACTATCTGGAAGCAATGCCAAGCCTAGTGTTTAACTATCTTGGGAACATACAGTAAGACAACCCCTTGTCTTAGGATTACAATACTTGAATCCCACCCAGCTTCCTCTCTGAGAAGTTGAACAATTATAATAAATGGGCCAGAATATCCTGGCAAGCTCGCCAATAAATTGTCAACCTCAGGTGATGTCAGTGGAGGAAGGACTAGCGCACAGCCCAAACACACTCACAGCTTGCTTACGATCTCATTCATATATCATGCATTCGTCACATCAAACCACTAGTAAAGTCCATAACTTTACTACACATGTTCATAGAACGAAACATCAATGCATATGGAATCAAACAAAATAAAACATTCTCTCTTTCCTGAACTTCACAAAATCATTTATCTAAAACATCATTAACTAACCCGGGTATAAATAGATTTCTACTTTACCTGGCCAGGTGATCTTAACTATTCACGAATCACTGTCTCTTTTTCTTTTCCTTTTTTTTTTCTTTCACTGTCACTTTCACAACACGGCACAACTGCTGGCACTGGTCAGGTTAGACTGCTGGCACCGGCGTTGGTCTGTGGATCTGCTTGGCGAAGTGACGCTGCCAGGTATGAGGTCGAACCCCCGGTTCAGATGGAACAGTGACTATCAACATCGATCTGTTCTCCTTTCTTTCTTCCTGCATTAACGCATTGCACTCTCTCTCTCTCTCCTAGTCTGCTCTATTAAATGGACATGGTTGCTTTTTCTTTTCCTTTTCTTTTCTTTCTTTTTCTCTTCATTAGTTAGCAACTCTCTCTTTCCACATCTCTCTTTAGTCCTCCCTTTGCAGACTATATCTGGTGCTAATGCTCAAACTTCACTCCTCTCATCTCTCTGCCTTTCTCCTGCAGAGTCTACACCCCAGAACCTCTCTCTCCCTCTCTGTTCGTTCTCCCCTCATCTCTCTGCTTCTCTCTCGTCAGAGCTTACACAGAGCCTCTTCCTCTGTCTCTCTCTGTTCGTTCTGTGCAGACTATCTGGTGCTAATGCTTAAACTTCACTCCTCTCATCTCTCTGTCTGTTCGTTTTCTTCGTTCCCCCCTCTCTCTCACTCACGCATTACTTTATGCCCTCACTCCGTGTCCAAGGGCCAGTACCATTGGTCAGTATTTTTACCGCCTGATACCCGAAGTTATCTCCCTCTAATTCCATTGGATATTCAAATCATGACAGTCACGCCTACACGCCTTACTCTCTGTGGTGGTCAATTGGTCATTTAATTGATTAGCTAGATTTCACCCCCACCACGCACTACCTTCCCCCCTTTCCTACTTAACTGGCGCCGTGTGGCTTAACGTGTGGGCACTGGTCAGTGTAAATTGGCTAGATGAGCCTGAGCCAGGCGCTACGACTCGTCTCGCTAGACATCGAGGCGTCGGTCAAAGCTGCTTAGTCCGTCTGGCCGGACAGACCGTCTCTGTGGAGCCTCTCCCCTATGCTTAATTGGCTGGATCCGAACCATGGGCCCGTCTACGTGGCGCCCAGAATATTTGAGTTAGAGCTTATGTCCAAACAACCTGGACCACGACTTGGTTGTTCTATTTTTGACCGTGACACACTATTTTTCTTAAATGCACACTCGACACTCGGAGATGGGCTACAAATACAGCAAAAGGGAATGGACTCATAAAGGAAAAAACCTTTGCACTTCATGGAGTCATGTTGGAATCATCATTGCATTTTTGTCGAAACCTTTTAAAACTTCTGTTTCAGCGAATTTCGTTGTCAATACCGACTAATTGTTTAATGCGAGTAAGCCCCGGGCATGGCTTTTTAGTTTGACACTGGAAATAATGTGTCTGAAAGTGCGGGTGTACTGCAGTATTAAAAATGATTTGCCAGGAACGGATATCTCTTTTGCCTTCACAGATTCAGCAACTGGCTGTTCGGTCCAAAAAACAAAAAACAAAACAAAACAAAACAAAAAAAAAAGCGCGCGCGCAAGAACGATGTGTGTGTGGTGTGTGTGTGTGTGTGTGTGTGTGTGTGTGTGTGTGTGTGTTGTTGTTGTTGTTGTTCTTCAGTTTAACGTCTTCCCACTTAAAATGATTTCAGACGGATTGTGTAATAGTGTGTGTGTGTGCGTGCGTGCGTGCGTGCGTGCTTGTGTGTGTGTGTGTGTGTGTGTGTGTGTGTGTGTGTGTGTGACGTATATGAAAATCGTAGTAAAGTTGATATTGAAATGCGTCATATTGCATGTGCATAATATATTTAGCACTGTCTGATAATTTATTCCATATGGAGATTCCTTCTGTGAAATGATATGTGTTCGTCTGATCTGTGATTTTCGACGGATAAGAACACTTTTTGCAAGAACGATGGTGTGTGTGTGTGTGTGTGTGTGTGTGTGTGTGTGTGTGTGTGTGTGTGTGTGTGTGTGTGTGAGCGGGCACGTGCGTGTGTTTTATTTTTTCTGCGCCGAGGGTGAAAAGATGGACGGGGGCGTCTACAGAGAACTGCAAATGAATAAATGAATGGAAGATTTCCTGAAAGTTTTAAATGCTGATTGTAGGTTCTCCCCTTTTGTGTATGTGTGGATTCGTGTGTCTTTGGGGTGCTTACAGCCTATTGTATGTATGTGACAGAGTGATTACAGTATATCTGTCAGTACGTATGTGATCTGGCACAGGTATTGGAGAGTGAGTATGCATTTGGGGTGTATTCATTCCATTTTATCTTTTTACGTACTTGATTATTCACACAGTGTTTAGTAATTACGCCAGTTCATCACCACAGCTTTGGTCGGTGGCCTAGTGGACGCACTCGCCAACGAATTAAAAGAAACGGATCTCGGTTCGAATCTTTTACATGGTGGGTTTGTGTTCTCCTCATGTTCTTTGTTATACCCCTGTGGTGGTCGAAGAGTTCATCTTTTGGAAGAGACAATAAACTGAGACACATGTGCAGGAGGAATACGGAAATGAGCTCACAGAAGTTTCGGAGATGTCCGTCGCAAAATCAACCTGCAACTGGAGTGTGTAGTGATCAATACCGTATCAGACATGTTAATGAATATTGTGTCCATAACCGTAAATAGAATCGCCCCTCAAGCAAACACCTAGCAGTGCGCAGTACTACATTATTGATACGTAACTTAAAACAACGTAGACAGATATGACCTACGGGGGGGGGATTGGGGGGGGGGGGAGAGCGGGCGCTATACTTGGCGAAATGCTCGCTTCGGGGACCTCAGCCTCATTTTCACACATGGAAAATTTGCTGCGATGTAAAGAATGCAAGACGCGCATTATCACAGTCCTTGAAAGCATGTAAATTTACATTATTGCAAAGCTCCACAATGTTCTCGTCAGTTTTCCAAACACATATTAGAGCAAGCATTTGTAAAGAATTACAGAAAGGAGCAGCTAGACTCTTATTAAAAAAGTCTGGAACCGCCGCCATCCAGTCTGTGCATCATCAAACTGTCCGATTTTTTTTTTCAAGCCTTAAAATACGCCTGTTTTAACAAAACATTCGCCTCAGCTATGTTGTATGCAGTGTGGTGCATGAGAGGTGAGGGGATACGAGGAGGAATACGAGGAGGGGGGGGGGGGGGGGGGGGGGGGGGGGAATCTATGACCTGGTGTAGGTTCGGCGGGGAACTGGCGGGAACGAGGAGTGGTCTGGATATGAGTTTGACTACAGTGAACGGTGAGTGCAAGTGCACTAAGCTGATTCAAGGTATCGTGCACTGTCCATTACTGTTATTTTTGTTACAGTGCAGTATAACAGAATTGTTGGCAGGCCGTTGCTGGGTGCTTTGAGTATATGGACACTCTCCTGCTGTCCCGCATACTAAAGGGGGGCAAGACTGCCAAGAAGTTGGCTTATACCTGAATGATTTCTTGCACATGTGTGACCTTGTTCACAATCTCACAAGTTATCCTCTTTTCATGATTTACTAATTTTCATTTGATAGCCTTCTCATAACTCGTCATCTTTCTCACGATCTACCCATCTCAAAACTTCTTTATTTCATAAACCCTTTTTTTCACTTTCTAACTAGTTGTCTACTTCTTAATAACATGATCACTTTCTCATAGTTTTATTGACTTTTAGATAATTTCAACTTTTTTTCTCATAGTTAACTCGTTCTCTTATACTTGCCGATTATCACTTTCTTCAAATTTGCTTATCTGAACTAAATCTGTTATTTTTTAATGGAAGCTATCTTTCTCACAAGATGCCCATTTTCTCACAGTCAGCGGATTTTCTCTAAGTGAAGAGAGGCAAAGGTTAAGGGGGGGTGGGGGGCAGTGCTGGATGTGGGATGGGCAAGGACATTGGGAGTGACAGGATACAAGACGTTGACTTGTCACATTTCTAAAAACTCAGACTTGGCGAAAGCGTGGAATTAACGAAATCGGACGCCGACACAGAATTAAAGTCGACTGTACAAGCAGTCAGAGCACGGAAACGTGACCAGAAATGGGAACAGACTAGATTATACGCTCCCACATACTCGCAGGCATGCGCGCACACACGCACACGCACAAACAGAGTCACTGACACCGATGCCTCCACTGAGGACTTTACTGCATCGGAAACTAACCTGCTGGAGCGCCAGTCACGCCGCCGGAAACAAAAGACAGTCCAGGCTACAGCCTGCCAGCACGGAATGATTATCAACTTCTGCAAAAGGCGGCAGCAGGCTGCGTCAATATGCCTTCCGCATGTCACAAGCCTGGACCACGAAAGTAAAGTTACAACACACACACACACACGCGCGCACAACACACCACACACACACACACACACACACACACACACACACACACACACACACACACACACACACACACTGGTGCCTTTTCTAAAGTGACATACTCAGGAAAACATTTAAGCCCCAACTGATGTCGGTATTCCTTTGTCGTGGAGCCAGCGTAAGCGAGTGTCCCTTCTTCTCCCCACTGGGGACGACATCAGAAGAGAGATAAACCCAAGAGCACAACATGAAACCTAGTGTGGGCGAGGTTGATGAAGATAATCCACGGAGATCCATTCTGATAAAGGCTACCTGACAGGGATGTACTCAATGCTTCCTTTCATTACCGATTCCAACTTCAAACAGGTCTGGGATATACAAGCACCTGCCATGCTGGTAAAAAGTAGACCCGAAAAATGCTCGCAGAGACGATATCCATTCAGAGAACGAAACTCGACTTTGTGTTCCAGTCTTCCCGTGCGAGTCCACTGCACGCTCAATGACGTGGAAGAGCCGGGCGTGGCTGGAACATTCCAGAAATAAATTACTCGGATGGGAATCGAGCCCATGACGTCCGAGCACAAGTATTCAACGCTAACTGCTGCACCTCTGCGGCTGTTTTCTTCACTTTTTTCTCTCTTCTCTCAGTGTATTCGAAGATCGCCTCGGTGTCTTGGAGCATACACGCACCACGCACGCACGCACGCACGCACGCACGCACGCACGCACGCACCACACACACACACACACACACACACACACACACACACACACACACTTTCACTCCCTCACTTATTCACTCCCTCGCTCATTCACTCACCGTCTCTTTCGAGATGACTGACTGCGCTCTTTCACTGTTGACATGGGTCTCCGACCCCCACCTGCACCCCCTCAATCATAGATATATGAAGGTAGATGGCGAGATTAGCCGCTTATGTAACCCAGAGTTTGCAAAAAGCAATGCGTGCATGCAAATGCATGAGGTGTGTCTCAAAAGCGGACCTAACCGAAACGGACTTACGGAAAGAATAAGTGAATCGCCGTCACTGATGCGTATCAAATTAGGGATACGAACAGACTGTTTTTGTCTGCCTGTCTGTTGGTCTGTCTTTCTGTTTGTCTGTCTATGTCTCTGTGTCTCTCTTTTTCTCTCTCCCTCCCCTCCCTCCCTCCTCCCTCCCTCCCTCCCTCTCTCTCATTCTGTGTGTGTGTGTGTGTGCGCGCGCGCGCACGTGCGTTCGTTCATGATGACCTAGATATATGTTCTTTCTCAGCAAATACAAGCGCTGCGTGTACACAAAATTCAGAGTCGCAGCAGCTTGCTTGCCTATTTGAATTATTTTATATGTACACAAATGAAACAGATAGGGAGGATGGGGGAATGAAAGGGGGGAGGGAGAGAGGGGGAGGGGGGGGGATGAAGGGAATTGTAGGAGGGGAAAAGGAGACAACAATGACTTCACTTAGAAACGTCCTTCGTAAACACCCTGACCTCTCTAGCCAGCCGCCCTGCCCTACAACGATTAGTATGCAGCTGCGAGAACTCCTGCATCATTTCAGCTGCCAGATCAGCTTTTTGATAGACTCCCAGATAGCGTCATACCGCCCGGGGCATATCAGATGATTCACGGACGACGTGAAGATGAGCAACGGAAGAGCGTCGTACATGCACAGAAACGTTGATGAAGTTAGGGGGCGGTGAGGGGCTCCTTTGACACGTTGCCCTCCTTTAATGCCTGGGGCAGTGATTGGGAATAGCGATAGTTTGATGCGTTAACGTTTGAATTTGTTCAGGTTGTTCTCCTTTTTGTCTTCTCCTCTCTTACCACAAAGGCTAGATTCGGGGGTCTGTTCAGCGAAATTACACAGAAAACTTGGTTGAATGGTTAGAAGCGAGGATGTGGCCAGAGGACTAACCCGTTCAGTTGTACTGCCGATCTGAATCAGACGGTGGAATCATGATCTCCACGGCCTTGGCGAAGGTCTCATCTTCAGCATTATTGTCATCAGTCCTGAAACTGATAACCCTCATTCATTTTCGTCTGTCTTCTGCCACTCCCTGGTAATCGGGGAAAGGTCAGGTGAATCAGCTCCTGGTATTGTCCTCTCACTTCTTTTTCTGTCTGCCCTTTCTTCTGTTTCAAGGTGCAGTACCCTGCAAGATAGTTTTCGCAAGGCCAGGTGATCGAGAGCTTGACTGTTGTGAGCAAGTGCTTAAAGGAACTTTACCTCGATTCTTTTGAGCGCTTCTGTATTGATAACGTGGCATTTGTAGGAAATACGTTGGATTTTACGGAAGCATCTCGTTTCAAATGCTTTGATTCTGTTTGTAGATTTGCTGTCAGGGTCCACATTTTACAAGCTTGTAGAAAGATTGATATCACTTATGGGCGCATTATTGTCATTTTGAAACTGAGAGATGTAGACGGTGGTGAGACAAGAGCGCACGGTTGATGATTGGGCCATGTGAGAGAGAATTTCTGGTTTGGACCCTTCACCTGTCACAAAAGCTCTCGGCTACTGGAAGCTGCTTACGGTCTCAAAGTTTTTACCACTTGCTAGGATGTCTCTTGTAATGCCTTTGATGTTAGTTGTCATCAGTTAGGTCTGTTCTGTGCCGACTTTCACGCCCCACGCTGTGCATGTTTTGTCCAGGTGTTTCACTGATTGGGCGAGTTTTTCCTGTCCAGCAGAGCCATCGACCTAATCGGCAAGGGAATATTTCACCCTGTTCCTGCCTGCAATGCCTAGGGTTCCAAGATGGTCTTCTGGTGCATCAGTCAGAAGTCTTCCATAAAGACGCTGAAGAAGGTGGGGGAAGTAGACAGCCCGTATGACGCCAACAGTTGCGCGGAACCTTTCGCCTGCGCTGCCATTGTAGAGAACTGCGCTGTATGATAAAGTTGCTCCATGATTTTTATGGGAATTCATACCGATGTCGTACTTCCTCATGGTTGCCCATACGCTTGCATGTCAGACCTTGTCAAATGCTTTCTTGCAGTCGATGAAAATATGGCGTAAATCTTGCTGGTGTTGTGGGTATTTTTCGCAATGGATTCAGTGACTGAATATTTATTCAGTTGTGCTCCCTCCTCCTTGGAAATCTGCATGTTCTTCAGTTAGAATCTTTTCTTTTAGTAATTTGACGAGTAAAATTTTCAGCGTTACCGCACTGGCGTGTCTGTTGAGGCTGATGGTTCGGAAGCTGAAGGATATCTGTGGAAGTGTGATGACCAAGGACTAGATCCATGATGCCGGCCATTCTCCTGTCTGCCAGATATTGTTACAGACAACATTGAGAAACTTGGTAGCTTCCTTTTTTCCCAACCAGTACTCTGCGGGTATATTGTCTATTCCAGGTGACCTCTTTTGGAGCGGTCTTACAGCTGCCTATAATTCCTCTATAAGGAACGGGGGTCATCCTCATTGGTTGTCTAAGGACAGTTCAGCACAGCTGGATCTCCAGTCTCTGAGCAGTACTCGGTCCAGTGCTCAAGAGCTGCTTGTTCTTCAACAAGACATTTCCCCTCCCTGATGGTGGTAACCAGTCCTTGCTTTCTGGGTGTCAGCTGCATTACTGTCTTGTATGCTCTCTTGGTATTGTTTTATTCAAGCTGTCTTCTGTGTTTTTGCTCAGCTCACCTACCTGGTCTTCCATCGCTTTCTTCATGCTTTCTTTTTTTTTAATCTTATATTTGATCCAAAGGGCAAACATGTATGACTCCCACAAAGCATCCACAAGATGGACATGGCGCAGCCCAAACGATGAACATCACAGCCAGACTTACTACTTCTTGGTGAACAAACACTTCCGTTTCAAGGCGAACATCTCAAGGATGAGAAAGTTCAGGAGCAGACATTGGAAGCCTTTACTATATAGTATTGATGATCTTCCATCTTTGCTTCAAAAAAATCATCGAAGGGAAAACACAAAGACTTAAGCAGAGGTTGCACTTTTCCATCCCCCCTTCTAGTTTACTTTCGTTTGTTTTATTCCTTTTGTTGTTGTTTTCCATAGTACTTTGTTTTCATTATTGTGGGTACCAATACCACAATGCATGGGACTGACAGCAGTATGTAAAGTTGTGGGGGGGGGGGGGGGGTGTCTTTGCACATCCACGTTGCTATAGGAGTACTAGAAGAAAAGTGTGGATGTTGGAAGGAGTGGAGTTTGGGTATGTGGGGACCTCATTCACTCACACACAAACACGCGCGCGCGCGTACACGCAGGCATGCACACACTTCGGATGAGAGAGAGAGAGGGGGGGGGGGCAGAGGAGAGGGGGAAAAGGCGGAACAAAAAGTTGAGCTGATATCAGAGAAAAGCATGGGTGTCACATTACTTCTGGCAATCACACGAACATATTTCAATCGTTATGTGCCATGAAACAGCGTAACTGTATGGACAAGTGTAAAAGTGAAGACATTAATACGCAGTAGTCAGTTATATTGAGCCTTTCCTTTAACTGTTATAATGAAAGATGTATAAGATGTATACAGATTCCATGTTTCCCCAAGCCGCGTTATGCAGTTATATATTTCTGTAATGTATTCGTCGCATTCATCGCTTCTGGACAGCCCTTTCGTGACAGATTAAAATATTGATGGGCTGTGCGAGGGCTCAAAATGCGAGCGGCAGTGGAGCGTGTCACAAGGCAGGGCTTTGTTGCGGGGAGTGGTGAAGACTTGACAGGCAGTTGATTTACGTTTTCTGTGGTTCAAATACTGATGCTTTGCATGGCTCAGGATCTTGTCGTACCGTCAGCTTCATCGTGATCGATTTTTGAGGGTAAAGTATGAAGTTTGGGACTCGCGGGCCTTCTTCCTCCTCCGCCTTTTCTTCTTCTTCTTCTTCTTCGTCGTCGTTCGTCGTCGTCGTCGTCGTCGTCTTTCTTTCTTCTTCTTCTCCTCCTCCTCTCTCCTCTTTCTTAGGACTCGGGCTCGCCATTAATTTTGCATAGATTGAATGCGTATCGGACCGTTTTCACTGTCACCATCAAAGTAGCCACATTGCGTCTTCGGGGACAGACGATGAATCGTCGGTATGTTGAGCCGCAATGCAGCTCAGGAAATAGACAGAACTGACTTGGTTACGATGAGAGCAATTTTGGCAAGTTGGAGTGTTCAGCGCCCTAGTTGTGCTCGACATAGTGTTTTCATAATACTGTATAGCTAGGACTTGCCGGCAGCTAGCTTTGTTGGGATCGGAACTCTGGTTGCTGTTGTTCAAGTTTCAAAGATGGTG
>CM031619.1:49046984-49051984 GCA_018398815.1 Conus ventricosus
AATCTGAGAGAGGAGGTAGCGGATTTGAAAAGAGAAAATGAAGATCTGGCAGAGCTAACGCTGATCTCCTGAGTAAAGTTGAGCAGTTAGAAAGAAAGACTGATGATTTAGAGGGGAGGTCAAAACGAAATAATCTGATTTTTTATGGCATACCTAGGGACCAGAACGAGACAAACGATGACTGTGAAAAGAAAGTACATTCTATGTTGACTGATAAGCTTAACGTGTCTAAGAAAGTAGAGTTCGACAGGATTCACCGACTCAGTGCCAAACCTGACTCTCCCATCATCGCTTGCTGCACTTTTACAAGGACAAAGTCAACATCCTGAAAGGTAAGAAAAACTGAAAGGCAGCAATGTCTTTGTGGGAGAAGATTTCTCTTCCAAGGTCAGGGAGATCAGGCGTGGTCTTTCATCACACTTGAAAAAAGCAAGAGCGGACGGGAAGAGAGCCACCATGATCTTTGATCATCTAGTGATCGACGGGAAATCCTATTTCCTTGATGGACATGGAGGGCTCAAGGACTCAAGATAGGGGTTTGGCCGGCCAGTTTCTCTTCCTCATGCTGCATTAAAAGTAGGGGGTCAGGAAAATGCAGGAACACCGGTAACCTCGCCAACAGCAATAGGCAGGGACAGTGATGTTCATGTTGACAGTTTGCCCGGTGAGTTGCATTAACCTACCAGAGCCAGTTGCGGAAATCCCGTGCGTGCATGAGGGAGAGAGCGAGGAAGGGAAGGAGAGAGAGTGTGCATATAAGGAAAAACAAACCTTTTTCTTTTTGTTATGGAATGTTAATGGCATAAAGTCTAAACTTGCCGATCCAGATTTCTTTTCTTTTCTTTTAAGTTTGATTTTGTCTGTCTTGTTGAAACATTTCTTGATGAGTGGAAGTTTGATAACCTATTTTTTGACTATGATGTGTTTTGCAAACCTGCTGTCAAATTCAGTAGACAGGGAGAGCATCAGGTGGAATTGTTGTTTGATTAGGAAAGAGTTATCTCCCTTTGTAAAAGCTATTGATGTCAACCACTCCATTTTTGTGTATTCATAATTGATAAAAAATTATTTGGTACAGACAAAGACGTTTTGTACTTTTGTTGCTACATTCATCCGGAAAATTCTCCTTTTTACACCTTTTTTGATGTTGAAAATGGAATCAGTTTACTTGAAGATTGTTTGATAGAATGTTTGTTAAGAAATGATGTGTATGTCATAATTAATGGAGACTTGAATAGCAGAACATCCAATATTTCTCAGGATTTTTCGGGAAAAAACATTTTAGATAGACAATGTCATAGTCATTCTCTCAGTATAAATCGTAACTCTGAAGACTGTACATTAAATATTATGGAAAGTTGATGTTAATGTATGCACTGCCTTTGATTTGTGTATTCTTAATGGGGTATGTAATGGCGACCTGGAAGGACGCTACACATACATATCTGATTCTGGCTGCAGTGTCGATGATTACTTTATTATTTCAAGCGATCTTCTTGCTTTGGTATATGACTCATGTAAATTTCAAGTTTTAGACCGCATAGACTCAGATCACATGCCTGTTTCTTTCATGGTTGTTCTTCCAAAGGAAAATGTTGTTGTCAATAATGAACAAGAAAACCATGTTATAGAGAAACTTGTATGGAATAATGATTGTGCTAATCGATTTCAAGAACTATTATGTGGGGTAGATGTTGTTAGAAAAATTGAAAATGCCATAGATATGATACAATCCGACGTAAATGAAGCTTTGAACATGTTTAATGAGTGTGTAAATGAAAGTGCTAAGTGTATGAAGAAGCATATACGTGTCAATAGAAATCACAGATGTGATGATTGGTATGATAAAGAGTGCCGAATCAGTAAACTAAAAGCTAGACAATTATTAAGAATTAGCTGTCGTACTCATGATCCTCAAGATAGAGTGGCTTATTGTATTGCAAGGCGAGAATACAAAAAATTGTTAAAAAGAAAGGAGAAAGAGTATAATAAGTTCTTAATAGATAAGTTGATTTCCTCAGTTAAATGCCAAAAAGACTTCTGGGAGACTGCTCGGAAAGTATCTTTCAAAAGAAAACAACCGAAGAATAAGATAACTAGCGATATTTGGTTTCATCATTTCCAAAATTTGTTAGAACTGAATGTTAGTGACAGTGTTAATGAAGAAGTGGTGGATGCTGATGTAGATAGTTCATTTAATCGTCCAATATCCATAGAAGAGGTTACTTTAGCTATTAGAAAACTAAAAAATGGCAAGTCAGCTGGCCCAGATGGTCTTATTGGAGAACTATTTAAACACGCAACACAACAGGCTGTGCAATTTTTTCATAAATTATTTAATAAGTTATTTAATGAGGGCTTGTACCCTGATAATTGGTGTGTATCTATTATTTTGCCTATATTTAAAAAAAGGAGATGTGGACAATCCCAATAATTATAGAGGAATTTCCCTTAGTGACATTAGCAGTAAACTATTTGGAATTATTATTAATAGGAGAATAAGAATGGGTTGATGAGAATAATATAACCGGGGAACAGCAAGCAGGATTCAAAAGGGTTTATTCGACCGTGGATCACATGTTTACCTTGTTGGCACTTATCCATAAGCAGTTTTCTCGTAATCGTAAGCTATATGTTGCTTTTATAGATTTCCAAAAGGCATTTGATTCAATCAATAGAAATATACTTTGGCCAATTCTACAAAAAAATGGTATATGCGGTAAACTCTATAGGTGTATTAAAAGCATGTATAATGTTGTTAGAGCTAGAGTCCGTTGTGGAGGTAAACTGACAGATTTCATTAACTGTACAGCTGGAGTCAGACAAGGGATGCATGTAGTCCAGTTTTATTTTCTTTGTTTATAAATGAACTAGCTATAGAAGTTATCATAATGGTAGACATGGTGCCTTGTTGTCTCTTGATACCTTAGAGTTGTTTATTCTCTATTTGCTGATGATTATATTTTGATATCAGAAACGCCTGTTGGTCTACAGACTCAGTTGAATAATTTACGACGTGCTGCTGGTACACTTCAATTAAAAGTTAATATGTCAAAAAGTAATATCATTGTGTTTTCGTAAGGGGGGCTATCTTGGTGCAAGGGAAAGATGGGTTTATGATGATGTTAATATGCCAGTTGTTAATGCATACACGTATTTAGGTATAATGTTTTCCACGCGGTTGAGTTTCACAGGTGCTTGTAAAGATTTGGCAAGTAGGGCAAAGAATGCTTTACATGTATTATGAAAAAGTTGTATGTTTTGAATAATACATCCTTTAAGGTATTTATCAAGTTATTCGATACCCAAGTACAGCCCGTTGTACTTTACGGCTCTGAGTTATGGGGCTTAGACAAAGCTGCAACTTGTTGCGAATCTGTTCATTTATTTGCTCTAAAAAAGTTTCTTGGTGTAAACAGACGTACGCCGAATGATATGATATACGGAGAAACTAATCGCCACCCAATATTTGTTTTATCTGCTGTTAATTGCATTCGATATTGGCTTAAGTTATTGCAAATGTGTAACGATAGAATTCCAAGAAAAGCCTACAATATGCTTCTTGATATGGACTCTAAAGGTAAAATAACTGGGCCTCCAAAGTTCGTATTTGTTTGACAGAATATGGGTTTGGATATGTCTGGTTAAATCAGGGAGTGGGAAATATCAAAGCATTTATAAGTATTTTCAGACAACGATTAATAGATTGTACATGGCAAAAATGGTCTGACCATATTCACAATAGTGATAGATTTAGTTTCTATACCAATGTTTGCAGTGTGCATGATTTGAAACCATATTTGACCGCTGATATTGATAGACATTTACAGTATGTTACAACACGGTTTCGATTTGGAATATCAGAATTAAAAGTGCACCTTTACAGATACAGAATGGCTAACAACGAGGATCTGATTTGTCCATTATGTAAAGTAACACAAGAAGATGAAATACATTTTGTTCTTTGCTGTCCTGCTCTTAGTAGTATTCGTGAAAAGTTCATCAAACCAAAGTATTATAGTCAACCGTGTTTATTTAAATTGTGTTTATTAATGTCTTCTCAATCAGTTGAAGTTATTAGAGGTCTTTCAATGTTTCTTTCAAAAGCATACAGGTTCAGAGAACTGCCACATCTTGAGAATTTTGTTCGTATCGCCATTGCTATGTCTTTGTTAAGTCATAACTAGCGCTGCTTCAATGCTCTTTTGTTGTTCACATTCCCCTCATAAGGGGCCTTGGCCTAAATGAAATTAAACGGGATTCTGAATTCCGAATCCGAATCTGTCTCTGTCTCTGTCTCTGTCTCTCTCTGTCTCTCTCTGTCTCTGTCTCTCTCTGTCTCTCTCTGTCTCTGTCTCTCTCACTGTCTCTGTCTCTCTCTCTCTGTCTCTGGCTCTCTCTCTGTCTCTCTCTCTCTCTGTCTCTGTCTCTGTCTCTCTCTATCTGTCTCTCTCTCTGTCTCTCTCTCTGCTCTCTCTGTCTCTCTCTCTGTCTCTCTCTCTGCTCTCTCTGTCTCTCTCTCTCTGTCTCTCTGTCTCTCTCTCTCTCTCTCTCTCTCTCTGTCTCTCTCTCTCTGTCTCCCTCTCTCTGTCTCTCTCCTCTCTCTCTCTCTGTCTCTCTCTCTGTTCTCCTCTCTCTGTCTCTCTCTGTCTCTGTCTCTCTCTGTCTCTGCTCTCTCTGTCTCTGTCTCTGCCTCTCTGTCTCTGTCTCACTGGTCTGTCTCTCTGTCTCTCTGTGTCTGTCTCTCGTCTGTCCTCGTGTTCTCGGCTCTCTCTGATCTGTCTCTCTGTTCGTCTCTTGTCTCTCGTGTCTGTCTCTCTGTCCTCTGTGTCTGTCTCTCTGTCTCTGCTCTCGCTCTGTCTCGCTGTCTCTCTCTGCTCTCTCTTCGCTCTCTCTGTCCTCTGTCCTGTCTCTTGTCTCTCTGTCTCTCTCTGTCTCGTGTCTCTCTGTGTCTCTGTCTCACACTGTCATCTCTGTTCTCTCTCTGTGTCTCTCTGTCT
>CM031619.1:49059484-49071984 GCA_018398815.1 Conus ventricosus
CATTATCTAATGGCATAGAGAGCAGTGGTAATCAAGGTCTGCACTTTTCAGACTGCTGCTGTCTGGGCAGAACTGAGAGTGTGTGTGTGTGGGGGGGGGGGGGGGGGGGGGGGGGGGGGGGGGGGGGGGGGGGGGATTAGGAAGCGACTAGCACTGGCAAATTGCAGTGAGACGAGACGGGAAGGTGGAGGAAAGGGGAGGAAAGAGGAACGGTGGTAGTGATAGCGCTGTACGGCGCTGAAGTTATAGGTGGTCAACACATATTCCCAGAACAGAGCTCGCTCGCTCTTCTGCTACTGTTACGTACACGTACTGTGCTTGTCATCCCGTGTTGTTTGGCTGTTTCATTACCTAATAACTGTGGCGTTGTGCTAGAGTAATGGTGGCTCAAGTCATGCGTGTGACAAAAGATTATCAGACAAAGAGTAAGTCTCTGTGCGTGTCTGTGTGTGTGTGTATGAGAGAGAGAGAGGAGAGAGAGAGAGAGAGAGAGAGAGAGAGAGAGAGAGAGAGAGAGAGAGAAAAGTCTGACTGGATTCGCGTACGTGCGATTTTGTTTTCTTTTGGCATTGGTGATGGTGGTTATCCCCACTTTGTAAATGCTCGGCTCCAAGAGGACAACGAAAATACGTCTGTGTGACTCTGTCGTTCTCCCTCTCTCTCTCTCTCTCTCTCTCCTCTCTCTCTCTCTCTTCTCTCTCTCTCTCTCTCTCTCTGAGAATTTCGGCCGTTTGGTTAAAAAAAAAAAATTTTTAAACCAAAATGACGATTTGCCCCCATCCTACTCCCTCCTCTCCATCCCATTCCCATTTGTTAAGATATGTGGGGTTTTTTCCGCTGAAGACGTTGCATGTTTACCCTTACCCTGTTGTTGAGTGGTTTGTTGGCTGGTTAGTTGGTATATCTCTCTGTCTGGCAAGGAGGTAAGGCAAAAACTATTGAACCTATTTTAACCGTTTTCTTGTGGAAAGAAGGAATCACATGGATGAATCCAAGAAATGTTAGTACAGAAACTGATCCACTGGCTTTATCAGGACCCGCTCAGTAAAAAGTATGACCAGTTGGATGATGCTGGCACTACTGACTTTGCTGAACGGAACATACTTGAAAAATTGAATGTGACCCAACGACCACAGTTTCGATGTGGCGCAGAGCTGCATCAAATGGAGAACGCTGCCTGAAAATTTAAGTCTAAAGCCTCAGTCTGAACCTTGCGAGAGGCCAGCTTCTTGTGGTTTAGTTAAAAATGGGGAAAATCTCCTGATTGTTTACTTTTTCCTGTCTTTAATAGTCCTTGTAGACATATTCAAACGGAAAATATGACAGGTGTGTATAGACCTGTGTCTGAACAGTGATACTTCCTAACAAAAAAACAAACAAAAATATACATATAAATATATATAAATATATATATATATATATATATATATATTCACGTTTTACTCATGTCTGACTCAAAGGGCGGATCTGGAATCCCTTGGCAGAGACCTGCGATCTCCTGAGTGTGCCCTTTCACTGATTCATGTTTCCAAACTAGCTTATCGTTCTTTGTCCGCCTGATTGATGTGTGAGATTAAAACGTGTGGGCGTGTGACACATCATGGGGAGGGTGGGTGAGGGAGGATGCGGAGGGACAGGGGGTGACTGTACCCTGCCTGTATGTGTGTGTGTGTGTGTGTGTGTGTAAATGTTGGGCCCTAATGCTGTCGGTGGGGGACGACGATTACCTTATTACGTTTGACAACAGAGCGTTTGCCCCTTGGCACCCACAGTGTGGCAAGTGATTATGTGACCCCAAAGGTCATGCCGGAGCCCGTTCCTTCGTCGTTCTGTGTCCCGGCCTTCTGCGTTAGTCAGTTTCTCTATCACTCTCTTTGACTTTTGTCTTGTCTTTTTTTTTTTTCTGCGCGAGGGATATGTGTTCACTGGCTTTTTTAATCAGCAAGAGTACGCAAAAACTACTGAGTATGTTTTGACCGAACTCGGTCAAAAGATGGCATGCAGCCAAGGGGTGAAAACCCTTTCAGTTGTATGATCCGTGGCGTGAAAGTCCGGATCCAACGGCGGATCCAGGTTATATTATTCAGGATTCACATTCAGTCCACATCCACCAGAGGTGATACAGGGAAAAAGCATTCCATTAGAGAGAGGGGAGAGGACCCGTCTTACACTACATCTCATCACCAGAGCAACACACAGAAGACTGGCAGCAAAAATGGCGGGTTTTTTTTTTGTTTGTTGTTTTTTTTTATAATCCAGGGCACTTACATGATTCGAGTTCAAAACATGTACTTGGATTTGGTACACTCTTTTACTAAGCATCACTGAATCA
Organism: Conus ventricosus; assembly: GCA_018398815.1. Lineage (NCBI taxonomy): Eukaryota > Metazoa > Mollusca > Gastropoda > Neogastropoda > Conidae > Conus > Conus ventricosus. The sequence goes on from CM031619.1 coordinate 49,061,817, forward strand.
ACTGGGCACCCACTGAGATCCAGGTTGGTTCAACAATATAAAAAGTACACAGGGAGTAACTCCCTCTGCCCGTTACAGCGACTACTTCCCCATGAAAGATCCAGTATCATTAGCCTGATTAAGGTACATGGGGAGTAACTCCTGTCCATTCCAAAGCCTAATTCCCCATGAAAGATCCAGTATCGTTAGCCTGATCTAAAGGTACATGGGAAGTAACTCCTTCTGCCCGTTCAAACAGTTGTTCCCCAACGGTGGATCCAGGCTTTTTCGACAGCAGAAGATTATTGCAAACTTTTCAGTGAACATGGAGTTACTGTTGCGAATTTGTAATTTATCAAATAACAGATTATCATTGAATACCAAATTCTCCGTTGAACAACACATTCTTGGGATATGAATGATGATATACAGATTGATTTTTTTTAAGGTTTTTTTTTTTTTTTTAATAATTTTTTTAAAGTACACTGAGAATAACTCCTTCAGTCCGTTTAAGCAATTACTACCCTGGTGGACAGAAGCCAGTTCTGTTTTCCCTTCATGAATTGAGTCAAAGAACAAACCCGAGATTCGTTTGACCTTGGCAGTGGTCTGCGCTGTCCGAAATGCCCTTCTAATTTCGTGCTGTCTTTGTGGATAGTCGTCTTGTCTATGTTTTTGTTTGTTCGTTTGGTTTTTGTTTTTTTTTTGTTTTCTTTTCATTTCTGGACACGTGGATCATTCTGCTTTGTTCTAGACGGTCAGATATTTTTCTGTAGTAGCAATACGCAGTTTCTTTTTTTTTTTTTTTTTTTCCTTTAGTCCGGTGACTGGATTCGGAGATTGTACACTTTGTCCAGCGTGGACTTTTAAGCTGTCCGTTATACACTGACTGTTTACTGAGATGGGATTTTATTTACTTTTGTCAGCCAGAAGTTCCCATTGTTCTCTCTCTCCACCAGCTTTGATAATGATTTAGTTACCATGATATCTATTAATGTGAATGTGTGGATATTATCTTTTTGATTTGTTTTGTTTTCTTTCTTTTTTTCTTTCAGGATGCGACTTTTTCCCCAGCGTGGTGACAGTCCTGAGAAGGCCCTGAGTGGTCGGCTGGACTATGTAAATAACAGAACTAGAAGAGGGCAAGTGGTCTTATCGCCGCCTCCTGTATGCACTGTGCAACAGCTGATTATAGCATGTTTCTCTTGCTGGTTTATTTTCTTAATGTGTATGTGTTGGGGGGAGGGGGGAGGGATAGGGGGTGGAAAGATGGGAAGCTTTTTTCTGTCTCTTCCTTAGCACAGTTTTTTTTTTACCCATTCTCTCTCTCTCTCTCTCTCTCTCTCTCTCTCTCTCTCTCTCTCTCTCTCTCTCTCACACACACCACACGCACGCACGCACGCACGCACGCACGCACCACACACACACACACACACACACACACACACACACACATTCTGTGTGTGCGTGGTCACCCGACTCTCGTCGGCCTTTCCGCAGCATCTCCCAGCGTTGAAGGAAGAGGGAGAATCCGGGCGGGCTCCTGAAGGATGGCGATGGCGCCATGTCAGTTGTCGCCCTTGCCGTGAGGAAACCGCCGGGCAGCCATCACTGTCGCCCAGAATCTATCAGCAGTTCAGCGCAATTCGTTTCCATTGAGGGATTTGTGTGTGTTGTGTACGACCAAAATTACATTAGGCGCTAAAGAGCGCCGCAAGATTGTGTGTGTGCGTGCGTACGTGCTTTGTGTGTGTGTGTGCGCGCGCGCGCGCTTGTGTGTGTGTGTGTGTGTGTGTAAAGAAAACGACGTTAGGCGCTAAAGTCTGTGTGTGCGCGCGCGCTTGTTTGCGTGCGTACGTATATATGTGTGTGTGTGTAAAGAAAATTGCGTTTGGCGCGAAGGTGCGCTGCAAGTGTGTGTGGTCTGTGTGTGTGAGAGAGGCTTTGATTTGTGATCCATCTTTGCGATGAAAAAAAAACCAAAACATTCTTAGGAAAGGGAAGGGTTGGGAGAGGAGACTATTGAGTGGGGAGAGAGGGAGGGGGGGGGGGGCGAAAAACTCATTAGTTGTAATTATTGTTACGTGCACGGATAGAAAAGTGACTCCCTTTCGGGATGATTTTGTCTTGTTCACTCGGAAACAAAAATCGTATGAGACTTGTTTTAATGAAGTGAGTTTTGTTTTCGGACCCATTCTAGCAGACTGTTTATTGTGGATGCGGAGACCAGTCGTATTCAGTCACATGCTGAAATAGGACCTAGTTCAGCATTGGAGTTTAAAGCTCTCCAGAAATAAAAGGGGGTGCTGTGGGGAGGAGGGGGTACCGCTCTCTTCTCATTGAGCCGAACGCCGCAGAAGTTCTCAAGGTTACCCGATGGCGTCTGTAGCCAGATGGTGGTGGTCCTCATTTGAAGCAGACGTTGTGGGGGTAAGGTAGACTGAACGTGCCGCAGAAAAGAGATCGATACGAGAACCCGTTGTTTTGCCCCTTCCCCTCTCTCCGGCTTCCTGCTCCCTCTCCTCTTTCTCGTGCGCAGCTGGTGGCTTCCTCGACAGCTGCAAAGAATACACTGAATTAAAAAGAAAAGAAAAAAAGACGGTGCGTGTGGGGGGGGGGGGGGGGGGGGGAGGAGAAAGTGTGGTGGTTTGTAAAATACACAGACTGGTGAGAAATTCCGCCACACGTGGCGCCGATTACCAGTTCGACCACGTTTTGCCATGCCCGTATACCACAGCGACACGCGAAGCTTTTGGATCGATTGACCCGTTTACGGTGCGTGCTTTCGCGCGCGTGTGTGTGTGTGCATGCGTGTGTGTGTGTGCGTGCGTGTGTGTGTGCGTGCGTGCCTGCTTGCTTGCTTGCTTGCGTGTGTGTGTGTTGGAGTGCGTATGTTTATGTTGGAGTGTGTTTATTCATATGTGTATGTGTGTGCGCGTGCGCACGCTTGTGTTTGTGTTTGTCTGTGTGTGTGGAGTGTGTGAAACTAAGGTCCGCCCGACGAAGGGTCAGGTCGATTTTCAATCATTAAGTGGAGAACGACCGTCAAGAAGAGTCTTTTGTTTTGCAAACTTCTAAACGAGCCTTCACGTAGTGTCTTTAAGCCTGTGAAAACATTGCGAGCCTTTAGACTCTTAAAAGGAGAGGAAGGGGGCGAGGTAAGAGTGAATGTGCATGGTCTCTGTGCGTGCGCGCGCGGCGCGCACGCCGGGCGCGTTGTGTGGTGTGTGTGTGTGTGTGTGTGTGTGTGTGTGTGTCTGCAATAAAATGAACAAACCGCGCATGCGAAATGAAATCATTGTTGCGTAAAACAGACGAAGAGGGAGGGAGGGGGCGGGGATGCAATAGATCAGACAGACATTTTTGCCCGAAATGGAAGTAGGCTGCTCATAAAGGGAGAGAGAGAGAGAGTGGCGTACTACGGAGAGTTCGAGGGAGGAGGGGGGTAGAAATGGGATGTTGTGTGACGAGTATCCCCAATCCCCGGCCCTCTCTCTCTCTCTCTCTCTCTCTCTCTCTCTCTCTCTCTCTCTCTCTCTCTCTCTCTCGCTCTCTCTCTCTTGGATCTGTCCTGCTATGATCCGGATCTGCACTAACAAATCTTAATGGGCTGATGTAGGGGGAAGGGGAGGGGCACATTCTATCGTTCCTCTTGTTGACGGGCAGATAAAAACAAATCGACGAATCTTGGTAAGAAAAACAAAAACACGATCACATTTGCAGAGGTAAAACAAGACATTATGAAATAATAATACTTCGAGGGTGAAAAAACGCACAAGGATTTTTTTTTTACATTGGAACTGCTTCAGACTACTCCATAGGAAATGTTAAAGAGGACACTTTATAAAGACTTCTGTGATTCTTCCCTCTTTGGATGTTCATTGTTTCGCTCCTGAACGCACTACGACTGAATGTCAACTGTCGCATTGAATGAAAATGGCCGACCAAGTTTCTTATTGTTTGTATAATTTGGAAGGAAACGCGGTTTTAAGGGCCTTCACCCCACGTTTAAAACTCCAGACCTGATTATAGTTACAAGCTCGAAAAGTTAGTTTGTGTTCTATATGTCTATTCTCTCTCTTTCTCTCTCTCTCTCTCTCTCTCTCTCTCTCTCTCTCTCTCTCTCTCTTCTCTCTCTCTCTCTCTCTCTCTCTCTCTCTCTCTCACACTACCACACACCACCACACCACAAGCACACACACAACACGCACCACTACTACGCACACGTACACGCATACACACACACGCGCGTGCTGGTCACAACACACACTGCACACACACACACTACACACACACACACGCATCGGCACACAAAACACGACACACATACATACGCACACTACACGTACACACACACGCGTCTGCGGACACACACACACACACACACACACCACATCCATGTGCGTGCACGCTGCATACGATTATATTCACAACCCGCACCTTTCTCCCTTATCTCCATCCCTTATCCCGAAACACACACACACGCGCGCACACATGCACGCACGCACATACACACACCACGCACGCACGCACGCACGCACGCACGCACCACGCACGCACACACCACACACACACACACACACACACACACACACACACACACACACACCACACCTTTATGTGCCTGGCGCCATGTGTTGCCGTCAGGGCCGTGGTCCAAAGCTGTCGCCCTTGTTTCATTTCGCTGGAAGATGCTCGAAGGATAGTGGTGTGCCTGTTGGGTCGTTCGGCAGTTTGAGAGGTGAGTCCAGATTTCCTGGCATTCACACATTTTGCGTATTTATTTATGCACGCACACGCATGCGTGCATGCACATTTCACACACACACACACACACACACACACACACACCACACACACACACACACACAAACACACACACACACACACAGAGTCTACTTCGTCTGTTCAAAGCCAGAGGGAAACGTTATCAAGATGTCATTTCTGACCGCTAGCGTCAGGAGAAACCAAACACGATGGAATTACTGCCCCATATAGTAAGCTGTACATGCCGGTTTTTGTTTCGTGCGCAGAATGGTTACATAACTAAACGTGACCGGGTTTTGTTTGTTTGGAGATGTATTGCCTCTTATACTAAATAATACAAGACTGGCTTTTTGTTTCTTTGCAGATTTATTGCCCCATATAGGAAGTAATACATGACTGGGCTTTGTTTGCTTGTTTTCGCTGTCCACCTATGACTTTTGAAGTTGTTCTGATTTCATGTGGCATCGTTAGTCTGTTGGTAGAGTTTGATACCATTTGGTAATGGTGTATGGGTACACACCCATACACAATTACCAAAATAAACTCCGGAAGGCGGGAATTGCAGTGAATATGACCATTATTTTACGTGCATCGATACGTTTTCTTTCGACAGTTTGTTTTGTTTGGCAAAACATTTCAGAACAACGCAGTAACCGAGAAAATCCGTCAGAACATTCCATGACATCGTCACAAGAGTTTTGATGACCTGATGTTCCAAACCTTGTAATAGGAGAGAGAATTGACTCTTTTAAGGCTTGCCACGCACGCACGCGCACACACTTACTCACTCACTCACTACTCACTCACTTGCTCTCACAGAAAGATGGTCAAGGGTGATTAGGAGTAGTGTTAAAAACAAGTGTTTCAATCTATCCTTCTTGTAGATTTGTTGTGTTGTAGCAGTTTGGGCATTGGTGGTAGTGGGAACACAAGTGGTTGTGGTTTCAGTTTACGTCTTTTTCTTTTTGGAAAAAAAGGAAGAAAGAAAGAAAAAGACGTGGGATATCACACGATTGTGTGTGTGTGTGTGTGTGTGTGTGTGTGTGTGTGTGTGTGTGTGGTGTGTGTGTGTGTGTGTGCGTGCGTGCGTGTTTGCGTGTGCGTGCGTGCAAGTGTGTGTGTGTGTGTCTCTGTGTGTGTGTGTGTGTGTGTGTAATTACACCACAGAAGACATGGAAAACAGTAATGAGTGATGCTGTACGCATGTGCGCGTAGAGAGAGAGAGAGAGAGAATGTGTGTGTGTGTGTGTGTGTGTGTGTGTGTGTGTGTGTGTGTGTGTGTGTGGTGTGTGTGTGTTCAGTTTGGATAGAATTTTAGTTGTTTTTTGATAAGGAGAGACAGATTGGGGAATGTTGACTACGCTGTCTTTGTACATTGTCGTTCTCAAAGTGTGTGTGTGTGTATGCGCGGCGCGTCGATTAATTTGTTTATAGTCAAAAGCTGTTGCCCATTTCATGAGCTAGAGTTTGATATCTAGGTTTAGATTGTTTATATGTTGTCCTTTCGAACGCGTACCGTCGCAGTTTGCTAACAGCTGTTTGTTGTTTGTTCTGTATTGTTATTTTTGCTGGTGGAGGTGATAGTGGTGTGGTGGTGTATGTGCGCGCACACACGTGCCAGTGTTGGAGGTGAAGAGCATATTATGCCCGACAGTACAGCAAGTAGAAGACTGTTTTGTCTTCAATCGAAGCAAGCGTAACCTCGTTAAATGCCTGCTAGTTTGGCACAAGTGAAAACGTTCCTAAACGCTTTCATTTACGAATGCAGGTGTATTGACACTAGTTTATATTGGAAGAATTGAAGGGGGGGAACTTCAAGTTGGATGAGTAGTGGCATGAACAACTTCCAGTAACGAACGAAGAGTTCCCCGTTTATGTTGTACAGCGGATGAAATGTCGAAGACTGCACTGTGTTCAGAGTGAAAGGTGGTGGTCAGTGCCGCCATACCTGTGGGCCCGTAAGACCATTGTTTGCTTTTTGGGTGGTGATGTTAGCTTTTATTAGGCGAGGGAGGTTATGCCTTCTCCCGCTTCTATTGGTTTGGTGGGTTTTTCTTGAGAGAGAGAGAGAGAGAGAGAGAGAGAGAGAGAGAGAGAGTGAGGAGAGAGAGAGAGAGAGTGGAGAGAGTGTGTGTGTGTGTGTGTGTGTGTGTGTGTGTGAATCCAATCCGTGCCACTCTGCTCATTGTAAAGGAAACCCATGCCGCGTTTCATCTAATCCCTGCCGTACATCTAGCCCGTACCATATGTGCACACTGTACGTCAAATCCGTGCCATGTATACACACCATAAGACTATCCCGTTTGCATCATATTTGCATCTTGTAAATTAGGACCGTGATATTTCTGCACAATTTAAATGTAAGCTGTACCATATATTCTCAGTGTAAATATAATTCCTGCCGTACCTACACGCTGTAAACGTAGCCGTCTAACGTGTGCATTTTCTGCATACAGTAAAGGAGGAATCTCTTCATCTACCCCGTGCCAGATCTGCACTTTTTTTTAAATCTCCATCTAGCCTGCGCCATGTGCGCAGTAAATCTTCCCGTCTAACCCGTGTTATATCTGCAAACAGTCAATCTTCCCATCTAACCCGTGTTATATCTGCAAACAGTAAATATTCCCATCTAACCCGTGTTATATCTGCAAACAGTAAATCTTCCCATCTAGCCCGTGTTATATCTGCAAACAGTAAATCTTCCCATCTAACCCGTGTTATATCTGCAAACATAATTCCCTCTAACGTGTTATCCAAACAGTAATTACCGTTAACGTGTATATCTGCAAACAGTAAATCTTCCCGTCTAACCCGTGTTATATCTGCAAACAGTAAATCTTCCCATCTAACCCGTGTTATATCTGCAAACAGTAAATCTTCCCATCTAACCCGTGTTATATCTGCAAACAGTAAATCTTTCCCTAATTATACTCACGCTTGTTATGTATCTGCAAACAGTAAATCTTCCATCTAACCCGTGTTATATCTGCAAACAGTAAATCTTTCCATCTAACCCGTGATGTATCTGCAACATAAATCTTTCCATCTAACCCGTGCCATGTTTGCAGACAATAGATCTTTCCTCTAACCCGTGCCGTGTTTGCAGACAATAGATCTTTCCTTCTAACCCGTGCCATGTTTGCAGACAATAGATCTTTCCCTCTAACCGTGCCATGTTTGCAAACAGTAATTTTTTCCCTCTAACCCGTGCCATGTTTGCAAACAGTATTTTTTTCCGTCTAACACGTGTCATACCTGCAAACAGTAAATTTTTCCACCTAATCCGTGTCATATGTGCAAACAGTAAATCTTTCCATCCACGCCGTGCCATGTTTGCAAACAGTAAATATTTCCATCTAAGCCTTGCCATGTTTGTAGACAGTAAATCTTCCCATCTAACCCGTGTCATATTTGCACACTGTAAATTTTTCCATCTGACCCGTGCCATGTTTGCAAACAGTAAATCTTTCCATCTACGCCGTGCCATGTTTGCAAACAGTAAATCGTTCCCTCTATGCCGTGCCAAGTTTGCAAACAGTAAATTGTTCCCTCTAAACCGTTGCCATGTTTTGCAAAACAGTAAATCGTTCCCTCTAAACCGTGCCATGTTTGCAAACAGTAAATCGTTCCCTCTAAGCCTTGCCATGTTTGCAAACAGTAAACCTTTTTGTCTGTAACCCATTCCATATCCGCATACAGTACGTCTCCTTCCGAACCTGCCTTTCTGCATCTAACCCGTGTCATCTCTGCACTCGGTAAGTCTCTCCACGTAACCCGCGCCAAATTTGCGCTGTAAATCTGTCCACCTTGCTCAAGCCTTATACGCACACAGTAAATTTCTCCATCTATGACGTGTCATATATGCAGACTGTGCGTCTGTCTGTCCAAGCCGTGCGCTATCTGCATACAGTAAATCTCCACCAAATTTGTGCCTTACATAGCTGCGCATTGTAAGTTTTTGTTTGTTTTTGCCGTTTTGCCCGTGCCACATCTGCATACGGTAAGTCGCTTGATGTAAACCGTGCTAATCTCCATTCAGTCAATCTCTCCATCTGTCCCGTGCCATATCTGCCAACAGGATATCTCTGTTTAACCCGTGCCATATCTGCACATAGTAAATCGCTCCATTTAAACGCGCCATATATGCACACTGTAAGTCTTTACATCTAACCGTGTCAAATCTGTCACACTCATCAATGCATCACTGTATCTACCTTCATCTAACGTAAATTCTATCTGCCCAATTCATATCTACGCTATTGACACTGCAGGTAGTTACACATACAAAGACCACTGGACCAAGCATGATACACCGTACAAATTAGTTACGACCCTTGACCAACTGGTTACACTGAATATTTCACTGACGATGTCGACTTTGTTGACACTGGACCAAGGAATGGAGTTACGACACTGGACCAAGGAATGGAGTTACGACACTGGACCAATGAATGAAGTTACGACACTGGACCAATGAATAGAGTTACGACACTGGACCAATGAATGGAGTTACGACACTGGACCAAGGAATGGAGTTACGACACTTGGACCAAGGAATGGAGTTACGACACTGGAATACCAATGAAATGGAGAGTTACGACACTGGACCAAGGAATGGAGTTACGACACTTGACCAAGGAATGAAGTTACGACACTTTACCTAGGAATGGAGTTACGACACTTGATCTAGGAAAGGAGTTTTTGACATTAGACCTAGGAATGGAGTTACGACACTTGACCTTGGAATGGAGTTACGACACTTGACCTAGAAATGGAGTTTTTGACATTTGACCTAGGAATGGAGTTACCACACTTGACCTAGGAATGAAAGGAGGCGACATATTTCTCCAGGGGAGGGAATAGGAGGCGACACGAGACCCATGAACGGGGAGGGGAGGGGGGGGGACACTTGACACTTTGATATTTTATGGTCATTACCAAAGAGGTCTTTTGACAAGGGGGGAGGGGTAACAGAACAATAACATTTCCCTCTTCCTTTCCTGCAAACAAATGGTACACTTTCATTCCTAGTGTGTATCAAATCAAAGGTTAACGAAAACAAATAAATTCGTAACATTTCCTTCTGTCCTCACGCGCAGGAGTAATGCAGTAAGGTTTTAAAAAAAATCTTAGGACTGACTCCACCATCCACTCAATCAAATGGTGACATTGTATTTTACTGATCTCTTCCACATGCCATGAATGATATTATTCATTCATTTCCTTATAATGCATTATCTTAAATTACACTATCCTTCATCTGTCTAATTTTTAATGCTTCTGCGATGAATTTCGCAACTGATTTAATAACAAGTTCATCATCTGATGATAACACCACAGCGACATTTTGTCTTTTCGCTATTAAGCCTATATCTAACTGGAAAAAGTGAACAATTTGTCCGCACTTCATTATAAGCAGTAC
>CM031619.1:49076984-49136984 GCA_018398815.1 Conus ventricosus
TCGGAGGTCAATCCTTACGAGGAAAGCGTCAGCTCCCCACCCGACCTCTCCCCAGGCAGACTGCACATCGACATCGGCGACGTGTCCCCCAGCAGGGAAGAAAGCTTCACCCCCTCTCCTGCGTCCTCGGAACTGCGGGGAAGAAGGGCAGCCACCAGTCCGGCGGGACTGAGAGCGCCGCCACCGTCACCCCACAGCTAGGGACAAGGAGACTATGGGCATGTCTTCGACACAAGACATGGCGCCGGCACTCTCCGTGGAAGCCCAGAACGTCACTAACGCCACTTCCGTCTCGTTGAGCTCAAGCTCGGGCATGGCGCCCGCCCAGGCCTCCTCCAGTCCCTTGCCGCGCTCCAAAAGCAGCAGTGCCCTGCCGGAGAGGGGGTGGAAGGAGAAGAAGAAGGCCCGTGAGAAGGAAGACGGAAGAGCGAGGAAGGGCGCGGACCCAGGGCCTAGCGGCGGGCGACGAAAGAGTTGGGAACAAACCCACAAGGACCTGCTAGAGGACAAAGACGTGGTGGTCACGCCCGTCCAGGTGGACACATCAAGGTCAGTATGAAATGGAAATAATTCCATTTAATACTGAAACAGGATGGACAGAAAGACCGATCGATTGATTGACAGATGGATGGACGGACTAACTGACAAACAGATGGCTAGATAGGGTGTGTGTATGTCTGTGTGTGTGTGAATTGAAAAAACAGGATCGGGGCAAAAATGATGGGATGCACCCAAGCATACGCGCGCGCGTGCGCGTGCACGCACACACACCACACACACACACACACACACACACACACCACACACACACACACACACACATAAAGAGAGAGGAGGGGGCAATGGAGGTTAAAGGAACCATACAGAAAAACAGAAAACAAAAAAGCGAAATAAAAATAGCTAGACAACATTAGTATAACCAATGAAGGTTAATAATCGAAACAAAGTCGTAACATTGTTCTATTACAGTACGTCTGAACGAATAAGTTAGTTTGAGAGTACAAACAAACATGAAACCGAACTGTGTGGTGGTGTTTTTGTTTGGCTGGTTTTATTTTGGGGTGTGGTTTTTTTTTTTTTCGTTTTTCCTATTGTCTGTTTCTCCATTTAACTTTTGAGGAGAATAATTATGTTTGAAGATCACACAGCTCATCCTTAAATCCTGTTTGAAGCACATTCTTCTTTAAGGTGTGCTGGGAGCAGGAAAGCCATTGTAGTTTGGCTACTAAAAGGTGTAGCACAAATGACTCGCTGATCATCACGATTGTTGCGTGGCGAGTTGACGAACAGCCAAAACGGCAGCTGTGGGGGCAACTTTTGGAAGCTGTTTGAGCCTTTTGTCGTTTAATTAAACCGCCATAAATATCTCGCCAACGGACGTTTAATACATTTTAAGGAAAAAGGCATATTCCCAATTATCATGATGGATGAACTTCAAAGGACATCAGTTGTTCTTTATTCTTTTTGTTGTTTTCTTTGAAATCTAACAGTCTGACGTTTCAGTGTCGTTTGATTTTGTGATCTGATAGACCGTTTAAAAGTGTACTCTTGTATGATCTTGATGGTGTTTGAGTGCCAAATGTGGCAGAATGTCAGTAGATGTATTGTTGTCCTTTGGGTCTATTTTCAGTTTATCAATATTTTTAAGAAACGCGATGGTGTGCGTTAGATGATGGGGAAACAATAAGAGAAAATTAATCATAGGACCGACTATACCAAGGAGGACATGAATGATATTCGTGTTTCAGATATATATATATATATATATATATATATAATATATATATATATATAAATATATATATATGTGTGTGTGTGTGTGTGTTGTGATGTTATGTAACATTCATGCATATATTCATACATACATTCGTACATATATGCATACATGCAGGCTACATAGAAAGAATGTAACAGATATCATTTTGCGAAATGTTTGTTTCTCTGCTTATCTAATTTTCCCTGTTTTCAGGTCAGCTCCAGCGGCTGTAAGCACTGGGAATCTTGCAGCGTCTGTGACAACCAGTACCACAAGCACCATCAGCACGTCCCCATCATCGTCGTCAGCAGCGGCAGCAACCTGTACCACTTCTTCCTTCTCAGCGTCCACTGACGCCCCTGTGAGCCAACGTCAGGGGACGCCCTCGCCCCCTCCCAGCTCCCACACCACCCTCAGACCAACCCACCCCTGTTGACGCACCCTTCTCTTCCACCACCACCTTCCCTCGTACCACGCCCTCCTCCACCTCCTCCTCGTGCCAGCAGGACCAGGAGGGAAAAGTGATGGTGTTCGCAGAGCCCAGGAGTGGGGAGAAGGGGGAGGCATCTTTGTCTCCCGGGGGCTCCGACGTCGGCCTTCCTTAGACCTGTGCACACAGAAATCAGGTACGTCAGCCTCTGTCTCTGTCAGTACCTGAAAGCCGGGTAGGTCAGTCCCATCCCTGTCTATCAGGAAGTGGAATAAGTCGGTTTCCATCTCTGTCTGTAACTGGAAGTCGGGTAGGCCAGCCCCATCTTTGTCTATACCTAAAAGTCATGTAGGTCAATCCCCCATATTTGTCTTTACCTATTAGTCGGGTAGGCCAGGTCCCCCTTTTTGTCTGTACCTGGAACTCGGATAGCTCTGCCCTTGTCACTGAGTATACCGACAAGTCGGACAGGTCAGCCCTAGTCTTTGGCTGTACCTCGGTGTCTGGTAGGTCAGCCCATGTCTTTCTATACCTGAAAGTTGGGTAGGTCCGCCCATATTTTCCGTTTGTACCTGGTAATTTGGGATGTCAGCCCCCCCCCCCTCTCTCTCTCTCTCTCTCTCTCTCCTCTCTCTCTCTCTCTCTCTCTCTCTCTGTGTCAGTACCTGGAAATTTGGGAGGTCAGCCCCATCGGTGTCTAAGCTAGATCTCAGTTGTCGGAATGACGGGTCTCCATCATACCTTCTTTCTTCCATAGCTACATTGACGGGCGTAGATTTGTCAGTATGAAATTCTTCGCTTTATCTGCACGGGAGGTGGCCACTTTCAAGCTGTCTGAAAATGCAGTCTGCAAAAAGCTACACTTTACATGAACATATCGGCTTTCAGATGGGACCTTGCAGTCTGCAAGAAGCTACACTTTACCTGAAGATACCGGCTTTCAGATGGGACCTTTTAGCAGGAAATGTCCTCAAAGGATTGATCGAAAAGGAGGTTCTGAAAAGTCCCAACCTGCAAAGAGCTTGACAGATATATTACGGATGAAACGTGCAAAAGACAGTACTGCAATTGCAGCCAACAAATTGCACAAAATGCTTACAAGCCGCCGCGGCGGAATGGTTAGTATCGCAGTCTCCCGGCTGGGAGGTCGTGGATTCGATTCCCATCAAACGCATTTGTTGTGGGCTTTAACTGCCCCGACCAGCTCCTACCCAGAGTGAGTTTGCTGTAGGCCCAGTTGGAAAGACTGAGACTACACAGTCAAGTTTTATCCACTTATGGATGCGTCTCTGAGAGGATTGTTCAAATTTCCTGACCAACACTGCAGGTGTCTCAGGCTGGTTGATACCAGGATCTGTCAAAGTAGAATACAGCCCTGTCATGCAATCTCCAGCCTGAATGGAAATCTGTCGTATCATCCTCATCATCATCCTCATCGATCAGCGTAAGAAATGTCTCAAATTCTGTGGCCCTTCATGCTCTGCGGTCATGGTGACCTCAGTTTCTGTTACGTCCCCACGTCCATGCCCTTGGTTTGGTTCTGTCGGGATCACTGGAATTTGTAGATTCATGGGGACTGTCGTTGGATAGACGTGGTACGCCCTCAGGGAGAGCTCACTCACGCTGGTTCCGCGACTAGGCAATTATTGTCATTGGTAGAGGGGGGGGGGCGGTAGTAGAAGGAGTCCTGCGTATGTTGAAAGAGAATAGGTGCCACAGAACACCAGCAAAGTGACTCGGCAGCAGTGCAGTTTCTTCTCTGGTGGACTCTCTCATGACATTGACTGTGGGTTGCCGTTGCCGGGGCTGTGGCGGACGGACCAGGCTATGGATGTAGATAAGAGGCCGGAATGAGCGGCGTGGGTACAGTGCCACTGAGCTGACATGTAAGATGAGATAGCAATAACAACGGTAACATCAAAAACAACCTGCAAATGCCTAAAACACCATGGCTTATCTCTGACTGCCAACACTTTACAAACACATGCAAAGGGGCTCAACGTTATGTGTATTGCAGAATATCTGTGCCCAACGCTCGAACCCATCAAAAACTGCATGCCAAATCAGGATAATTATACTGTCAAAATAAGTAAATATCAGTCTTGGAGAGACTTCTGTTCCAAGTTGACTTCGAAAACATCAGAGTCAAAAGTCTGAAAAATTGTTTTAAAAATCAAAGGAAAAAAAAAACATTTTTCATCGGAAACTTGCAGACGCTCCGATTACCAATAAACAAGCTGTTGTCAATCTGTTGGCCCTCGCTATTGAGCAAAACTCATCCTCCACAAACATATTTGATATTGTTTGTTTTTTTGTTTGTTTATTTGTTATAACAAACGACTTAATGAAAAATTCCCATGTATTCTTTCATCTGATAATATTGAAGTAGGTTTCCAAACCACCATCTGCAACGCTTTAACAAACAACATGTGTTTGCTACCTTTTTTGATCTGGAGAAGGCTTACGACACCACGTGAAAAGCTGGAATTCTCATGGATCTTAATAGTCTAGGTTTTGGGGGTCACCTCTTTCTTTTTATTGAAAACTTTCAGGCTGATCGGCTGTTTCAAGCTCGTGTTGGCACGACGCTGTCTGACATCCACGAGCAGGAGTTGGGTGTATCCCGGGGGAGTGTCCTTTCTCCTGCTCTCTTCAGCATCAAAATTTATGAAATTGTCAACCAAGGTTCCGAGTCCTCTCTCTTTGTTAATGAATGTGCACACAATGCAGTTGGAACCACGTATGCTGACATACAACGTCGATTTCAACTTTATGTGGATAAGATCCGACTGTAAGCCCAGGAAAATGGAGGGTTTTTTTTTTTCAGATACTATGTGTAAATAGATCCAACAGTGAGCCGAGGGGATTGAAGTTTCATTTTCAGATACCATACTTAAAGTGTCCATTGTTATTTTTGACCAGAAACTTAACTTTCTCAGCCATATTAAAAACCTCAAAACTGCTTGCCAGAAAGCACTGAATATTCTGCGGGTCGTAGCGCACACCGACTGGGGCGCTGATAAGTAAAACTTTGTTGCACCTCTACAGAGCCCTGGTCCGTTCCAAACTGGACTACGGTTGTGCTGTGTACGGCTCCGCAAGATCGTCTTACCTCACACTCTTGGACCCTATCCACCATCAAGGGCTTCGTCTCTGTCTTGGAGCGTTTCGCACCACCCTTGTGTACAGCCTGTACGCAGAGGCAGGTGAACCTTCACTGTCCAACCGCAGGCTGAAACTGTCTTTGAATTATTATATCCGACTGTTCTCAGAACCAGAAAACCCTGCCTATGACTGTGTCTTTGACCCTCCGTTCCAAAGTAAGTTTGAAAACAACCCTAAATGTATTCCGCCGTTTGGTCTTTGTATGCAGCCTCACGTGCGGAATGCAGGTCTAGACCTGGGAGTAGTTTCCGATTTTTCCAAGTTTCCGGATCAACCTCCGTGGACCTTTTTCACACCAGAGATTTGTTTTGATCTTGCAGCTTTTCGCAAAGAGTCTACCAGCTCTCTGGCGTACAAGGCATTGTATGCTGACCTCTGTTCGAAATTCCCATCCTGTCAAAAAGTTTTCACTGACGGTTCCAAGTCTGAAGATGGAGTGGCCTGTGCAGCCTACTGCCCTGGGGCTCCTTCTCAGATACTGTTGGAACATATACATTCAGATGCTTCTGTCTATTCCGCTGAACTTACTGCTCTGGTTCTGGCTTTGAAGATAATCTCACAATCTTCGAAGAGCGACTTTCTGGTTCTGTCGGATTCGCTGTCAGCTTTGGAGGCCATAGCTGGCCGCAACCTACAGCATCCAGAACTTTTACTTTTTTTTTTAACTTTTTAGCAAGTTGAAAGTGGACGGTTACAACATTACTCTTGCTTGGGTTCCTGGTCATGTTGGCATCGGCGGGAACGAAATGGTTGATCGTTTAGCCAAGAACGCCACAAGAGAGAAACTGTCCAACATTTATATCCCCTGCTCAGATGTGAAACCCAAAATTAACGATTATGTGAGAGACCTCTGGCAGGAGGATTGGAACACACAGACGAATAACAAACTCTTTCAGATCCGTCCAAACCTTAAGACTTCCTCCTATCTACGTCGAGAGGTCGTAAAGAGGAAACGGTTCTGTGCCGGCTGCACACCGGCCATTCGTATTTTACCCATTCTTACCTTTTAAAGAGTGAAGAAGCTCCGTGGTGCATTCCATGTCATGTGCCACTCACAATGAAACATGTTCTTTTAGAGTGTTGGGACTTGCACGATGTGAGACACAAACATTTTACAGCGGAGTCCATGAAGATCCTGTTCAGGGATGTCCCGCCTGATGTGATCCTTGAGTTTTTGAGAGAGATTAACATTTTTCATCTGATTTAAGATTTTACGGACGAAAGATTTTTAACGAAGTTTCTGGTGCGTTTCTAGACGATGTCATTTACTCAGATGTGTGAAAGTTTTTTTTTTTTTTTTTTTTTAATGACTGGTGAGTTGATTTTAACGTGGTGACAGCCCTGATGTGGCCCTTTGCGGTCGGCTGGGCTATAAGCAACATTATCTTATCTTATCTTGTCCTATCTTTCTACAGCACTATGCTGACCCCGAAATTCGCCTTGATAAATCCATCATTCCAGCTGTGAAAAAGGCCAAATTTCTGAGAGTTATCTTCAACGACAAACGTAACTTGAAAAGTCGCATCCAGCACTTGAAACCTTCTGGTCAGAAAGCAGTGAATATTCAGAAAGTTGTGGCACTAATGGAACGGGGCGATGGTTAGGAAATCGTTGAATTGAATCGGATTCCGTCTATATTCATAAGTCGGGTAGGTCGCCCCCTCTTCTGTCTAAACCAGAAGGTCGCCCCCCTCTTCTGTCTAAACCAGAAAGTCGGATAGGTCATCCCCGTTTCATTTTGTATTCAGAAGTCGTGTAGGTCAGCCCCCTTTTTTTTTTCTTTTTTTTTCTTTTTTTTTTCCTGTCCGTCTTCTGTGCCACCTCAGTGGCATTGCACCCACGCCGCTCATTCCGACACCCTGTCCACAGCCACAGCCTGGCCAGTCCGCCGCAGCCCCGGCACCGGCAATCCACAGGGAGCAGTCAATGCCAAGTCGTCAAGGGGCAACCCACGGAGGAGACACTGCACTGCTGCCGAGTCACTTCGGTGGTGTTCAGTGGCGCCTGTTCTGATCCAACATACGCAGGACACCACCTACTACTAAACCCCCTACTGACGACAATAATTGCTTAGTCGCGGAGCCGGCGTGAGTGAGTTCTCCGGAGGGCGCCACCGCGTCCGTCCAACGACAGCCCCCATGAACTCGTCGATACCGGTGACCCCGACAGAACCAAACCAAAGCCACAGACGTGGAGAGGAGATCGAAACTGAGGTCATGAGAGCAGGGCATGAAGGGCCACATAAATTGAGACCTTTTTTTATGCTGATTGATGAGAATGAGGATGATGAAGATGATGCTACGGATTTCCATTTCGGTGTGAGATTGCATGACAGGGCTGTACTCTACGCTTCCTTACATGATATATCCGGCATCAGCCAGGCCCGAGAGATACAGACACTTGCAGTGTTGGTCAGAAAAATTGAGCAACACTCTCAGAGACGCATCCATTAAGTGGATGAAACTCGACAGTGTGGTCCCAGTCTTCCCAACTGAACCCCTAGCAAACTCAACTCTGGGTAGGAGCCGGTCGGGGAAGAAAAATCCCACACGATTCTGATGGGAATCGAAACCACGACCTCCCAGCCGGGAGTCCGCGACGCTAACAACTTCGCCACGGCGGCTGGTGTCAGCCTCCATTTCTGCCTGCGCAGAAATAAGATAGGTCAGCTCTGTCTATACCCAGAAATCAAGTAGGTTAGCTGTCATCTGTCTGTAGCCATAAATCAGGTGGGTCAGTCTATGTCTGTCTGTAGCCAAAAGAGTTGTGGTTACACTAAGTCGACCAACCGTTTGTGTTTTTTTTTTCTGTTCATCCTAAACTTTTTTCTCGACAATTTGCAACAAAATCTTGAGACTTTGCCGAGAACGGTTCGCTTGCCATCCTATCTTAATTAAGTATGATCTATCGAAACCTGGAAGGGGAGGTAATTTTCATGTACTCTCCAGTTGCTTATTTCCATCGCTGAACTGGCGTCTGTCCATGAGACTGTTCTCCTGCGTGCACAACGTATAAATACAAACTGGGTGTGTTTGCACGGAACTTTTCCACGAGTACACTGAATTTAGACAAATGTAAATCTGAAAGCCCAAAACAAATGGGGGAAAAAAACGGGGAAAAAAAACCTGGGGAAGAAGAAAAAGCGGCGAAAAAAAAAATCTCTGAAACGCTGGACGCTTTTTCTGTACTCAAGCAGACGATAGTAGACTCGCGGGACCTCGTGTAAATTTCTTTGCGAAAGAGGGCAAATACCGTTTTTGTCTGCTAGCAGATATGTCACACTCAGACTTGGCGCATCGGCAGGAATCTGCGTAAGTGATAGAGATCGACAAAAGCAGTACAAACAAGTGGTCCTGGTCATGAGTGGACCGAACAGCGGACAACACATCACAAGGCGCTCAGCATCGCGTCAGATTGATTGCACCATTTGAAAAGCCAAGTTTCAGAATTTTTTCGGGGATCAGGGAGGGGAAAGGAAGCCCCTTCTGGCTCTTCCCACTACTTCCTTCTTTTAAGACCCCAAAAACTTTAAGGGATTTTTACTTCTTGTCAGTGGGAGCCCTAGTTTCATTCAAGATCCAGTCATAAACGTGAACAAGATGCATCATTGTTTCGGTTATCTGAAAAGGTAGGGTGGAAAAAAAACCATTAAAGCCAGGGTGGACTGACCTTCCTTAATATTTTTAGGCCATGTTATCGTTATCGCATCCATTTTTTTTTATTTGCCTTATCTGGGAGTGGCGGGTACAAGCCTAGGCTTACATCTGATCGGTCAGAATCGAGCATGAATATATGTGCCGAGCTTTTATTGCACGGAGAAAAAGTGAGATTTTTTTTCATAATGAGTAACGACACGAGATCAGTCTGTGTGATTATACCAGCATCGGCACACATGCTTGCTAGCTTGCGTAAGCACACGTGCACTGTTTCATATGCATGCATAGACTCAAAGGCTTCGCGCACACGCGGACACGCGCATATACATATCTAATATGCCCCAATAAAACATTATGACAGTAGCCCTGTTCACGTGCAGATGACACAATTGGCACGGGAGGTGTATATGGACGAGGCTTTCAGCTTTGAAGGACAGTTCATGAACAGCTGGTGGATCACAGCTGGGGCATGCAGATGACATCAGCCCATGTCTCTACCATTGATGGAGCATCGCCATTCTTTCCTATTGCATATAGTTTGGGTGACATGCACTCTGCCTTTTCCAGATATACTGGGTGACTTTGTTTCTGATTCAGGCACATTGCGTGTTATCCTCTTGATTTATTCCAGATAGATTGGTTAGTAGGTACCCGTTGTCCACTGAAATGTCTAGTTGACGTGCACTCTTGTCTGCGATAGACAGGGCGATATGCAGTCTTGTCTGTTCTTATGTACTGTATAACTGGCTCCTGTCCATTCCAGATATAGTTGACATCATGTATACTTGTCAGTTTTACGTATGTTGATGACTGTGCACTCTGTATTTTCCAGATACCGTGGAGAGCAAACCACTGAATACACTGTGTAACGCGCTTTATTTCAATCTATACAGGATAACGGGACCTGTTTCCTCATAGATATATGGACATGCACGATCCGTTCCAGTATCCTGGGCAGGTGAAACTGAGTATCACGCTCTCTTTCTCTTCCAGAAACGCTGCATAACATTCACTGACCAGTCGTGCTGGGTGACTCACAGTCCATCCTTTTCGGGTATTTCGGCCAACATGCAGTGTGTTTTTTCCAGATATCTTGGGAGCCAGTCGAGGGCGCACCCATCCCCGGTACAACTGGTCCTGCCCCAGGTTCAGCCCGGTCTGACGTCAGCACCACCAACACCATCGCCAGAGCCACAGCCAGCACCTCCACCACCATCACCACAGCCACGACGACAGTCCCGTCGCCTTCCTCCCGCCGCAGAATCTCCCCCAGTGACATCATCGCCAGCACCAAACTGGTGCTGAGGGTCATCTCAGAGAGTCTGGTCGGCGCCGACCATAGTGGCGGTGATGGTGGCGGCGGTTGAAGGTTGCGGACAGCCGCTGTGTGTGGACCCTGCTGCTGTGGACGACAGCAGGAGGAGGATCTCCTCGGCGTGGAGAACGCCGGCAGAAGCCGGGAGGCGGCTATGAGACGTTGGAGGGACTCCCCTGCCGCCGGCAAGGCTCGCCCGTCTGCCCGAGATCTCTCCGCCCCCTCTCCGCAGGCTTCTCCCTCCCCCTCTTCACCATCACCTCCCTTCCCCTCTCCATCCTCAGTCCCATCCAGCGGGGCGAAAGCGAGAGGCAGAAACCGGTGATCCTTGCGGCGATGGGGAGGAGACAGGGAGTGCTGGGGCCGGGCAGACCACGGATGGGGGGTCTGCTGGGGCTAGCTCCAGAAAGGTGAGTAGTGAAGGGAGTGGGGAGGTGGAGGGAGGGGTTGCTGAGTTGGGGTCAAAAGATGGATGGGCGGGGTTGGGGTCAAAAGATGACGGATGGGCGGGGTTGAGGTCAAAAGATGAAAGAGCTTTACGCACAGGTGAGCCTGGATTTTGGTTTGGAGTCCATGCACAGATCACCTGGCTTTTGGCGTAGAATGTAAGTATATGGTGTATTGACTGTTAAGGCGAAAGCCAGACAGACAGAATTGATTAGACAAAGTATTTACGTCAGGTGCAGTCTTGTACTCTCATGGCGACTAGAATAACCTAATTTGAATGTTATACTGTACAAACTGAAGACTGATGATCGGGCTTTAAGCGTGTATGTTTTTTTGTTGTGTTTTGTTTTCTAGTGGTGGTGATTCTTGGTTGTTGTTTTTTTTTTTTTTTTTTTTTTTGCTTCTTTTTGTTGTTGTTGTTTTAGCTTTACAGACACCTAGAAAATTTCAATAAAAGTATGATAGTTTTTAGACAAAATTGTGACTATCGAAACACAAAATATGATTTTCGTAGTAAATCCACAAAGTGGCCATTGTCAACCTCGGGTGATGTCGATGGAGGAAGGACTAGCGCACAGCCCAAACACACTCACAGCTTGCTTACAATCTCATTCATATATCCTGCATTCGTCACATCAAACCACTAGTAAAGTCTATAACTTTACTACACATGTTCATAGAACGAAACATCAATGCATATGGAATCAAACAAAATAAAACATTCTCTCTTTCCTGAACTTCACAAAATCATTTATCTAAATCAGCATTAACTAACCCGGGTATAAATAGATTTCTACTTTACCTGGCCAGGTGATCTTAACTATTCACGAATCACTGTCTTTTCTTTTCTTTTCTTTTTCTTTTCACTGTCACTTTCACAAGCACGACACAACTGCTGGCACTGGTTTTGGTCGGCTGGCACCGGTCAGGCTGGACTGCTGGCACTGGTCAGGTTGGACTGCCCATGAAAGTGGCGCTGGCCAAGTATGAGGTCGAACCCCAGTGAAGATAGAACAGTGACTATCAACATCGATCTGTTCTCCTTTCTTTCTTCCTGCATTAACGCATTGCACTCTCTCTCTCACTCTCTTCTAGTCTGCTCTTATCAAATGGACATGGTTGCTTTTCTTTTTTTTTTTTCTTTTCTTTCTTTCCTCCTCATTAGTTAGCAGCTCTCTCTCTCCACATCTCTCCTCAGTCCTTCCTCTGCAGACTATCTCATGCTAATCTCTCAACTTGGTTCTCTTCTCTCCTCCCCTCATCTCTCTGCTTTTCTCTCCTCAGAGATCACACTCAGACCTCTCTCTCTCTGTCTCTCTGTTCGTTCTCCTCTCGTTCTCCCGTTCTTCACTCTCACATCCTTCTTATCCCGTTCCGATCTGTCTTTCAGGGCGAGTACCATTGGTCAAGTATTTTACCCCTGATACCCGAAGTTATCCCCCTCTAATTCCATTGGATGTTCAAATCATGCCAGTCATGCCTACACGCCTACTCTCTGTGGTGGTAATTGGTCATTTAATTGATTAGCTAGATTTCACCCCACCACACACTACCTTCCCCCTTCCTTTCCTGCTTAAACCTGCGACGTCCGACTAACAGTGGCGCTGGTTCCCACAAATTGGCTAGATGAGCCTGAGCCAGGCGTACGACTCGTCTCGCTAGACATCGAGGCGTCGGTCAAAGCTGCTAGTCCTCTAGCCGGACGGGACCGTCTCTGTGGAGCCTCTCCCCTATGCTTAATTGCTGGATCCGAACCATGGGCCCCGACGTGGCCCCAGAATTTTTGAGTTTAGAGCTTATTCCAAACAACCTGGACCACGACTTGGTTGTTCTATTTTTGGACCGGGGACAATTTCCCCCTTGCAAAAGACTATGCACCGCATCGTCTCAAAACCACGGTACAAAAAAAAACAACAACCGAATTTGCTGAACACAGCTACACTGCAAAGTTTAAAAAAATACTTTCCCACCAAGGGTTTTAAAAAAATTTTAAAATAAAATCATTAGGAATACCACTCCAATGAGTTATCATTGACGTGCGCTCTTGCGTTATTCAATTCATTTTATAACGACCTCTGTGCGCACCTTTTGAAATTTCCCTACCTGCGGATTGGCCATATCTTCTCTTCAAAATTTCTTATGAAAACACAATATAATAGATCACGATCCATGACACTTCACTGAGGAATCTCCCCCTCACTTATTGCAAATAATGCATCACACACAAGCGACTGTATGCCCCAAGCATAACTACTTTCACATAAACAAGTCCCCACAAAGAAAATATGAACAAGTCTCACACAAAAAAATATGAACCATAGCCAACTGGGAATGAACCCATATCCAATAAACATAAACGTAATCAACACATATTATCAACAAAGCCCCCCGGATGTGACTACTTCCTCTGAGTTGCAGCTTGCTAGACTACGCGACCTTAAATAGTCAGCTCCGAATTCTGTCGACCTGGAATGTACTGCACTCGGAAACCTGTAGGGCTGCTGGCATTGCCAACGCAGAACCCGCTGTTTTTCAATTTGCGCCTCCTGCAGGAATTTGAGTGGTTGGTGATCTGTCTCTATCACGAACTTTTTCCCCAACAAGTATTTGTGGAATTTCTGCACGGCCCACACGACAGCTAAACACTCCTTCTCTACAGTTGCGTCCCCTTCTTCACACTTGTCAACTTCCTGCTAGCATCCCTCACGGGGAACTCGACCCTTCATGCTCCTGTAACAATACTGCACCTTTTTCCACCGCCTGATGCATCTGTCCCAACAAAAAGGGTTTTGGACATATCTGGTAGCTTAAAGGGATGGGAGGGGAAAACCTAGTTTTTCCCAACACTGTCTGCAGTGCTTGTTTCTGCAGGTCTGACCACTCGACCACTGCTGGTTTCCCTGCCTTGACCAAATCACTGAGAGGACTCGTGATTGCTGCGAAAATTTGGGAACAAACTCCCTATAGAACCCAATAAAACCTAGCAGACTCCTGACTTCTGTTTTGGTCTTTGGGTCTCTCTGAATTCATCACTTCTCCACCTTTCCCCCTTTCCCTGGCTGCTTTGTGTCGCTTCCGAAAACAAAACCTAGGAACCCCAGGCTTGGAAAACCAACCTGGCACTTTGTTGGTCTGCTGTGAGATTGGCTTGTCTCAACTCTCTAAAACTGCTCCTAGCTGCCTCTTTAGCCCCTCCCATTCCGGAGCTATCGAATGTCATCCTTGAAATTCACAACGCCTTCCAATCCCGTCAAAAACTTCCTCATCATCCGAGAGAAGACTGCAGGTGCGTTGACCATCCCAAAGGGAGTACTCCCACTGGTATAGCCCCATAGGAGTGGAGAATGCGTGACTTTCCTTTGAGTCCTCACTCAGGGCTATTTGCCATTAACCCTTGCTCAGACTACCTGGTGAAATACTGTCTCTTGCTTGTGGCGATCTGAGCGAACAGGTCTTCCATGTTTGGTATGACCTCTGCATCGACCTTGGTGACACGTTCAGACGTCTATAGTCGACACAGATCGATGCTCACCTGACTTTTCCTCACTAAGACGACGGGTGCACTATACGATGATTTGGACGGTTCAATCACCCCAAGGTCCAACATCTTTTCTACTCTCCCTCGATCACTTGCTTGGTGGCATATGGATGGGGTAGGCTTTCAATGTAGGGGTTTTTTTGCGATGTTAATTTCCACCGTACATGCCCTCTAGAGTTGTCCTGCCGGGTTTATCAGTCAGGACGCCCTATACGTTCTAGGAGCCCCCTAACTTCCTCCTGTTCCTACTGTCTAGCCCTTCATACAGTGACACATCCCTTAGACTCTTCTCCTGAAACTCAGGCAACAAATCTCCCTTCTTCTCTGGGTCTCCTTCACCTCCATCACATGTTTGGGCTGCTGCGCCTATGTGCTGGGTCTCACGCTGAATGTATTTGCGGAGCAAATTTGAATGGAAAAGTTTTGATTTCCCATTCACATCAAATTCGGTAGTCCTGATCTACCTTTTTTCAATGTGGTGAATGGTCCCTTCCAATGCATCAGCAGCTTGTTGCATCCGTGGGAAGCAGTAACAGGACTTGATCCCCCACCTTGAGGAATTGCTTCCTCACCTTCCTTTCATACTGCTTCTTCTGGACGCCCCTAGCCTCCTGCAAACTCTCCCTTGCGACCTTACATGTCTCCTCGAGCCTATTGCGTAAGTCCACCACATACTGATATTTTGGTTTTGACTTCTTCGGACTCTGTTCCGGACCACAGCACTTAGAATGCACACCGGTCCCCGAACTGTCCGCCCATACAGCAGCTCAAATGGCGAAAAGCCTGTGCTTTCCCTGAGGGGCTTCCCTGTAGGCAAACCAGTGCCGCTGGAATGTAGGGGTCCCATCTGCTGGCCTTTCCTCACAGAGCTTTTTTAAAGATGCCTTCAGCACACCATTGAATCTCTCCACCAAGCCATTGCGGGGGGTGGTATGGGGTAGTGAGAAGCTGTGTGATCCTAGCAACCTTGTTACCTTCATCACGCCTAAGGTGAACTGTGCCCCCTGTCCTGAGAATTTTGCTGGCACACCCACGGGGAGAGAAGATGTCTACCACCCTTTCAGCGACCTGTTGCGTATCTACGCCTTTCAATGCAACCGCTTTGGGTATTGTGCGTAGTCCACCAGGTCAACACATACCTGTGCCCCCCTTTGGAACAGGGCGCGATTGGGCCAATCAGATCAACAGCCATTTCTCCTGAACGGTGTGTCAATTAAAGGGGGATGTTTAGAGGCCTTCCCTTCACCCCTTGTGGCTGACCTTTGACACACGCCCACATGACATGCAGAAACGCTTGATGTCTCCCATTGCTCCTGGCCAATGAAAATCATCGAAGATTCGGTCAGCTGTTTTGTGATGCCGAGAGACCCGCCATGAGCGACTCGTGACCCACTGACATGACAGTGTCACGATAACCTCGCTGGTACCTCTAACTGAGTGGTCACCTTACCTGTCTTCCCTTGGTGAACAACCCGGGACAACAGCCCGCCTTTCACAAGAAAATTCTGTCTCACCTCCTCTAACCTCCTGTTTCTCTCCACCTCTTGCCAATCCCAAGACCTTCACGAGCGAAGGGTCTTGTTCCTGCGCTGCCCTAAACTCATCGGCGACACATCTATGCCTGATTCCTTGCCGGAACGACTAACGGTTTATCAACCTTTCCCTCCTTCTTGCTCCGTGTTTTGAACTGTGCCCCCGTAGCAGTCAACAACTCAGGATCCCCTGGATCCCTTGCACCTGGAATATTTCCAATGATCAAATCGTGAAGGGGTTTCTCCATCACCAACGCAAAACAACTCGCCTGAGAAGTAAGGGGTAGTACTTCTATCTTAGCAACTGGAAACTCCCCCACAGTGCCATCGATTAGAGTACGTCTGGATTTGCCCTGTCAAATCCCCTTTCTCGACCACGTTGTTCGTACTACCCCGCATGAACAAACCCGTTCTCGTAACACTTAACCCTCTGCTGGCCAATCCACCCTTCTTCCACTGGTAACGAACCACTCAGGGCCCAGTGCCCTCCATCCCTGACACTGACTGCTGTCCAGTGCTAGCCAGGCTGCACTCCACCCTCTTCAGACTGAATCCCTTTTGGTTCCACTGCAGGTCGTTTCCCTTGACGACCCTTAACCACCTTTGCAAGGTGCTGCCTTCTGGACCTCATGCGACAATCCCTCGCCACATGTCCCTTCTTGTGACAAAAAGAAACACCTAATGTCCTTTGCCCTTCCTTCTGCCCACCACTGGGTTTGCAGACTTTGCGAAAACTCCCCTAGTCTCCTTGCACTCTTCTCACCTGTGCCTAGCAAACCTGTTTCTCCTGCACCTTAGTGCCCAAACGTGCCTCTCTATACACCTCTGCGAACTTCAACAATCTCCTGCTGTCTCTGGCTGTCTCTCTTTTCAATGTATGGTTAACTCAGGGCCGCAACCTGACAAAATCTGTTCCTTCATAACTAGCTCTTTCAACTCAGCGAACTCCTTCTCTACCACTCAACTCTAACCATTTCTCAAATAGTGATCTAGACGGCCCAAACTGAGTGTACGTCTCACCGCTTGTAATTTAGCTGAAAAGAAATTTCTTCCTGAACCCCCCCTCTGTGAGGTCAAATCCTTTTATCAACGATTCCTTCACAGCGCCGAAATCAGACTGTTGTTCTGCTGGTAAGCAGTGAAAATCTGCAATGCCTTACCCGTCAATTTGCGCTGACAAATGACTGCCCACTCTTCTGGAGGCCAACCCTGACTGGTCCCCAAACGTTTCGAAACGACTGATGTTGCAATCAATCGAATCGGTTCCTTCAGAGAATTTTGGCCAAATTGGGTCGGGGAGCATAGCTGCGCACCAGAGTCCTGGAAACTGAACTCCCATCCTCGGTGGTCTCCCTTTGTATTTCCCCACTTTCTCTAACTCTAATTGAACCTTTAATCTTTCCGTTTCCTGCTTCATTCTTTCTGTCTCCTGCGCTTCCCCTTTGTCTTTCTGTTTCCTGCGCTTCCCCTTTTTCTTTCTGTCTCCTGCTTCATTCTTTCTGTTTTCCCGCGCTTCCCTTATTTTTTCGTTTCCTGCTTCATTCTTTCTGTTTCCTGCGCTTCCCTTATTCTTTCTGTTTCCTGCGTTTCCCTAACCTTTTCCCGTTCTGCTATTTCGACTGCGATACGGCGTCTTTCCGCGCGTTCAAACCCTTTCCATCTTTTGTTGGTTTTTCAACGAATGCACGCAACTCATCCCTGAGTAACCTAGATCACGAGCGACGCTCACAAGTTGTTCAATAGGGGTGTTCTTTTCTTCCGCCATTGTATCTCTTTTTTTTTTTTTAACAAGATTTATAACTACGACAGCCAAACTGGTTGGTTACCGACACGGTGACGTTTAAAACACGATCCTATGAATGATAATATTAGCTTGGCAACGTAGTTAGTTTTTATAAGACGCCCAGCGCCTGACCCAACTATGAGAGCGAATTATAGGCAACTGTGCGAAATAAGTACTCTGGGGCTGAAATGCCAAGCCTAGTATTTCTTATCTTGGGAAACAATGCCAAACCCAGTATTTAACATCTTGGAACATACAGTAAGACAAAACCCCTTGTCTTAGGGTTACAATACTTGAAATCCCACCCAGCTTCCTCTCTGAGAAGTTGAACAATTATAATAAATGGGCCAGAATATCCTGGCAGGCTCGCCAATAAAAATTTTCAACCTCGGGGGATGTCGATGGGAGGAAGGACTAGCGCACAGCCCAAAACACTCACAGCTTGCTTACAATCTCATTCATAATCCTGCATTCGTCACATCAAACCACTAGTAAAGTCTATAACTTTACTAAAACATGTTTTATAGAACGAAACATCAATGCATATGGAATCAAACAAAATAAAACATTCTCTCTTTCCCGAACTTCACAAAATCATTTATCAAATCAGCATTAACAAAACCCCGGGGTTAAATAGATTTCTACTTTACCTGGCCAGGGGAAACTTAACTATTCACGAATCACTGTCTTTTTTTTTCTTTTCTTTTTCTTTTCACTGTCACTTTCACAAGCACGACACAACTGCTGGCACTGGTTTGGTCGGCTGGCACCGTCAGGCTGGACTGCTGGCACTGGTCAGGTTGGATGCCCATGAAAGTGGCGCTGGCCAAGTATGAGGTCGAACCCCAGTGAAGATAGAACAGTGACTATCAACATCGATTGTTCTCCTTTCTTTTTTCCTGCATTAACGCATTGCACCTCTCTCTCTCTCTTCTAGTCTGCTCTTATCAAATTTGGGCATGGTTGCTTTTTCTTTTTTTTTTTTTCTTTTTTTTTCTTTTCCTCCTCATTAGTTAGCAGCTCTCTCTCTCACATCTCTCCTCAGTCCCCTTCCCCTGCAGACTATCTCATGCTAATCTCTCAACTTGGTTCTTTCTCTCCTCCCTTCATCTCTGCTTTTCTCTCCTCAGAGATCACACTCAGACCTCTCTCTCTCTGTCTCTCTGTTCGTTCTCCTCTCGTTCTCCCGTTCTCTCACTCTCACATCCTTCTTATCCCGTTCGATCTGTCATTCAGGGCGAGTACCATTGGGCAGTATTTTTACCCCTGATACCCAAGTTTATCTCCCTCTAATTCCATTGGATGTTCAAATCATGCCAGTCCCTGCCTACACGCCTTATCTCTGTTGGGTCAATTGGTCTTTAATTGATTAGCTAGTTTCACCCCCACCACACACTAAACCTTCCCCCCTTCCTTTCCTGCTTTAAAACCTGCGACGTCCGACTAACAATGGCGCTGGTTCCACAAATTGGCTAAGAGCCTGAGCCAGGCGCTACGGCTCGCTCGCAGACTCGAGGCGTCGGTCAAAGCGCTTAGTCCGTCTAGCCGGACAGACCGTCTCTGTGGAGCCTCTCCCCTATGCTTAATTGGCTGGATCCGAACCATGGGCCCCTCGACGTGGCGCCCAGAATATTTGAGTTAGAGCTTATGTCCAAACAACCTGGACCACGACTTGGTTGTTCTATTTTTGACCGTGACAGCCATTTAGTACTGAAACAATGACGGAAATTTTACAGGTTGTTTGACATATCTTTTTATCGAATCAGGAAATAAACAGTACGAAGAAAAGAGTTTTATAATCATGTACTGAGTACACTCACAATTACAACGTAATATACGTTTAAGGCCAGTTTGGTATAATGTACTCGCGCACTAATACACATTCTCGTGTACACACAACACACACACACACACACACACACACACACACACACACACACACACACACACACACACACGATGCTTTCATGTCTTTCAGAAGGTGTCTGAGCACGAGTTGTATACTACATGTACGCTTCAGCGTATCTTCATAGCCACGCTATGACAAAACTGGAAAAAGAAAGTGAAACAAAACAAATTCTGCAGCCCATGTTTTAGATAAATGACTCTCTCGCTCTCTCTCTCTCTCTCTCTCTCTCTCTCTCTCTCTCTCTCTCTCTCTCTCTCTCTCTCTTGTGTTCTCTCTCTCGCTCGCTTGCCTCCTCGTTTGCTTACTATATTCCTGTTCTTTCTGAATTGTCCTCCACAGTTTTTGTGTTTGTGCATTGAACTGATTATGTGTTTAGATTTGGTATACTGAAATGAGTTGTATTGGAAAATGTGTGTGTGTGTGCGCGCGCGCGCGTCTGTGCGTGCGTGCGTGTGTGTGTGCGTGTGTCTGAGAGAGAGAGAGAGATCATATATTTGTATGAATTTATCTTATATAGCAAATAAGTATTGGGAGAAAACACGTGCAGGCTAACAATTCCTCCGCTCTTAAACATTTACTTTGCTGAGATTATGAAAAGGGGTAGAGGGACATAAAGTAAAATGGAGGAAAACAGCGCATTGGACTGTAAATGTAAAATCCTTCACTAGCTGCTCATGGGGATCATCAGAGTCCGTCTTGGAAACAGAACCGTTTATATCGCTTGCCCAAAGGCGCCTTTCGTCCACTTATTCGGACTCATCAGTTGGATCCGGCTGAATGTGTCAGTCCTCCCATGGCATAAACACACACGCGCGCGCGCGCAGGCACACACACACACACGCACACACGCACACACACACACACACACACACACACACACACACACGCGCGCGCACGCGCGCATACACACACATACACATGCGCGCGCGCACACACACTCTCACAGAGAGAGAGAGAGAGAAATACAGGTATTAAAAGCAAAGAGAAGTGGGAGATTCCCACGAAGGATTCCTTTTCATCAGCATGCGTCTGTCTGACTACCCATCTGTTTCTCTGTCTGTCTGTCTGTCTCTCTCCTCTCTCTCTCTCTCTCCTCTCTCTCTCTCTCTCTCTCTCTCTCTTACAACACTGTCCACATCCATTAGAGATTCAATGAACATGCACTACCAAGACACACAGTTCAAACTATACGATACCTGCTCGCCCTTCCTTCAATGCAGACAAGACACAAGCTGGAACAGGTGAAGGCATATTTCAGAGCCCTTGAAAATCCCCAACCCCACTTCATGCGGCGGTCAAGGAAACAAAAGGCACTCGGCTAGGACGTGGAAAATCATGGATGGGACAGGCAGAAGACAGTATACAGCTTGTGTGCCAGTTAGCAGAAGTCAAAGAAACCAAGGAATGGGAGAAATATCCAGACCACTTGAAGCACCTCTACCAAATTGCCATCGCTCCAGAACTTGGAAGACATTGTCGAGAATGACCAGAAGCAAAACCAACGCAGATTTCAGATGCTGGTAGAAGACCTTTGCAAAAAGATGATATTTTAATATACACTGACGGTTCTGTCACCAAAGGTAAGTCAGGCTGGGGATATACAGTGAAACAAAATGGCCGAACTATTCAGGGAGACAATGGTGCGCACAGTTTAACAACTTCAAGTCTAACAGTGGAGGTAGAAGCAGTGACACAAGCACTTAACTGGCTTACATCCATAAGCCAGTTTCAAACTCAACAGGCCATGATATTGACTGACTCCATGAACCTACTTCAGAAAGTGGAATGGGAAGCCTTGCTTGGAATGAACTAATGTGCAGCCTTCCATTGGAGAGACTCATATAGATGTACTGCCCTGGACATGCTGGAGTTAAAGGAAACGAGAGAGCAGACACTGGCTGGCAAGGCAACAATAAGAACTGGATTACTGCTTGGCCGATCTGATGTGATACGAAATCTGAAGAATCACTTAAGCAAACAAGAGCAAACCCACTATACCATAGACCATCTTTCAGATCTGAACATCAAGAGAGGAAGTGGCCGCACACCCAGACTTAAGGGAAGAGCAAGAAACATCACCAACCAAACAAACATTGGAATAATTTCAAGGCCAACATTGCGAAGTAGAAAGAAACTCGTGGAGAGCGTGGCAGCAGAGAGTCCTCAGAAGAGAAGCCCCCTTCAAGCAAGTGTTTCGGCCCTTATCTCCTGACACCCTAGGGGGTTGGGCCACACCCGGTTCATGACTCCGGATGTCCCTCTGCTGCCCCTTTTTTTCCCCATCTTGGGACGAGCTATGGCTGGGATTCGAACCCATGACCTTCTGGACATGCTCATTTTCCACTTAATGACTCGCACTCTAACCACTGAGCCACAGGGACACCTGATATTTGTAGGAAATTTAAGCCTTATGAAGTTCACTTTTGTTCCTCCTTGACCAGATCCAGCTTGAACACCTCTCTGCCGCTTCTGCCATTGCTTTCAGGGCTCTGGTTTTTTCCCTCCCTGCAACTGAGAGCTGTTTCATGAGGCTGTATGCAGACGTTCCTACAAACCTCCTAGCTCCAATTTCTGCAGTGAGGACTTTGACCTGATAGCCTTCTCTCCTTAGGCTGTTTGCCAGATCAGCATACTTTTCAGTCTTGTAGATTTGAGCTGCCTCCGTTCTGTTCTCATATGGCACCGTGAGCTCGATCATGATCAGCTGCTTGGTTGACTGAGAGTGGACTGCTATGTCTGGTCTCATGCCACTCTTGCTGATGATATCTGGGTGACTCTTCCATTCTGGGAGGTCTGCAGTGCACTCCCAGTCATCTGCCCCGTCCAGCAGAGACTCTGCCTGCATGTTCCGAGTGGCACTGTTGTTCTTGGCCATGATTTGCTGCCTCCTGCCGTGAAGAATGTTGCGGGTGCTTTTGGAGTCCTGATTGTCCCTTTTGTGGTGTTGGTACTAGCCCAGACTACTTGTACAATCTCTTTGAGCACTTGGTTGTGCCTCCATGTGTACCTTCCTTGAACCAGGGCTACTTTACATGAGCTTAGGACATGCTTCACTGTTTGTTTCCCATGGCAGAGGGGCATGCAGGATCGTCTGTTTTTCCCCACTTTACCAGGTTTGCATTTGAGGGCAGAAGGTCATATACAGATCTGAGAATGAAGCTGATCCTGAGAGGGGCCATGTGCCAAATGTCATTCCAAGTGAGACTTCTTTGGAGTGCATTCTCCCACGTTGTCCATTGCCCTTGCTGGCTCTGCTGGACTCTTTTTGGAGTCTTCTTTGGTCTTCGTCTTTTCTCATCTCCTGAATCATCATGTCTCTTTTGGTTTTCCTTTGGCCTTTGACCACCATTCAGTTTTGGTCACCCCCAGTCCTTGTCTGTTGGTCTGTGTGTGTCCTGTTATTTCTCTGATCTTGAGGCTTTCTTTTGCAGAATCCATCGCCTCTTGAACTCTCCATTTTGTGCCTGTCTTCAGCTGGGGCTTGATTGCTTCTACCACCTTGTCTCCTGAGTCCTCCAGCATGCTTTGAGTCTGATCTTCCCTGCTTTGTATTCCTCCAGGATGGATTTCAGTGGTAGTTTCAGCTTTGCTTGGCGACGGTACAGCGGCTATGTCAGTCAGACAGGGTGGGACAGCAAGCTATTTTCTTGTGAACTTGTTGATTTTGGCTTCCATTGCCTCCACTATGCTGGTGCAGATGTCGTATATCATCAGAGGCCATAGAAGCTTTGGTATCAGCATGAACTGCAGACACCAGACCTTGTATTTGCCAGGGAGCCCACACTGGTCAATGGTCTCCAAGCCTTCTTCCGACATCTGTTTGGTTTCTTTTGCTCTTTGTGTGTCTTTCAGCGTATCATCATACCACCTTCCAAGGCTCTTGACAGGCTCTTCTGTAACTGTTGGAATGGCCTGGTTGGCAACTCTGAGGACCACAGATTCGGCAACTTTTCCTTTCCTCAGTGAGAGACTCCGTGATTTTTTTGGCTTGAACTTCATTCTGGATGAGGCAACTATGTCGTCCAGCCTCTCCAACACATGACGTGTCTCGTCTTCACTGGATGAAATCACTGTAGTGTCATCCATGAAGGCTTTGAGAGGGGACATCTTGTATCCATCGCCAAGGACTGTTTGTCTTGCGTTGCTTGTTGCTGCTTTCAAGATGACTTCCATTGCCAACACGAACAGTATTGGGGAAATTGCACAGCCCATTGCAATGCCCACCTCCAAGTTGATCCAATCTGTTGTGTACTCCTTGGTAGAGAACCGCATTGAGAAGCCATTGAAGTACTTCTTGAGCATGTCGCGGATGTTCTTTGGCACATGGTACATCTCAAGAGCCAACTGTATCATCCCATGGGGTACAGATCCATATGCGTTTGCCAGATCAAGCCACACTACGTCCAGGTCTCTCTTTTCTGTTTTTGCTCTTTGGATTGCGTCCCAGATCATTGTGGCGTGTTCTACACAGCCAGCCACGCCTGGGATGCCACCTTTCTGGACTGACACATCCACGTACTTGTTTTCCATGAGGTACTTGGTCAGCCTTGCTGCCATGACAGAGAAGATTTTCCCTTCGACGTTCAGTAGTGATATTGGCCTGAACTGGCTGATGTCACTTGAGTTTTGCTCTTTGGGGATGTACACACCATTTGCCGTCATCCACTGGCTGCTGATCTGGTTTCTCCAAGCTGATCACAGCAGCCAGTGGAGCCACTCCAGCACCTTGGGACATTTCTTGTACAGCTGGTAAGGTATTCGGTTTGGCCCTGGTGATGATTTGGCTCTGGCTTTGTCGACCACCTTCTTGATTTCCGCCAACGTTGGAGGCTTGTCATTGAACTGTTCCTCAGGGTTGGTTGGCCACACCAGACCTTGAATGTCGAGTGGTGCTTTGCTCTGTGAGTCAGAGTATGTTTTCCTCAGATGCTGCTCAAGAACTCCTTTGTCCACACTTAGGGTCCCAGATTTTGGCTGCTCAGTGTTCTGGCAAACTGGAAGGGGTCTCCAACTGGAAGGGGTCTCTGAAGAAGCGCTCTTGTGTCTTCGTCTTTTTGCTCTTCCTCTTCCTTGCAGATTCCGCTTTGCTGAGGGCGCTGTGTTTTGCTTTCAGGTCTTTCCAGAGTTTTTCCAAGCCTTGTTTTTCAGCTGGTAGTGCGGTCTTCATTTGCTTCTTGAGGTTTTTCTTTTGGACCCTGATCTTGTCCATCTCTTCTTGGCGTCTGGATTTCTTTGGAGGTGTTTTCTCTTTGGGTACTTTTGCTCCATGGGCGTCTCTACATGTGGCATACACATTGTCCCCATATGTGGCTAGTTTGTGTTCCAGGGTGCTTTTCCCTATCAGTGCTTCGAGTCTTTGGACGATTTTTGCATCCAGTTTCTCCCAATCTTCAGTTTCGTTTGCTCGTGGCAGGTTGAGTTTCAGGCGCCTGGCATCGAGGGCCTGTGCAAATTCCTCATCCGAACCAACAGCGTGGATGTCCTTGGCACTGTGGTTTAAATCCTGGCCTTGGTCTTCCGACGTCTTATCTGCTGATGCAGTGCGCTGCTGCTCATTCAGATGAATCTTCACACATCCCATCTTTGTTCTGTGGATCTTCATGCCACAGGTGGTAGCAAAACGCTTTCCACAGACACATGGATATTCCATTTGGTCCATGTTCATAGTCCGTTTGGGATTTGCAGTCGTGATTGGTTGAGCACCGATGGATTCATCATTCTCTCCCCCTTTCGGTGAATCCTGGGAGCATCTTTTCTTTTTGTACTTAGTAGCCACATGTTGAAGGCAAAGTGGGGAGCCAGCCCACAGAGCCCTTGGTTCTGGTCTTTCCCAGTGTCCTCCGGTCTTGCCCGGACGTCCTCCGGCCTTTTCCCGGAAGCCAGTGGTTTACCCATGCATCAGTAGAAAGAAACTCGTGGAGAGCGTGGCAGCAGAGAGTCCTCAGAAGAGAAGCCCCCTTCAAGCAAGTGTTTCGGCCCTTATCTCCGAAGACTTCTAGAGATTGGGGCAAACTCATACTGGGCCTTTCCAATAACAGACTCAAAAGATGAAACACATGTCTACTGAGATAAAACTTTGAATCTCTCAGGGTCCCCAGCGTATACTGTAGACGTGTGTGCGCTGGTGTGTGTTCATCAGTGGGGTGATGCCAGCATGTTAATTAGAGTGTCCATGGACATCATGAGTGTGCAAGCGTTGGTGTGAGTGTGTGTTGGAGAGAGTAGTGATGTGTGTGTGTGTGTGTGTGTGTGTGTGTGTGTGTGTGTGTGTGTGTGTGTTCATCAGTGGGGTAATGCCAGCGTGTTAATTAGAGTCCACAGACATGTGTGTGGAAGCGTTGGTGTGTGAGTGTATGTGTGTGAGAGAGAGAGAGAGAGAGTGTGTGTGTGTGTGTGTGTGTGTGTGTGTGTGTGTGTGTGTGTGTGTGTGTGTGTGTGTGTGTTTAAGCAAAAAAAAAAGGTAGGTAGGCACTCAAGGTCTGACCAGCGCGTTGGGCTAATGCGTAGGTCAGACATCCGCTGAGTCGTAGCCACGAGACCCTCTTCTTCAATTGTCTCATCTTTGTTGTTAATTCATTTATCCATAAGCTTCAAATCATGCGTAGTGTGGTGTCAAAACTTAGCGGATGTGGTGTAGCGTATATGGACTAGTCCGCACGCAGTTACGCCTCCTTGATGAAACTGAAACTGAAACTAACGATACTCACTGACCAAGCAGACAAAAGGCACACAGACCGGACAGGGCATCTTCCCTGAGAAAGAAGTAGAAAGTTTGCCCATTCACGCCACGCACACACGCATGCACATTTCAAAATTCGTGCTGATCTTGAATCAGAAAGGTGACTGGTATGTCCAGAATCGTCAAACCAGCAGGTCCTGGACCACACTGCTGCCCAGCAGGAGAGCCGAGTGACCAGTAGCCAGGCGCCCGCTGATCCTGAGCTGTCACCCCAGGCCTCCCCAGACTCCATTCAGGAGGAGCGCCTGCGCTTGCAGCTCAGACAGCTGGAGCAGATGGCCGCTCAGAAGATGCAAGAGAGAGAACAGGTGCATTTTATGAAAGTTTGAAGATGAGAGCGTTGTGTTAATGTTTGTGTGTGTTTGTGTCTCTATGTGTGGTGTAGGGTTACATGGGTACCTGATGAATGCATCGTCACAGTCTGTGTTTTTTGTGTAAACGAATAAGCCTGCATGCAGGCACTATCTGGGTTTCACAAGGTGTAAGTTCGTTCTGTATGACCTTTTTCATTGTCGTATATTCTGAGTGAGAGCAGCCCGTTTTGACTAGGATATATCTGAATGGTTTGAAGCTGGGTTAATGAATGTAGGAAAAGCTTTTTACAACCTAATAAAGAGACAAGTAAGGTTTCTCAACAAACAGCATAACAAGAAGCAACGGAAAGGTTAAAGAGAGAGAGAGAGAGAATGACCCGCACCTTACATCTGGACTGTATATTCAGTATTGAGATATGTTGTTATGGCTCCGAGGTAGACCGCTCCTGACTACGAGAGGTCCATGAAACTGACCACAGCAGGGCTGTTTCTTGTCACTTCAGACATCTCTTACTGGAAATTTGAATGCTAACTGTTGCTGTGTATTGAACTTGCATGCATGGTCTCCATGGTAGGTAGGACAACAAGAAGATGCAAAGCATATAAATCTACTCCCGGTTTATCTTGAAAACGCGTGAGGGGAGGGGGGGGGGCTGAAAAACGTCCCAATCAAATATGCGTCATAATGTATGTCGACGTCAAACATGCGTCATAATGTATTCGTCATTCAGATATTCCATAAAGAAGAAAAACTGTTTCGGGCAGTTATAGCCGTCAGTAAAATAAAACATCGGGCATCATCCGTGACCCATAATGAACATGCCTACAAATTTTCAGAAAGATCGGCCCAGAGGTTTTCTCTAGAGCGAGTGGAACACATTTTGACCACGGACAAACAGACACACAAACAGCATTTGTTCGTTCCCATTGTAAAGTACTCCCTGTTCTATAAGAACTTGGAGTATAATAAACAACAGTACATCGTACATGCACGCATAACGTACATGCAAGAGCACGCATACAGAAACGTGCATGTGCAGGAAGAGAGAAATTTTGAATAATACAAACATTTTTCCCTGTATGTATAAAAACAAAATGATTCCAGTAATAGATAACTAGCATCAGTGTATGTTCTTGCAGTTGCTGCTGCAGCACAAGCGTAAAGCGGAGATGCTGACAGAGATGGAGAGTAAGAGAAGACGTGTTTCCGTCAGCTCCACGTGCTCCTCCACAGCTCCTGAAGTCATGGAGACGAGCGGCGCCACTGACCACACACAAGTCTTGGACAGCAAGACAACGTCGGAGATGGCCACGGGCAGTCAGGACAAGAACCGTGGCGACAGAACGAGCTCAACTGACCACACGCAGGCCTCAGACAGCAGGGCAGCGAATAATGCGGTCCAGGGTAGTCCGGACAGAAACCGTAGTGACAGGTCATTTTCTGAACAACTGATAGCTCTTCAGAGGGTGTTGATCAGCGCACTCTCCACCCTGCCTCAAGCACCCAGGGAGGGTAGCGATGGTGCTCCACCCCAGCCTCGGCCTCAGCCTCGTGCGCCAACGGCAGCACCAGTGTCAGCAGCTGATGAGACCGGTCCAGATCCCAGCTCTGGCATTCTGGACCTGTCCTCCTCTGGCAGAAAGGAAAGAAGCTCGTCGACCGATGAACGACGTCCCTTGGTGCAGATGATCAACAAAGCCATCCACATGATCACCAGCAAGCAGGATGAGCAGAACTCTGAAGGAACAACGAGCCAGCCAGAGAAGGAGCAGATGCGCGGAGAAGATGGAGGGTCTATTCGCCCTGCCCATCAGGGGCTCAGAGATTCCAGCTGTCCTCCCTCAAGCTCTTCAGTTTCACCTTCCTTGCCTCACCTGCAGTCTCCTTATACCAGACGTCAGATGCCGCTGAATGAACCTCCTGTGCAAAGTCTTCAGCATACACTTGATAACGCCCCCAAATCAGCTCACTCCCAGCCACCCTTCCAGCCCGCAGGTAGTCTGATTGTGCCGACCATGTCTTCAGCCACTGAAGAGCGACCACCAGACTCAACAGTTTCTGGAGCCTCAAGCCAGAAACGGGGCCAGAAACAAGTCAGAGCAGGGACTAGTGAGAGGCAGGAGGAAAAGGGGGATGATCCTGTTCAGGTGTCTGCAGAAACCAAGAATTCCAGTGTGTCTCCTCAAGGCGGGAATGTCATTGACCTGACCAAGGACAATGAGGATACGGAACTGAGGCCAACTTGGCATGGAAAACGTGGCGCCAAAAGCAAAGGAAGTGGAGATACTTTGAGCAGGTCTTCCAGGACTGGTGACGTTGCCCCATCTTCAGCAGTAAAAGTGTCTCAACCTGTGGCCCCGTCTGGCCGTCGAGGGGTGTCAGCTCCTGTTGTGGAGGTTTTCCCCGAAGTTTCTGGATCCAGGCTAATCTGTCCAGAAAAAGTCATGCCCGAAGGGGGTCTCTTTCCACCTAACAACACGTTGGTTGCCCAAGGCCCTACATTCCATGCTGCTCCGCAGCAGCAACCTGCAAATCCTAGCACAACGCACAGTACTTCCATGGAAGAAAGGAACGCTGTAAACCACGTAAGACCAAGCGGAGAACCGAATCGTCATCATTTCCCTCTATACAGAGAGCAGCAGTCTGGTCAGGCAGATCTCAGACGTGGCTTCCCAGGTTCCTCAGAAAATTGTTTACCACAGATGGCCATGACACGAATGCCAGGGACAGCAGTAATGCCACAAGAGACGCATGCACTGGATGCCCGTCCTCACCGTCCTTATCCAGCAGGGCATCCTGGGGGTGCCCGCTTTCCATCTGCATTGCCCCCACCTCAGGAGCAGAGTCTGGTGCTGAGAAACCCCATGGAGGATACCCACTTGGCAAGGCAATCTTCCAGGATGGCAGCCGTGGTCTCTGATCCTTCAGAATACCTCAACAAAAGCATGCCCCAACCACAGGCACACAAACGTCACCCAGGACAGCCTGGAGCTTCCCACACTTATCAGCAGCAGCAAGAAGCTGCAGCACTTCAGATGCAGCAGCAGCAACACTCGCCTTTCCTTCCATCTCGCCAGCAGCTGCAACAACATTTACAGATTCAGCAACAGCAACATCGACAGCTCCAGCAGCAGCAACAACAACAACAACAACAACAACAACAACAACACATGCAGCAGCAGCCACACCACCAGCCGTTGCCTGCAGGACACCACGTTCCACATGGAGTACCTCCTGGACCGTCAGCCACGCTGTCGCCTACCAGACCTCCTGGCTTCACTCACATGCCTCGAGTGCCCTATTCGGGTGTTCACCCTTCAGTAATGCCAATGTCTCATCTGGGAGTACCATGTTCGGTGTTCCTCATCGTTGTACCTCCAGGAGTAAATCGCTCTGAAGCCCATCTTTCGAATGTGCCTCAGTCTGCAGGAGGGGCTCATTTTGCCCATTTTGGCTTAGGTGGATCGGTTCCTCCGGGAGTGCCAACATCGCATCCTTCTTCATTCTACAGCCAAGGCGTTGGAGGTAGAGCAGGGAGTCTCGTTTCCTCAGCCCAGCAGCAGCTCCAGCCCAGTCATCCATCGCTGGGGCAACACATGAGGTCCTCAGACATAGAGCACAGAGTAAGGAATCCTGCGGTATGTTTTTGTGTATATGAATCTCCAGGTCAGTCTGCCTGTCTGCTCTCCTGTGCGTGGGCAAGGGTTGGTAGGGGAGGGAGGGTTGTCCGTGCAGGGAAAAACATTCGTGAGCAAAATGAGACAGCGACTGTCTTTGATACCTGTCCTTAAGAAGCACCCGTCCTGTTTCATGGTTCTCTTCTTGCGCGTTTCCATGTACTCATATTTTGCAAGTCTAAAGATGATTTCCATTTGTTGAGCAGAACGTCACATACTGTGTTTATTAGTTTGGCTCGTCATCATGTAGGGAAAGACGAGAAAAGCTAAGCCATTGTCTCCAGACACTCATGTGATCTGCGTATTGTTTTTTCGCAGGGGTGAACAAAACTATCAAAATCTCTCTCTCTCTCTCTCTCTCTCTCTCCATCTCTCTCTCTCTCTCTCTCTCTCTCTCTCTCTCTCTCTCTCAAATCGTCGATAGATGAGTGTACCTATGATTGTATTGTAACAAGATTGACGTTTTCTAAGAAACGGTCATTGTGGTGTCATTTGACTTTGAAATCAATGCTGATCATAACTGATGATTTACAGTGTACCATGGTACAGAGTGATGCTCAGAAAAGTTATACCATGAACTCTAGAAGATTTAGGTTATTGTTCTGAAGAGGTGGTGTATTTGGTGGTGTGTGCATGGTAGAGCAGAACAAGCACCACCGAGCTAGCTCGGCAGCAGCGCAATGTCTCTTTTGGTGTGTTGACCACCTGAAATAGATTAAAATAACAGTGATGTGACCGGAAGAAGAAACTGTGGCTGTGTATAGGGGAGGTGGAATGAGCAGTGTGGGGACATTGCCATGTGCAAACACGAACAATGAAACGCGCTAAAGCGCTTTTGCCTGTTGTAAACGTTTGAGTAATGGCAGGTTTTGCGTCAATTTAGTTACAACTTACAGTCAACGGCGACAATCATTGCATTGCACACTGATCTGTGAAATGATTACGTAATGCTGACATTGTAGGAATTACTCAACATTTTAATCTTAAAGTAAGTTAGAATTTGGAATCAACAGTGACAATCATTGCACTCCACACTGACGTGTAAAATAATCACGTAATGCTAACATTGTAGGATTTGCTCACATTTGATCTTACAGCCATTGGTGGCAATCATTGCATCGCACACTGATATGTGGAATGTTCACGTAATGCTTACTTTGTAGGAGATACTGTCCATTTTATCAATATCAAGTTGTATTGATGCAGTTCCTCCAAAAAGATATGTTGCCAAACTTAGAGCAAGGACCAGCGGGAGCAGATATTTCGAACATTGAACTGATGTGTTGCTTTTTGGCAAATCAGGCCACCCAAGCCGGCTGAAAACGGTCAGTGTGTAGAGAGTTTTGTCATTTGCGTCAAAATCCAATATATTAACCCTGGGGCGGGAATCATGGTGAATTCCTAGCTGATTGAAAATCCGACAGTTCCACATCACACAAGAGTATGATCATGTGGATGCAGTCACTATCTTAATGTCTACTCCTGTGAAGGTGTCGGGTTCAAAGTACGTATTTAGTTCAGAAAAGCCGGTTGCAAAAGTTACAGGTGGCGATGAATTCGGCGATGAAAGTGACTGCCTGCAAGCTTACCAATTCCCAGCCGTTTTGATGATGGCATCAGCTTCACCACAAGAATGTATAACATATTTTTTAATACCAGCTTACAAGAAAATAAAACTGACGTCAGTTTGATGGTTGGGATTCCTATCGAACCGCTTGTAACAGATGTCAGAATCATCCCAGATTAGAAGGGCACTAGGGAAAACGTAGAGCTCCGCCAGGGTGAACAGAGCCTAGCTCGGCCATTTTAGTCAGTTCATGGTCTGAAGAAATAACGGTTACGGACGGAAAAAAACGTATTTTCAATATCTTTTTTTCTTAATTAGGTTTTGGATATACGAAACGACAACGTTCTGTATCACGAGAGGGTATTTATCTCCCATGATGATTGTCAGATCGTAGCCATTGAGTGTGGATCCTTACCATGGGTCTACACCAACACTAAATGAATTCGTTCTCGGATCACATTCCACCGTTTCACCAAATGTGGCTAAAATTGGAATATTAGCGAAATACAGACCACAAACCAGCCGACGCATGCGAAAACGTAACGTCATGAATCTCACAGTTCTCTCGCTGTCTCTGTCTGTCTGTCTGTCTGTCTCTCTTCTTCTTCTCTCTCTCTCTCTCCTCTCTCTCTCTCTCTCTCTCTCTCTCTCTCTCTCTCTCTCTGAACATACACATTTCAGACTGTCTTTCCACTTTTCAGCAGATGCAGGCAGGAGTAAGGCCTCCTCCCTATTTCTCCGCCCCTAGGCCGCCCCAGCCCATGGACCCATCCAAGAGGATTCGAGTC
Organism: Conus ventricosus; assembly: GCA_018398815.1. NCBI lineage: Eukaryota > Metazoa > Mollusca > Gastropoda > Neogastropoda > Conidae > Conus > Conus ventricosus. The sequence goes on from CM031619.1 coordinate 49,109,602, forward strand.
ACAGGACCAGGAGGCGCCCCCTTCCCTCCCACATCACAGGCAACCTTCCCCTTACCCTCTGCCCCACACCACCCCCCGTCCCACACCGTCAACCGTACGTCAGCGCTGCCATCACCGAAACAGCAATTGGAGGTGGTGGAGGTATCATCGGCTCAGCAGCCGTCACGACCCATGGCTCCGCAGCCTCATATGAACCAGCAACCGGTGCCCTCCCCACCAGGAAGGAAGAAGAAGGGCATGTGTGAGCAGTGCGGAGCTATGGCGATGTATCTCTGTTCCTTGTGCCGCACAGTTTGGTACTGCAGCCAAGAGTGTCAGGTGGGTGTGTTAGAATGGGGAATGTCTGGTATTGTAGCCAGCAGTGTCCGATGGAGTGAAGGGGAATGTCTGGTATTGTAGGCAGCAGCGTCAGATGGGAGTGAAGGGGAATGTCTGGTATTGTAGCCAGCAGCGTTAGATGGGAGTGAAGGGGCATGTCTGGTATTGTAGCCAGCAGCGTTAGATGGGAGTGAAGGGGAATGTCTGGTATTGTAGCCAGCAGCATCAGATGGGATTGAAGGGGCATGTCTGGTATTGTAGCCAGCAGCGTTAGATGGGATTGAAGGGGCATGTCTGGTATTGTAGCCAGCAGCGTTAGATGGGAGTGAAGGGGAATGTCTGGTATTGTAGCCAGCAGATGTCAGATGGGTATTGTAGGGGGCATGTCTGGTATTGTAGCCAGCAGCGTCAGATGGGAGGGAACGGGAATGTCTGGTATTGTACCCAGCAGCGTTAGATGGGATTGAAGGGAATGTCTGGTATTGTAGCCAGCCGCGTCAGATGGGAATGGAGGGGAATGTCTGGTATTGTAGCCAGCAGCGTCAGATGGGATTGAAGGGGAATGTCTGGTATTGTAGCCAGCAACGTCAGATGGGATTGAAGGGGAATGTCTGGTGCGGTAGCCAACGCTGTCAGATGAGAATGAAGGGGAATGTCTGGTATTGTAGTCAACAGAGCCACATTGAAGTGAAGAGGAATGTCTGGTACTGCAGCCAGCACTATCAGATGGGTGTTAAGAAGAATGTCTGGTACTGTAATCAAGCTCTGTCAGACAAGTATTATGGGAAGTGCCTGGTACTGTAACAACTGTCAAATTGGTGTTAAGGAAATGCCTGGTACTATAACCATTATTGTCAGGTAGGTGTTAAGGGGAAGCACTGTGTTAAGCATTGTCAGAAAGGTGGGTATTAGCGAGAATGCCTAGTACTGTCAGACAGGTGTAAATGGGAATACCTGGGATTGTGGCTAGCACTTTCAGTTTACAGTGAACGGAAATGCCTGGTACCGTAACTAGCACTATTAGACATGTGTAAATGGGAACACCTGGGATTGTAGCTAGCACTGTCAGTTTACAGTGAATGGGAATGCCTGGTACCGTAACTAGTACTGTCAGACAGGTGTAAATGGTGATACCTGGGATTGTAGCCAGCACTGTCAGTTTACAGTGAATGGGAATGCCTGTACCGTAACTAGCACTGTCAGACATGTGTAAATGGGAACACCTGGGATTGTAGCTAGCACTGTCAGTTTACAGTGAACGGGAATGCCTGGTACCGTAACTAGCACTACCAGATGGATGTAAAGGGAAGGTCTGGTAATGTAGTCAGCACTGTAAGATGGTGGTAAATATAATTTCTAATACTTTAACCAACACTGTCGGATGGAAAGGAAGGGGGACATCTGGTACTGTAGCCAGCAAGGTCAGATGGGAACGATGAAAAATGTGAAATACTGTAGCCAGCACTATCAGATGGGAGTGAAGGGATATGTCTGGTACTGTTAGCAGCAGTATTGGATGGGATGAAGGAAATGTCTGGTACTGTAACCAGCACTGTTAGGTTGGAGTAAAGGTGAATGTCCGTTACTGTAACAGCACTACCAGATGGAGTGAAAGAAAAGGTTTGTTACTTTAGGTAGGAGTATCGGACGAGAGTGAAGGAGAACGTTTGTTACTGTATGGCAGTAGTATCAGTTGGGAAGGGAGGGAATGTCTGGTATTGTAACCAGCACTACCAGATGGGAATGAAGGAAATGTCTGTTACTGTAGCCAGCACTACCAGATGGGAGTGAAAGGAAATGCCTGTTATGTAGCCAGCACTACCAGATGGGAGTAAAGGGGAACGTCTGGTACTGTAGCCAGCTCTGTCAGATGGAAGTGAAGGGGAAAGTCTGGCACTGTAGCCAGCAGTTTCAGATGGGTGTTCACAAGAATGTTTAATATCTGCATTGTCGGATGGGAGTGAAGGGACTGTCTGGTATTGAAGCCACAGTTTCAGGTAGATGTTAACAGAGATATGATAACTGTAACCAGCACTGTCAGAAAGCTATGATGGGGAATGCCTGGCACTTGCAGTATCAGGCGGGTTTAAGGGAAATGTATGATACTGCAGTCGACAATGCCAGATAGATATTCATAGGAATGTCTGGTATTACAGCCAGCAGTGTCAGGTAATGGTAAGGGGAATATCTAGCACTGCAGGCAGTGATGACGTGTAAACGTTAAGGGGTAGGCCTGGTAATGCAGCCAGTGTTGTCACATGAATGTTAAAGGCAAGGTCAGGTATCTGCTATGTCAGGTGGATGTTATGGCTAATATATAATGCTGCAGCCGGAAGTGTCAGATAGTGTTAAGGGGAATGCATGGTACTGCAGCCAGAAGTGTCAGATAGTGTTGAGGGGAATATGTGGTACTGCAGCCAGAAGTATCGGATAGTATTGAGGGAATATGTGGTACTGCAGCCAGAAGTATCAGATAGTGTTGAGGGGAATGTGTTGTACTGCAGCCAGAAGTATCAGATAGTGTTGAGGGGAATATGTGGTACTGCAGCCAGAAGTATCAGATAGTATTGAGGGTAATATGTGGTACTGCAGCCAGAAATATCAGATAGTGTTGAGGGGAATGTGTGGTACTGCAGCCAGAAGTATCAGATAGTGTTGAGGGGAATATGTGGTACTGCAGCCAGAAGTATCAGATAGTATTGAGGGGAATATGTGGTACTGCAGCCAGAAGTATCAGATAGTGTTGAGGGAATGTGTGGTACTGCAGCCAGAAGTATCAGATAGTGTTGAGGGGAATATGTGGTACTGCAGCCAGAAGTATCAGATAGTGTTGAGGGGAATATGTGGTACTGCAGCCAGAAGTATCAGATAGTATTGAGGGGAATATGTGGTACTGCAGCCAGAAGTATCAGATAGTATTGAAGGGAATGTGTGGTACTGCAGCCAGAAGTATCAGATAGTGTTGAGGGGAATATGTGGTACTGCAGCCAGAAGTATCAGATAGTATTGAAGGGAATGTGTGGTACTGCAGCCAGAAGTATCAGATAGTGTTAATGTGAATGTCTGGTACTGCAGCCAGAAGTATCGGATAGTATTGAAGAGAGAATGTCTGATACTGCAGCTGGAAGTATCAGATAGTGTTGAGGGGTATATGTGGTACTGCAGCCAGAAGTATCGGATACTATTGAAGGGAAAGTGTGGTACTGCAGCCAGAAGTATCAGATAGTATTGAGGGGAATATGTGGTACTGCAGCTGGAAGTATCAGATAGTATTGAGGGGAATATGTGGTACTGCAGCTGGAAGTATCAGATAGTATTGAGGGAATTTGTGGTACTGCAGCCAGAAGTATCAGATAGTATTGAAGGGAAAGTATGGTACTGCAGCCAGAAGTATCAGATAGTATTGAGGGGAATATGTGATACTGCAGCTGGAAGTATCTGATAGTATTGAGGAGAATATGTGGTACTGCAGCCAGCAGTATCAGATAGTGTTAAGGGGAATGTGTAGTACTGCAGCCAGAAATGTCAGTGTTTAGGGGAATGTATGATACTGCACGCAGAGTTATCAAATAGTGTTAAGGGGAATGTCTGGTACAGCAGCCAGAAGTATGCGATAGTGTTAAGGGGAATGTGTAATACTGTAGCCAAAAGTGTTAGATAGAGTTAAGGGGAATGCATGGTACTGCAGCCAGTAGTGTCAGATGGGTATTTTGGAAGGGGAAAGCAGGCCTGTCTTGCTCCGTGTATCTAGTATATATCGTGTATTAGTGGAAAGGTTACATGGTACATTGGCGTAGCCATGAGTTCCAGACAATGGTTCATTGAAAGCTGGGATTTATTTGGCGCCAGACTTGGGTTGTCTTGCGGCAATGTCGATGACATCAGTGCACTGGGATATGTACGTATAGGTGTTCTAGTGCGGGCAGTATATGTGCATTTGTATGCCTCTGTCTCTTTGGTGTGTCCATGTGTTCTGTGCTAGTGATTTTCTGTTTTTGTCTCTCTCTTTGTCTAGGTCTTTCGCTCTCTCTTTCTTTACTGTTGTTGGCAGTTTTGTGTGTCATTGTGGCTCCTTCACCTGATTTTGATCAAGAAGACGTTACATTTTCTCCCTCGTTAGGACCGAATGCCTTTCAATTCAGATTTGATCCCCACCTTCTTCAAACTTTGACTGGTCAGTTTGCTTGCGAGTTTTGTGTTGTATATTAAATCTGCATTAACATGTTCTCAATCTTCGTTTGTATTTACCCTAGGTTACAGCAACGCTGCAGTCTGTTTTATTTTCCATGGACTAGTTATTTTCTCTCCTTTTTTTTGTCATTCTTCTTGAATTTTCTTTTCCACCCTCTGTTTACTGCCGCTCACTGTTTCTCTGCCATTGTGGTCCATTCCTCTGTCTTTGTTCGCAAATGTCTTGACACTCATGTTTCTGTTATTGCTGTTTATTAATAACATGCAGGCGTTGGAATCTTGCGACTTTTAACGCTGTTTTGTAATCTGATGGCGAAAAAAAATTAAGCAGAATGGCTAGCATTCTGAGCATGAGCACCGCGTAATTGTATTTATCTGAGGCATTTCGGTGCTGAAGCTGATGTATCATGAAGATTTGTAGGTACTGTTTCTACTGTAAAGTCTGTTTTTGTTTTTTCGAAGGGGGTCGAGGGACAGGGGGGGGGGGGGGGGGGGGGGGGGGGCTTTATGGTGAAAGGCCTGAGTCCTAACGCTGGACTGGGCTGTAATAGAACTAAACGTGGATCAGGAGCATGACTTCGGCCAGAAGCTACGTTACATAAATGACAAAAGATCGGTTCTCAAGTCACAGTGTTTGTAATGCTGAAGAGAACAAAGAGCGGGAGGGGAGTGGGGGCACAGATAGTTGTTCAGACAGGTGAATCGTAGACGATACTAGGCGAAACATCACTTTTTTTTATAGGAATTTGGTGTACACGATTGTTGATGACTTCAGAGATGGTGATTTTGACGTGTAGACGGTCACGTAAAGTCTGTGATGCGAAAACTTTTATTGTTCTTTAAAAATTGCCCTTGAAATATTTCCTTTGAAAATTAATATTCGATTTATCCGCTTCCTTCCCCTCCTCGCTGATCTACATTCTTTTGCCCTCCTCTTTTACTGCATTGTTTTTGTATGTGCGCTTAGGTACTTTACGCGTTTGTTTACTGTAAGTGAATTTGCCCGTTATTACTAGTAATCAACATAGATAAATGTAGATGAAAGTGAGTATCATTGTTTATGTGAAGTTTGGTGCGTAGCGCAGACCACGCACACACACACCACACACACACACACACAACACCCCACAACACAACCACAACACACACCACACACACACACACACACATATATATATATATATATATGTATATATATATATATGTATGTACGTAAGTGTGTGTATAATGTGTGTGTGTGTGTATGTACGTATGTATATCCATGTTGTCATTGTAAAGCGCTTGGTGACCAGTGCCTTTGGTTGATTATCGTTCTACAAATTTTCTTTATTATCACTACGATGAAGTGACTTCTTTTACTGATGTTGACGGTTGTTTCTAAGCTGCCAAAAATTAAGTTTTTGTTTAAATATATTTAAATATATCGTAGAAAACAAGTAGCAAACCAAACAATTTGTAATCTGTTGACAGTTTCACTAAGCATTACTGTGTTTGAAAAGTTCAGTATATTTGCCTATGAGTTCCTTTTTTTTAAGTGTCAATTTTAGCAAGTAAGTTTGTTCCTGCAGGAAAAAATCACAAATGTCGGCTACCAACCATTGGATGATGATGGCCAGTTGTGTTCTTTCATTCGCTATGTTCTTTGGGTTTTTGTGCAGAGTACTCACTGGAGGACCCATTCAACTGTATGCAAGCAACCCAAGTCTTGAGACGCACGTGCAGCTGAGCGTGGAGAACGTTTTTGAGAACGGTGCTTCCCATGCGCCTGATGAAATTTTTGTGCCATCAAGACCTGTCGTATCCTCATGACGTCATAATTTTGATACCATCACTAATACAAGCCATTCAATACAGTGCTCAGCCATAGCAATCGCCATTGTTTGATCTCAGTCCACTCGGTCATAGTTTTTTTTTCTTAATTCTTTTTCTACATCTTGCTTTATTGGATTCACTTGATTTGGCACTTGTACAAGTTTGTCATGTGTTGAACAAGTGCACTTGTTTTCATGGACAAAGGGAATGACTTCCATTCCGACCACAGTGAGCTGCCATAATAGAGGGTGCGGAGTCGTATGAGAACATGGGCAGCAAGTACTGTTCCTGTGTTCGCTGTACCATTTTTTGTTACCAACATACATCAGATACCTACAAACCAATCATGGAAATCTGTCGGCCAGCAGAGAGTGGGAGAGATGTGCAAAATCACACGTGGAGTTACAAGTTTGCTGAAAAAGAATTCATTGCTCATCAGTGTTACAGCACACCTTTTTGTTGTTGCTCGTTTGTCTGTTTTTAATTTATTCTTTTTTGGTCTGTTTGGGTTTTTTTTACATGTTCAATATGGAAGACATCACGATTGGAGGAATTCCACATAGAGTCAGCTTCGGGGGTCTATTCGTGGTGATGCACGTAGAAAGTATATATATATATATATATATAATATATGTCTGCCCGCGAGCCCGAACGAGCTGTACATACACAGTATTTCTGGAGGTGCCTTGTTTTTTGTTTGTTTGTTTTTTTAACCGATCTGCCTTTGAAATGCCGACGTCTTAGGCATGTATATATTACTACTACTACAACTGTTTCTATGGCCTTTCAGAAAGGACCAGTAGATCTCCAAAATGCAGTCTTCATAAGGAGATAGTATGTAGTGGGATTTAAATCTAGTATGAACAAAGGAAATTATGTAATGGGGGTGGGGGGCAAACCCATGGGCTTCTTTTTATCGCTTTGTTAAAACTCCGAAGCAGGATTTTTTTTTCTAACCAACATTTTATCTTTTGGCTTTTCAGAGCCTGACACCAGTGTGCAGGGTTACATTTTCCTTTTGTTTTTTTGTTTTTTTTTGTCATCCAATCTACCAGCACACGAGGATCCTCTCTTTTTCTGAAGGTTGGAACGAGGTTTTACGTGTGTGCGAGGTTTTTCTGTGGTCTTTTAATCCTATATTCGCATCTGACGGTGGAAGGAGCTTGCTCAGATATTGACTCTACAGGAAACAACCTTTTCTGAACCAGGCTGTCTCAGATGGGGACGCAGTCTAGGACCCTGAATGGGAAGAACCTTGCCTTCCCACAGTAAAGACCAGCCAGGCCACAAGCAGGTCCGGAATTCCCCTGAAGCCGATGTACCTTGACAACTTGCAGTGAGCGGAGATCCTGACCACTTGCAGTGAGTGGAGAGTGACACTTAAGACGTATTTTACAGTCTGCTCACGAGACGTGCTCTGGCTCGGCTCCAGGGACACTGTCAATCAACAACACGAATTCAGGTCCTGATCGTCAAGGATAGCACTGTTCAGGAAGGGGGTGAGGGTAAAAAGAGACGCTTTATTGGGAGGTTTTACTCTCCCTTTCTGCAGCTTATGAGCAACGACGGGACGACCTTTCGTGTGTGCAGGGTCGTTCATGGTGTTTCATCTGGGCGTCAGCTGCTTCGGACTTTGTTGATTGCGTATGTGTGTGGGTTTGTTTGTTTTTCATGTAATGAACGTAAGACTAAATTCATGTGAATTTTTTTTTGGGGGGTATGTACTTGTTCTTCAACATCTTTAACGTTATCTTGGTCGAGAAACGTACGAAGTGTGTGCATGTGCACTTTGTATGTGTGATTGTGATCATTTTTAAGAGTTTGGCTAGTGAAGAGAAATTGATGGAAGATCACTAATTATGGTGAAAGTAGTAACAATTATATACTAACGTGTCCTTTTCTGTTCTGTTTCTATTCAGTGGTTTGAATTGGCTGTTGATTTGGTTTTGATTTTGTCTTCATTTCGTTTATGATAAGATATATGATGTAAATGAAGGAAATATTTAGATGAAAATAATAGAAATAAGTTGAATTATACTGATAACAAACTTTGCTCCTGTACATACATAGTCCATACGTTCGTACATGCAGTAACAGAATGATTGAATTCAGGTTACTGTTTGTCAGATACACATTCTCTCACTCTCTCTCTCTCTCTCTCTCTCTCTCTCTCTCTCTCTCTCTCTCTCTCTCTCTCTCTCTCTGTTTCCTTGTAGCATGTACACACCATGATCAAGATGCGTGCACATGTGTGCATTCACCTGCACGCGGGCACACTCCGCTCACTAAACTCTGTACATTCGAAATCGACATGTTCGTATGTCCTCTGACAAAATATGTTGGATGTATTTCTGAAGCACATTCCTGTTAATGAATATGTTGTTGTTGTCAGTGGGATTTTTCCGACATGTTGACCAGATTATAGTGACGACTGTGCTTTAATAATAATGAAAGCGATAACGCCTTTAACCGTATACTCATTGTCAACAAATACAGAGATGACGAGCAAAAATCGTCGAAAAGTAGGAATTGTAATTGTGAATAGTTGGCCACAGAGTACTTTGACCAATGGCTTGAAAGTCAAGGTTTTCGCAGAATTGTAGTTTTCGTTTTGTTTTGCGCCGGATTTGTTCTGCTTGATTAGTGTTTTAAAAATGGACATAACAAGAACAGTGAAAATGAACAGAAACGCATGTGGATGCGCCCAGTACCTCTCGTATCTTATTGTCTTGTAATTTTAGGAAACAAATGAACTGGGTGCTCTTGGATGCAGACAAACTCCGTTTCTATCTCACTAATGTAACTGTTTCACGCACTGTCACGTGCGCATGCCCGTAGTCACATTCACTTGCGCAATTCTAAAAGTCTGGCACTTTCTCCCATAAGCAATGACGCGGCTGTACTTTAGAAACACCCATATATACAAGCATGCGAGAAAAGATCTACATGTAACACATCTAAAGTAGTTGCACGTGCTCAGTTACGCTGTGGCCATCACTATGTATTTTTGTATTACCGTTTGGACGTTAACAGCAAACAGGATCTATTTTGAATCTCAGTATTTATTATTACATGTACGTTGTTTTCCACTGTTTTGTCATATGACACAAAGTATGATGTTTGTGAGGAGGCTTTTCAACTATTTGTGCAATACAAATCCTTTTTGCAGTTACCAGAATGGATTCATACCCTGTCTGTTCAAGGATAACGAACATAGATGGAATTGTCGGCAGTCTTCACCCCGGGTACTCGTCTGCTTGAAGTACGAAAAAGCAGCTTTCTTAAACCAGCATACCCGAGTGTACATGCAAGTTGGAGAAACATATTTTGAAGTATTTCAAGCAGAAGAGCACCAGGTCAGTGTGGATGTTGCCGATGTTTCCTCTAATCAGAAATCAAAATGATAGAACAGGGTTAAAGGAAACGTCATTTTTGCTTCAATTCATGCATCAAAATATGGTTCAGTAACTTTGTTTCTATTCGGTGTGAGATTTTTGTTTATTTTTATTCTCAAATGTAGCAAAAAATTTTGAAATATTACTTCGATGTTTAAATGGATTTTGAAATAAGCCATTAAAACGTTTGTGTGTGGGTGTCAAAGAACAGCAACGTTTTTACAAATAATTCGTTGGTAACACTAAATGATGTTATCGATACTATGAGAGGCTCAATCTAATTTTGAAACGGACTTTTCTTCTATGTATAATGGATTCTACAGAGCTGATTGTAATAGTGATTTTAGTTGCCATCGACACATGAAGTCGCACTTTACGCAGAAAGTATTTTCGTTCGCAATTTCAGATTTCCTGTATTTGTCCCCAACAAAAGATCACTGAGATTATTGTATATATCATCATATTGGAAACGTTTGGTAATGCAAACAGGAACTGTGCTGCCTTCGTGTGCTGTAAAAAAAACATGCTTAAGTTTTGTGCGCATGAGAATTGTGTTTGATATGAGGTACAAGATGTTGAATTAAAGCTGATGTCACAGGAGTGTCGTAGCGAGCATCCATTTCGACAGTTCGATCAACGGCAACGCTGCAGTTCTTGAAAGAGAGTTTCCTGTTGGTCCTTCAACAAATCCTAAACAGGATCACTGGCTGTAGCTGCCGTTGTGTCATAGAGTGGTACTCGATACGCCTGTTGTGTACTTAGATCGTGGAGTCGCCCGTGCCCAGCACCACGTGACCTGACTGCGCCAGACCATCTCACAGCCTTCATGTGCATGGTTAAAACAGTTCATAGCCTTCACAACCCATCGGACAGCAACAGCCATTCCCCAAGACTGGATTGGTAAAGGATGGATGCCTATCTCCTGTACAGCTTCCATTGTGGGCGTGGCTGTAAACGACACGAATTGATAGTATGAGTATCCTAAAGACAACCACACCAGCCAGCTGCCGTGTGCTTCATAGATGAGAAGAACTAGTGTCCAGTTATGTATGCCTAGGTCCATTTGCTACATGCTTGCTTGTGAAACATAGGCTTGGATCCAGCGCGCGGTGAGACAGCAGGGTTTGAACACAGAGGGTAACACTATCGTGGATGCATGTTCAATCAGCATAATAACTCGTTTCAAATCACGTTCCGGACATGTAAACACAAAACATGTATTGACCAGTCTCATTGAATGCATGTGGTCCATTTTGTGTTTTCTGACAAATGAGATTCAGGTGTCAGTTGAGCCATTTTGTGAATTGTGCAAAATTTCTGTATTGTTAGTATAAGACATATATCTATACAAGTCGCAGGCGCATTAGATTCAGATGCTTACCACTGTCCTTGTGATGTCTTGGACACTAAGTCCTGATGTATTCTGAGTGAAAAGAAAAGGGCATGAAAGAGAAAGCATACTGGAATTTTGTTTAAATACATCCATTATTTAATTTTGTTTAAATTAATCTTATTTCTTCCACAGAAGCACAGTATAGATGTTCACTGTAGAATGTCATCTGAGCCACCATTGAGGAAGGGTGCATTACGACGTCCACATACTCTTGGACAGTATTTCTTTTGACCATAAAAACAGTGTCAATAGATAAATCTCACAACCTCGCGTCTGTTAGCAACACAACTTTTTTTAATCCAGTGCAAAATGGCTACCGGACATTTGACTGAGCATACCACTTCACGAATGTCTGCAGAATTCAGCATGTCTGGATTGTAACGCTGACCTGTTCCTTCAGATTCACGTTGGCCTGCTGACGTGAAGCCTTTGTGTGTTGTTTGATATGGAATATGTACAGTCTTTTGCAGCTCAACTGGGCATGCGAGTGCCTGGAAATGGGACAGTTCAAGGTAAGGGGAAACAACACAGATTAAGATACATGCAAAGTAGGTCGTCTCCTCGTTTGTGAACGCTTGAAATCCAAGATTTGGTTTCCATTTCTTAGTGACAAGGATGTGATTATCATTGCAAAGACGATTTACAACAACAACAACAACAACAAACAAAATTTTTTTAATCTTCATAGTGATCACGTTGAGATACCATGACGGTGTCTTGCACAGTGAAGGATCTCGACAGTCTCTCTCTTTGGTCATGTGCTGTAAAGTAATTAGCTGTAAAAGCTGCATTCTACCTACATGCAGCGTCGTTTCCTTTTTTGTCACTTTAAAAAGCCGGTAGCTGAATAGTTGCATGTGCTGAAGTTCCACTGCAGGACAGTTGGTGACACGTCCTCTACGGTTCTTGTCCAAAACTCGTTTTTTGAGCACGTTTCGACAGCATTTATGGACATGTCCCACAACATGATTTCTCCAAACTTAAAAGGATGACGGGGTTTTTGCCACTGTGCCCCGTGTCACACAGACCTCTTGAATGCTAAAATGAATGTTCGCTACTGGTCATCGCACGAACCCAAGGTTTAGCTTCAGACTGCAGATGTTTTCCTTGGGAAAGGGCAGAGGGAGGAGAGTCAGACGTAGGTAACGAATGGACCTGCGGACAGCACATGCATTATACTTTATCTCCATTCCTGTGGAAATTACTCTGATTTGTAAAGCACATTTACGATTGGCATCATGCAGTTGGCTTCCAAAATGTTCAGTAAGCCAACGGGTCTACCCACATTTCTATATTGTAACTGTGTGAATACCAACAGGTATTCGTATAAATACATCAACATCTTGACAGCGACGGCCTGGAATTAGCACTACTATGACAGGACATACACAAACACGTGGTTTAATGCTTTTATGAAAAGGAAGGATAACAAAAATATGCTATTAGCTTTGTCATGTTTTCCATTACTTTCACATGTTTTGCCAAACCTCATACTCTGGATTGAAAGAATGAATATAAGCTGACTGACGCTGAAAACTTTCAGAGTTCTTCTCAGAGTGTTGGTACTGTGTATACTGTATTCCCTGTCATAAGAAGTCAGTGCGTACCAGTGATTGGGGTTAGCTTTCTTTAAGCACAAACAAGAACTGGAGGATAGCAGATATCTTTGACGTGCGCAAGCAAAACAGATTTTCCATTCTTTGCTTAGCTCCTAGACTACTGCTTAGTCAGTGAGCAGCAAAATACAAGCTGCCCCCCCCCCCCCCCCCCCCCCAAAGCTCTATAGCTTATGTCCAGACTGTATTAAACAAACGTAAGCTGTTTTCTTTTCCCGCTTTTTGTTCTTATTTCCAGACTATTACAGTGTCAACAAGTGGAAATACTATGTTCCTGCATTTAGTACTTATTTCTTAACTGTATCATAGTGTCATCAAGCAGCAAAATTTTCTGTTTTCCCCCGCACTTGCTGCCCATTTTCAGATTGTTTCATTGTATTTTGCTGCACTTTGTAGTTAATTTAGTGACTGTATGGTGTCACCATGCTGCAAAACACTGGCTGGGTTTTCCCACACATTGTAGATAACTCCAAACATTGATAATGTGGCCATACAAAACACAAGCTGTGTTCAGACTGTATTATAGTGTCATCGAGAATTTCGCTGAACTGTGTAGCTCACTTCAGAATGTTAAAGTGTGATCCTAAATCGAGCTGCAAAATACCGTTTGTGTTATCGATCAACAAAACATAGCTCATATTCCACATCCAAGATGTGCCAGATTTCACATACAAGTTCTGAATTTTTTACTTTGATTGCATCCGAATAGACGGAGGTTATCTCGATTTAAACTGGTAACCTGTCGAAAGCAAACGTGTACAGTTTTATGTATATGTGGTTTGCTTTTGTATTATCAGTTAGAAACAAAAGTCCCAACATTTTCATCGTTTTTTTTTATGCTTGTGGATGTAAGAAAGGAAGTCCCATAGTGATGTCTCTTTCACGTGTACATGATTATTGCGTCTTTTTCTTCGTGTGTGGAATTCAACATAAATGTGGTACTCGTCTAGAATAAAACACTGTGCCTCTTGAATCTGGCTTGAAGTTGTGTGAATCCTTGATTGTCTGCCTGACACTGATGGTGCTCGGCCTCAATATTTATACATCAACTGCTGCTAACCTGTCCTTTGACGAAAAACGATCTACTCTCACAGTTTCCGTTATTCAGTGCCTCTCCTGTCTGAGATGTTTGCAGATCAGCAAGGAATACCTCAGCTATTGTACCCGACTTAGCAGACATGCCAGACACGGTGAAGACCAGTTGGTGTGAGAAAAACTAGGCTTTAGCTCCATGCACACCGGGGATTTATGAAGGTTTTCCAAGAGGAACCGTCACAAGCTTATACGACAGCACGAGCAGGACCGTATTGTGTCGGCTTTTTGTCATAGGTTGTCCATATTCAGTTCAAGTGTCACGTGTACGTTGAACTCCACTTACTTTGGGCTCTCGGCAGAAAAGCGGCTGCCCGAGTGAGGTGCAAGTGAAATTATGTGGACGCGTTGTTAGTACGTCTTACAAGTTTTGCCGTAACTTCTCATACAGTGAGAGGCTTGCAGACATGCTGCAATCAGAGGGGCTGGGATTACTCCTAGGTCTGAATTGCAAAGAGGACATAAAGACTGATTTCAGACCATGTTTGTGTCACTACAACATTCCTTCGTTTTTGTCCCGTGATAGGTAACTTGGCTTTTTCTTAACATATTTTTGTCTGGCTGACACGGGTTTGATTCATGTCGGCCTTATTTAATACCCTGCTGACTTCAGACCTAAAAGGCACTTGGCTGCCTAATTCGACGTTGTATTTGTTGTTTGTGCCTGTAACAAATCAACTGTCATTCCAGATACAGTCCTGTAACACTCTTCACATCGGCCCCCGTTCCAGATCATATCATTTTCATAAATGATTGTATACATTTCGTTGAAAATGGGTAAAGGTTCACGAGACTGAAAGAGAAAATGTGGCATTGTAGGTCCAGGAGCCGCTGCTTCTGGCCAGTATAATGGGAGGAGTAAAGTTTGGAAATGATGCTTGCTTTTAACAAATGTTAATTTAATGTACTTTTGTGTGTGAGCTTTGCTTCTAACGAATTTTAATTTAACATAGTTTTGTGCGTGAATTGTTTTGGTCGACGATGTTTAATGGCAATAGCTGATTGATCTCTTTTGATTTTAACTTGGGGGGTGGGGGGGGGGGTAAATAGTATTTTAGACATGGTGTATTCAATTACTCGGTTTTGTGTTTTATTTCTTCTTTGTGACTTGATTAGAGGTTTATATGATTTGTCATTCTTCTTTGTGAATTAGGGGGTTCTGTGATTTGTATGTTATATAAAGAACGGGGCGTCATTGAACAGGAAATCCTCTTTGGTTGTCCCATGTTCCTGTGCTGTCAGTGGCATCACACCCACTTTCCTCATAGCCGCACCCCGTTGCACACCCACACCGAAGTAACCAGCCCTAGCGCCCAGCAGTGCACAAGGTGTCCCAGCTGGGTCGTCTGAGAGCACCTACATAAGCATCACTACTGAATACGTAGGGCATTGTTGATAACGGCTGTGGCGCAGGACACGACCTGCAAAACTCCCAACTGTCTTCAATAATGGAACGTGGTGTGAAATGAACGGAGACATCTGCAGTGTTGGGGAAATTCAAGCAACACTCGGAAATGGATGAAACGACCGTGTGGTCCGAGTCTTTCCATTCGATCCCATAGCACAATCCACCTTGTTCGTAAGAGATTGTCAGGATGGATGTTCCTGTTACCTTTCCCGAGCTTGGAACCCTCGATTGTCCGGTGCTCTGTTCGCAGTTATATGTATTGCATCATGGCACGTGGTCGCCCTGAAAGTGTTTGAGATCACTGCAAGAACGTACACTGGGAGTGGGGTACCCAATCATTGCAGCCAGTTAAGAGAGTCAGGGTGTGGGATTATTTTGTACTTGCTACTGGGAAAGGAAACTTTGATTGTTGTGATGGTGATGTGTGTACATTGTTGTGATGATGACGTGTGAATGTGTGCATGCGCATGCGCTGTTCTTTTCACATATGAGTGAGAGAGGATTATCGCAGCAGAGAAATTATGTGACGGATGAGGACAAGTCGCGAACTTGGAAACAGCAGATCATAATTACAGCTCAAAACGAGATGCTGTTGTGGTCTAAGTTATGAAATCCAAACATATATTGACAAATCGATCAGTAACTGTTGTTTTGAATTCTCCTAGCTCTCAAATTCTCGCCATATTTACTGTTTTTGTTTCATCCTGCTACCCACAGCAGACTTCGTTGAGAAAAGATAACACAAAGAAGTGGGAAAATGGAAGAAAATCTAGGGACATGCATACGATGGCTTCAAATACCTTAAACTGGCCGACCAGTGAAGCCTTAAGCCATTTGAAAATGATACTGCTTACCTGGAAAAATGAATGGTGGTAATCATAGAGCACCTTGTAATAGATACAATGGTGGTAATCATAGAGCACCTTGTAATAGATACATAAGTTGTTACAGGTCCCCTGCAGACTTCTATCACATGGGGGAAGGGGGTGGGGGCAAGAAACCAGTCTTGAAGAAAAAGAAAACGATAATAAGGACAGTTTAACTGTTTGCAAAACATATACATCAAATTTATAGCGCTATGATATATCTATTTGACACCCTTAAAGCAGCTGTTACTAGTCTATGTTAATGGCACTTGGCTCCTGACTCCGCTTAATTAAAAATAGGTAAATGCCACAATAAAAAAACTATATTCTAAAAGAATGGGCAATACACCCACCAGTATGAATACCTACGTCCTCACTGGCTAGTGTCTACTCCACCACCAAGTCGCCAGATTACAATGAAAATGCTGTCACGTTGTGCATTGTAATACGAGAGAAAGAAGTGAGGGACTTCCTGGAAGGAAGGCAGAAGAAGGGCTACAAAGGCAAAGAGAACAGCAGACGGCAGTTGAGAAAGATAAAGAACTAAGACAGAGTCGAAGAGAGTAACAGGAAAGTTGAAATTTGTAATGTGAGTTTTCAGAGGGCAGAAAAATTAGCTTGTACTCAAAGAACCCCAAGGGAGAGAGAGAGAGGGAGGGTGCTGAGCTGTTATGAATAATACGTGAATGAGAATGACAATTAACATTATCCTATTACTGATAACAGTAGTAAAGTGCATTTTTCAAGCATTTAATCATACATGCATGCTACGTGTGCAAACACAACTTGCTTGTTTACATGCATAGACACTCCAGAATCGTCTGTGGTAAGTGTAGCGAGGATGATGGTGGGCAGCTCAGAAAGGACGATTCAAGATAACGGAAATGAAAGTCAGTGAATGCGTGTGTCCTGGAAGGGAAATGCTTTGAATTTGATCTCAGAAAAGGTATGGCTGGGAACTGATCATGATTGTCTTTTACATTTGTGTTGGTGAATGGGTTTCTTTCCTTTGTGTGTCCTGGTGGTGATTTGTTGTTTTCCCCCGTCTCGCCTCCAGTACTGTGTTAGTGACATTATTCCCATCCCGTTCTTTTCGGCGCCCCCACATACAGGTAGGATCAGGTTCGTCTTGACGCAGCCTTAATACCGACAACCCACAGGGAGTTATCAGTTTGAGTTCAGGATGAAATCAACCCTCCAGAGAGCCCTGCACTCTACTGCACTTTGTTGTTGTCATTGGTGTATGTTTTGGTCCAACAAAGGCAGGACACAATCTCCGAGCTTTCATCCCCTCCCCCATCTAATGACGACAGTAATTGTATAGTGACGAAGCATCGGTGTGAGGCATGGTAAGTGGTGTTCAGCACACGTGGATCAGAACAGGCATCATTGTACATCAGCGAAGTGATCTACAGCAGTGCACCGTCTCCTCTGGTTGGGCGCTTCACGACGACCTGATGTTGACCGTGTGGTGCTGAAGCTGCGATAGGACAGACTCGGTGTGGCTGTGGATGGGGGAGCCGGTATTAACGGCATTGGAGTAGTGCAACTGACGGGCAGAGGTAATAAAAAAAATGAAGATATCTTTAAATGCAAGTTATTAATTATGTGATGAGTGTTTCTCTCTCTCTCTCTCTCTCTCTCTCTCTCTCTTCTCTCTCTCTCTCCTCTCTCTCTCTCTCTCTCTCGTGTGCAACGTTGTGTAAAAGCTATAGTGGCGGAGGTATGTATGTGTGGAGCAAGGGTGGGTGGGTAGCGGGACTCTGGGGTTTTTGATGGTTTTGATTATATGACACATGAACATCATCCCGTTCAAAATCCATGTATTCTGTTCTTCATCCAAAATCTCACAAGCAGCAATCCTTCGTCGCCATTCCCACCCCTCCTCCCCCTTCCCCTCCGCTCCGCTACCCCCCCCCCCCCCCCCCCCCCAGCTCCTCTATCCACCCTTATCCACCCCAGTCCTGGCTACCCCCAGATTTTCCACTTTCCTGTCCCTTCATCCATTTCAATCAATCAGGTCGAGTGTGGTTCTACGGGAGTTGGTTTTGACGCATGAATGAACAAAATGTTTGGATTACTGATGGTGCTATGGGCCGCTGAGCAGTTCTTAGCCGTGGGAATAGCGTTGTCTCTCTCCTTTTGATTGACATCCGTTCTGCGTCACTGTCCACTTACTCCTCTTGTCGTGACAGATTTTCGCGTGTACAGTAGACTTTTTTGTATCATCATTGCCATAATACATTCGTATCTACGATGTTACAAAATATTACTTCGGAAATAAACTGCGTTTGATTTGTTTTGTGGTATTTACGGTCGGTCGTTTGTTTCTCTCTCTCTCTCTCTCTCCTCTCTTCTCCTCCTCTCTCTTTCTTCTCTCTCTCTCTCTCTCTCTCTCTCTCTCTCTCTCTCTGCTTCTCTCTCTGTGAATGATGTCCGAGAAAACACCTTATGTTGATCTGTGCAGTAATCGGGATCTGTAAAGCACACACACAACACACACACACACACAACACACACACACACACACACACACATTTCAGATTCACGCACGACGTTTTCACACAATTGTTGGCAGTTTGATATGGGCGGTAACTGGTGAACAGATGTCATTCGGTTGAGGTCTCCACTTAATTAACAGACACAGCCGTCAGCAGGTTTGCTTCCTTCACACGTAAGCCGACTACTGCTGTTCTGCACAACAGTGAGGATAGTATTCTTTCTGCCCCATTAAAACTCCTAATGGTTACTGTTAGTCAATTAACTGTGGATATTTTACAGTTCCGTCGATCATGTGGTTGTACGCTATGTACAGCTTTGAGTCTTGAAATGAAATTGGCGTGTAAGAAAACGATCTTCCACAATTAATGGAGAGCAGCGGGTGTAAAAAAAAAACTCTCCTTACGTTGATCACCTTGGCACAAGGTATTAAGGGGTCTGCAGTAAGATGCTTATTCCTGACGTGATTTAAACTCTGCAGTAAGATGCTTATTCCTGACGTGATTTGAAACTCCCATGTATAGTGCTCGGTTGTTCATCACACAGAACACAAGTTAAACATAAATTTCGGTCCCCTACGATATAAAGCATGGTGTCGTCAGCAACCGACTGATTTTGAATTCAGTGTCTCACCCCGAATAATTCACTATATTTTCCCTATGTTGCTTGCAAGAATATCGGTGCACAGCACGAATAGATAAGGAGAACTTGAATCTCCTTGTGACAACCCATCTCAACTTTGAAACCCGTGGCTTCTTCGCCATTTGCTGCTGCATTGACTTTGATATCTTTTTAAAAAGCAAATGCAGATATCCATTTGTACATTTCTTCTCCAAATGCAAACGTTTCAAGGGTTTCGTGCATGTATGCGTAGCTGATTGTGTCAAACGCTTTTTTTTTTTTTTGATTGTGTCAAACGTGTTTTTTTTTATTTCAATAGAAACTAGCTGACTGGGCATTTTCTTTCCTTCTCTTTCCAATGCTGCATAATGTCACAAACTGTTCTAATGCTGTCTTCAAAGTGCCTTGCAGGTACACACCCAGTTCATGTTGGTAAAACAGTTTTAACTTTGTTAGCCAAGTGTGCAAACTGATCTAGTTTTGTAAACCTATTTGCTAGTGTTATTATTATCCAGTTGTTAAGATACTGTATAGGCTTGTGCTTTGTTGATGATTTTGACTTCGTCTTTTACCTGATGGATCCTTTACCTTTCACAGGTCCTTCATTTGTTTTGCCCAGCTATTTGGGTGTCTGAGGAAGATATGGATGCTAAATCCGTAGACCAGCAAGCTCTGACATGCACACCACACACACACTCACACACACACTACACACACACACCACACACACACACACACAGCACGCACGCACGCACGCACGCACGCACGCACCACACACACTCGTCTAATATCACTAATGTGGAAAGACGTTAAATTGAAGACAACAACAACACACACACCACACACACACACACACACACACACACACACACACACACACAGAGGCGCCACCATGTACTGTCTGTGAGCAAAATACCACAGATCTCTTTCTCAGAACTACCTTGACCCTGAATTGAGCCTAGCTTTCAGCTCGTGTACTCTAGCAAGAGTAGTACGCAACCAGCCGCAATTGATGATGGCAGCCGCGTGGTGTGACAAGAAGTCAGCTCTTGATGGTGACAGCTGAAGGATGCCATAAGGTAAGGAAGAATTGGTAAGTGGTGACAGGTGTAGGATGACAAAAACTCATGAAGCTTGGTGAATGATGACAGGCGTAGGATGACAGGTAAGGAGGACTTTGATGGAAGTTGACAAATGACAGAAACTAATGGCGGATGATGACAAGTATAGGGTGACAGGTGGTGAAGATAAAAGAAGCATGGTCAAGAAGTGATGAACACATGCTGTTGGTAAGCGTTCTGGTCCCTTGTGGACGGGAAACGTTACACATGAGAGGCTCTTTGCAGTACCAGCTCAACCGTGTTCTGTAGCTCAAAAAAACCTTGCAGTTCACCGCACGTGATCATTCCCTTTGGCAGGTAGAAGGCTGTACGGAAAGACTTCATGAACCAGTTTATGGACACTTGAATGGGCTGGGACATCCAGTGTATTCTGTGAGCCAAACAAAGGTGCTTCGTGATTCCTGTCTTTGGTGATGAGAAAAGAGTGCTTCGTGATTCTGTCTTTGGTGATGAAGAAAAGAGGTGCTTCGTGATCCTGTCTTTGGTGATGAAAAAAGAGGTGCTTCGTGATTCCTGTCTTTGGTGATGAAGAAAAGAGGTGCTTCGTGATTCCTGTCTTTGGTGATGAAGAAAAAGGTGCTTCGTGATTCCTGTCTTTGGTGATGAAGAAAAAGGTGCTTCGTGATTCCTGTCTTTGGTGATGAAAAAAAAAGGTGCTTCGTGATTCCTGTCTTGGTGATGAAGAAAAAAGGTGCTTCGTGATTCCTGTCTTTGGTGATGAAGAAAAGAGGTGCTTCGTGATTCGTGTCTTCGGTGATGAAGAAAAGAGTTCTAGTGTTATGTCACACGAACGTTGCACCACAATATATCGTGCCGAAATGAGTGTGCAGCACGGAGCTTCCCGCTTGACATACCTTAGTAAGAAACGGCTTTCGAAGCTGTTTAAGCCTGAACCCGTTTCAAGGCGTGCTTCAGAGAAATAAATGTCTTGCATTTTGTATCATCAGCTAATGAACGGTGCTGCTACTAGACACGTGACTATGCCTCGCCTGACAACCAAGGCCCGCTTCTAACTCTCAACATGATAAACTTCTGTTTGAGACCCATTCATTCCATCACCACTCAATTTGAAGGTGTGAAAGATGCAAGCGTCAAAAATGACGGAGCTTGGTGAAGGATGACAGATCTCGACGATAACGTTGTGCGCCATTCGAACTGCCCATGGTGCAGTGCAACGGTTCACGCGTGTGACCCTCTGCTGTAGGTGTTTCATCGTGTGACATACGTTAAAAGAAACAGCTTTGAAGTGTTCATTGCTCGAAATTGTGTGGGCTTCTTTGCATGCAATGGTGACATCAACGGGAAAGAGTGTCGTTTGGCACAGACCTTAGCAACCGCTTGAAGTTGTGAAACAGAAAATACGAAAGATTTTTGTTTACTTAAATACGTAAATACTGCGAATTAAGGAAATAGCCTTAAAGGCGCTTTGCCTCCTTTTAGGTCTCCCCAAAGAAGATAGAGAGAGAGAGAGAGAGGTGTGTGTGTGTGTGTGTGTGTGTGCGTGTGTGTGTGCACCGAAAACCATTCATTGCCGTTTTGCCCTCGGAAGAGTTCAGGTTGGTTACCACCGTTGCCAACTGTGGAAAGAAACGCCACTCACATTTTTTCTCAAGAACAAAATAAATGCATCACATCTGACCTATGTAAAGAAGGTCAGCGTGTCTTGGATTTTCAATGTTGTAACATCAGCAGATACTTCTCATACCTTGGTGGTGGTGTGGTGGTGGTGGTAAAATGATACAGAAACATACGAGATGTCAAATGTGTATATCGCTAGGAAATTTTCCATTTCCGTGAAAATAATATAGATTTCCCACCCGAAAAACAGTAACTTAAGTGTCCTTATTGCAGTGAAAATCATGTGACAGTTTTCTTTCTGAACAGGTCCAGGATCGGCTCTGGATCCTGACTTTTAGCAGGGATCTTCTGGGAAATTTTATGACTTCGTCTTTTGACCACCTTCAATCTTTCTACCGACTTCTATTATAACCGGTGCTGCAGTTTTGGCATGTTTAGCTGACAGACAAAGGTAACCAACGGACACGGATCAAATCATATTCACCTCCACAGACAAAGGTAACCAACGGACACGGATCAAATCATATTCACCTCCTTGACTGAGATAATAATAATGATGAAACAATAGTAATAAATACTGATAATAATAATAACAATAATAATAACGGTGATGACAATAATAGTAATTGATAATGATAATAATAACGACAACAACAATGATAATGATTGTAATAATAGCTCAGGTGTTTAGAGCTCAAAGCTCTTAAACTATTTGAGTCAGGAACAGCGGAAGTCCTTGCTGCACGTTATATACGCCTCTTTGGAGTGCGTATTTTTACGTGAAGCCTTACGGTGTGCCATGCCCCCAGTGCTTTCTCCTCGTGACGACGCATTCAGCACTGAATACCTTGATACCGAGTGTT
Organism: Conus ventricosus; assembly: GCA_018398815.1. Taxonomy (NCBI): domain Eukaryota; kingdom Metazoa; phylum Mollusca; class Gastropoda; order Neogastropoda; family Conidae; genus Conus; species Conus ventricosus. The sequence goes on from CM031619.1 coordinate 49,132,375, forward strand.
CGGATTTACATGATGTGACACGTGCTGTTCCCGACAACACGAAGATGTGTTACGTGATGTTTCACAAGAACGCCAATTTCTTGTTCATATTCTACGGCTGTTTTTAACTGAAAACTACTCATAAAGTGGTCTCCTCTCTCTCTCTCTCTTCTCTCTCTCTCTCTCTCTCTCTCTCTCTCTCTCTCTCTGTGTTTAGCCATGATTTATGATTAAGTTTGCACAGGTTTGTTGACGGTTCTGACATGCCTTCAGCGGTTGGCCAGAACATAGATTAAAACCTGAATAAAGCATATGATCATACATTATGATGTCTGCGTTGTTCAAGATCTAGAGAGAGAGAGAGAGAGAGAGAGAGAGTTTTATCACAATTCAAGGAAAATCTTGCACTCGTTGCCCCTACATGTGAATTGGCCAACGCAAGGGGACTCAACTCGCACGAAGACGAATACAAAATGTTGTATTGTGGTTGCGCTCTTCATAGCCTATTCGAAAGAGGACGGTTGGAAAACGGACTGTGAGATCGTGACTGTAAACGCAGCGAAATGACAACAGACGGAACAAAATCAAGCCCCGAGCTCTGTTGCACAAATCGCTTTCGGCAGTTAAACAATCGGCTGGGCATTCTCAACAGCGTGTCATGCAACGGGGACATAGGTTTCCCGATCGTGGAGTTCATTACCCTGATGGGATTTGTCTACCATTTCCAGTGTACAATATTTGCAGCGAGTCCTCTACACTACTGGCTGCAGAGTCATAACATACCCCGACGAGGCCTTCTTTGTTTTTTGGGGGAACATGATGACCATTGTCCGAGTTGACTCCCACCATTATAAACAGGTGACCAACACAGTGCATTTCTTTTCTCAACGTCTATGGGGATGTCTCAAATCTCGCTGCCAGTGTTTCTAGACACAGCCTTCGTTGTCGCCGTGCTCTGACTTGCCAGTCGGCGCAGTTTTCTTCCATATATATATCCTGCTGTTCCTTTGAGGTAAGATTTCATTTTCGCACCCCCGTACGTACCTCGTCATATTTTACAGCTCGATGTTCCCACACACTCACCCCTATTCTTACGCCTCCACTTCCCGTGTCTATCTTTTCATTGCAGACGACAGTCACTGCTGATTGAGAGAGAGAGGGGGTGGTACTGGGAATAGGGGGAGGGAGAGGAGAAGGGGGAAGGTAATCAAACCCTTTTACACGATGTAAAGGATGTGTATACACGCATGTTCTGGTGGGTTTTTTTTTTTTGTTAAGCTGACACCATTGAGAAACGCAGCGGGTTATCTTGTCAGTCCTTGGTGTATTGTATGGGTACGCTCTGCTCAAGGCCTCGGCCGCCCTCCTCCTTGCTCTGTCACACCGTTCCCTATCTCTTACCCTCCCCCCCCCCCCCCCCCCCCCCCCTCAGGTTCCTTTGTGAAGCCCCCTGTTCCCATTCCTATCACATCACTGTCCTACCGTGGGAAGCTTTCCCCTCCAAGCATTTCAAATTCCGACAGTCCATGCCTTTATTTGAACAGGCATTCAGAAAAAGATGGGAAATGAAAATGGTTTTAGCTGTATGCGTCGCGTTATGGATCTTACAAAAGACCAGTCGCTGGATGAGCTTTTCGTCAACCTTTTTCTTTCACGTTTTCGTGGGTAGGACTCGAGAGGTTGTCGGTCCACATGAGCGATAACCAGCACACTTCAGTCGTTACGCTTCGTCAGTCGCAAGTTCTTTCATCGTTCAAGCCTGAACAGGTAAACATATCTGTAATACGAGGTGGAAGATAGAAAGAAAGAGTGAAAGAAGGGAAATGTGACGGAAAGAAAGAGACATAAAGAGAAAGGGGCATAGAGAGAACGACACACAGACAGATAGGTATATAGTGAGGGGAGTGAACTAAAGAAGCTACATGGCCATAGAGAGAAACATAGGCAGACAGAGAGAGAGAAAGGGAGAGCAAGACAGACAGGGCGAGAGACAGAGATAAAGGGAAAGGAAGAGAGGGAGGGGGAAGAAACACAAGATGGAGACAGACGGAAAGACACAGGGATATAGTTTGAAAATGGAGTGACTGACGGCGGAGAACGAAGCAAAATGTAGAAAGAGAGGGTGTTAGTTGCCCCCAGTGACATTGACAAACAAAGCACATGACAAGACACGATGCATTTCAACCTCTTGGGTCTTCTTCAGGCAAAAAAACAGATCACATTAACATTTAGGACAGTACAAACAAAGAACGAAAAATGACTCATCTGTTGTTGTCCATGTGGTAGGGAGAAACGCAGGATATAGTCAGAAATACGAACGGAGAGAGCTGGTGAAACACTGATTGATCGATTGTGTACTCTCTAAAGGATGAAGATTTTTGGCCCAGGCTCACCGTAATATCTGTCCTTGTCAACGCACATCACTAGAATACACTACATTCACACTGACGAAGTGGAGGTTACATTGGTGTATTCGAGTTTAACCCTACAGCCTGTCAATTGCTGCAGGGAAAGGGGATGGACGTAGGCAGAGGTGTGTGAGAGAGTGAAGAAGGCGAGAGAGAGAGAAAATGTTGCTTATAGCCCAGCCGACCGCAAAATGCCATATCAGGGCTGTCACCAAGTCAACTCTCAGGTCGTTAAAAACAAATACACACTTCATTAAAACAGCAGAGAGGAAGAGGGGAAGTGCGGGTGAGGAAGGAATGAAGGATGGAAGGTGTCAGACCTGTTTACTCTTCCTCACTGTTTACACATATCTGGCGAAAATACGATGAACTAAGAAACAGTACGTATAAAAAAAAAATTTTCAGACGAAGTTCTTGAGCGGTAATTGCACTTGCGGATTGCAGCTATGGTGGTGTTTTGCTATTTTTCGACCAAAGGGGGATAACTTCCGCTAACTCTCGCAGGTGAAATCGCGTCTGGCTGTGACTGCCTCTTGAGCAGCATGCCGATATATTGGAACAATGGCGGCGACTACAGGCCCTGAAATATCGAGGGGGGAAAACAGCGACAGGGAGTAACTTTGAGCCTAGGGACGCTGACGAATAAGCTCGGAAGTAATAGGTCTTGTTGGAAGAACCTTTTTTTTTTTTTTTTTTACTGTAGTGGCTACAAGATCAGATATCCTACTTTCAGCATCTGCTTCGTAATGGTAGATAAAGACGCCCCCCCCCCCCCCCCCCCCCCCCCCCACAGTGCGGTGTCCAGGTCAGATCAGAATGATTTCCTATTTTATCGGATTCATTGTCGGCATTGTCAGCTTTATCGACAAGAGAAGTGTCACATCCAGTTTTGGCTGATATTCATGATCTTCATACTCAGCTTGTCTCTTCGGGAAAGCATATAGTTTTCTTGTGGGTCCCAGCCACATGGGAATCTATGGTAATTCAGTGGTGGACAAAGCAGCCAAACAAGCTCTCGGTGCAAGTCTTTCGAGGAGGCATATGCAGTTTGTTCCTCACTCTGATCTACGTCATAAATCTAGTTTGTATTGTCGTGAACTGTGGCAGAATGAATGGTGTAATCAAATTCATAATAAATTGTTTAAAATTTGCCCAGATTTAACCAATCCTTTCCCATCGGTGGTACGTAATCGTAAAGAGGAATCGGTTTTGTCACGGTTACATATTGGGCACAGCTATATAACGCACAGTTGGATATTCAGAAGGGAAGACCCCCCATGGTGTGTTGCGTGTGACAGCTTGTTCAGTGTTAATCATTTTTTGACAGAATGTGCTGATTTGATGTGTATCAGAGAGAAGTTCTTTTCCACCAGTGATTTATCGGTTCTTTTTCGTGAGATTTCAGTAGATCTTATTTTTTCTTTTTTGAAAGAGGTAAACTTATTTTATAAAATATAGTGTTTTAATAATGTATACAGGTGTCGCCGGAGTTGAACAGATAATTGTGTTTTTGTCCTCATAAATTTTAAACGATGTGTTAATACTAGTGTGGGTATTTGTATTTAGAGACTTAGATATGATAGCTGAGGTCCTGATTTGGCTCCTAGTAGTCCGCTGGACCCTATAAACACTAACTAACTAACTAACTGACCCCCCCCCCCCCCCTTTCCCCTCCTCTCTCTACCCGCTTTGAGCTTTTAGAGGGGAAAATTGGAAGCTCTGTGCACACATTGGTCGAAAATACACTCATTTTTGTTGAAAAGTAAGCTTACACCAACGGCAATTTCAGGGCAAACAGGTCTGAGTCTTGTTCTTGAGGAAGGGAGGAGCTCGGAGGAAGGAATCATAGACAGAGCCTGGAAGGGAGGGGAGGACGGGATAATCGGTACAAGACCTGGCTAGTCAACGCTGTGACGAGCATGGCAGAGAACAAGTTGGGGTTTAGAGCCTTCGCATCCAAGTGGGGACTGCTACAGGCAGCAGCTGGAGCTCTGTCCAGCAAGGGCTGTGTTACCAGAGCACCACTCCTTGGCTGGTATGACACGGACATTGATGATGATTTCAATGACGTGATGAAGGGCGACAGCACCGCCATTCTGACCGCTCTGAGTCACGTGCATAAGGACTTGGCTGAGGACTGCTCGTGCCCAGAAACACAAAAAGGGCAGCAACAAGGAAGCTAGTGTCGCCTAGAAAATACAGGAACAGCCCTTTTGGTGACGA
>CM031619.1:49141984-49146984 GCA_018398815.1 Conus ventricosus
AAATTGGGAAGCAGGTTACTTACACGAACCTTATTCGTGTTTCAGCCCTTCACCCTTCACCCTTCGCCCTTCACCCTTCACCTTTCACCCCGTGAGGTGGTTAAAGATGGCCATGGTGTGGGGAACACACCGGTAGTTCAGCCCCAGCAATTAAAGACTCCAGGAGAGGAGTTGGAACTCGTCACCTCTCCAGTGACAGGAGAATTCAAGGGAGAGGAGTCGAGTGGGAACTCATATCTCCAGTGACGGGAGAATTCAAGGGGGCGATACGATGTCTGAGAGAGACAGGGAATCATGACAGTATGGAGCGAGTCTTATATCTGATGCAGGCATAGCATCAATGATTGAAATAATTACTTATTCTCCTGGTCTGGATCTTGGGCCAGTGTTATGTGAAGGCCATGACTTTACAGAAACTTGTGTTGATGTAAATGGGAAAATTGGTTACAACGATGCAGGTATAAAATCTGTTTATAAATTGTTTGATGTGATTTAGTAAAGTGTTTTCCCTGAAGGAGAGGGGGAGAAGAAAAACATTCGGTAGTGCGCCTTTGGTTGATTGGAAAGATTGCGTGTGCGTATGGAGTAAATGCTGTCATGAATGCGTGTGTGCAAAAGTGACAGTGTGACAAGCATATAACGTACTCTCAGTAAGTAGTAGTACAACGAAAAGGGGAAAGAAAAAAAAAAGAAAAAAAATATATATATATATACACTCCCCGCAACAATTTTAAGGACGTTTACAGAAATTGCTGTTAAATGTGTTTTAATACAGACAGAGGAAAACAGTTTACTCGAATGTTTCGCCCAGTCATTCAGCCACCTGTGGCTACAATTTCAATGAAAGCCATTCACACGTCGTTGAACAATCAGTAATAAAAAAGAGACACCCCCATTTGAAAAGTCAGCAGCAGTCAATAGTGGGTGTGGCCGCCATTCTGAGCCACACATGCTCTGCACCGACGCCGCATGGAATGAACCAGGGTTGTAAGGGTCTGTTGCGGGATGGCCTGCCATTCCTGCTGCAGGAACTGGTCAGCTGGGCCACATCAGCGGGCGGAGGGTGGTTGTCAGCAACTCGTCTACCCAGGACGTCCCACAGGTGCTCTATCGGTGCCAGGTCTGGAGAGCGCGATGGTCATTCCATGCGTTGGATCCCCTGCTGCTGGAAGAAGTCTCGTACCACGTGGGCTCGATGCGGAGGGCGTTGTCGTCCTGGAGAGTCGCACCAGGACCCATGGCCTGGAGAGCTGGCTGCACAATGGGGCGGACGATCTCATCCCGATAACGCTGACCAGTCAAAGATCCCTGGATGACGTACAGGGGGGTTCTGCCATGGAGATGAAAACCACCCCACACCATTACCGAACCACCTCCATAACGGTCGACCTCACGAATGGTGGCGGCAGTGAATCGTTCTCCTTGTCTGCGCCAGACTCGTCTCCTGCCATCATTGAATGAGACAGTGAAACGTGACTCATCGGTAAAGAGGATCATCGACCACTGCTGCCTGTTCCAATGCTGATGGAGGCGGCACCACGCCAGGCGGGCCTGTCGGTGACCCTGAGTCAGTGGAATTCGGATGGCTGGCCGACGAGACTGGAGGTCAAATTCATGAAGGCGGTTGCGGACAGTGGAAACGCTGACATTGACATTTGCTGCTTGCATGAGGCGACGTCTCAGCATGGGTATTGTGACTGTTCTGTCCCGTAAAGTTGACAGGTAGAGAAATCGGTCATCCCGTCGACTGGTGCAACGAGGACGTCCAGTGCGCGCCCGTTCTTCCGTCCTGCCTGTTGTCGCATAACGTTCATTGAGTCTGTGAATGACTGAGGCCGACACCTGAAGACGTCTGCCCCCACTCTCGTAAAGACACACCCTCTGCTAGCCACGCCAGAGCGCGCCCACAGTCCACTGCACTCAGTCGTCTTCTTGGAGGCATGTCTGGTTGTGTCGTTTTTAATGCCCTTTCTGATACCCATTTTGGTGCAGTTTGTGCGGGTCAGTGTTCACGTTGTCAGTGCTTGCACATGCAACCTGCCGAATCGCTGCACATGCCCGGTCTGGTCAGCAGGGGCTTGTTCCACGGTCAGTGCAATTTCCTCATTTGCACGAATGTCCCGCCGCTGGCGAGGCATTGAGTGGCAGAGTGGTGAGTACAGGAATCATACCGGTTGTGTCGAGCAATGTTTTCAAGTACCGTTCTGCTGCATTTTTTTTCCTAAATGGGGGCCTGGCCTTTTTTACTCATTTCATTTAAGAAGATACAAAAAACGTAGGGCGTTTCCTTAACTTGTTTGCGGGGAGTATATATACTATACATAAATCAGTCACTATAGCACTTTCTCCCCCTTTAGTGGTGTAAAATTTTGTATGTAAGAGAAAAGAAAAAACAGATGTTGCTCTCCTCCCCGACGTGCGGGGGACACTCACCACTATACTACCGAGGAGCTTACAGAATTTGGTTACACTTAAGTTTATAAACCGTTATTGCTTAACTGTACATCACAAAATTATCATTTATAGCCGTTAGTAACGGCTATTCTGGTAAAATAAAACATCGTGCATCATCCGTGACCCATAATGAACATATCTACATATTTCCAGAGAGATCGGTCCAGCAGTTTTGTCTGGAGCGAGTGGAACACATTTTGACCACGGACAGACAGACACACAGACAGCATTTCTTCGTTCCCATTGTAAAGTACTCCCTGTTCTATAAAACTGGGAGTTAAAAAAAACACCACAAATCTTTGATGTGTAGACCAAATCCATGGCCTTGCAGGCAGTGAAGAAGAACTTGCTAGCGTGTTGAACTGTTGGATGAAACATCATCAAGGCATGGCATGTAATTCGCGCGGAGAAGACCAACGTGACGGACCAGCCTCACCACCACCATCAACACTGTTGTCACGGCCCGCGATCAGAAGCCAGAATCTGTTCAGCTCTTTGCTTGTCTGGGCTCCATCGTCAGTAGTGAGGGATCCTGAACCAGAAATCTCAACAGGGCATTAAAGATCACCACAGCACTGTTCAGATTAAAACATGTCTGGACGAGAAGAACATCCTTCAGGAAACGCCAGATCAGGCTCTTGCGTGCACCGGTTAATTCCATCTTCCTGCGCGCATGCGAGATATGTGGACCCTCGCGGCGGATCGGGAACGAAGAATGGAGGCCATGGAAATAACACGTGACCGCACGATACTGACCATCAGACACAGCGACTACATGACACATCATCAGGTGTTTCAGACCGTCGGACAGCACGTGGGACCGTGCGAAGATCTACCGAGAAAAGTCAGACAGAGGAAGCTATGGCCATGTAACCAGATCCAACGCCCCTGCTGAAATACCCTCCCAGGGAACTGTGGAAAGAGGGAGACGGTGGGTGAGAGCAAACAACAACAGAATGTTGGATTGACAACATTGCGGTCTAGACAGGAAAAACATTGGTAGAGACCCCGGCATCGGCATACAACCCAAAGAACTGGAGGAAGCTGGTGATGTGTTTTAACAGTGAGGTGCTCCAGTAACGCCCCACAGATAAGAGGAACAAGAACAAGAAGATAGATGCGCGTATGTGAGAGACATAACGGATAAAACACAATATGCACATGCATATTACACGTGCAGGCGCGCGCGCGCGCGCGCACGCACGCACGCCGCACGACACCACACACACACACACACACAACACACACACACACACACACACACACACACACACACACACACACACACACACACACACACACACACACACACACACACACACACACATCACACCACACACACACCCACACACCATGCACGCCCAACTCGCACACACATGCACCACGCACCACACACACACACATACACACCCACGCACGCACGTGCACACGCACGCACACATACACAGACACACTTGATGTCCAAATAAAGCTAAACGTTTTCGGAACACTAGCTTATCTAATTAATTCTCTTCTGTTACGCAAAACGTTAAAATACGGGAAACTAACCGAATTGATTAATTCTCCCTGTTCGTTTTTTGTTCATCAGTGACCTGTTTGTGGTCTATTCATCCAGACAGAATAACCCTCACAAAGAATCGTAAAAGAAGAAAAAAACCTGCTGCAATCATGTCTATTTTTAGTCAAATCAACAAGAACTCTTTTTTTTTCGGAGTGAGTGGAAGGGGGGGGGAGAAAGAGAGAGAGAGGGGGGGGGAGAGAGACAGACTGACAGAGAGACAAAGAGAGAGGGCACAGAGAGAGAGAGAGTGAGAGAGAAGAGTGGTTCTGTTCTTTCATGTTGACGGCAATGGGAGCTGGCTTAATATAGGGTCGCCCTGTACCAGCAGGAATCTCAAAGCGGAGGCGGAGACTGTGGTGATGATGGTCCGCGGGTCTATTCCTGTTCTGTGGTGATGATGGTCTGCGGGTCTATTCCTGTTCTGTGGTGACAGTCTGCGGGTCTATTCCTGTTCTGTGGTGATGATGGTCTGCGGGTCTATTCCTGTTCTGTGGTGGTGATGGTCTGCGGATTCCTGTTCTGTGTGATGATGGTCTGCGGGTCTATTCCTGTTCTCTCCCACCACATTTGGAGACGCTGCTGTCTGACTCACAGGTGGAGTGCGTCCAACTTCACACGGCTGGCAAATGGAAAAAAAGGCAATTTATCGAAAACATAAGAATCGGGATTTCTCTTTTGTGTGTGTGTGTGGTGTGTTGTGTGTGTGTGTGTGTGTGTGTGTGTGTGTGTGTGGCAGTAAAATGGGAGCTCCCTCTTTACATTAATTCTAATGTAGCTAGAAAAATATATCATTTTTGTTGCTTTTTTTTTTCTTGTGTCTGTGTGTCTCTCTCTGTTGCTGTCTGTCTGTCTGTGCGGTGTGTGTGTTGTGTGTGTGTTGTGTGTGTGTGTGTGTGTGTGTGTGTGTGTGTGTGTGGTTGTGTGGTGTGTGTGTGTGTGTGTTGTGTGCGTGTGTGTGCGTGTATGCTATGTGTGTCTGTGAGAG
>CM031619.1:49151984-49159484 GCA_018398815.1 Conus ventricosus
ACAGTTTTTTTTTTGGGGGGGGGGTTATTTTATTATAATATCTTGAACAATGTTGCATTATATTGTACTATGCTACGTTGTGTTGTCCTTTGACCTGTCGCATTGTATTCGGTTGTAGGTCCCTGATAGTGTTCTGAATTGTCTTGTCTTGTAAGGTGTTGTTTTGCCATGCACAATTCTCCGTCGTTGTGTACGGTGAAATGTTCTGTTTTGTCTTCTGCTCTGCTGTGGTCCATTGTAACGCATTTTGTTCTGTTGTACACTTTTGTTTGGTGCCGTTCTGTTGTCAGAATTGCGTTTGTTGTGTTGTGCTTTTTTTGTGCGTGTCATATTATGGTGTGCTGTCTTTTGCTATTTCTAGCCGTGCCGTGTTGTGTTCTGCTGTGTTGTTGTGTTGAACAGGTTTGAGTTGTCACGTGTTGTGCTGTGTTTTGTTGCGCTGTGTTTTGTTGCGCTACATGGCATTCAAGGTGTGCTACTGCATTGTGTTACGTCGCACTATGTTGTTTCGTAATTTGTTGTATTGTAATTTTTGTATGATATGATATGATATGAACACTTTATTATCTCAAAGGATGAGAAATTAAGATAGGTCTATAAACAAGACAACATGCATAAAACAAGAATCATCACATCAAGTGGCCACTTATAGAATTTACATATACAGTCCCACACACGCACCACACACACACACACACACACACACACACACACACACACACACACACACACACACACACACACACACACACCACACATACACACACACACACACACACAACACACACTATAATCATTTGAAAAACTCATGCACATGCACTTACACAAGCACACTCATAGGCTTACACTCACAAGCAGATATAATCACACACACACACACACACAAACAGCACATATGCAAATACACATATCTTCACACAAGCACACACATCTTCAACCACCCCACAAGCTCTCACTCTCTCGCACCTCCCCCCCCCCTTCCCCTCCCTCTCTCCCTCTCTCTCGCATTCCTTCACATCACTAAGCATGAAAAATGGTACAAAAGACATCATGGATTTAGAAGATGGATCGACCTGGGTATAAAAGTTTTTTGCGCCCTAGATTTGACTCTAAGGGTCCTAAAACGACGTCCAGATGGTAAAATTTCGTAATATTTTGTTTAAAACATGGCTATCATCACTGGCAATCTTTCTTGCTTTCCTCTCCACTCGTCTGTCATACAATTCTTGCATTCCAACTTGCTTCCTTCCAATCACTTTGCTACACACATTCACCACATCATTCAATACTCGCTTGCTCTTCACACCCAAACTTCCATACCAGCACATGAAAGAAGCAGTGAGCAATGACTCAACACAACATCTGTAATAGTTTGTAAGATTACAGGTTTAACACCAATATTTCGTAGCTTTTGCAAACAGAATATTCTTGACTGGCAATTTTTATGGATTTTAGTAACATTTTTATCAAAAACTAATTTATCATCAACAATCATTCCAGATATTTATACTCATTCACTCGTTCAACAGCTTCACCATTAATTACAAGGTCTGGCACAGGTTCCGGGTTCTTCCGAAAGTCGATTAAGATTTCTTTTGTTTTTTGCACATTAAGGTCAAGAAACGTTGTCTTTACACCAGCTGCAGAACTTTTTGATTTCCTCAAAGTAAACTGAATCAGAGTTTGACGTATCTAGAATAGCAGAATCATCAGAATATTTAACGAGTGGAGTTTTCTCTGTGCCTCTACAGTCATTAGTATATAAAGTAAACAAAACGGGAGACAGAACTGTGCCTTGGGGTGCACCAGTAGAAGTCGAGCGTTCAGAGGATAGTGCAGACTGAAAACGAACAGACTGAGTTCTATTGTGCAGAAAACTGACAATCCATAAAGTAAGCTTTGGGTCAACACCTAAGTCAAGCCGTTTCATAGCTAACAGATGTGGCTGTATAGTATTAAAAGCAGAGGAGAAATCAATAAAAAGAATACGCGCAAAAGAACCTGGTTTGTTTAAATGGAAGAAAGCATTGTGAAGGAGAGTTAGAATAGCATCATCTGTACCTCTATGGGTTTTATAAGCAAACTGAAAGGGGTCAAGGTACTGACCAACAAAAGTTAACAAGTGACGGAGAACAAGTTTTTCAAAGCACTTCATAACTATGGAGGTCAGAGCTACAGGGCGATAGTCATTCAATGTTGTGGGGTTTCTTTTCTTCGGGACAGGGCAGACAGTGGAATTTTTCCAGATACTGGGTACAGAGCATGCCTTAAGAGACCAATTGAAAATCTTACAGAAAACATTACAAAGTTCAGAAGCACACAATTTCAGCAATCTTCCACTGATGTTATCTGGACCCATTGATTTCCTGATATTCAGTTTCAAAAACAGTGACTTCACAACATCGCCTTGGATCTCAAAGTCTTGTTCATCTTCCTTGTCTTTGATTCTTTTGTTTAGCTCTTTTACCACATTGTCTACCGTCCCACCCAGATCATTCCTTTCAAAACGACAATAGAAATCATTGAGTTTGTTCGAAAAATCAGTCTGGTCATTAATATTCATCTGGCAAGATCTTGCTTTCTTTTTGGCTTCACCCGTTAGAACCTTTAACCCATCCCATGCATCCTTCATTCTTCCTAACTGAAACCGCTCTTCTACTTTACCTTTGAATTCCTTTTGGGCCCTCCGTATTCCGCACCTAAGCTTTGTTTGTACTCGTTTCCTTTCTTTTTTGTCACCAGCCTGAAATGCTATCTTTTTCTCATTGTCTTAATTGACCCCGTGATCCATGGTTTGTTGTTTGGAAACAGTTTAATTGTTTTTGTTGGGATAATCATGTCTTCACAAAAAAGGATATAATCAGTTACCACATCTGCCGCTTCATGAACATTTTGACATGAGTCAGTCAGCACACTCCAATCAGTACACTCAAAACATCCTCTCAGCTCATCCACACTCTCAGCCGTCCATACTTTCACACTCTTCCTCACAACAGGCTCAGTTTGTATTTTAGGTTTGTATGCAGGGATCAGTTGCACAGTATTATGGTCAGACAAACCAACAGGTCGCAGACAAAAAGATTTAAATGCACCAGGGATGTTTCCATAGCACAAGTCAATTGTGTTATCAATCCGTGTGGGACAGGTCACATACTGCTTAAAAGAAGGAAGAACTTTTTTCAAGTCACAATGGTTAAAGTCACCCACAACAAAACAGGGGGCATCAGCAGATATCATTTGCAGATCACGGACAACACCAGCTATTGTGCGCCCAGCACGTGTAGCACATGACTGGTCATAGACTGGGGCATACACAACTGTCACAAATAGGCGGCCGAACTCGCGCGGCAAGTAGCGGGGTCTCAAGGACACTGACAGCAGTTCAACTTCTGGCGTACACATTCGCTGCTTCACGCACACATTCGCACTGTCACACCATCTTTCATTCACATACAGGCACACGCCACCACCTGATTCTTTTGGGGTACTGTGTTGTGTCGTATTATCCTGTGCTGTGTGGTATTTTACTGCGGTGTTTTGTATTGCACTGTATAGTTGTACACTATAGTTGTACACTATAGTTGTGTTATGCTGTACTGCGTACTGTTGTACAGTTTCTGCACTGTATCTGTATCAGATTATGTTGTATCATGCTGTCCTGCGTACTGTTATATTGTACTGCACCGCATTTGTACCATACTTTATTGCATTATACTGTGTTGTGTAGTGTTGTATACAGTACTGCTCTGTATTGTTAGTATGCTGTGCTGTGTAGTGTTATACAACGTGTAGTATTATAATTTGTTGTATTTTTTACTGTGCTGTGTAAGTGTGTTGTACTGCACTGTATTGTATTGTACTGTGTTGCATTATACAGCACTGTACGGTATTGTATTGCGTTGTATCGTGCTCCACAGCATCGGATTGTACTGCGCTGTGTTGAAAATTACGTCACCCTGCATCTTACAATCGTGACTTTACAGTAATTACGTCATTACAGATTTAGTGTCCTATTTTGTGAATTAATTTTATCAGGCTTACAATCCTGTATATCTGTTTGAAAACGTAGCTGTTAATTGTAGCACGCATGCGAAAAGGTTGGTATGAGTGTGTTGTTGTGTGTGTGTGTGTGTGTGTGTGTGTGTGTGTGTGTGTGTGTGTGTGTGTGTGTGTGTTTGTGTGCACAGGAAAGAGCGCGTATCTATAGAATGCTGTGAGAGTCAGATGAGAGAGAGAGAGAGAGAGAGAGAGAGAGAGAGAGAGAGAGAGAGAGAGAGAGAGAGAGAGAGAGAGAGAGAGCGAACAGAGGAAAGGAGATGAAGCAGGGAGTACAGAAGAGTTATGACACTGCAGTCATTTCATTCCTGAAATCGACAGTGTTTAATTTGATATTTTTCAATTAGTGATGGGCGGCGGCCTTCACACATGTAATCATCATTGTCGTCATCATCATCATTCATCCTCTCATCTCTCTCTCTCTCTCTCTCTCTCTCTCTCTCTCTCTCTCTCTCTCTCTAGTCGCTCTCTCTCTCTCGGTTCGTCTGTGTCTGTCTGTCTGTCTGTCTGTCTGTCTCTCTCTCTCCTCTCTCTCTCTCTCTGTCCTCTCTCTCTCTCTCGTGTGTGGTGTGTGTGTCTCTCTCTCTCCCTTTTTCTCTCTCTCTGTTTTTCTCCTCTCTCTCTCTCTCTCTCTCTCTCTCTCTCTCTCTCCTCTCGTGTGTGTGTATGAGTGTCTGTCTATCGTCTCTGTCTGTCTCTCTCTCTCTCTCTCTGTTCTCTCTCTCTCTTCGCTCTCTGCTCTCTCTCTCTCGTTCTCTCTCTCTCTCTCTCTCTCTCGTGTGTGTGTGTGTGTCTGTCTGTCATCTTCTCTCTCTCTCTCTTCTCTCTCTCTCTTCTCTCTCTCTCTCTCTCTCTCTCTCTCTCTCTCGTGTGTGTGTGTGTGTGTGTGTGTGTGTGTGTGTTGTGTGTGTGTTCTCTCTCTCTCTCTCTCAATCTCTCTCTCTCTCTCTCTCTCTCTCTCTCTCTCTCTCTCTCTCTCTCTCTCTCGTGTGTATGTGGTGTGTGTTGTCTGTCTGTCTGTCTCTCTCTCTTCTCTCTCTCTCTCTCTCTCTCTCCTCTCTGTCTCTCTCTCTCTCTCTCCTCGTGTGTATGTGTGTGTGTCTGTCTGTCTGTCTGTCTCTCTCCTCTCTCCCCCACACACCACACTGCACCCCCCCCCCCCCCTCCCCTTGCGCCTCTACTTTTACGTGTTTGTCACAATACGTGTGTGCGTGCGGGGAAAAGGTGTGATGTGCATGTCATCGTCGAGAAATCAAAGGCGAGCTTAAAACACACAACACAACCACACACACAACACCCAAAACACACAAAACCACACCCCCAACACACACAGGGGTGCAAAAAAAAAACAACAAAAAAACGTTTTGATTTCCCTATGAGGGGTCGGAGTCGCCCGCAGCAGCACACTGTTTTTCCGGTGGGGATCTTTTTTCACCCCCGCTCCGCTCTACACCCCTCTCCCCCCCCCCCCCCGGGTCCCTTCACCCCCCCCCCCTCCCCCACCCCGCCCCGCTCCCCCCTCCTCCTCCTCCCTTCCCCTCGAATTTGATGCGCAAAAAACTAAGGAGTCGGGGACAAAAGAAGACGCGTTTTGCGTAAGTAATCATGAAGCAGCCACAACGTTGTTGTCGCATGGTATGGGGGGTTTGGACGCACAGGGGTAGTGGTAGGCAGTTATAGAAAGTAGTAAAGACAGTAAAGCAGAAAAATTTTAGTACATGCTAACAATAATTGAATTTATGACCAAATCTGAAAAACCCCCAAAGGACTTCATAAATCGTTCTCATGCGCATAGGGCGGCGCACACCACGCTCGCGCGCGCGCACCACACACACACACGCGCGCGCACGCACGCACGCGACCAAAACGACGCAGACCAAACACCCCGTACAATAATATTTCAAACACAAAAAACGCGGCGGGCGCCACACATACCATTCACATTGCCACAAAATATAAACTGGCGTGCAGGCGGTGCGCGCGCATCACACCACACACAACACCCAACACACACACCACACACACACACAAAACAGGGCGCGCAAAAAAGGGTACTTTCGTTAAAAGCGTCAATGGAGACACCCCGAAAAGGAAAGAAATCAAGCTGCGGGGAGAAAAAGGGGTCTGTGCCATCCAAATTTGGGACGGAGGGGAGAGAGAATTTCCCACCTTCCCCGGGAAAGGGGAGGGGGGGGGGGGGTTGAAGGACATGGTGTGGGTCAAGAAACGAAAGGGCAGCAGGACTGTCCACCAGGCAAGACCAGAAAGACATAGAGACGATTAAAAGAAGCAGAAGAAAGGCTGAACAATTAATATGGGGGAAAACAAGTGCGGTTAACAATTTTTCCATCATTATAATAATACTTGGCAAAGGTCTAAAAAAAATTTTTTTTAAAAAAAAAAAAAGGGGGGGGGGGGGGGGGGGGGTGAAGATGAAAAAAAAGGGAAAAAAATTGTATATTAGAATTAAAAACCTTCACACTGCATGGGGAAACCCGTAACCCCTCCTGAACTATTTTTTGTTCCCCTGCCCTGGGCCTTTCGTCCGCGGATGGACCATCAGGAAGACACAAAAGCAAAAAAGGGCTGTTTTTAGTAGGGCTAACTTTCGGGGGGTTTTTTTTTTTCCCTTTAGGACCGGGAAAACAGACAATAACGGGAAAAAATCCAGGCGAGAGTTACAGCAGAAGGTCTTTAGAGAAAAACCCCCCACCCCCCCCCCCCCCCACCCGCACAAGCTTTGGGGCCGAACCCTTGCACTCCCAAGGGACAGGGCCTCATTCAGGTCGTGTTTTAAAACGCCCTCGCTGCCAGGGTTTTTTTTTTGTTGTTTTTTTCCTTTCTTCGGATTTTGAAACCCCGCAACTTTGCAGGGGGGGCATTCAAGGCGTGCCCGTTTTTGGGATTCTTACCACGTCGCCTCGGGAAATTTTCTAAGTTTGGAGGGGTTTTAAAACCCCATGAAATTCATTTTGTTCCTCGTCGCCAACCGTGAAAATCTGTTCCTGCCTTCCTTTTGTTTTTGGGTTCTGGTCTTCTTTTTACCCGTAATTTTTGACTGTTTCCTAGATCATAGGTCGACCCACGATCCCCCTTTCTCAACCCTACGGGGGGACTGTGGGCTGGGAAAAACCCCAAATTTCCCTTAAAGGCCTGGTAACTCATGCCCCTTTAGCCTTGTCGGGGGAAATTTATTCCCCTTTCTGCCCCCTATGCACGGGGAAAATTTTTGGGAGAAAACTTTTTTTGTTCGTCTGATAAACAACTTCTCCAAACCCCCACAATTTTTAAGGGGTTTTCCCCAGCTAACGTCCATTATTAAAAACACAACAACAAAAACCCCCTCTCCGCAAAATACACAATCTCGAGGGCTTTTTCTCAGAGAAGCAATAAATATGGGGTTTTTTTTTTTTTGTTTTTTTTTACTTTTTAAAATCGCGTGGT
>CM031619.1:49164484-49213754 GCA_018398815.1 Conus ventricosus
TGGATGCTTTTTTTGTTTTTTTTAAAGTGCAGTGGTGGGATGGGTAAGAAAGAAAGACAATTCATTCATTCAAAATGCTGGTTTTCATACCAATATGCCAACCAGGCCACAGCGAGAGAGAGAGAGAGAGAGACAGAGAGAGAGAGAGAGAGAGAGAGAGAAGAGAAAGGGGGAGGGAGGAAGAGAGAGAGGGAGGGGGGAGAGAGAGAGAGGTAAATATGGCAACCAGGCCACAGAGAGATAGAGAAAGGGGGGGGGGGAGAGAGGGGGAGAGAGAGAGAGAGAGAGAGAGAGAGAGAGATAAAAGGGGGGGAGAAAGGGAGAGAGAGAGAGAGAGGGAGGGAGGAGGGAGAGAGGTAAATATGGCAACCAGACCACACAAAGAGACAGAGAGAGAGAGAAAAAGGGGAGGGGGAGGGAGGAAGAGAGAGGGGGAATGGGAGGGAGAGAGAAGAGGGGGGGGAGAGTGATGGAGAGAGAGAGTCCACGCTCTTCACAGTCAGTCATTAATGAAACGCTACCGTGATTTTACACACCGCGGTCATGTAGCCTCAGGAACGTCACTGGTGATTTTACACACCGCTGTCATGTAGCCTCAGGAACGTCACTGGTGATTTTACACCACCGCTGTCATGTAGCCTCAGGAACGTCACTGGTGATTTTACACACCGCTGTCATGTAGCCTCAGGAACGTCACTGGTGATTTTACACACCGCTGTCATGTAGCCTCAGGAACGTCACTGGCGATTTTACACACCGCTGTCCTGTAGCCTCAGGAACGTCACTGGTGATTTTACACACCGCTGTCCTGTCGCCTCAGGAACGTCACTGGTGATTTTACACACCGCTGTCATGTAGCCTCAGGAACGTCACTGGCGCAGTCCAACGGGCTGACGTCAGCAACGTGTTGTAGTATCTTCATTTCTCGGTCCCTCCTTTCTCCCTCCCCTGCTCATCTCTTTCACTCAGATACTTCCAAGTGATTTTTTTTTTCGTCCGTGTGAGTGAGAAAGTGTGTGTGTGTGTGTGGTGTGTGTGTGTGTGTGTGTGTGTGTGGTGTGTGTGTGTGTGTTGTGTGCGTGCGTGCGTGCGTGCGTGCGTGCGTGTGTGCGCGCGCGCGCGCGCATGTGTGTGTACGCTCGCGCGCTTGATTGTGAAGTTTGGAAGGGAAGGGGTGTGCACATATCATTGTATTTCAGCCGGTGCTTTCACAATGAGTGCAACTGTGTACCACCACCAACATACACACACACACACACACACACACACACACACACACACACACACACACACACACACACGCGCGCGCGCATACACACACACTGTACAACGATGACCCTGCTTCGCACTGTTCTGTGTGTTCTCCTTGGGTTGAGCATCAAGGGAGCACACAGCTCACCACCATCTTTCGTTATTGATTCAACCATAAATCACTAGTGCCCTCATCGGTGCCCATGCTGTCATGTACAGCCGATCAAGCTATAGACTCGGGGTAGTCGCCCACGCCCACGCCCACGCCCTAGCCCTCTTTTGGCGGGTGCCTCAATTATTTTTTACAAAAGCAGCCGTTTTTTTTGTCAGAGTGTGCGGTTTTCCACAACAGTTAATATGTTGCCAGGTCAAAAACATCAACAATTTGGGAGAGAAAAAAAAAAGAGAAAAAAAGACTGTGAGCTGACAGACAAAATCTAGATTATAATTCAGCTTCTTTCCGTTTACAATCCACACAATCTAATCAAGATGAACATGAACATAACATAAACAGTAACGAAATAACATAAGCGAGATAAATGTTGTTATAAAGGGCGACAGGTCCCAGAGGAAGTTCTTTTTTTTAATTCTTTTCAGGCATAATATTTGCTCCAAAGCACCAAAAAGAGTAACGTTATCTGATTGGTCAACAGGAACGTTATCTGATTGGTCAACAGCAACGTTATCTGATTGGTCAACAGGACTGTTGTTTATCCACTCTCGTTGTTCCTTACACACACACACACACACTGCTCACGTAAAGATCCCGGATTCACGTTTTCCGCCAAACCCGTGCCGCACGTGTATTGAGAACTAAGGTCGCGAGTGATTGTCTGCTGCGTCTGCACAGCAAGCTGTTCAGCTGTCCGAACAACACTCCAGAAACCAGGTGAATTGACCTAACGCTCGTTGAGACAACGACATTGTAAGTTCTCTTCGTTCAAGGCGTTGTGAAAATGTCTTTTTATAGTCTAGGCGTAGTCGAAACGGTACGTTTCTCACAGTAAACAGCGAGTAACGGCTAGGAGAAGATGAGGTTTGACTCCTCACAGTACCACACCATCTGCTGACCCTTGACCGTCTGCCGAATTTCCTGACTGCAATGGCAGCCACTCGCCCCGTCTTCTACCGAGGAAAAAGTAAACCGTATGTTGTTGGAAACATAACCTTTTGTGTAGCCGGTAAAGATACCCTTTTGTGCCCCTTCTCCTGCTGTTTGCGTTAATATGACGTAACGGATAGGGGCTCCACGGATAATTCAGAAAGTCATCAATCGATTATCCTGGGGTGGGGGTGGGGGGGGGGGTTCTCTTGGTAGAAAATGTGGATTAAACCAGAATTCCATCAATATTACTGATTTAATGAAGCCGAATCAAACGGCACTGACGTGTGCCATTTGCGTTTTTGAATACTTAATTTTTTTGTTTTTGTTCGGTTTTTTTTCTCTGGGTTACCGAACTTGCACTCAACTTTGACGGAAACAAGCTTAGAACTTGCGGAGCTAGTCTTTCATAATGACAGGATGCAAGTTGGGAAGAAGGCTATTTGGGGAAAAGCATGCATCAACGAAGGGATACATTGCGTTGCACATTCTTTGCTTGAAAACGGCCAGTATATTTCTTATGAACAGTTTGAATTAAAGTACGATGTCGGCAGAAATCGGCTACTTTTTTCTGGTTTAAATTAGCTATAACTGGGTATATCCGAAAAACAAAAATGAAAGTTGAAAATGCCAAGTGTTTGATAGGCTTATATGCTACAAAGGGCTAGCGTCAGTTTGTAAAGGGGCAAACTCGTGATATATTTTAGAGCATGATATTCGTCCAAAATGCTGTACGAACTGTGATACACAACTCGGTGTTGAAAATGACTGGAAAATCTTTTTTTTTTTTACATCTTGGCAAAACTTCTGACGTAAAAATGAAACGGTTACAGTTACGCAAAGTGCATCGATGCGTTGGGACCAGTGTTGTACTAAAGAGAATTTGCTCACCTCGGCACCTCCTCTGACCCATACAAGTTCAATTTCTTCCCGTCAACCATTCCCGTCTGAACTCCCTGCCTGCAACAGCAGCAGGGCCCCTATTGGTACATTTAAGAGGGAGCTCAACAAAATCCCAGCAAAACCCCCCCCAACTAGCCTCGCGGTAAATGAGGGGGGGCCGGCCCGGGACGACCTGGGGGTGCAAACGATTCCCGGATAATCCTCTGAACCAGGGGGTTCCCCCCCCCACCCCCCCACCCTTTTTTTTTTTTTTTTTTTTGCCTGCCGCACACCTCTGGGACTGAACTCTGGGGGTGCGGTTGGGGGTTTTTGCTATCTTTTGTCCCCCAATGGCCTATTTTTCTTTCATCTTACAAACCTGCGCACAAGGTCAAATAAGTCAAAAATGCGGCTGCCCTTTCCCAAATTGAAGAATGAATAGTGATTCGGTTTTTTCTGTACTCGTTAAGGAAACATTGAAACCATTTTGGGCACTGCTTTCACTCAATTTTTTGGGAAACACTGGGGGATTTAAATGATGAAAAAGTCGACTGCTTTTAACCTGCAATAACGTGGGCCTAATCTTTACCGAATGTTCAACACAAGAAATATTTATAATACTTAGAGAATATGGCGCGAAAAAGCTTTTATGCGAGATTTTATTTCTAGTTGGCTCCCATTCAAAAAAATTTTTGATACCCGGCTTATTTGGAATGCATGCTTACTGTAAATATGTATAAAGAAAGACAAAAGCCCCCAAACTTTTTTTTTCGTCCACACACCCCCATACATAAATGTTAAAAACCAAAAAAGATTAACTTTGTTATAAAATGGTTTACCCCCCCCTCTCTCTCTCCTCTCCTCTCCTCCTCCTCTGCGGGCCGGGGTATTTTTTTTACAGTTCACGAAAAGTAAAACTAGTCTTAAATTTGGGAATTGTTGTGCATCCCGGTCTACCATTTTTTTTATTCTGTATTTTTCCCTTATAATTATTAAAAAAAGGCTTAAAAAATTTTTTCGGAAAAAACTAGATGGAACGAAAAGTATCTTTCCATTTTGCAAAACCAGAAGTCTAAAACCCATTTTCGCCCTTTGCTTCACCGGGGAATGGAAAACGCCTAAGACTTTCGGTGGGTCTGAAAGGAATTAAAAGATCTCCCCCCTCCCCCATCCCCCCCCCCCCCCTCCCAAACCACAACCCCCTCCTCCGCGCTTTTTCCCCCCTTTCCCCCTCTCCCCCCGCCCCCCCCCCCCCCCCCCCCCCCCCCCCAAAAAAAAGTAAGGCATCCGGGTGATCAGTATTATTTTTCTTTGCCCTTTTTGGGCTGTGGAAAAAAAATCAAAAGGCCGTTAACGCGGCCCTTTTACAAGTCTTGAACTTTTTGTGTGTGCCTCGAGCCATAAAATTGTTACGAAAAAATGTCACGAATCATTAATGAACGAAAACTTTTGGATGGATAAACGGTTTGGCCTGCTTCTTGCACTAAATCTTTGTCCTTTTCCAAAAAAGTATCCCCCCTCTCTCTGTTCCAATGTTTTGTAAAGGCGCACCCCTCTGAGAGTAATTGAGCCAAAGCAAATGAAAAGTTCAGCGTTTAAAACGTCAATTTAATTGCAGGGCCCTGTTTAAAGACTGCAAATCCACGAGCGGAAAACGATCGTCCACAAGTGCCGTAACACCCCCCACCTTCATCTGTGCCGGTGACGGTAAAACGCACGACTCCAGACACGCCAAAAGTTTTGCCACTGAGGCGTAGGTCCCTTTCACAGGTTCCCCGGGTTGCAAAAACCCGTAGTACTTGGGGTTTCCCCGCCCGATGATCGTCGTCTGTCTGTCCTCTCTCCTCTCTCCTCTCCTCTCTCTCTCTCCTTCTCTTTATTTTTTCTCTCGTTTGCCTTTCCCCAGGCCGTGTTCTTATTTTTGATACACCGCAAGAGGTAAAAAATCACTTTAAAAAAACATCATACCCAAATCAAAAATTAAAACCCTTACAACATTGTAAGGGGTTTAGCGGGGTTTGGTGGGTAAGGGGGCTCACTGGAAAACTTTGGAGGGGGGGGGGGAAATGACTACAGGGCGCCCGGGGGGGGGGATAGGGGGGGGACGTTCTCACCTATCAAACTTTTCGTTGGGCCCTTCTTGGTAGCAGGGTTTGGGAAAGGGGGGGGGATGCTAAGTCTATCTGGAGGGGAAAAAGACGTTGTTCATTTACCTGGGAAGACAAAGGGGGGACCCCACTGTAGTCTGGCGATTTCTGAAAGCACTGCGCCATATCCTTTCATGTTTTCAGCCATTTTCATTCCCTACATTTGGGTGTTTTCACATTGCTAAACAAGCTAAAACAACGCAACGAGGGGGAAATTATCAAGGAAAATGACATTTTGTAATTCACATCAGATTTCAAGTTTTTGATTTGATGGGGATGATGTGTTGAAAAATGATGTTTTACCCTTTGGGGAGTATCGAACTAAAAACACAGCCCCGGAAAGGTCTTAAAAGCAGATACAAAAAAGAGAGAAGGAGAAGAAGAGACGACAACGGCAGGCAGGCAGGAGGGAGGCAGGGAGGAGGGAGGCAGGCGGGAGGGAGGCAGCAGCGGGGGCCGGAGGCGACAGTCAGGGAGACAGACAGTCGGAACAAACATCAGGCAGATAGATCATCAGGGAATAGACAGTGGCAAGAGATCCACTGACTCACGGGGTTTGCAACCCGGGGAAACCGGCAAAGGGACCCACGACCCATGGCAACTTTTGGCCGGTTTTTTTGGGGTCGTGCGGTGGGTAATTTTGGGGCAAAAAGATAAAAGTGCTTGCGCTCTATGAGAATTTTTTGTGTGCATGTATCTGTGTGTGTGTGTGTGTGTGGATGTGTGTATCTATGAGTACCCCCACAGGTACTATTCAGTGGGTCACAGATTGCGGACCACCTGACTTGCAGTGGTCTTTTGACTGTAGGATCTGAATTACAAAATTTGCTTATAGTTTGTTGTGTTATTGTTTTCGCACTTTAATATTGCTTGGTAGCATTTTGGTAATTGATGCTAAGTGATTCTAACAAGTGCATTTGATAACTGTGTCTCATCTTGCTATTTTGTTGTGTGTGTGTGTGTGTGTGTGTGTGTTTTCTTTCCTCTTCAAAATTGTTGACATTTTCTGCATTTGTTGTTTTGCCCGACTTTATCAGGTAACACTTGATTTCTTTCTTCTCTTTGAGTCGTGTTTGTCCTCGTTTTCAGCACCTTCATATTTAGAATCTTAGTATTGGTATAAACTGTGTTGTTAAGTGTCGATCATTTGTCTCCTACACTTATCTGTCATTGATCATTATGACAAGCAATCAATGCAATGAGAAATGGTTAAGTAAATTTGGATTAAAAGGTCACCTAAATGTATGTCACTTATTAAATAAAATGTCAGACATACCCTCCATTTTATCAATTCAAATGATCACTTCCATTGCTTTGGTTTCTCTGAATCAAGACTAACAGAGGTTATAACTGACAATCTAGTATCGATTCCAGGCTATAGTCGGATTAGGAGAGATGCCATGGCTAAACTAGACACTGGACTGGTAGCATTTGTGCACAACTCGGTAAATTATAACAAATAAACTTGTTTGATAAATACTGCATTGAGTACATTTGGATAGATATTTGTTTGAAAGGGTCAAAACCAGTCTTAGTAGGTTTTCTATATAGAAATCCAGAAGAACGTGTTGAGTGGTTTGATCGCTTCGATCTCATGATGGAGGATGTATACGCTTATGCAACAGAGGTAATACTACTTGGAGATTTTAATATTAACTTAAAACCGCAATACTGGAAAAAAATCTTTGAACTGCAGAATTTAAAACAATGATTAACACACCAACCAGAATAACATCACAGTCTGAAAAACACTTGTGACCATATATATGTAATGACCGTCTATATATTGAAATTTTCTGTACTGGTGTCTGGGTCTTAGTGACACTTCCTGTTTGTTTAACATGGTCCAAAAAAGGACGAAAATTCCCAGATGTAGCCACCAATACATATCTTCTCGTTGTTATAAAACATTAAATATGATGTCCTTCTATCTGACCTGTGCTCTGCGAATTTTTCAGAGGTTTATCAATATACGACCCGACGAGGCCCTTGAAACTTGGTATCGTATTTTTCTATCTGTAATTGATAAACATGTCCTATTAGACTTAAACGCATTAGAGCTGATGGCAAACCACAGTGGTTAACCGAAGAAATCAATGCAGCATTAAATTCGAGATAATTTATTAGTCTACAGGGAAAAGTGAGTTTTAAGAAACAACGAAATAAGTAACTGCCCTAAAAAGATATACTCGCAAAAAAATATTCAGAGAACTTATTGCTTCTAAACGGATACAAAATCCATCTGGAAAGCCATTAACGAATTATCAGGGAAAAAATCTGATACTGCTGTTCATTCGGGTATGGAATTATCTACCGAAAAATTCAATTTACACTTTTCAACAATAGCTCAGAAAACTATAAACTCTGATCACATGAATAAACAATGATCTATCATTGTTGAAAGATTACTGTGATTCTAAACATGTATACTGACTTCCATAAAAAACGCGAAAATTGAAAGGCTATTTTTCGGGTGAAAAGGGGTGAATATACAATATGGAACCATTGTGGCAAGTTGTTTGGGTCCAAGACTCGCGTGCAGTGAAAAAATTGTGTGAGCAACATTTCCGGCATTGGAGGGTCAACAAAAAATGGCAAACTGGTTGCTGCATGTGAGGCACGTGCACACCATGCAGAGCAAAGTTAACCAGCGACAAGTACGCAGGCATGCAGCCTTTTTAAAGCCGCGCTAAAAGGTTCAGATAACGACTTGCCGTCTGAGCGCTACAGAGATGCCAAGACTACGAGCAGAGGAACGCAATCGTGCCCTAGGCCATCTGGAGGCTGCCAGGCAGGTCGCCAACATCTTTAACGTCCACATCTCGACCATCTATCGTCTGCAGCACCGCATGCGAGTCACTGGTACCACTGATCGTCCCCGGCCAGGCCGTCCTCGGGTCACCACACCAAGAGAGGATCGCCATTTTGTTCGAACCCATCTGCGGGACAGGCGGCAAACAGCAGCTAACACTGCTCGACAGGTGCCTGGGAATCCCCAGCAACGAATCAGCCTCAACACTGTGCGGCGGCGTCTTCAGGAGAATGGGCTGGCATGTAGGCGTCCTCACAGAGGTCCGGTACTGACACCAAGACACCAGCAGGACAGACTGCAGTGGGCACAAGCCCGAATCAACTGGCACAGGCAGCAGTGGGGACGCATGCTGTTCTCGGATGAGAGCCGTTTTTGTATTGACATGGCTGACGGTCGTGTCAGAATATGGCGTCGACCTGGTGAACGCTATGCTGACTCCTGTGTGGTAGAGCGGAACCCCTGGGGAGGCCCGAACGTTATGATATGGGGTGCAATTGGCATTAACCACGCCATAGGACCAGTCATCTTTCAGAACATTGGTCCTGGTCGCGGACAGGGTGTCGATGCACAGCGCTACATCCACCAGGTGCTCAGACCCCATGTCGTTCCTTTTTTTGCGCAACACCCAAACTGGACATTCCAACAGGACAATGCAAGACCACACACAGCCAGGGCCACCCAGCAATTTCTTCAGCATAACAACGTCAATGTGCTGCCCTGGCCAGCCCTCAGTCCTGATTTAAACCCAATAGAACATTTTTGGATGAACTTAGCAGACGGTTAGACCTGTGTCCACGACCAGCAACAGCGGCTCAACTTCACCAGGCCATCGTCCATGTGTGGGCTGGTGTGCCGAGGGGAAGCATCAACCACCTGGTCCACTCGATGAGCCGCAGGTATCAAGCAGTTGTCCATGCAAATGGTGGCCACACACGGTATTAGGACTTCAAGCTGGTTTGTCACGTGACCTTGAATTTTCCACAGACATATTGCCGATGACATTTTCACACATTACCGGTGTAATGAATCAAATCACGTTGAATTTTCGCTTCCACTCTGCACAATTGACAATAAAATTCGCCCCTAACCTTCAGCTTGTTTTGCTTTCGCGTTTTTTTATGGAAGTCAGTATAGATACAAAACTTCAATTTGAATATTTAAGTGTACACGAAGTGTATAGGGCACTATGTGCTTTAAAACAATCTGCTGTGGTCCAGACAACATTGATAGTAAAATCTTGAAATTATCTGCATCTGTTATATATGAGCATCTCACCTACACTTACAACCTTTGCATCGAAAAGTGTTATTACCCACAGGCTTTTAAGGTAGCCAAAGTACTACCAGTTTATAAATCCGGCGACCCAACTGATTTTCAAATTACCGACCAATATCAATTCTATCTACTTTGTCTAAACCTCTAGAAAAACATCTTAAACGCAATCTCCAGTTACACTTTACTAAACATGATTTATTTCATCCAAACCAAAGTGGTTTTAGAAAAAACCATTCATGTCATGCAGCACTAACCAACTTAGTTGAACAATGGCTTTCAAACATTAATTGTAATCTATTTACAGGTGTACTTTTTGTTGACTTTGCAAAAGCCTTGGACATTATTGACTATAATCTTCTTGCTAAAAAACTTCTATTTTACGGTATATCCAGAAAATCTCTTGATCTATTATCCTCTTTTTTGACCAACAGGAAACGGTTTTTAAAGCCTCTGTAAAATCCACTTTCCTACCAGTGAATTATGGTGTCCCCCAAGGATCAGTTTTAGGTCCAATCCTTTTTTCGGTTTATATAAATGATCTTCCTCTAGCTATTTCCTCTTCATGTGAACTATTTGCTGACGACACGACACTCCACAGTAAAGGTAAAAACGTACACTCGGTATGCAGTGCTCTTCAAAAAGATATAAATAATCTTACTGAGTGGTCCAAACTAAATCGCATGGCCCTCCATCCTATGAAATCCAAATTTATGTTAACAACTAGCAAAAACGACAAAACATGAAAACTAGATCACCATTGTATCTCTACGATCAGATTATAGAAGAAATTGATTCACATGAGTTACTGGTCTCACTATCGATAACAATCTATCTTGGTCTAATCACGTTTCTGCTTTATCTCGGAAGATCTCGAGTAAGATATTTCAATTAAACAGAATTAAGCATTTCCTTGACCAACATTCTCGGAAGTTATTTTTCCATGCCTATATACAATCTGATATTGACTATGCTTCAACTTGCTGGGACATGGCCAGTCACAATTGCTTGAAACCACTGGAGCGTTTGTATAGACGTTCACTAAAAATCGTACTCCTTAAATCATCTCTTCAAGTTGCAGACTATAAAGAACTTGAGATTCTCCCATTCAGTCAGAAATGTCGTTTCAATAAGGGTGTGTTCATGTACAAAATAATGAACAATCTCGCACCTTATCTACGTACCAAATTCCTTGTAAACACCTTTCGTAATAAACATTTGATATCCATTCCCCGGCCCAGAATTGATCTATTCATGTCTTCCTTAGCATATTCGGGTGGTAAACTTTGGAATGCAATTTCTTGTGACATAAGAAATAAAAATAGCTCATCTACGTTTAAAACATTATCATAAATATCTCATGCTCAGCTATAGCTAACCTTCTGTGGTATTTTTGGATCGTAATCTTGTATCCAATTTCCTCAAATGTTTTTTTTTACTCATCTGTCTTTATTCTGCTGCTGCTCGACTTCTCTGCCTATTTGTCTATCTGTATTGTCTGCCTGTCAGTCTTTCTCTCTCTCTCTCTCTCTCTCTCTCTCTCTCTCTCTCTCTCTCTCTCTTCCATCTCTCTCCCAGTCTCTCTTCTCTCCATCTCTCTCTCTCTCTCTCTCTCTCTCTCTCTCTCTCTCTCCATCTCTCCCTACTCTCTCCTGAGTAGGGTTGGTTGTGAACGGAGGGTAGACGGGGTGAGGTGGGGTGTTTGTTACGAGGGCGAGGATGGAATTGTTTGCAGAGAACACGGGATAGAGAGGAAAGGGAAATTGCGTGCGAATCTGGAGGGCGCAAAAATGTGTGTTGTACGCCCCCTTCCGGAACAGATTCTTGATTTCAATATTGATTTACTATCATGTGGATTTATATTTGTGATTAGTGTTCTGTATTTCTATTTTTTCAGATCATGCTATTCGACAGATGTAACGTTTGGCAATGCATATGTATATATGTGCGCATGGTGTTATATTTGAATTGTAATGCTATCATTTTAATCATTATCATTCATTACTATTGTTATTGCTATTATTATTGCTTGGAAAGGATTGTTCGACAGGTGGATGTTTGGTAAATGGTTGGGGTGTGGAGGGTGGCTTTTGTGTTTGAAATGTTTCTTTTTCATTTTTGAGGGCAAGATGCAAACAAGCCTGCCATGTGCTTATTCTTTTCCCTCATTAAACAAATTTCGTTCGTTCGTTCGTTCTCTCTCCCGATTCGATGATGGAAAAAGTACATACGTATGCTATGAAGCGTTTCCTTCAAGTACCTATTCATTCATCCAACACCGTTTTAGATGGAGAGATGGGCAGATACCCTTTGTACATAAGAACATTTGTGAAATAAATCTTGAAGCTTCCCAGTCCCGTTTTAGCAGGCAAGCCAATGATATGATGGTTTTAGAAATGGAAAAAGGTAAAGAAAACTGGGCTCAAAGTAAAGAAAGTCCTTTCAGAACAGGGTTTTGGATTAGTGTGGATGGCCCAGGAAGTAGGGAATGAGCAACAGTTTATTGCGGAATTTAAAGACAGGCTTATTTATTCTTTTAAACAGAATTGGCACTCAGATATGGAAAGTAAGAAAAATTTTCGCTGTTTTTTTTTTTTTTTCATTTAAGAATGTTTCATTCTGAATAGTTTCTCAATGTCATAACAGATAGACGGCACAGAATAAATTACGCAAGATTTAGGTAGAGAACTTTATGTTTTAATGCAAACAAAAGATGGTTTGAATGTGAAACATCCACAGAATATCCTTGTCCTGCATGTAGACACATTGATGACGAAGAACACTTTCTGTTCCACTGTACTGTTTATAATGAAGTGCGGACAAATTGTTAACTTTTCCAGTTAGATATAGCGAAAAGACAAAATGTTGCTGTCGTGTTATCAGATGATGAACTTGTAATTAAATCAGTTGCGAAATTCATCGCAGAAGCATTGAAAATTAGACAGATGAAGGATAGTGAAATTTAAGATAATGCATTGAGATATCTGAATGAATATTATTCATCGCAAGTGGAAGAGATCAGTAAGATTCATTGTCATTTGATCGAGTGGATGGTCGAGCAAGTCTTAAGTGTTTTTTTTCGTTTGTTTTGTTTCTAATTGCATTACTCCTGTGCGGGAGGACATAAGGAAATGTTATGAATTTATTTGTTTTTAACCTTTAATTTGGTGCACACTAGGAATGAATGTACTATTTGCAGGAAAGGAAGAGGGAAATGTTATTATTGTTACCTCTCCCCTTGTCAAAACACCTTTGGTAATGACAATAAAATATCAGTCTCTCTCTCTCCCCTCCTTCAACCGTTTCAAACAAGGATTGATTGATTAAAGATGAGACTGGCACAGCCATATTTATGATAGAAAAGGAATATGCCTTGATATGCAAATGAACAGTTACTTAAAACGCGCCTTTGCCAAAATCTAGATTTGTCATTTCTAGCATCGCTTTCAATATGATTTCATCAAAGGGGAACATGAACTGGTTTGCTGACAGCGTCATTTGGCTAAAGGTGAAATTCATTTCTTGTCCTTTCCGAGTGGTTATTAAGAAAAGCTATTAAGCTAAGGTATTACATTGACCTTTGTTACTTGAAATTTCTCTCGTTATCACGAAATGAAAATACTACTTCGAATCTAGTTGTATGTGTATAAAGCCCAGAAAACACTGGTTATTGCGACGTGTTGGCGTGGCTATATAATGTATTGTTCTGTGTCAGGTGTTAACAATGTGATCGCTTTATGTAATATGAATGCCATTGAATGGTACCAGCTGCATTGTTAATGTTTTCCGTATGTGTACCCCTTCAGTTACTGATAACGCTTTCGAATTCGCCTTCTCCCTGTCCCCCCCCTCTCTCTCTCCCTCCCCCTCTTGCTGTCTCCTCTCCTCCCTTTCTCCTCCCTCTCTTTCTCTCTCGCTCTCTCTCTCCCTCCTCTCCCCCCCCCCCCCCCCCCCCGTCCCTCCCTCCCTCCTCTTTCTCCTCCCTCTCTTTCTCTCTCGCTCTCTCTCTCCCTCCTCTCTCTCCCCCACCTCTCTCTTCCCCCCCCCCCGTCCCTCCCTCCCTCCCTCTTTCTCTCTCGTCCCCGCCTTCCCACGCTCTTTTCGTAACTTCCCCTTGGCCTCCTTCCTCTGCTGCTGTTTCTAAAACTCTACGAATCGGTTAATCATGAAATATGTAAATCTTTTCAAGCAAAATTCGATTTTTTTTAAAGTCCGGAAAAGCCAGTGTGTTTTTGCTGTTAAAACTTAAGTTCATTCATCGCCCTGAAAGGCGTGAACGAAGTGATGAACACATAATTTCAGGAACTTATTTTTTTAGAAATGACAGACGAATAGCCTTCAGCGGGTTCTTTTTTTATGTCGACAGATGAATGTTCACCGGCCTCTCACCCGCAGACCTTGGAAGTGACGCCTGGTTCTCCCAGTGGAGGATGTGGCTGTCTTCACATAAATCGTGGGTCTTCACATAAATCGTGGGTCCCCTCTGCTTCATATAAGTATCATGATGGGCATCGTTGACATCCAACAAGGTATAGTAGACCAGCACAAAGAACATTCCTCTCTCTCTCTCTCTCTCTCTCTCTCTCTCTCTCTCTCTCTCTCTCTCAAAATATCCAACGTCATTTCAGTCAGTAGTTATGAGAAATCGTTTTCCTTCATGAATTTTGATTGTACCGCAGATTTTAAACAAAATCAACTATTCTGCCCATGTTTGAACGTTGTCAGAATTCCTAGTACATTATCAGGACCAACCAGGAGACAAAAGTCATGAAAATCAGTTCAGTTCGGTTCATTGCTTGTTTTCACGTCTGCTCGTTACCGAAATTGATAAATGACAACAGAGACCACTGAGAATGTCAAACCTACACTGTCTGGTCATTTTCTCCCACCTCGACACTTCACATGTTAGAATCGGGACACTCCGCAAAGAATACTTCTGAACATTCTTTATATAAATCACAACAGTATGCCCAACTCTGACTGGGCAATGACGTGTGCGATGTCCGTAATGCGCGTGTCGTATAAAATATGGTCAGTGCTTTCAAAATGTTCAGTGTTCATACCTTTCAATTTACATTGCCCTGTTAAACTTGGGCAGTCATGTTGTATGAAGATTTAAAATCAGTTTCTTCGAGAAAAAAGTACTGTTTTCACAATGGCAGATCCATTTCTGTTGGCTGCTCAGTCACCGACCATGAATCCTGTGATGTCTGAATCTACCCTGGGTGCAACGCCACGGCCTACAGTGAAAAGCCACGTGTGCCGCCCTCTACCTGTCCCTTTTCTCATGATGGGCATGTCGTTCACGTCCACCGAAGAAATTGTTTGCAGCAGTGTAACTAGTGTGTAAGTTTATTCACTGCACTCTCTCTCTCTCTCTCTCTCTCTCTCTCTCTCTCTCTCTCTGTCTGTCCCTGTCCCTCCCCACCACCCTCTTTATCCTTTCTCTTCCTTCCTCTCTCTTTCTGCCGCCCTCTCTCTCTCTCTCTCTCTCTCTCTCCCCCTGTCCGCGTTTCCGTCCGACTCTATGAAATTGTAAAAGGCTACCAGATCAATCACAGGTAAGAATTTGTCAAATCCATGTTTAGAAAGTGGTGATTGTCCAAAAAAAAAAAAAAAAAAAAAGATTGAAACGCAAGTGGTGTACAGAACCAGAAATACAGAATTTCCTACATGCAGTTAGAAATTCCATCAATAACAATCCAATTGATCAACAATGGAAAATGCCGGTTTCACGATTATTCAACGCTTAATGGACAAATACTTCTGTATCATGACGGCGGGCGGGTGCCATCTTCGTTGACCGATGATTCCAGCTGCGTTGGCACCTGTCTGCTCTGGAACCCTGCACCCCACTGCTCTCCCCAGTGCCTGCGTGAGCGCTGCTGACATCTGTAGAAAAATGCAGGCCAGTGCGGACGGTGGGAAAGCTGCGCATGTTCACTTTTCCTCCCGTTCTGTTCAGAGTTTCATGCTTTTCATATTCCGACATTTCCTCTGAATGGAACTGGCAGACGGACACTCTTCCAGATCCATCCAAACCTGAAAATTTTTACCATGTTTTCATTGACGGCTGTAAAGAAGAAACTATCTTGTGCCGTTTGCACTCGGGCTACTTCTTTTCTACCCATTCGTATCGTTGAAAAGGTGACGAAGCTCCGTAGTAATGCACGTGATAGTGTATTTTTTTGTTAAACTTATTCATTTGTTAAACTTTTTTTTTTTGGCCTATTTTGGGTTTAACCGATCATGTGTTTGTTTTTCAATGTTTTGTTTAATTGCATCAGTATCTACCTGTCGTGAAGCAAGTCTTTCTCCACTCCTTTTGAAGTTCAATTTTCTGTCGTCTATAATCATCACCGTCAGCCATAAGCTTCTGAAATTCTTCGTCCGTAATGTTTTCATCCTGTAATGATTTGCTTATTCTTAATCTTAATGAGCAAAGTTTTGCTGATGCTAGGGCTACAATGGCAGTGTGCTTTTGTAATTTAGGAGTTAATTTTTTTAAAACAGCACTTACAACCATAGACATGGCGCCCAAACCTAACCCGAGACCTAATGCTAAAGAGGCTGGCGCACCAACCCCAGTAGCTAAAACAGCAATGCCAGACCCAGCACTTACGCTAGCTACAGCTGATGAGCCAGTAATTACATAAGAAAGAGTATTTAAAGCTTTAGCATATTTCTTTCTACTAACTCTATACTTATCCAAGTCGCTTTCTATTTCCTTTTGAAGTTCAGTTATTTGCTTTAACCTAAACTGTTGAACCTCCATTTTTAAATAAGATTATTTTTTTTAATTAATCTTATACATATCATCTTAGTAATCCTTCTGGCAGCACTTCATCAACAGAGTAAAACGCAATAAAATCGACATACTTAATGAAAATAAAGTCAAGTACTGTTAGTTTGTCTTTGTCAACCATTATAGTAACCTTGTCGGATGATGCAAGGGTGTTTATTTCATCTCCGTTTTTAGTAATAACAATAACGAGCTTAAAAGGGGCATCCAAGTTTTCAGCCTTTATTTGTGTGCCTCTAATAAACGCATGTTCTGGCAAACTAGTATCGCCCTCCTCGGAGTAATAAATAAGCGAAAAATCATCGTCATTTGCCTAGGTAGTGATTCTAGTTTTGGGGTAAATTCTAAGCCGACGGTGTCACCCCCCCACTTCAGCTAAGGACTTCTTTCTCTGTAGCACATATTCAGAACCTCGCTTAGTTATTTCAATCTGCTTTTTCTGTTGTGTTCCTGGGACAAGGCTAACAAGAATGGGACCAGCATTTAAGGCTTTTCTAAAATTGTTGTTCTTATCATAGTATACATTGGGGCTTCGTAGTTCAAACTTTAAATTCAGTCAATTCAGGAAGCAAAGCCCAAGCATTCTCTCTTTTATGAAGTTTGTTTTCACGTTTGCCAAAATCGTTTGCTCTTAAATTTCTTATCTCTTCTAGGGCAGGATGCTGCTGCCGTTTTTTGTCTTCAATTTCTGTTCGTTTGTAAACCCCGTCATCTGTATATTCAAATCCATAAACATTTCCTGGCACTCCTATTAGATCAAACTCAGTTGTGTCTGCTAGGTCTTTTAGCTCTACTGCAGTGCATTTAGGAGCTAGCTCCACTTTTGATTCTGGCCCTCGAGACATTCTTTTTATAATAAAATTATAAACAAATTGTTATAAGCAATCAATAATAATCTACAATAAACAAACGTATTTGAACTGGGGGGTCAGTCCGTAAGCATAGCTTAGCGTGTTTAGATTTTTCTAACTGCTCCTTTATTTTTTTTTGCTCATCTTTGTCCCTTATTATATAATTTTCACTTAAACATTCTTAAAAAACTATCTTTGTCCTTAGTGTAAAATAATACAACTGATTTTAACTGCGATCTAAAGTCTTTTAAGACAGCATTGTATTTTTGAGTTAAGAGCCACACAGAAACTAAAGCGTGGCGCCCACTAAAGGCTAGCTTTGACAGAGCTTTTCTTTTTTTAATAATGTCTCGTTACAGCCGAACAATCATCAATAATAAACAGCGTTTCAGTTCCCTCAAATAGTCTATAGTAATGTTCTAAACAGTCGCTTAGCTTGTCACTAGGATCAACTAGAAATATATTATCGTCTGTCCAAATAAACTTCCTTTCTTTGTAGACTTGTTGTGCTTAATGGTTGTGCAGAATATAACAATGTGCTCGTAATGAACCTGTAGATTGTAACAATCAAGTACGAAAACAGTTTTCCCACACCCAGTAATCCCACAGATAAGAGAACAGTGCGGATCTTTTGAGAAACTTAAAGCTATCCATCTGTTTTTATTAGAATATTTCTTCTGCATTTTAAAAAGCCGCGTCTTTTAGTCTGTTTTCTTCAATGTTTAACTGAGCATCACAAACCATAAAAATGTGCATTTTTATTGGGCCGTTTCCGTCTGCTTTCTTGTGAATATTTATTTTTATACCGTCTTGCCCTATCCTTCTCCACTTCCAAACAACCTGTTGTCAAATGTAGATCTAAAATCCAGCCACAGCCCATATTTGTTAAGTAGTCTTCGAGCCTTACATAATAAAGGCGAAGTTTTTTTACATACGCGATCAACTGCAGGATCCCTTTGCCTACCTCCAGCGAACAACTTTCTTATTTCATCAAAGTGTTGGTGAGGTAAAAGTCCGCACCCTGAATACAACTGATCAGACTTTGCCATTTATTGCACAGTCAACCTTCTCAATTTTTGGATTATAAAACGCTTCTGATTCTCTCTGAAAAGGAGTTTTTTCAGTAAACAAGAACAAAATTCCTTTTAAAGACTTCAGAGCCTGATTTAGATGTATGTTCCAGAGTGTCTCGCTTGTTCTATTTTCTGTACTGGAGTGTATAACCCTTTCATAATAAATAACCGTTTTATTTTTATACTGGGTAAAGATTTTTTCTGGCCAGTTCGGGGTTAGTAACATCAAACTCAAGAGAAATGTCGCTGACTGTGTATTTAGCTTCAGGATCTTCAGACAGAACGACAGACTCGCTAGGTTAAATGTCAGTTCATAAGTAAGTTTTTCTTTTAGTGCGCCTTGGTAATATGGCATATGCGTCTTTAACAGCTCAAAATCTAGAGGGATACAGAATCTGTTGCCAAATGCTTCTGCTACTGCCTTATCTTTAACATCATCCTTTGCATCCCCGCTTTAAGCTGTGCTCGAGACCGTTTGGGCTTTGTATTCCCTGATAAACTTTCGCTTTCCTTTCTTTTTTAGGCAGCCATAGATCAGAATAGAGGGCAAAAATGTCTGCCTCGTTTAGTACAGAGACTTCTCTACCCTCCAGTTTGATTACCATATGTTTAACGATTGCCCTGCCTAAATTAGCAACAACAGTAGCATTAGAATCTGTCGATGTAATATCTATTTTGAATGATAGTTTTGCAGTGCCTGGCATTATAACATCGTCAGCGCCAAGATCAGGGAACTTGACTGTTAAAGCCTGTCCGGGCTGAACTGTTGATGGAGTATTTACACTAATTACAGTCTGCCTTAAACCTTTTACGCCATGGGGTTCCTTCTCTTTCTGTATGGGCCCAAAGGTCACAACCGTATGAGTTCATTTTTTATAAAAAAAAAAAGAATTTAAAATAAAAAATATGGCTGAAGATTTTGACGCAATTGATCCTATTGAAGAAGATGAAGAAGTAGGCCCCTCATTGCAAGAAGAGCTTGAAGGAGCGGGGCCTTTACTCCCTAGACAACGTCAAGAACTATTGCTACAACGAATTGAATCATTCTATAGAAGCATAGGACGAGAGCTACCAGAAGTAGTTGATCCTAACGATTTTGAGGAAGTTGATGGGCATTTGCATATAAAAACTGGTGCAGGAGGCCGTGTAAAAGTTACTTCAACGCAAAACCCAAACAAGTTTTTAAAAACTAAGCACAATAAGGCGAAAATTTCCTATTGCCAAGGCAGAACAATTAAACCTTTTAGTGTTTGAGCCGAAGTCGCTAGTCGTTTACAGAACTTGGGGCGG
The DNA here is from genome assembly GCA_018398815.1 of Conus ventricosus. NCBI lineage: Eukaryota > Metazoa > Mollusca > Gastropoda > Neogastropoda > Conidae > Conus > Conus ventricosus. Next base: position 49,183,967 of record CM031619.1, read on the forward strand.
AGGCTGCCAACACGATCTGAAATTTGAAAACGTACCTCTTCAAGATTTAAATCAACAGCAGATGAACTGATAGCAGAAATTGAAACGAGTTTAAGTGAGGAGAAAAGTCAGAAACAATTGATGATTCTCCATTGCCTATGCGCGACATCAGGGGCCTTAAGGCCGCTTTTACAACAATAAGAGAACTAATGCACAGCACGGCAAAACTTGGTAAGCTAGAGAGAGATAGAAGAAGAAAAAAATAAACTCGCTGATGCAGATGATAACAATTTAGGGCGAGAAGAAAAGGCTAGAATGCAGCAGAATATACAGAAGTTAATGGGCGAAAGGGAAGGACAGTTAGAAGTGGTTTCTATTCTCAGAGGAAATCTAAAATCACAAATAACCAGATTCAAAGAAACTATAAAGAGAGTACTTTATGAAAACACTACGTTAGCTGAAAGAATAAGGACTCTATTCAGAGAAGAGGGGATTACAATAGTTAGCATATTAACAGCTGTTGGGTTTGCTATCTCTACACTCGTTTATGCTTTAACCTGCAGTGCACCAACAGGGCCAGTAGTGCCTCCAACGCCTCAACCTGGTAAAAGTTGGATTAGAAAACAATTACATCATCTAGCAAACTTATTAAAGAAATTAGCTGCCAAAGCGCTTGATGCTCTGCCTGGCATAATAGGTAGTGTTAGTTGGGTTTTGTCTACTATAGGCAAAGTTGCTGGTTATATGGCCGACCATCTGTGGACGTTTTGGGGTGCTAGCTGCTGGATAATTTTTAGTAAAATAAAGTATGGCTAATCCCGTAAAAGTTAAAAACACAACAAGGGCTGTCTTTTCGCTAGTGTGACTGTCAGTGTTGAGTAGATCAACAGGTGGAGTGCTTTCTGGGTGCTTTCTGGCTGTGGGGTGCTTATAACTGGATCGCTTTCTTCAGGGCTAGGTACTTTCTTTAAAATGGATGGGCGGGTCTTGTGTTTAAGCCTTGATTGTGCCCTAAGTTTTGGTCGTCTCCAGCTATTTAAAGGATTTCATTGTTATAATTCTGTATCATGCCAATCTGTAGTCTAAGGTCAGAGGGGAGCATGTATAATCCGTGGCCTACAACAAAGTCAACCTTTGACCTAGCGTGTGCTAGAACGTCTTGGTACCTTTGTATGCTGGCAGGCAAATTAACAGCAGAGTTAATAGCATCTTCTAAATTGGCTAGAAATTGTTTTCTGGCATCAAAGCCTGTAGACTGATCTAGTATGCTAGACTTGGTCTGTGCTTGTGCTCCTAATAGACACCAAACGTTATGTCCGTATGGAGTCATTAAATCTTTGCACTCCTGGCATTGTTAAGCCTTCACTTTCATCTAAGATAAATGTTGCCCAAGCATTAGGATGTTTTTGTTCTATGGATCCCAATCGAACTTGTTTGTTTGGTTGAAAAGAAGTATGGCCAGGCCAGTAATCATAATTTATTCTCTTTTTACGCCCACAAATACAATGTGCCCATCCCATGATTACGGTCTAACTTTTGTCTAAAGTCAGTTGAAGGCTCAATGTTAAATTCGTTGCAGATTCTTTCTATGCATTATTGTCCATTGGGCTTTTAAATGGATTAAAAGCGTTGTCGTTTGGGAGGGGTACTTGTAGTTCAGTTAGTATTCGTCTGTACTGGTAATAAACATGAATTATATACTGACTTACTAAAAGCTTAGGATGGTTTAAATGGTTTGCATATGAAACACCGCAGCCAGTAGTTGCGCAGTAAATGGCAAAGTTTAACCCATTCTGGTTAAAACGTCATAGGGCGGGATGACCATGCTGATGGCACTCTATCACTTTATTTGGCGGATTTAAATATCTAGTTAGAGGGTTTACAAGCCTAACTGATTCATCTACTGCAATGGTTAAATTGCTTTAAGTCCAAAGATTTGGGGTTATAAAACGCTCCTACATTGTAAGTGGCACTTTCGTTATATTTAAAAGGTTCCATTTTTTAAATAGTTATAAAAGGATGTTCATCTATATAACCAAGCAAAACGAGCGTGTGTTCTTAACGTATCAATTGTCAATTGGCGCGGGAGTTGTAGGATTGCCCTTAAAGAAATTGGCTTTAAAGTTATGTGGGCTAACATATATGAGGGGGCTCAAAATAACTGGATCAATATTAGTAACGAGGTGGGCAATCAAATAACTCATGGTTACTACAACTTTTGTTCTTTAAAAGAAGTACTTAGCGAATTTGGCATTGTTAAAAATTAACGAAGCAAACCTCAGAATTACTATACATTTTCTACTAGAAGAAAGTACACTTTTCCTAAAGGCCTGGCTAAAATCTTAGGCTTTCACAGTAGTGACAGAGCTTATAGATTTAGTACAAGAGAAGGTGTTTATAAATTTGAAGGTAATAGACCGTCTGATTTTCTAGTGAACCCAATTTTGTATGTCCATTTACAACAGTTAAAACAGAAGCTAATTTGTTTGATGCTATCCATCTACAGTTCTAAAGGTTTTGCCGTCAATTAAGGCAGGCTTTTGCGATTATCGATTAATCTTAGTTGGAAAAAAGTCAATTTAAAGAATTAATGGGCCTATACATTCATTGGATGTAAAAATAACTAACCAAGATGGAAGGCCAGTTTGTTCTGATTTATTAATAGTGCTGGAAGTAGAAAAGCGCACTGTAAACCCTTAATTTTTATGTGCCTGGAGAGAATGTAAATATGTTTGTTCACAATCACGAAATCTTATCTAGCACGTAAGCCCCCGTTTTAATGTACTGATTACGTCAATTTAGGGGTTTTGAGGTGTTAATTTTGTTTAAAAACACGTGTTAAATTTGGCCAAAACTGACCTGTGATGGACGTGATTTGTATGTGAAAAGGGGGGTATCGTGCAAAATAAGATGGGTGAGCTTGAACGAACATATTTACATTCTCTCCATTTGTTATTGTTGCCGCGTTTCCCAAACCATCTCTTCACTCGCACGTTTTAATTTCTCTCCCGTTTTGCCTCGTCCTTGTCATGCTGGTCATTATCTTGCATGATTTCTGTCGTCTTATAAATCTCGGAAGGAATGGGAAGGGGGACTGTGCCTTTCCGTTCCCATTCCATCCTGAGTTTACATCCCCCCGCCACTTCCACTTCACAATTTGCCATAGAATTCCCTTTGCTTCTAAGCCTCTGCCATGCTCCTGGACCTTTTTATTCCCCATTATCCGGTCGTGTCTGAAATTTCTAACTCCAGTTTGTTCCACGACCACCCACAGTTCTCATTTCTTTCCCAGCTAAACCCCCTAGCATACAGTCCAATCCAAATCCCAACTGGATCTTCCCAAGCACACCCCAGTTTTTCTCCCCTTGCCAGTTTAGCATAGCCGTCCGGTCGTGACGTCAGAGCACTGCTCCTCCCCCACTGGTTCCCGTCCAACCCACAGCTCCCACCCTCCGTCCAGTTGCTGTTGACCTTGTCATGCTCGATTCCATAACGCCTTGCTTGCTCCTCACTCCTTGACTGGCTGTGCTTCGTTTTCAGCGCTTTTTTTTTTTCTGTACCTGCTCTTACTCCTTCCCTTCTGTTTCAATGATTTTGTGTGGCATGCTACACACCCCGCGTACTAATTTGTGTTTGTTCCATTATTTTACACCCCCCCCCCCCCCCTCCTTTTGCCATTCTTCTTAGTGCTTTTTACCTTCCTTCTACATTCCTTATTTCACCCAATTTCTAATTTTTCTCTATCGCTTTTTACCTTTCAGTCCCTTTTTTTTCTTTACTGTCCCGTTTTCTTGTGTAATTTCTGTCCATTTCTCGGAATAGGAAGGGAACTGCGGGCATCCTTTCCTGTTCCAATCGGAGTTCCCGTACATTACATTTCCAAAGAGCACGTCTTCCTCGTCACCCGTATCATTTTTTTTCCCTTTTCGTCTTGCATTTATCTGGACTTCGCTTCTTTGATTTATTGACTATATGTTTCATAATCCCCCATCATTCCATTCGTCATATATCTAACCTATGCATTTGTTCTTAGTTCTACCGAAACTAGTCGCTTCCAAACCGACACTACATTCTAGCACCTAAATCATTGCTCCAACAAAATGTATTTTACTGTTTCCGTTCCCTTTTCAGACGTTTTCCAACTTCTCACTTTTTCATTGATGCCCCTGTGTTGCTTAAGTGCTTCTCTTGTCCTCTTCACGCCCACGTCCTCTAGTTCTTTCCAACCCACACTGTTCAGTGTTACTCCTTTCGTGTATCTTCAGTCCAACAGTCTCCTCCACTGCTAGTTCCTCTTCTGCTTTTCCAATGGTATCCGGCCCCCGTCATCTTTTACGTATCCCATCCATTGTTTGCTCACTGCATTCATGTCCGCATCCATTTGCCTTCACTGTCAATGGTTCTTATGCCATCTTCGAGGGTTGACATTGCTTCCATTTTCCACTAACACTTCATCATTGCTTTTGTGGTCTTCACCTCTCCAAGTACCTTTTTTTTTTTAGATTGAACTCTTCTCGTGCTCACGATTTCCTGATAACCAGTGTGTTCCATTTCACCAGTTCATTTCTTTCTTCCTTCACGTTCTCATTTCCCAGTCTGTCCGGCATTCGCGTCCTTTTGCCTTTTTTTTCCCACTTCCACCAACCGTCTGATACCCCAACACTCTTCATGCATTTGTCTTTTGAACACTTCATATTTCAACCCTATCCGTTTTCCAGATCCATATGTTTACAGGTCACACTGTCTTTAGCCTACACGCTCTTGATATTCCTGTTCGAATAGCCGTAATTCCTCTCCGCCTCGTTTCCCAACCAGACATTGCCCCTTTCCAACCAGACATTGCCCCTTTCCACGAGGTGACCATTTCCTCAGGTGTCTTGCCCTCTCCCCAACTCCAGTCTTTCTTTCACAATATTGCCCTCGGTCCCTTCCGCCCCCCCCCCCCCCCCCCCCCCCCCCCCCCCCCCCCCCCGCCAAACCACACACACCGGCAATGACTATTCTCGATTCGGCCACTTCCATGTCTTCCACTACTTAGTTGCTACCTTTGTTTCCTGCCCATTTTCGGACATGTCTTGATCACTTTTCATCATGATCTTCGTAATTCCTTTCTTCCCTCATTGTTTTATTTTGTATCCGCCTCTCCACATACTGTCTTCTGACTCCATTCACATTTTTCTTCCCACTCCTTCCCTACTGCTGTCCAGGGAATGGAAAATGGAGAGGACTTAATTCCTTCTCGCCTCATTCCTGTCTCTCAGTATCGTAACCCACTTGCCCTCTTCCCTTCTCTTCCCCGTTTCCCCCCCAACCCCCGACCCTCCGTCTCCCCGTCTCTTATACTCATGTTAAGTCTCATTTATTTCCGATGTTTACCTCGTTTAAATTCTTGACGATTCCATTTATAATCCAAATGCCTGGCTTTCTTTAAAGCAAATCTTAAATTGTTCGCGAACCGCCAAGACGAACGTGGACAAAATGGGTCACAAGACAAAACACTCCGCGTTTCGACCTCGTAGGTCTTCTTCAGGCAAGACGCAAACAAATAGGACAATGATCTCTTAAGCGTAACGCGTCGTGTTTTGTCTTCTTTCAGGCGTTCCGATTCCAGCACATGCAGTCCTCTTTCGGTACTTCTTCCCTTCCAGACGTTTTCTCCTCGCTTCTTGATTCTGTTTTTACACCTTGTTTTACGGCGTCCGTTTTCAGCACTTGCTGAGATCCATCCCAATCCATTGTGCTGTGAACACCGATCATATATCTTTTTTTTTCTCCGTTGGTCCCCCCTCTGTCCTTTCCTTTTGTTCTTTCTGTCCAGGATACTCGCGTCCCTCGCTGCCTCTTTCCTTCAATCGCCGTCTGCTCAATTGGCGCAGTTCTCACTATCGCCGCTTATCCTTTCCCTCCGTCTCCTCTGCTCCGTTCTCTTCACGGTCCTTTCATCCCGTACTCCCATCTTTTACACTTTCGATTCATCTACTTCTGCAGCTTGCTACTCAAGTCTCGTACTACTCTGCTTCCCGTTCCGTTCTTTCGGGGAGATGACCTTTCCCTTCCTTCCCTTTCCCGTTCCTCATCTCGGCGCCTTTCACCTATCTTCCCCTTCTCTCCCCTTTCCTTCATAAATATCCCATTCCCTAAACATTACCGCTTCAAAGTATACTGACCCATACTGTGTAGTTCACCTTTTCTCTCCCTCATTCGCTCCGTCTATAATTCTTGTCCTGGACCTCGTATTATTTCCAGTGGGTTTCGGTAACATCTGTGCATTTCTTTTTAGACCGTCATGGTCAGAACAGCCTTATCATTCCATCTTAACATTTGCGGCATTTTTATTTTCTTAATCTCTTCATCCCTCCAGTTATATGCCTTTTTAAAGTTCGCCCACTCTTAATCCACCCATTTTTCTTTATTCACTTTTGTGACCACGTGTATCCCGCTACCTCGTTACTTGTATCACCTTTCGATCCCCATCGCCTTGTCCCTTTCTGCACAAGTCCTCCGCCTTTCCCGTGGGCAGTCTTGGAACCTTTGTATAGCCACACGTCGTCATATCCTTACACTGCACATCACAGCAAGTGCTTCATGTATGGCTCAACCTGTATTGCTTATTTCTGTCTCTCTCTCTCCGCGTCTCTCTTGTTTTCAAGTCCCGTCTTTTCTATTTTTTACGCTGTTTCAGATGATCTTGTTTTTAGTTCAGTGTCCTTGCTCAGGTCACACTAATTTCCACTCCTATTCTTCTCCTATTAATTCACTGCCCCCATCCCTCCCCCCTCGTCCCACTTTCCTACAGGAGAAAGCGAATGTGTACTTCTGAATCCATTCCCAGTTTGGCATGTTAGGTTACACTCCCAATTTATGTCGTTTCTACCCGCATGTAGGAAACGTTCTTCCCCTTAAAATTGATATCACTTCTAGTTCCTCATTTTGGGGCTCATTTTGTTGCTTTATTCATGTCCAGAGAGACCCCCCATGGATCATTCCACCCGCCTTGCCTTGTTCCTCTTTTCCTTTCCTTTATTTCTCCTCCCACTTCACCCTACTCCTGGTGGTTGTCCATTTATGTCGTTAGTTACCAGCTCACCGTTACATTTCAAGTAACGCACCAGCCGCCGTGGCGAAGTGGTTAGCGTCGCGGACTCCGGTGGGAAGACTGGGACCACACAGTCGAGTTTCATCCACTTACTGGATGTGTTTGAGGGTGTTGCTCAAATTTCCTGACCAATACTGCAGGTGCCTGTATCTCGCGTCTGGTTGACGCCGGGATATATTACGAAAGGAAGCGTTAGAGTACAGCCCTGTCATGTAGTCTCAGACCGAAATGGAAATCTGTAGCATCTTAATCATCCTCGCTCTCATCGATCAGCATACAAAATGTCTCAAATTCTGTGGCCCTTCATGTCCTGCTCTCGTGGTGACCTCAATGTCGATGTCCTCCACGTCTGTGAACTTGGTTTAGTTCCGTCGGGGTCACCAGTATCGGCGAGTCCATGGGGGCTGTCGTTGGACGGACGTGGTGGCGCCCTCCGGAGGGAGAGCTCTCACATCGGCTCCGCGACTAAGCAATTGTCGTCAGTAGGGGGCTTGTACCAAGGGGGGGAACCTCTAATTCTGAACAGCCTGTAGTCTGCCTGTCTTTCCTGTGGTATGTTCGTTGTCAAGTGTCTCTCCCGTAGTCCGCCTGCCTTTGCTGTCAACAGCCTGTAACCTGTCTCTCCTGTCGTCAGCCTGTAGTCTCCCGTCTCTCCTGTTGTCAGCCTGTCTCTCCTGTTGTCAGCCTGTAGTCTCCCGATTCTCCTGTTGTCAGCCTGTAGTCTCCCGAGTCTCGTCAGCCTGTAGTCTCCCGTCTCTCCTGTTGTCAGCCTGTAGTCCACTTGTCTCTCCTGTCAACAGCCTGTAGTGTACCCGAGTCTCCTGTTGTCAGCCTATAGTCTACCTGTCTCTCCTGCTGTCAGCCTGTAATCTACCTGTCTCTCCTGCTGTCAGCCTGTAATCTACCCGAGTCTCCTGTTGTCAGCCTGTAGTCTCCCTGTCTCTCCTGTTGTCAGCCTGTAGTCTCCTGTCTCTCCTGTTGTCAGCCTGTAGTCTCCTGTTGTCAGCCTGTAGTCTCCTGTTTCTCCTGTTGTCAGCCTGTAGTCTACCTGTCTCTCCTGCTGTCAGCCTGTAATCTACCCGAGTCTCCTGTTGTCAGCCTGTAGTCTCCCTGTCTCTCTGTTGTCAGCCTGTAGTCTCCCGTTTCTCCTGTTGTCAGCCTGTAGTCTCCTGTCTCTCTGTTGTCAGCCTGTAGTCTACCCGTCTCTCTGTCAACAGCCTGTAACACCCGTCTCTCCTGTTGTCAGCCTGTAATCTACCCGAGTCTCCTGTAGTCTCCTGTTGTCAGCCTGTAGTCTCCCTGTCTCTCCTGTTGTCAGCCTGTAGTCTACCCGTCTCTCCTGTCAACAGCCTGTAACACCCGTCTCTCCTGTTGTCAGCCTGTAATCTACCCGAGTCTCCTGTAGTCTCCTGTTGTCAGCCTGTAGTCTCCCTGTCTCTCCTGTTGTCAGCCTGTAGTCTACCCGTCTCTCCTGTTGTCAGCCTGTAGTCTACCCGTCTCTCCTGTTGTCAGCCTGTAGTCTACCCGTCTCTCCTGTTGTCAGCCTGTAATCTACCCGAGTCTCCTGTTGTCAGCCTGTAATCTACCCGAGTCTCCTGTTGTCAGCCTGTAGTCTCCCTGTCTCTCCTGTTGTCAGCCTGTAGTCTCCTGTCTCTCCTGTTGTCAGCCTGTAGTCTCCTGTCTCTCCTGTTGTCAGCCTGTAGTCTCCCGTTTCTCCTGTTGTCAGCCTGTAGTCTCCTGTCTCTCCTGTTGAGAGAACTGTAATATGCCGCTTCTAACTCACCTTCGCCCTCAAACCAGTTTTCGGGCGAAAGTGACCTAGAAGCGGCATATTACAGTTCTCTAACAAGTAAGACTTTAAAACCAAAAAATAAGGGCCCCTGAAACAAACTTGTAGATTTCCGTTTTCAATACAGACAGAGTGAGGCGGCGATGGGGGGGGGGCGAAAGGACCCCCCTTTAAAACCCGAAACGATAATTAAATTTTTATGTCTTCTAGGCTGGTTTCGTTGATACAGAAACCGGTACAGTCAATTATTTGTAAACCCCAACCCCCAAACAATCCCAAATACCTTCTTGCCTCCGTCGGCGGGTTATTCACTTCCAAGTCGGCTTCAAGGCAGGATTTCTCAAAGTGCAGTTTTTTTTTTGGGGGGTTAAGAGATGGCTTTAAAAATGTTATTGATGTTTTGAAAGTTGCTTGTATTTTCCAAACAGGCGTGAGTTCTCTCATTTTATTTATCCCCCCGAGGAATGCTGAAAGTGGGTTCTACAAAGTTACAAAATTCTTTGTTCAATTCACACAGCCTTTCTACCACTTCCCATATGTTTTGTAGCTTCTTAGATTTTGTTTTTCCCTTCAATTAAGGTTGGGTTTGACTTTTTGGTGTGATTGTTTTACTTTTAACTTTTTGTTTTCATATATTTGGGAATTGTATTCAGTGTGTTTTAAACTAACACCCTGTTTTAACCTTCAAAAAATCTTAGTTTTTTAACAGATTTTTTCCTGATAAGTTATAAGTTTTTTCCCTTTTTTCTTTTCCCTTCTTTCTGAAAGACAGCAGCAGGTTGTTTTGGAAAAATTTTTTTTATGTTCTTTGTTGTAAGTTCGCTCTTTATTCCTTTTGCTTCAAAAAAAAAATTGCTTTTTTTCCAAGTTGTTAAAATGCGATAATAGTAAAGGTTTTTAAATTTATTGTTGCATTGTCTATAGGTTCGCCAGTGGCTTCATCATGTCACAATTTTTTATTCTTGGCTAAGTCCTTTTGATTGCTTGTTTTATTTTTTTCTCTAAATATCAGACCCCTGGGAATCTCGGTTTCATTCTTTTTTGATTCCTTGTTGTACACTTTCTATAACATTTTAGACAAAAAAAATTAACCACCTTCTTCCCACTGATCAGGAACCCTGTGCTGCCCAAACTCATTTGGCCGAAACCCCAAAAAACCGCTCTTTAAGGAGCAATTTTTGGCATTAACCCAAGCGCTTAACCCCCTTTTCTCCCCACCGATCAGGACCTGGGTCAAGTTCTTGGCGCCCCCCAAAAACGCTTTCAAGGAGAATTTTGGCATTAACCCAGGCCCCTTTTTGTGTGCTGTGTGTTGTGTGTTGTAGGGGACGACACTGTTTTGAATTTCGGTCTAAGGGAAAACCCAAAAAAACCCTTTCAGATTTCCCATGCCCCCCTTCTTGTGCTGGACGTTTTTGTAAAATTTGTGTTTTTGTTTTTTTGTTTTGCTGTTTTACTGATAATAAATTATTTATTCTGAAACCCGTTTTTTAAATAATCAAAGGCGCGCGCACCCCCCCTGCCCCACCCCCCACCCGCGCATGCCACACTCAAATCACTTTAAGTTTTAACTCAAGACCCCAAGTACTTAAAGTTTTATAAAGTTGCCCTCAATATCTAAAGTCCCCCCAAAGTTTTTACTAAAAGTCATCCCAAAGTCACTTCTAAGTTTTACTCAATTTGCCCTAATTTCCCCTCAAGTCATCCTAATTTTGAAATTAAGTCATTTCTATTTTTTCTCAAGTGTCTCAAGTCTCCTCAAGTTCTTATTAAAAGTTCCCCTCAAGATCAAAAACAAAGTCTCTTTAATAAACAAGTTTTTTTAAAGTTATTTAAAAATTATCAAAAAAATACAATCTATTTTTTTATCTTAAATAGTGATGTTAATATAGTACAAAAACCGCCTAAAAAAAAAGGGTTCATCGCTGAGGATTTTTTTGCTTAGCGTTTTGGCGCGAGATTGGTCGCTAATTTTATAAAGTTCTTGCTCAAGAACCAATTGATTCAATTCTGGTTATGGAAATGTTTTTATAGACCCCAGTCTTTATTTATTGACCCCATCTTTTAAATAGCCATCACTATTTTTTAAAAATTTTTAAATTAAGTTTTTTTAAAATATTATTCATTTAAAAAGGATCAAAAATCTTTTGTTTTGGCGGGTTTTTGGCATTTTTTTTGTTTTCTGTATTTAGTGGTTGGGTTTGTTTTGATGCTTTGGTTTTGTTCCCATTGTTTATATTTTATAACCGTAATAACACCCCCAGCAGCAAAAAGGGCCCCAAAAATGGCAACAGTTTTATTTAATTTTCCCATGAAGACTTTGGTGGTGGCCTTAAAATCACATGGAGTTTTTTAGCTGGCTTTAAAACAACTTGTTCTGGCTTGGCGGTGTTTTTTTTCTTTTTGAGTTATATTCTGTAAATTAATTTTTTTTGTTGTTCCCTTGCTAATTTTTTTCCTGTTTTAAACACGCCCGGGATGAGGAGCTTCTCGCTGGTTCCCCCTGTTCAGTGTTTTTTGATTCGCTGTTTTTCTGGTTTGGTTACTTTCTCCACCTGATTCGGGTTTTTTTGTTTCTGCTGTTTTTTGGCTCGGTCATTTTAAAGGGAAATAATTTATTGATTAAAAGTAATTAATCCAGATTAATGGCGATAACAATTTCCCCAAATCTTTTTAGTTAGATCACACCCTAGAGACTCTAATGATTTTTTTAAACTGGATCTTGCGTTAAATCTAGTAAGATTTGTTAGAACAATGGGGGAAAAATTACTGTGTTTATTACAAACTAAGATCGTTTCCCCCACACTTTTTACATTCCGCCCCCAGCTGCGCTTCATCCCTGTTGGTACTTTAAATGTTTGCGGCGACATCTGTTGAATCTGTTTAGCTGAATTCATTTCCCGAGGAATGTTTTGTTTTTCCCATGTCCCAAAAGAATAAGCCTCTCCTTTTTGGGCTTTTATGTTGGTCATCAACTTGGTCTTTCTTAAGTTGGGAAAGGGTTTTAGCCGTCTGTAGTTTTGCAGTCATCGCTGTTTTTTTTTTATTAATTTAATATTTTTTTTTTAAAATGAGTGCCGAAAAAATGTCCCCCAACCTTGTATACCTTCTGTGTTTTGGAGGTCAAAGTAAGGATAACAGTTTGGTAAAAGTTTTTAAAAAAATAAAGCCAGAGATTTTGGCAAACTAGACTTTGGGTTTGCAAAGCAAATTCTATCATTGCAGTTCTTTTGCTACAAAAGAATTTTCTTTTAAAACCCGGAAAACCCCGCAATAAAATAGTAAGAAAAAAATACATTTAAAAAATGGCTTCATGTAATGAGATAGGCGGCGCGTGGTGAATGCGTTGCTTTTAGCAAAGTAATTACGCTTTTAGAAAATGGGGATGACGGCGAGGAAAAAAAAATTAAAAAAAGTTGGAGCATAGCTGCGAAAAGCGCTATGAAAACAGGATTGGCAGTTAGATTTTTTTAAATAACACATGAAAAAACAGGGACATGCAGCTTACAATTTAAAGATTGATCGACAATAAAAGAATATTATTTGTAACAGGCAAAAATCGAGACATTGCCCCCCCCAAATTCAGCGTTTTATAACCTTTCAGAAAAAAAAAAAGATGCAAGAAATCGGGTTTATTGTCTTTGGCTGACCGTTGTGTATTTTGTTCCCGCATAATATTGGTGAAAAAAATCAAAATTTCTATTATTCCCCAAAAGGTTTGGAAGGGAATACGAAATTAAAAAGCTAACCCAAGCAGCGGGAGTCGGTGAAAAAACCGGAAAGAATGGTTATTAAACAAGCGTTTGGAAAATTTATTTACCGGGCCCCTAGACGATTCAGGACCACACTTTGTGAATACATACCAAAACGACACCCATCAAATGGTTTCTATATTTCCCCATGTAATTGGGCGAAAAAGGATTAAGTAGAATTTTCGTCATTGACATAGTTAAAGTAAAAAGATGCAAAAACCATTAACAAAAAGAGTGTTCGCGGGTGTTTTGCAAAACGTTTACCAAACGAGGCCCCTAACTTATCCTCCATGTTCAAGTCGATAAAGGAAAAAATTTAAAGGCCGTAAAACAATTATTGTTAAAAACTGAGTTACCATTTAAAGAGGCATTGGGAGTTCAAGATCACAGGCTTTATTTTAAAAAAATTTTAAACAAACAGTTACCCGAAAGGGTTTTTTCCTCCGTATCACAGAGGTTTATTGAAAATTTTCCCCCCCAACACGAATGGGGAAAAGATGCCCTCTTTTTGGCGAATGAAAAATGAAAAATTTTTAAAGGGCTAAACCATTTAAAAGCAATAAAAAGAAAAACAATAAATTTGTGAAGACTCCATTTCATCCAGCAAATTTACCGTTTGGTTAAAAGTAAGGTCCCCTTTATTTACGGGGGAAGCAAAAAGGGGACATCGATAGGGAACAAAATTTCCAGTTTGGAGTTTTGATCATATGAAATAAAAAAAAATTGTAAAATAAATCCCCGTGTATTATTTAGAGAAACTGACAAACAAAAACCAGCCCCTCAAGATCTTTTGTAAAGGGAAGAATGCAGAAAATCCAGACAATTTCCGTTTAATTAAATTTTATAAATTATTTGAGTTAAAATGGAAGCTCCAGAAAAAAGCCTTCGTATTGAGGACAGAAGAAAGATTTTCTGGAAACTAAACCGGAAACAGAATGTAATGCAGGACTTTGGAATTGATGGGGAATCTTTTGTTTTGAATTCTGCTATTGGGGCAACATTTGCGGGACTCATCAGGACTGGCAATGCTCCAGATCACCTACAACCCCAAACCCCAAATTTTGATTATAAAAAAAGGGGATAAAAAATTCTTAAAATAATAAAAAAATTCGGAAATAAAGAAAACATGAAAAAAATTTTTGAATGAATTGGATTTGATGCGATTGAGTTTGATAAACTTCGGGAAAAAATAAACCCGAACCGGGACAAAGAAGATAAAATTATGCTTTTTCCCAAATGTCCGATTGCTATGAAAATGGGATTAACAAACCCCGTTTTGTGTTTGTTTAATGACTTCTTTTTTTTACAAGTTGTGTTGATCTCATGTTGATTAGTCGTATTTTTTCGTTGTCATGATAAAAGTCTTTTACCAAACAAGCTTCTTTGTAGTTGTCATGTGATATGTTTGACTGCACAAACTGCGGTTTTTCCTTTTGTTTCTTAAGGGTTTTCTCCTGGTCGAAATCTGTACATTTTCGATTTTAAACCATAACCCCTTTTCCCCTTTTCCCGGATTTTTTCCCCCTATTTTCAAAAAACCTTTTTAAGGGGAATTTTAAAGGGACTCTTTGGGTAACGATGTATCTCCATCCGTTTTGTCCTTTAGCCATTCGGTTTCCTGTCTTTATAGTGTCTTCAGTAGGGATATCTATAAAAAACTTCTGTATCTGGTAAAGCACTTGGACTCGGATGCAAGGGCTTAAAGTAGTCAAAGAAATTTATCATCAAAAGCTTGATAATTCTAAAGGGTTTTAAAACCGTAAAAAAGGTTTATCCAATTTGATTTCTTTTTTTTTCATTTGAAAAAAGTGTCATGAAATCTAAAGTCCTGAAAAATTAGGTTTTTTAAAGTCAGTTTAAATTTTGTTCTTTCTTTTTGGTGATAATCTAACTTTTTGCGTTGTGGGTTTTCCCCATGTCTTTCCGAAACAGCGTGTTCTCAATTGAAAAAGTCTTTTTTGAAGATTGTGGTTTGTTCTAAGACAGTGTTCTTCATGAGTAGGGTTTCAGAATGTTTTTGATAAAAAGAAAATTTAACGATGAAAGTGTCAACTTCAAACCATGTTTAAAATAAAAATTTTAAAAGTCTGTAAATGACATACTTAATTTTTTTTGCCTCGAGATTAGCCAAGTTTTGGGCTTTTTTTTTTCCATCTTTAGACTTTTGGCTAATGGTAGCTTTGTGGTCATGGGTTCATGAGGTATTTAATCAATTCTAAAATATACCCCTGATGTCGATGGGCGTTAAATGTTAACCATTTAATCCCTTTTGAATTTTTTTGGATCGCCGCTGTGTAATTTTAAAGTTGCGTAATGGAAGGTTGGGCCCCTTTCCCACCCATACAGTTGTTTGCATAAATCATGAGATAGTTAGACTTTTTATTGGATTTTTGCGCCCAAAGTTTTTGTTGTTGCTTTACAGTAATGATGCGCCCCATACTATTCCTCCCGCAATCCGTTTTCAATCATTGTTCATTGGAAAATCTGAAATAAATCAATCTGTACTCCTGTAATTTTTAAAGAAAGATCCCAATCTCCCGGGTGCAGAAATGTAAGCCGGGGGATCCAGGCTTAATTTTTCATGCGGGGTCTTTTATAATTTTCAAAGAGCCCGCCAACAAAAACATCGCCACAAGTAGGGCCCGTAGCTCCATGTTTTACACTCTAACTTCTGCAGCATCTTGAGATGTGGAAATCAAAAATCACAAATGCCCTTTTCCCTTAAGATAGAAAAGAAAAGCGCCTTTAGGGGGAAGGTATCTTCGTCAAACCTTTCCCAATGTTATGTTTATAAGGGGAAACGCCCCCTTTTTAAGAGAGTTGAGTCAAAATTTCTTCCGTTATTGGGAGGACTTTAAAGGGCATGCCAGTGACTCTATGAACCCTATGTGTTGCTTTGAGTCAAAAAAGCATTTATTTAGATTTAAAGCACATGTACTTTTTTTAGTTGTGCAATGCTGCTTTCCCCGAAGGCGTGGGTTCTGCTTGCTTATAAAGGTGAGAGTCATAACCTGCAGTTAGAAAGAAGATGGGAGCTTCCCGTTTTGGTCAAACTTTAGTTGAAGATTGCTTTTTTTATGCGCCCCCTCGAACTTTCCGCTATGTGAATGGTCTTTACCCCCTGGCCGCCAAGGCCACCTGTTGGATTCGCTGCGTTGTGAGAGGCCCTAAACCCCAAACCAACAATGTGTGGCTAAGTATACTGTTTTTTGGGCTTCGGGGGTCATTTGATTTCAGATAAATTCAGTTATTAGAAAAGGCGTTACGACTTTCTGCTGCGTTCTAAGAAGTATTCTGCGCATTGGCCCTCTATATAATTCTGGTTTGAAAGAAGCCATCCGCCTGCAATAACGAAGGGAAAAAAAAAAATTGGTGATTACTCATTAAGATGTTTTCGAAGTTTTGTGGCGCTGGCCCTTCATTGGAAAATGGGGTGATTCGAAGTTGCGAAACAAAATATGGAGAATTTTTTCATCCGTTTCCGTTTTAAAACTAATTTTGATCGGGTGGGGGCGTAATTGTTCGTATTTCGTAACTGGGCGATACAAAGTTTCTTATGTTCGCTTGCGGCTTGGGTGGAAAATTTTTTTAAACATTTTCTGCAGAATTTTTGTTTATGGTTGCTTTGAAGTAGTGCTTAGTTATCATTGTTGTATCAATGTGTAAAGCGGTGCCCCTGGTGAAAAATGTAGTAAGTCACTGATTTTTGGGCTCTCAAATCGTTGGACGTTCTTGGACACTTTAATGGTTTTAGATTTGTTTCTTTATCCCCGGTAGACATTAAAGTTATTGGTTTGTTTTGTTTTCAAATGATAATGGAATCCCCGCTAACGGGAAAAGGGTATTTCCCTCGAGTTAAGTCTTAAAGTAAGGTTATGTTGAACTCTCTCTGCGTTTTTGCGGGGTAAAGCGCCCTTTCGGAACCCCCCCTAAAGCATTTGTTGTCTGAAATTTTTTAGTTTAGAATGCTCTTTTTGCGCTAAGCTGGGGCAGTGGAATGAAAACTTTCCCAAAAATCGGCTCATACTTGCCCGTTTTTAAACTATTTTTTAAGATTCGCCTTGACCAACCGGAGCCTCTATTTTGGCTTCTTCAGCGGCCACATCAAAAAGGTAAGATTTGGTCTGCCCAAAAAGGGCGGGGTTAAGTATTTTACAAAGAATAACCTGTTTTGTCGAGACCAGCTTCAGATTTTTTCATTTTTGTTTCTAGTCGATTAAAAAACTAACATTACTTTAATGGGGGTCTATTGTAGTTTACCTGGAACTTTGGGAAAAGCTTTGGAAAATTGCCGTGTTTGCTGGTTAATGATTCTAAATCAATTTCATTCAGTGCTCTTGATAAATCTTCTTGCATTCCTTCAAACAATTGTCGGATCTTCATATATCTTAGCATGTTGAGTTTCTTTTCTAACTCAAAATATTTATTTAAATTAAAAAAAAAAAATTAAACGAATCAATTCAAGGTTTTTTTGTGCTGGACTCATAAACTAAAGTATAAACCCCTTTGGGGGTTGTTAAAGTGAGTGTTTAGAAAAGTTTAATGTCCGTTTTACTTTTTTTAAACATTCCTTTTTATCTGCTCGGGCTGGTGTTGAGAAAAAGTTGTCTCGCCTTTTTTGAAGATCAAAATTTTGTCTTTTTTAGCATCAAAATCGGCTGTAAAAAGCAAAATTTTTCATCCCTGATGTTTGAGCAGCTAGCGCTTTATTTATTGTCGTTTTAAAGAACTAAGTTTAGTGTTTTGTTGAAACCCTAGCTGTGTGTTTTGGGGTTTAGTTTTAATTTTTTGCTGAGCATAATAATGAACACGGGCCAAAAGGGTATGAAAAAAACCCCCCTGAGGTAAAGCGGGGGTCACCCCGCCCGTTGTAAGGGCCCCATCGTTCCCCTTTTGCGGCTATATATGCTCCCGTATTAAAATTTAACGCATTAAAGGCGCAGAAACCCTTGTTTGGTTTGCTGTATTTTGAAAGGTCTTGCTCTAGTTTTTTTTGCATTTGGTAAAAGTTGGTTAAAAAAAGGTTTTTATGTGGGGGTTCTATAGCAGAGAATTTCCTACTTCTTTTTTAGGTTCTCGGATAAGCGAAAGAATGCTTTTTTAAAAAAAAAAAAATAAATTTTGTAATGTATATTTTAATTGTTTTTTGAATTTTGCTGCGCTATATATTAAAAAAAAAACAATTTAAACGTTTATCGGCCCCTTTTTCTTTATCAATTTGAAAGTTTTTTTATGTCTAAAAGTTCTCCCGCTTCAAGTAATGATTATCCCCCGTTGACCCTTTGGGCAAACAATTTAAAAAATTTTTTTCGTTGTTAAAAAATGCAAGTCTAACACCGTGAAATGCAGTCTTTAGACCAAGGCAAAAGTCGGATTTTACACCTCCCCCCTCAAACAGTTTTCTTATTTATCAAAAAGTGATAAGGGTTTTAAACCGCTGCGTAGATTTTTGGGAGGGTCCCTCAATTTTTCATTGACTTTCGTTATTTTAGGACTAAAAAATTTTCAGTTTGTCTTTTTATTTGGGTTTTATCTTGCACAGCAATAAATACCTTTTAAAAGGGTTTCGTGGCACTAAACTAAAATTCCATATAGGGCTGCCTTGTTTTAGGATTTTTGAAAGGAATCCCCTTTGAAATATTTTAATTTGATGTATTTTTGTGGATCAATCGCTAAGTGGGTTGCTAACAAACGTCAAACTTAACGAGAGTAGAATGTGTACTTTTCTTCGGTGTTTGATATAAAAATATTTGTGGGCTTAAAGTTAGTTATATGGGCAACTGTCTTTTAATGCTCTTGAAATATGGGGCATCGCTTTTTAAAAATCAAAATCTGGGGTTGAAAAAGCGTTTTTATCGATAATTTTGCTTCAAACTTTTGCGTCTTTAGCGGGCTGCGGCCCTTTTTATGTTTAGTGTTCTTATTTTGATTCCTTGAAAACGCAAGACAGCCCCTTTTATTTCCGGTTTTTGCCTAGATCGAATTTGGTAAAATTTGTCTGATTTGTAAAGAAAAAATTTCTTGCCCTCAAGTTTTATAGAAAATTTTCTTTCGTTGCCCCCCCAGATTCTGTACAAACCCTCTGTTTGGGTCTGTTGTTGAACGGTTCTATTTTGAAAATAGACGTGCAGAGCCCGGGACAAATCATTCATCCGCCTGGTTGGAAATTTCAGTAAGAATTTGATCCATCAATAGTGATGGTTTTTTTGGAAAAGTAATATTCCCCTTTTTCCCCTTTACGCCAAAGGGTTTTCAATTTCTGTGGGGTCAAGATTTTTAACCCTTTTGTTGTGACATTTTTTTAAAAAAAAATAAAAAATTTTTTTATTAAAGAAACATGGAAGGAAGGAAGAGTTTTGTGTTTTAGACCTGGAGACGTTTTGGGAAATGACTCCCTTTGGGACACATCGCCGGGGCTCCAATGCGGGTGAAATTTAAAAGAAGTCATGTTTTATATTGTACCCAAAATTTTGGCCCTTTAACCTCCCGAAGTTTTAGCCCCAATGATTTGAAAGAGATGATGATGGCCCTTTGTTTTTAAAAAAAACCCGGAAACTTGTTCGGTTACAACTAAACCAGACCATCAAGTTTTTAGCCCAAAAGGGACAATTTTTACAAAGACTCGGGTGAAAGATCAAAAACGCCCCGGGTTTGTTAGACCGAAATTAAGGGGGGGGGCAGTTTCTAAACTTTAAAACACACTGCAGGAATCCCCACAGAAACCCCAAGCAAAACATGGAAATTTTAAAAAAATTAATTCAAACGGAGCGAATTAATAAATGCAATGAAGAGAAACCGTTTTTTTAGAAAAAAAAGATTTTTAAAGAAATAACGGGCTGCCCGCTCCCCCTGCGAGGAAAAAGCGGCCCTTTATCGCTTTGGAGCATCAGAGGCGAATTAACAAAAATTTAGCAAAAATAGGTGAACTGGGCATATAAAAAGAGGAAAAAAAAAAAAACCGTTGAGGCTGATGACGCCAACTTTGGGAGAATTAAAAAAAAGATAAAACCAAAAGACTAAAAAATTTGAACAAGAGATCAGAAGCTGAAAATGTTGTCTTTAACCCGGGAACAATTACGAACTAAGGAAAAAGAATAAAAACTATCCAAAGAATTTTTATGAAGACCGACACTAGCAGAACGAATCGAAAACCCGTTTGAGAGAGGGAGTCACATTAGCAAACGTTTAACGGCCTTAGGATTTGCAATAATAACTGGGGATGGTTTTTTCAGGCGGCGGCGGACAAGCCAGTGCCTCCCCCGCCATCCCTCGCCTGATAAATATGGGTAAAAAAACAACTTGAATTTGCGAGTTTATTAAAAAAAAAAGCCGTTAAAATATAGACTTTTACCCGGTATATTGGAAAATTTGTTTGTGGCTTTTGTCTACTGCAAGCAAGTATTGGTTTATGGTGGCACTTATGGACATTTGTTCTCTTTAAAGTTGGGTTACTCTTTTTGAAAAATAAAGGGTAATCCTGGCTAGTTTAATAAAGTGTGTCTTTTATATTCAGGTCATGCGCAGAGTCCACGTCTTCAAATTTTGGGCCCCGGGGTGGGTGACTTAATCTTGGGTCATCTTGTTTTTTTTTTGTTTTTAAAATTGCTGGCTCAGAAAATTTTTGTCATTTTTTCCGACTTCTGTTCATTGCCCGCCACATGGATTTTTGTTGTAGTTTATTATTGTTCCTACCCGGAGTTGGGTCGAAGGGAGAATATAAAAAAAATGCAAAAAGCAAAAGTTTCCTTTCGATCTTGGTTTGTAAAAATTTTGGTATCTTTTATTTCTTTAAAGGGAATCAACGTAGAATTAATGGCGTCCTCTTTTTTGCTAAGTATTGTTTTGTGCGTAAAACCGTGAAGGATTGTTATGTCGACCGTTTGTGCTTGCGAAATAGCAAACACCAAGTAAGTACGTTGAGTCGTTTATTCGTTCTTCCCGCTTTTTGTTAGGCCCCTTGAAGTGTTAAAAAAAAAATTGTTTCCTTTTCGTTTTAGCTCTTTGCTTTGGGGCCCCAGGGAAAAAGTTTTGCTGAAAAAAAGATGTGTAAGGAGGATTCCGTCTAGTTATTTTTTGTGCAGCCCCAAAAATAGGGGGTG
This sequence comes from Conus ventricosus, assembly GCA_018398815.1. Taxonomy (NCBI): domain Eukaryota; kingdom Metazoa; phylum Mollusca; class Gastropoda; order Neogastropoda; family Conidae; genus Conus; species Conus ventricosus. The sequence continues at coordinate 49,204,682 of CM031619.1, forward strand.
CCTAGCCTATTAAGACGACTTTTTCTTAAAGTTGGCTTGGCCTTAATATTGATGTTACAGATCCTTTCAAAAGCTTTTATGTCTATTCTGTTGCTAAAAAGGATTAAACGGTTTGTCATTGGGAAAAGGTGTTGAGTTCAGTCAAAAAACGTCTAAAAAGTGTAATAAAAAAATGAAAATTTTAACTGACCTCACCAAAGGATCGGGATGATTTAAGTGATTTAGTACGATCCACACCGTTGAGACAAAAACCCGTAAAGTTTTAAAAGGGTTTTGATAAAACTGTCGGTGACTAAAACCCCACTTTTGCGTGAGCTTTTTTAATGGAGGGTTTTGGGTATCTGTTTAATGGAGTACTCCTTTTTTGAAAGGTGTCGACCGAGTCACAGAATGTCGAGGGTGTCGGGTTTTTTTCGTTTAAAAATTTGTAACAAAAACACACAAGACCCTCCTTCGTTTTTAGAAAATGCTTTTTAACGAATGCGGAAACCCGAAAGATTGCACTCCCTGAAAATTTTTTTCAAAGTGTTTGGTTTAATATTATAAAACCCAAAAATAATGATTCTAAAAGTTGCAAACAGGGACCAAAGTTAGCCCGTTAAAATACCTGATGGTTTTAGGGTTTTTTTACTAAAGAAGCAATGAGTAACTTCGACATTACTCCAAACTTAACAATGCAAACTAAAAAAAAATGTTATATTCAAATGAAAAAAGAATAGGTTTCTATTTTGTAGGTAGCTAAAAATTTTTTTCTTTAAATGGCAAACACCCCTCTAGTTTTAGGTGCGCAGACAAATATTTGAGGGGGAAATTTTGCTCGATCTTTCATTTAAATTTATTACTTGTTTTTTGGTGGCTGAGCACTGAAAAACTTTTTAGAGGAAGGCCCCAAAATGTTTTAAGAGTCTTCGTCAGGGGGAAAATGATATTGCGATTTTGAAATTATACAATTCCCAATTTACAGTTTTAAAAAAATTAGTTTTTGGGGGGTCGGATCTTTTTTTAAAAAAAATTTAAGACAAAGGGGGAAAGTGTGAAAGTGATAACCTGCAATTTTTTTGGAAATTTAAAAAAAACTGTACTAAAAATAAGTCGGTGGGCCCCCGAAGAAAGGGGTTACATTAGCGCCTGTGGGGGATAACTTTTGAATTAAAAGAACCCTTGCAGACGTTGGGACTTTGAAAAATGGGATGGCGTTTGTATGGGTTTTTAGTAATAAGAGGCGATTTAACGTAAAAGGGGTTGGGACGCAAAAAAATTTCCAAACTAGAAAATGCGCAATTAGAGCAAATAGTGTGGCCCGTATGAATTAAATGCGAAAAATGACCTCAAAGGACTTTGACCCTATTTAGGAAAGGGACATAAAAATTTTAATTTAAGCCATTTACTTTTTTAGCGTCAAAAAAATTTCAGAAAAGCTTAACTTGGCCTTTACATGTCTCTTATGCGGACGACAAAAGTCGGAAGGATTGAAATAACGCCATAAGGGAAAAAAGTACATCCCCCACAGAAAAACGGGTTTTAAAGGAGTTACAAAAATTACAGTTTTTTCCAAGCAGGAAATTAGGAGACACGTTCACAATATTTCTGTCTTTAAAGATGTGAAGAGGGATGGGGTTGTGGGCGTGACGTCCTTATAAAAGGAATTAATATTAGCTGGCAAAACTTAGACGTTAAACGCCTTACAGTTACCATCGTCGTTCTTCACAATGGTGAGGATATTAAGGTCATAACAACAAGATCGATGTTGACTTAAATAGAAACGATCTTACAGAACTGAATTGGATTAATCTTACACATTTAGGCCTCATAGGGTTTTATTATACTGAACAAGTTTTGACAGAGTATAATAAAGATAATAACTGGATTAGATTAAATTGTTATAAAACTATGGAGCAGTTAAACTTTGACAAAAACCCCTCATTGTTCATTAATTTGTGGACAAACTGGTTGTGGAAAAACAATATTTATCCTCGACCTGTTACAAACAGTTTATCGTTATAATTTTGATCATATTGTGGTTTTCTGTCCAACACTTAAATGGAACAAAGCATATCATGATAGGTTTATATGGACTCATGATAACATATTTTTAGTTAATCCTAGCAATAAACCGAGTGAGTGTCTAGAACGCTTTTTTATATTGAAGGAACGCAGACACTATTTATTATAGATGACTGTTCAGCAGAAAGACAGTTAAAAAGAGAACACTTTAGCAAAACTAGCCTTTAGTGGAAGACATGCTGGGATAAGTGTGGATTTTATGCCAAAATATAACTCGGTTTTAAAAGACTTTAGAGAACAGTTAAAGACAACGCAGGATTAAACAAAAACTAAAATCTGAAAAGTTTAGTAAATTAGTATTGAAAACGGATAATCCTACACAATATGTTTGTAGGGTCGTTATTTTTTGGTTATTAAAGTCTTACTTGTTAGAGAACTGTAATATGCCGCTTCTAGGTCACTTTCGCCCGAAAACTGGTTTGAGGGCGAAGGTGAGTTAGAAGCGGCATATTACAGTTCTCTTGTTGTCATCCTGTAGTCTCCTGTTGTCTCTCTGTCAACAGCCTGTAGTCTGCCTGTCGTCTACCTGTCTCTCCTGTCAACAGCCTGTAACACCCGTCTCTCCTGTTGTCAGCCTGTAATCTACCCGAGTCTCCGTTGTCAGCCTGTAGTCTCCCTGTCTCTCCTCTTGTCAGCCTGTAATCTACCCGAGTCTCCTGTAGTCTCCTGTCTCTCCTGTTGTCAGCCTGTAGTCTGCCTGTCGTCAGCCTGTAGTCTACCCGCGTCTCCTGTCAACAGCCTGTAGTCTACCGGTCTATCCTGTCAACAGCCTGTAATCTACCCGTCTCTCCTGTAGACAGCCTGTAGTCCGTCTCTCCTGTCAACAGCCTGTAGTCTACCCGTCTCTCCAGTCAACAGCCTGTAGTCTACCTGTCTTAACTGTTGTCGGCCTGTAGTCTACCTCTCTCTCCTGTTGTCCGGCTGACCTTGTCAAAAGCCTGTAGTCTACCTCTCTCTCCTGTTGTCCGGCTGACCTAGTCAACAGCCTGTAGTCTACCTCTCTCCTGTTGTCCGGCTGACCTAGTCAACAGCCTGTAGTCTACCTGTCTCTCCTGTTGTCCGGCTGACCTTGTCAAAAAGCCTGTAGTCTACCCGTCTCCTGTTGTCCGGCTGACCTTGTCAACACCCTGTAGTCTACCTGTCTCTCCTGTTGTCCGGCTGACCTTGTCAACACCCTGTAGTCTTACCTGTCTCCTGTTGTCCGGCTGACCTTGTCAACAGCCTGTAGTCTACCTCTCTCCTGTTGTCCGGCTGACCTAGTCAACAGCCTGTAGTCTACCCGTCTCTCCGCAGTCCGCCTGTCCTTGCTGTCAACAGTGTGTAGTCTGCCCGTCTTCCCCCGTAGTCCACCTGTAGTCCAAGTGTCTCTCCCATAGTCCACGCCCTGCATTCTCTCACAAAGGTCACAGTTCAGTTCCACAATCGGAGGGAAGGTCACACAGTTCAGTTTCTGGTTGAAGAAATGGCCACAGTTCAGTTTCAGCATCCGGGACGCTCCTTCCCCACTCGCGGCTCTGCATGAAGGTTGGGTGAGGACTGGGAGGCGACATCAGTGCAGGCGCCGGAACTCGCTGTGACGTGGGCGATCACTGTGACGTTGGTCGTGTTGGCAATGGTGTCGTCGTCGGACCTGTATAAAAGAGATGGAAGGATGAAATAAAATTTTTAAAAAACCGCTGATACAAGGTGTGTTTGTGAGTGTGTGCGAGCATGTGCCCGCGCGCGTGTGTGTTTACGAATGTTTGTGCGTGCCTCTTGTGTGTGTGTGTGTATGCGTGTGTGTGTGTGTGTGCGCGCGCGTGCGCGCTCACACAAAAGAGATTCACATCTGTCAGAATAGCGTGGAGTTTTTCTCCAAACACACAAAGAATATTACCTAAAAGCTAGAAGTTTGGAATTTTCATGTATCCTCTCCTGGAAAAAAAAAAAAACTTAGCAAAAATTGCGGAAACACGATTTTCAAACATGAAAGATTGCATTAATATTCATATGCCGAAGAATGAAACAAACTATCATGTACAAAATTTCACTATCAATCATTCCAGCACGCTATACACATGTAACGTTGACCTTGAATGAATAACCGCGCGCGCGCACGCACGCACACACACACATGTCTGCGCACATTTTCGCACGCAAACATGCCATACATACAAGTGCACACGAATGCGCTCGACCTATATGCATGCGCGTCCAAAAATGTCATCATCTGCCGTATAAATATTAATGCAATCAACTTTATCATGCACAACATTCAAACGATTAGTCGTCCTAGCACACTCATACCGATATAGCAGCGATACTGCAGCATGAATGCGTTCTTACTCTAATCTCTGAAGAGTTCTTGTTTAAAAACTCCATGTGTCGATGCCTTTGCCCCAATACTCACCAGGCGACCTGTGGAAATGATAGTTATTTTCTAGGCACTGTGCACACACGCGCGCGCGCGCTTTGTCACACCGATGCATGCGCGCAATTGCGCTCACTTCACCTATTCACTCACACACACACGCATGTAGGTCGCGCACGTAACTGCATATAAACGCGCACGCACGCACGCAAACTCACTACGTCACTAACATCTACACTATTCCCCATCAGTTTAAAATAAAATGGCTTATAGTGAATAAACATTCAATCGAAGAATGAATGAACAAACGAACGTAAGCACGCTGTCAAACAATTCCGCTCACACAGCCGCCGTGGTTAGCGTCGCGGACTCACGGCTGGGAGGTCGTGGGTTCGAATCCCATCAGTCATGTGGGTTTTTCTGCCCCGACCGGCTCCTACCCAGAGTTGAGTTTGCTGCGGACTCGGTTGGGAAGACTGGGACCACACAGTCGAGTTTCATCCACTTAATGGATGCGTTTCTGAGAGTGTTGCTCAAATTTCCTGACCAACACTGCAGGTGCCTGTATCTCTCGGGCCTGGTTGACGCCGGGATATATTATAAAAGGAAGCGTAGAGTACAGCCCTGTCATGTAGTCTCAGACCGAAATGGAAATCCGTAGCATCATCTTAATCATCCTCATTCTCATCGATCAGCATACAAAAAAAGTGTCAAATTCTGTGGCCCTTCATGCCCTGCTCTTATGGTGACCTCAATTTCGATGCCCTCTCTACGTCTGTGGCCTTGGTTTGGTTCGTCGGGGTCACCAGTATCGGCGAGTCCATGGGGGCTGTCGTTGGGACGGACGTGGTGGCGCCTCTCGAGGGAGAGCTCACTCACGCCGGCTCCGCGACTAGCAATTATTGCCCTCGGTAGGGGGCTTAGAAGGTGGTGTCCTGCGTATGTTTGATCAGAACAGGCGCCACTGAACACCACCGAAATGACTCGGCAGCAGTGCAGTGTCTCCTCCGGCTGGTTGCAACTTGACATTGACTGCTCCCTGTGGATTTGCCGGTGCCGGGACTGCGGCGGGGCCGACCGGGGCTGTGGCTGTGGACGGGGTGTCGGAATGAGCGGCGTGGGTGCACAGCCTCTGAGGTGGCGCAGAGGTTGGGACAGCAAAAAAAAAATAAACGCACACACAATCCGCTCACGACCCCCTCCCCCTATGTCCACTCTCTTGTTCTTTCCCTAGATACCCAGAGGTTCAAACAGGGTATATCACGCCCTGACACCGAATATCTCGTATACGAAAAAAAAGGGGAGGAACCCGCAGAGAAACGAAATCAAAGGGTATGAACACGTGTAGATTTTACTACAATGGGGACAGTGATAAACATTGACACAGCACACACACACACACATGCAGATTCTCTCCATTCCCCACATAATCACGCGCGTGCGTGTGTGTGTGTGTGTGTGTCGGACAGAGTTTTCGATTAACTCCGCCCACAGTCTTTTTGTTTGTTTGTTCGTTCTCTTTTGATAGTGGGGGGGGGGGGGGGGGGGGGGGAGGCTGACGGAAGAAGGGGGTATGCAAATCCAGGTATAACTCGAAGGCATGAAAACCGTTGCGAGGGTTTTTTGTTTGTTTTTGTTTTGTTTGTGTTCTTTTTTTTTGTAGATAGAAAATCCTGACCGCTTTAAAGATGTGAAACACTGCTTATCGCAAAGAGTGTTCTTCATACACTTAAACAGTTCTCTCCCCTCCCCTTCTGCAACCCTCTTTGTTCTCTCCCCTTCCCTACGCCGCATTCCTTCTCAATCCCTCTACGTCCTTGCAAATCCCCTCATCCACTAATTTTCTTCTTTCTCTGTAAATACACATTAAAAAACGGACTCTCCAACTCTGGATTAACTGTCCGTTTGTGTGTGTGTGGGGGGGGGGGGGGGGTGAGTGCGCGCGAACAATTTGTGTGTGTGCTCGCGCGCGCGCAATGTGTGTGTGTGTGTGTGTGTGTGCACGCGCAATGTGTGTGCGTGTGCGTATGCGTGCGTCGTGCGTGTGTAACTAAGCGATTGATCTTTCTTCCGGTAGCCGTTTTTCTTTTCGTCGAACACATCAACATTCCCTTTTTTTTCTTAATTTAAATGAATGACTTGCGCCTCTTTCTTCAGATGGAATTTCACCCAAAAAAGTGGCACTGACAGATTACAAATTTATTGGAGAGATAGAAAAGGATCACGACTTTTTCCTAAAACAAAGAATTAACCTACATTTAAGGATTACTTTGCAGGAATATTTGGGTTTCCTTTTCTCTTCTAAAAACTTCTTAGCTTCAGTGGAAGATATGATCGTTAACTGGCACTGGGTTCGACTCTGATCATCACTTCACAATTCCAGACACCACCCGTCGACACAAGGTTTATAGAAGTAGGGCGCATGCGGAGCCGACAAACATGTAAATTCAAAGACTCGCAAGGAAACAGCCGCTTACACAGCTCTACGGCCACGTCTGATTCAGCCCTCTATGAAGGTATGAGCTCTGAACGACAAATCTTTTCTACCGATGCACTGCCCAATTCTTTGCGTGCACCATAGCGTGGGCGCCGATTGGTAGATATTCCGTAGAATTGTCACGCTCTGCTCTGATGGGTGGATACTCCTGCACAAAACTGTCGCACTACGTTCTGATTGGTAGATATTCTTGTGGAACCCGTCACATCGTATTCTGATTGGTAAATATTCCTGCTGAACTGTCACTCACACCATACTCTGGTTGGTAGACATTTATGTAGAACTCCTCGACACCGCGAGTTAGTACGGCCGTTTCTTGTCTACTGAATACGGTGTACATTGCCGTGTTCCGTTTCATCACACACAAGTTCAAGGGCCAATCGTTTTTGCAAGTTACTGTCTAAACAAAGGTACACACATACCCACACACGCAACGAGCAATCAACCATCCCCCCCACCCCGCGCGCGCGCACACACACCACATCCACGCACGCACGCATGCGCGCGTTGTCATAATATACTCACATGACATGATCGTGTCGATTCTAAGCAGCGGTGAATGAGTACGGACGTGGGGGCCCATTCGGGCTTCGAACACCTGCCCTCTCCCCATGCCTTTACTACCTCCACCCTATCACCTTTCCATTCACAAAAAAAATAAGCAAGTGACAACGCCATGACCACGCATTCAGAGGGGAAAAAAAATCGATAACAGTCTACTTCCGATAGGAAAGCGTGTGGGCACTTTGCTGGTTTGGTCACGTGATACAACTCTCCCTTCAATCAAAACACGTTTTGTCCATTTAGACGGTGCATCGATAAGGCTGTAACGCACGTGCGGATAATGTACTCCATGTCCCTTTCAAACCCGTTCTCCTTCCCTTCCCCCTCCAAAAAAAAGAAAAAAGAAAATCTGCGCCGATAGTATTTCAGTCGTCTTTTAAATAGAAACCAGCCCGTGCGTGCGTTTCTGTGTGTCCGTGCGTGTGCGTGTGCATGTATGTGCGTGTGCGTGCGTGTAAACGTGTGTGTGTGTATGGAGAGAGAGAGAGAGAGAGAGAGAGAGAGAGGGAAGAGAGATACAAAGACAGACAGACGCACATACGGTCAGAGACAGGAATGCTTACAGCCCTGCCGACCGCAAAAGAAACATGTCGGGGCTGTAACCGCGTTCAAGTCCACTCACAATTTATCAAAAAAAATAATTAAAACAAAAACCTCATTCACACAACCCTTTCAAACATACCTAAAAACACAACGGAAATTTAGTTGAAAATCTTCCTTCCGTAGAATCTTAATCAGATGAAAAATGTTGATCTCTTTCAGAAATTCAAAGAACACATCAGGGTGGGACATCTCTGAACAAGGTATTCATAGCGTCTGCTGTAAAGTGCTTATGTCCCACATCATGCAAATCCCAACACTCTAAAAGAACATGCGAGTGGTACATGACATGGAATGTGCCACGGAGCTTCACCATTTAAAAGATAAGAATGGGTGTAAAAGGAGTGGTCTGTATGCAAACCTAAACATGACTTTCTTCTTTGCGGCCGTCTCTGGAACACGGTAAAAATTCATTCAGGTTTGGACGGATTTGAATAGTTTGTTACTGTCTGATAATTCCATTCCTCTTGCCACACGTCCTTGCTGTAAGCCTGGGTTTGGAGTTTCAGATCAGACAAATCTGCTCAACTGTTTCTTTGTGGCGCTCTGGCAAGTTGCCTCGAATGCCCACATAACTTGGAACCCAGTGTACGTTCGAATAACCAGCAGTTGACGGTGCTTGAGGTTATGGCCGGCAAAGGCCTCCAAATCAGTAAGGGGGTCGGACAAAATGAGGAAATCTTTAAGTTTTGATTTAGAGACCATTTCATGAGCCAGGTCCACGTCTATCAACTCAGCCGTGTAGAGAACAGGAATATGCCGACTCTACGCCACTTTCGCCCTCACCCAGTTTTCGGGCGAAAGTGACGTAGAGTCGGCATATTCCTGTTCTCTGACAAGTAACCAAAAAATAACGACCCTACAAACAAACATACTGTGTAGGGTTATCCGTTTTCAATACTAATTTACTAACTTTTCAGATTTCAGTTTTTGTTAATCTATGTTTTTCCTGGTCATTTTCAATAACATCATTTTCGCGCAAACAATTCTTCAAATGA
>CM031619.1:49214754-49229223 GCA_018398815.1 Conus ventricosus
GACCTGCAGACGTTGCAGACTTTGAACAAAAGGGTGAGATACACTTTTAGGGGTTTTGAGTACACAAAAATGGTGATTATAAACCAAAGGGGTTGGGCGACAAAAAAAGTTTCCTAAACTAGAACAACTGCGCAATCTAGGGGCAAAAATGTTGGCCAGTATGAATATAAAATAGTTCGAAAACCTGACCTCAAATGGCACTTAGAACCATATTTAGAATGGGAAATAAAATTTGAATTCATAAGCCCATTTACATATTTTAGCCGTCAAAAAAGTTTCAGAAAAGCATTCAACTCTGGCCCTTTACATGTAAGTCTTATGCCGGGACGACAATAGTCGGAAAGAAATTGAAATAACGCCGTATGGGAAAAAGCAGTACATCCTCCACAGAAGAGAAACGGTTTTAAAAGATGCTTCTACAAAATTACAGTTCATTCCGCAAATGAAATTAGGAGACACGTTCACAATAATATTTGAAATTTCTGTCTTAAAAATAAGGAAGGGATGGGGTTGTGGGCGTTAGTGACGTCCTTTTAAAGGAATTCTAATTAGCTGGCAAAACTTAGACGTTGACAGTCTTAAAGTTACTGTCGTCATTCTTCACAATGGTGAGGATATTAAGGTTATAACAACAAGCAACAAAATCAATATTAGTCTAAATAGAAACAATCTTACAGCACTAAATTGGATTAATCTTACACACTTAGGCCTTATAGGATTTATTATACTGAACAAGTTTTAACAGAGGGTATGATAAAAACAATAACTGGATTGATTAAATTCTAGTATAAAACTATGGAGCAGTTAAACTTTATGACAAAAACCCCTCATTGTTCATTGATTTGTGGCAGACTGGTTGTGGAAAAACAATATTTATCCTCAACCTGTTACAAACAGTTTATCGTTATAATTTTAATCATATTGTGGTTTTCTGTCCAACACTTAAATGGAACAAAGCATATCATAATAGAAGGTTTATATGGACTGATGATAACATATTTTTAGTTAATCCTAGCAATAAACTGAGTGAGTGTCTAGAACAGTTTTATAGACTGTTTGAAGGAACGCAGACACTATTTATTATAGATGACTGTTCGGCAGAAAGAGACATAGTTAAAAAGAGAAACACTTTGTCGAAACTATCTTTCAGCGGAAGACATGCTGGGATAAGTGTGTGGATTTTATGCCAGAAATATAACTCAGTTTTAAAAGACTTTAGAGAACAGTTAAAGACTGTAGTTCTATTTCACATGAAAGACAGAGACTCATTTGAAGAATGTTTGCGCGAAAATGATGTTATTGAAAATGACCAGGAAAAACACAGGATTAAACAAAAATTCAAATCTGAAAAGTTTAGTAAATTAGTATTGAAAACGGATAACCCTGCACAGTATGTTTGTTTGTAAGGCCGTTATTTTTTGGTTATTGAAGTCTTACTTGTCAGAGAACAGGGAAACCTTTATTCTGGCCACTTTCGCCCGAAAACTGGTTGAGGGCGAAGTGGCCCAGAATGAAGGTTTCCCTGTCCTGAGAGAGAGAAGAGAGAGAGAGAGAGAGAGAGAGAGAGAGAAGAAGGGTGGTCCTTGATACCCAGTTTCATTAACTGCTTACAATTCTTCCATAGGCTATACCTACCATCTCTACCACCACCCCCACTTCCCTCCCCACCTCACCCACCCCCTCTGGCATCCCATTCCATTTCAAGTCAAGAACACTTTATTATCTCCATGACATGACAGTGTTGTGTGTGTGTCATTCATTTAACGTCTTTCCATTAATCGTGATATTAGTCTGTGTGTGTGTGTGTTGTGTGTGTGTGTGTGTGTGTGTGTGTGTGTGTGTGTGTGTGAGTGAAAGACTGAAGGAGTGAGGCAGTGTGTCCCTGTCAATTGTTCTCATTTACACTTCCCCACCCTCTTCCCCATCCCTTCAGCTAAAGACAAATTGGCATGAACACAATGTGTGCTGTAGACTGTCACAAGTGTCAGCTGCTGTGCTGAGTAGCCACTGAATGCGTTTCACCATGGTCATTGATTTGTGAGAGTGTGCTTGTCTGACGGGTCCCAGTGTGACAACTGACAAAGATATTGTTTTTTGCTTGTTGCTTAATTAATACATGTTTGTCCTTTATATTCAAATAAAAACAAACCAGTACAACTGTACCAAAATAACAATTTTAAGACATTACTAAGTGCGCACTGTCAAAATAGTAATAATAACTAATGATGATGATACTACTAATACTAATAAGCATTGATCATCAAAAACAAATGTTACAAAGCATGAATTCTGCATTTAAAAATCTATGCAGTGTGCAGAATCAAGAAAAGCAAAACTTGGTAATTTGATCTGTAGCTTTATTTTCTAGAAATGAAAGATGTGACCGACATAAGGACAATCAGTATAAATTTTAGTGTCATGTGTATGATTTACATGTAGCATAGTAAGTTTTTACTTTTGATGGGTGTGTGAAATATAAAATTTCACTTATAATCATATGTAGGGCATGGATATTTGAATGCATAGTTTATATCCTGATTGGTTAAAACAATTGTGTGTGTGTGTGTGTGTGTGTGTGTGTGTGTTGTGTGTGTGTGTGGTGTGTGTGTGTGTGTCTGTGTCTGTGTGTATAAATATGCACTGATATGTAATCGTTTATCTGATACCAACAGGGAGGCCCTTCAGCAGAAGGATTCTATGATGCCGTTGTCGATCTTCAGAGAGCTGATGTCCCCATGACATTCAGTACAGACCAGACTTCTAGCTGTGGAGGCAAAGTAAGTTCACAACCCTCACCCCATTTTCACACTGAAGAACCTCTCCCTCTTTCACCACACGCTGGGCACCTGTGTGTGTGTGTGTGTGTGTGTGTGTGTGTGTGTGTGTGTGTGTGTGTGTGTGTGTATGTGTGTTGCTGCTGTTCTTCTTGTTTTTGTTGAGAAGTGTAATGATAGGTGTCATTGTATGTGTGTCACTGTGCACATGAGTGGTGTGCTAAAGAGACTGACAGATGCAGAAAGAAAATGTTCATAGATTCTTGTTTGAAGAACAACAAAAGAAAAAAAAAGTAATTTGAGCTACTTTCTCATTTGGGAATTTTTTTTTCTCTCATCATAACATCCCTTTTGGTCATAATGTTTCATCAGTTTTCTTTCATATTCATTCATCCAGTCACCATTCTCCTCTTAGTCTTACATTCTTTTTGTTCCTTCACTATCAAGCTACCCTTTTTTGTGGTGGAACTTCACTATAGTGCATTCCTTTTTTCCATATTCATGATATGCTAATCTCAATCCACTTTCTTCTTACCCCATTTTACTTTGTTGCCAGTATTACTGCCTTTTGAGAGTTACCAATTGCTGTGATGGTTTTTGTTATTGTATTTATTTAAAAAAAAGTTATGATGATAAGGGATGATGATGAGACTGTGGTTATGTTGCTATTATTTATTTTGTTTTAAGAATTCACCAGTATATTTTATATATATTTCAAAACTTTTTCTATTATTCTCCCTCCCTGTTCTCCCTGTCACCTCCCTCTCCTTTTGCCCCCTTCCCTCCCTCCCCCACCCTGAGCCTCTTGTCTTAGTTTTAATATCAGTCTTCATTGCTCTCACAGGTATCACAACTCCGTACAGAATCTGATGCATACAGCATCCAAGGGGACAGTGAAGGCCAAAACAACTGATTGTGATGGTTCATCCGAGTCAACTTCTACCCTGTGTTCACCACGCCCATTCCAGAAATCATTTGATTCATTGTGTATGAATGTCATAGAACCACAACTGCGGAAGGGTGGAAGAATTGCCACCATCACTAAGCTCAACAGACTGTTTAGGCAAATACGTCAAGAAGAGGAAAATATTTCTTAGTTTGAGCAAACATTGTAAAAGCACATTGAAAACATGCCTTCAGGCAGTATACTCTTACATTGTTTTTGCAGGGCAAAGGTGCAAAAGCAAGTCACAGGTGGTGTTTTGTTTTTTTTCCAGTGCTGGCAGAGCATTGTTGTGAGCACAGAACTAGAAGACACTGAAACTGACACCAGTGATGAATCGGAAGACAGTGACTTAGAGAGTAATGAGTCTAACAATGATGTCATCTGTACTCAGGATCTTAAGGCCCAAGGAATACAGCTGTTACAGACTCTAATGCTGAATGTCAGCAAACTTGTGAAACAGAAAGACAAAAGCTTGTGACTGGGAAGAAACAGTCAGAGATAACTGCAGAAGCTGCAAGCGATGATTCAGAAAATGAACGGAAGCAACTTTACATGTCTGCTCTTTCTGTGAGGAACGTTTTGAGAAGAACTCCAAAAATAGCTTCATGGCCTCCTTCTTCAGATGTTGGAAATGAAGACAATCTTTTAAAAATTGTTCTTGCTGAATTATTCAACTTCATTGCCTGGATCTGTGGTTTCATGTGTGAATTTGAACAGGATCATGTACATGTTCCATGAGATGTAAAGCAAAAGATACTATCCATCTCACATAACATTATTTCCTTGACAAACAAGAAGTACACACAACCAAGGAGATCATGCATGCTTGGGATGGCGGTAAGACACATAACAGGATCAGAAGACTTGTTAACATATTGAATGGGATTGGGCATATCTCACAGGCAACACTTCAGAGAGTTGAGACTTCTATCGCTGAAGCTGAAATGAGAAATCCAGTGCCATCTTCTATGAACAGTCTCAATATGCAACACTGGTATGGGACAACATTGACTTCCAAGAAGAAACTATGAATGGACAAAACACAACACACTGTGTGAATGGGATTGCAGTTCAGTGTGGACAACGTCCTTTGCCAGCTACATTTGTGGAAAATGCCACTACCCATAATTCTAATGTCAGCAATTCCAGGAAAAGAAAACTGGAGTGTGCTGAGACTAACCATTGTGTATTTCTCTAAAAAGAGGAGGACAGATCCTCAGTTTGCAGAACTAGGTTCTACTGATGCTGCACAACAAAATGCCAAAGTGACCACTGTAAAACAAGACATGTATTTTGTGCACAAGCTATGCGCCCAGTCACTTGAAAGCCTTCCTTTGCCACCCTGGACTGGAGTTAATGCAGCTGTTCAGAAGGAAGTGCCACCCTGTGCTTCTGTGACATGTCTTCCAGTCATTGATGGTAGTGCTACAGACATGTCAACAGTCAACGCTATCCTCTGCAGAAGCATGGACTTTGCTGAACATTTAGACCAGAAAACAGTATTGTTTGTGATCAAGCAATATATGCCAAATTCATACTTTCACCAGTGGACAATCATCTAAAGTGACAACAAAAATAGAATGTGAACATAATTAAGTGAATATTTGTGCTATGTTTGATTTGAACTGTATAGAATGTGGGCTGATTACAATAGAAATATATAAAGTGCACATAAGGATTGCATCAGTTCAGCTAAGGGACATAATTCATTCTCAGAATCAGTAAATTGGTAACTATTTTTTATGTTCTTTTTTGCCTTTTGTGCCTGTTATGAACCCAATACCTTAGAACTTACATTATTTTATTAACTGAGGTGTCTGAAAGTTGGTTTTGGAGTATGTCATATGACTATTTTTCAGATTTTGCTTGTTTAAAAAAATACTTGTCTTTTTGACTGAAAGTATCACTTTTAATTGCATATTTCTCACAAACTAGATAGAGTTCAAAGTTCTAGTATGTCAAAAAGTAATACACTCCTGACCCTCTTTCCAAATCAATCAAAAAATTTCAATTCGGGGACCTAGCCGACACTTTCATTTTCTAGGCCTTTTTTTGGTGATGTGGCCCTTGGACTAAAACGGATCGCCCTCACTTAGTATGATCATCATCGGATGTTTCAGATCTACTTGTCTTGGGTTTCGCTTCGTATGTGTTTTCACGTGACGTATATTCATCAAATGACGTATGCAGAAATCGCGTAAACATTCCGAAGGTCTCTTTCATGTACCACAACAGTAATGAAAGTACACGAAGCTTCCACAACTCGTTTCTAGATGTTCTGAGCTTTTTTTTTTTAATTGTCTACAACATGTAATGGTTCTCGATCCTTCTGGAAAGTTCCAAGCATTTGAATTAGCTGTGTTAAATCATGATTCCCGAGTATTCTAGAATACTCCGTGATTGTGGACAGGCATACCATGTTTCTGGAACTTTCAATTTGAAGATATAAGATAAAGAAGAGCCTGAATCGAGTGATGTGAGGAGATTGAAAGTGAAAGTGCTTGAGGGCACGTGTGTTTGTTTTGGGACCCCCGCAATGGTCACACTGAATACTGATTTGTCAGTTCTTCACCTTTAGTAAATTATTTGAACTTATCACCGGTGTCAATCTTTCCTCTGTCTGGAGCGATTCACTGAGAATCGGAGCGAAATTTTGTCAGCCTACTTTCACTCAACGAGTCGCTTCATTCTTCCAACGATAAGCTCTCAAGGTTTCAAAGTAGGAAGAAACTCTGGGACAGCCTGACTAGAGGTGTTCAGAGACCTCTGTGTTGTCAGACTCTTCCTTGAGTTTCTAGGCAAGGCGCAAAATGAAGATCATGGGGGAAAGCGATTTTAGTTAGTTGTTTTTTTTTTCTGCCTCCAAATGGCTAAGGCTTACTGCAATTCAGTCTGTGCACCATCTCCTCTCTGTCAGAGTTACCAAAAAAAAAAAACAGAAAAAAAAAAAAAAAAAAGTGTTTTTCGCTACAGTGGAAGGTGTGAGGACAGCTCTTTGAATTACTAACGCCAGATTTTGTTTCTGTGTAAATACTGGAATCAACGAATGGCACCGTTCTGAAGCATACCATTGCAAAGTTGTCCTTGCTCTGAAAAAAAGCCCGACAGCTGATGTACTGACATGAAATGTATTGAAGTTACCATTTGTTTTTCTATTGTCATATTTCTCTTTTATGAGATAATAAAGTATATTGAATTGAACTGAATTGAATTGAATATCATGTACAGACATGGAGATGAAAACCAAAGAAAAGGTTTAAACAACTTGCGCTCCGAATAACCTTCTATAATCCATTCAAGCTTCGGTACAAAAAATGATTAATGTTGTTCATCGTGGTTATGAATTCAAAATGTTTCCGAGTGATGTACCACCACTACCCACTCCCTCCCTGCACCATAAATTCCAACAGTATCATTCTGTGAAATGTTCCAGAGCAGAAAAAGACAATTGAGAAATTATTAGGCAGAACACCTTGAGGCCGCATGCAGTATTCCATTTCAGTTTACCAAAAACTGATTCATCTAATCGAACTCAGTATGCCACACGAAAGCACAATGCAGGAAGCTGACACCTATGAGACTGAGAAAAATGACAGCGCAACTAGCAGCGTAAGAGAAGCTAGCTTCCAAGCTGAGATGCTCGACGTAAGAGATTAGAGCAAGGAATTTCGTGCGCGCATTTGCCAGTGAACAAATGGAACAGTTCTCAATTTCTGTTACGAAGAGGACTAGAGCCCAAGCCCAAGCGATTCTATCTCCCGTGGTGGTTAAGAACCTACCGGAAAGACACAACCAATATTAGGTAGGCACTCAAGGTCTGACCAGCGCATTGGGCTGATGCGTTGGTCAGACATCTGCTAAGTAGTAGCTACGAGACCCTCTTCTTCAATTCTCTCATCTCAGTTGTTAATTCATTTATCCACCAGCTTAAAATCATGCGTAGTGTGGTCTCAAAACTTGGCGGATGTGGTGTAGCATATATGGACTAGTCCGCACGCAGTGACGCCTCCTTGATGAAACTGAAACTAGAGTCCTGTAGGCAACACACACACACACACACACACACACACACACACACACACACACACACACACAGAAGAGAGAGAGAGAGAGAGAGAGAGAGAGAGAGAGAGAGAGAGAGAGAGAGAGAGAGAGAGAGAGAGAGAGAGAGAGAAAACGACTTCACCAGTACCGGGTGGTTGCTGCAGCGAAGACACAAAGAAGCACCAGCAGTGACATGGGTTTCACTGTACTGGCACTCGGTTCCAGTGCCCCTCTGACTGAGAACAGAACGAGAACACGTAAAGCAGCGTGAAAGTGGAAGGCGACAGCTCTGGTCAGCAGCCTCGCGTGTGTGGCGCTGTATACCTCCCCTAGCTGACCGTGGGCAACTTGTCAGCGTCCGATCGCTGACTGACAGCAACACCCAGCTCTGTAACGTTTGCACGGCGTGCGGTAAAAATCACACACACACACACACACACACACACACACACACACACACACACACACCACACACCACGCCCCCCCCCCCCCCCCCCCCGTACACACACACACAGAGACGAACAATAGTGGTGCCCCAAACTCTTTGAGTTGTCACAGGTAGGAGCATCATGCAACAGTCATGCACCAAACTCGAAGGAGTACCAGGCAACAACCATGCCCCAAACTCTTTGAGTTGATACCTGGGGGAGTGCCGGCCATGCAATAATCATGCCTCAAGCTCTTGATTGATACCTGGGGGAGTGCCGGCCATGCAATAATCATGCCTCAAGCTCTTTGAGTTGATACCTGGGGGAGTGCCATGCAATAATCATGCCTCAAGCTCTTTGAGTTGATACCTGGGGGAGTGCCATGCAATAATCATGCCTCAAGCTCTTGGAGTTGATACCTGGGGGAGTGCCGGCCATGCAATAATCATGCCTCAAGCTCTTTGAGTTGATACCTGGGGGAGTGCCATGCAATAATCATGCCTCAAGCTCTTTTGAGTTGATACCTGGGGGAGTGCCATGCAATAATCATACCTCAAGCTCTTTGAGTTGATACCTGGGGAGTGCCATGCAATAATCATGCCTCAAGCTCTTGGAGTTGATACCTGGGGAGTGCCGGCCATGCAATAATCATGCCTCAAGCTCTTTGAGTTGATACCTGGGGAGTGCCATGCAATAATCATGCCTCAAGCTCTTTGAGTTGATACCTGGGGAGTGCCGGCCATGCAATAATCATGCCTCAAGCTTTTTGAGTTGATACCGGGGGGAGTGCCATGCAATAATCATGCCTCAAGCTCTTTGAGTTGATACCTGGGGAGTGCCGGCCATGCAATAATCATGCCTCAAGCTCTTTGAGTTGATACCTGGGGAGTGCCGGCCATGCAATAATCATGCCTCAAGCTCTTTGAGGTTGATACCTGGGGGAGTGCCGGCCATGCAATAATCATGCCTCAAGCTCTTGAGTTGATACTTGGGGGAGTGCCGGCCATGCAATAATCATGCCTCAAGCTCTTTGAGTATGGGTACTAAGCAAACAGTCATTCAAGGAATTCTTGGGAGTTGACACTTTCATGAGTACCATGTCATTGTCATGCATAGGAGTCTTTCTCAGCTGACACTTTGGGAGTGTCATGTGATAGTCACACATGCCCAACCTCTGTGAGTGACATATGCTGCAGTTACCATGCGACAGTCATGCACAAAAGTCTGAGTTGACAATTGCAGGAGTTTCCTGTAGCAGTCAAGCTCTAAACTCATTGAACTGACATGACTAGAGTAGCATGTAACAGTTAAGTTACTGCCCGAACGTTTACGGTGACAGTTCTGACTGTGCCACAAACTTTTTGAGTTGGCGTTTGCAAAACAAAAATGCAACAGTCATGCCGCAAACTCTTTTGAGCTGACAGGTCTTAGTGTTCGATGCACTGATCACACCCCAAACTGCCTTTTCTGCAAAGTTACCAATAATCCTTTCACACTCTATCACCTTTGTCGTTTAAGAGCACTCAAATCATTTACGCAGTTAGACTGCATTGACAAGAACCCATACCCCAGCCTCTCTGAGTCGACACTTGCTTGTGTACAATGCACTGCTCTTGCCCTAAACTCTTCGACAGACACTTCTTAGTGTACGACGCACCACTCATGTCCCCATGCTCTTTGACCTTGACACTTCTCAGTGTACGATGCACCACTCATGCTCTTTGACCTTGACACTTCTTAGTGTACGACGCACCACTCATGCCCCATGTTCTTTGACCTTGACACTTCTCAGTGTACGACGCACCACTCATGAAAGCCCCATGCTCTTTGACCTTGACACTTCTCAGTGTACGATGCACCACTCATGCCCCATGCTCTTGACCTTGACCCTTCTCAGTGTACGATGCACCACTCATGCCCCATGCTCTTTGACCTTGACCCTTCTCAGTGTACGATGCACCACTCATGCCCATGCTCTTTGACCTTGACCCTTCTCAGTGTACGATGCACCACTCATCATGCTCCATGCTGTTTGACCTTGACCCTTCTCAGTGTACGATGCACCACTCATGCCCCATGCCTTTTGACCTTAACACTTCTCAGTGTACGATGCAGCACTCATGTCCCATGCTGTTTGACCTTGACCCTTCTCAGTGTACGACGCACCACTCATGCCCCATGCTCTTTGACCTTGACCCTTCTCAGTGTACGATGCAGCACTCATGTCCCATGCTCTTTGACCGTGACACTTTTCAGTGTACGATGCACCACTCATGCTCTTTGACCTTGACCCTTCTCAGTGTACGATGCACCACTCATCAAGCCCCCTGCTCTTTGACCTTGACCCTTCTCAGTGTACGAATGCACCACTCATCATGCCATGCTCTTTGACCTTGACACTTCTCAGTGTACGACGCACCACTCATCATGCCCCATGCTCTTGAGTTGGTTCTTTTCCGATGCACTGTGGATGCCCTAAGCTCTGAGTTACAATTGGAAGTGTATAGTGCGGTTGTCGTTTTCCGAACTCTTTGAGTTGAAAATTGTGTAAGTGAAAGGTGCAGTAGTCATACCCCCCCCCCCCCCCCCCCCAATTATTAGAATGAACACTTGTATGTTGCACTATAAAAGTCATGCCCAAAATGTTGTTAAGAGGGAGGGAGAGAGAGAGAGAGAGAGAGAGAGAGAAGAGTGGAGAGAGAGAGAGAGAGAGAGAGAGAGAGAGAGAATATATGTGCCAAAAGGAACTCTGTATCTCACTGCTATTAATTATCTACAGTTACTGCTCTTATCAACACCAGCGTTGAAATAGACACCCCGGACTACCCATAAACAAGGACTCCGTAAAAACGAATATCAGTGCTGTTCTTTTTTTTCTTTTTTTTTTCTTCTTTTTTTTTTTTTGCTGTCCCAACCTCTGCGCCACCTCAGAGGCAGTGCACCACGCCGCTCATTCTGACACCCCGTCCACAGCCACAGCCCAGTCGGCCCGGCCGCACCCCGGCACCAGCAATCCACAGGAAGCAGTCAATGTCAAGTCGTCAAGAGGCAACCCACCGGAGGAGACACTGCACTGCTGTCGAGTCACTTCGGTGGTCTTCAGTGGCGCCTGTTCTGATCTAACATACGCAGACACCACCTACTAAGCCCCCTACTCACGACAATAATTGCTTAGTCGCGGAGCCGGCGTGAGTGAGCTCTCCCTCCGGAGGGCGCCACCACGTTCGTCTGTCCAACGACAGCCCCCATGGACTCGCCGATACCAGTGACCCCGACGGAACCAAACCAAGGCCACAGACGTGGAGAGGACATCGAAATTGAGGTCACCATGAGAGCAGGGCATGAAGGGCCACAGAATTCGACTTTGTCTTTTAATGCTGATCAGTGAGAATGAGATGATGAAGATGATGCTACGGATTTCTATTTCGGTCTGAGACTACATGATAGGGCTGTACTCTACGCTTCCTTTCATAATATATCCCGGCGTCAACCAGGCCCGAGAGATACAGGCACCTGCAGTGTTGGTCAGGAAATTTGAAACGCATCCATTAAGTGGATCAAACTCGACTGTGTGGTCCCAGTCTTCCCCAACTGAGTCCGCAGCAAACTCAACTCTGGATAGGAGCCGGTCGGGGCAGAAAAACCCACATGACAGTGATGGGATTCGAACCCACGACCTCCCAGCCGGGAGTCCGCGACGCTAACCACTTCGCCACGGCGGCTGGTATCAGTGCTGTTCGTCATCTGTCGTGAGAGACGTCAGACTTGCCATTTTTATAGGGGGAAATAAACACTGGCTGCTTCATATCAGAGGTTAGCTGTTTCAGCTGTCAAATGTTAAACTGCTGTCAGGGCAAAAAGCAAAAGACGCTTATCATCTAGACTACCTGTGTCCACTGTCTGTTCTGTTTCCCCCCCCCCAGATTAAAATAATGTTATGGTTGAAATCTACTTTCTATACAATACTGAGAGAGATACAGAAAAGGTGTGGATGGGGAGAGAGAGAGAGAGAGAGAGAGAGAGAGAGAGAGAGAGAGAGAGAGAGAGAAAGAGAAGAGAACGAACAAATTTTATTTTTAAGAGGGTAGTGGACTAAGCATGAATACATTTTTACATCCAGCCCTCCGGGGAAGAAAAAAAAATCAATATATAGTAAAAAGCAAATCAAGAGAGAGAGAGAGAGAGAGAGAGAGAGAGAGAGAGAGGGTTGCATTCTTGGTGTATGGCTATTGTACGACCAAGAAGAAACGAATTAAGCCGTCGACATCCATGCTGATGCCCAGGAATGGTGGAACGTCCGTCTTCTGTTCTGATTTCCAAACCTTTGGTGCAAAATTAAAGAAGCTGTACAAATCAAGCAATTCAGGCACCAGACTGCCACCTGTTTAGGTCTTCATCATGGAGCTTTGTGCCAACAGCTCTGTGCCTACACACACACACACACACACACACACACACACACACACACACACACACACCACACACACACACACACACACGTGCACAGGGAAGAGAGAAAGTATCTCATACAAACAATATTATTGGAAAAAAATGTAAACAGCACTTTTGATGAGATCATAATAATACTGATATGATAAGTGTAACAATGCTGGTGTTGATAAAACTATAGTTAGAAAGAAATGGAAATGATCAATGATCAATGAGAAAAGTGTCAACATTTCTATGGGGGCGTGGGGGGGGGGGGGGGGGGGGGGGGGGGGGGGAGGGGAGGGGGAAAGAAAGAAAGGGAACAGGGGGATCAAGTTCCTGTACCTACAGTAATGCACAGCTGGAAAAGGAAAAGGAAAACTTATGTGGATGGTGTAGTGTATCAGATTGAAAGAAAATAAGATGCAGAAAACGGGAGGATAAGTCTGTGAGTGAGGAGTGGATATATATGGAATTTTTGTTGTTGTACGATTCCTAAAATAGCCGCAAAATCTTACAGAGTAGTTAATTTCAATAAGAACCTGCAGTATTCCTCTTAGTTGATAATGTTATAGGTACAAGGAGAGCGGCAGGCCAAGGTAGACAGGTTCTGGGGAGTTTCAGTTCAGTTCTAGACATGCGTCATCTCTACGTACCCCAAGACAAAGGAAAAAGCTCGACCAACTCAAACACCGAAACTTCACTTACCCTTTACAAGCACGTGATACATAATCGAACAATCTTCAACACCCGAAGACTCTCGGCAAACCTCAGATCTCCGCATTGCTTGAACGAGTCCTTGAGATTTTCCCTGCTAAGGGAAATAATAGTAGGTAGATCAGAAAGAGTTATTTCCCATACTCTTTTGTCGTGTAAATGCAAAATGTCTGCGTGTCGCATTACAAGAAAGTTTTAATGTTCTTTAAAAAATTTTCATTTCATTAGACTGGGATAGTTTTCATTCAGTGGAAAAAAAAACACCTTAGAGTACCCATGTTGATAAATGGCAATAAATGAGGCGAAGAATGGAGGCAAATTCACGTGGCTTATTTAAAGGAACGAATTGGCCAATTTAAAGACCATAACGACAAATACCCTACTAACGACCGTTTAACGCATGAAACATCCCCCGGCTTTGTAGTCCATGTCCCAACAAATAGCATACTCTTTTGGGTTTTGACTGGCCCCCTCCACAGCAAGACAATAGGCCAGAAACCGACGCACTGCATTGGCATTGTCATCAAACACACTGGGTGACACACTGACAAAATCCTGTGTGACGCATGCAACATTATAACTGTTTATTAGTGGATGGATCAGACCAGTTTCCGACTTAATGTTAACGCAGGTTGGTCCTTCCTTGGGAAGAGAGAAACCAGATAAGATAAGGTAATGTATAGCCCAGCCGACCACAAAGGACCACATCAGGGCTGTCACCACGTTGAAATCAACTCACAAGTTATTCATTCACACAATTCTTTAAAATACATCTGATAAAAACCCATCCCAAATTTTGTTAAAAAATCTTTCCACTGTAACATCTCAGATCCGATGAAAATGTGAATCTCTTTCCAAAAATCGCGTCAGGCGGAACATCTCTGAACAAGGTTTTCATGGAATCTGCTGTAAATTGTTTGTGTCTCACATCATGCAAGTCCCAACACTCTAAAAGAATGTGTTTCATTGTGAGTGGCGCAGACATGGAATGCACATGGACTTAATGTTAAGCAGGTTGGTCCTTAATAGAAGAGAGAAACCGAAGAAGAAACCGTTAATGTTAAAACAGCACAGGTGAATGCGTGACCTTTTTATCATTCAGGAATTGAGAGGGGACAAGCATGGTACAAAG
>CM031619.1:49230223-49262723 GCA_018398815.1 Conus ventricosus
ATACATTTGTGGTACTTTCGTAAGCCAAATTTTTTTTAGAAAGATAACTTTACACATATTTCGCATTGATGATCACTCAACGTTTTGGAAACACTGGATTTAATGAATGAAAATATGACTGCATTTAACCTGCGAATAACTGATCATTAGCCGTACGTGTTCAACAGCTAAGAAATATTTATACTTTAGAGAATATGGCGCGAAAAGCTTTGTATGCGAAGATTTTATTTCTAGATGGCTCCCATACAAACCAATGTTTGCATACCCTGGCTTATTTGTGAATGCATGCTTACTGTACATTATGGTATAAATGAAATTATCATAGCCCGCCCAGAACTTTTTATGTCGCCCACACAGCCCCGGTATACAAACTTTGCGGAACCTGTAAAAACCACGAAGTATGTAAGCTTTGATTATACAATCGGCTTCCCCCCCCCCCCCCCCCCCCCCACCCTCTCTCTCTCTCACTCTCTCTCTCTCTCTCTCTGTCCCGGGTATGAATTGCTCTCTGAGGTCTCTTAATCTTGGACACGTCAATACAAAGTGAACTTCTTCTTCCGGATTTTGGCATAATGGACAAATAGATTTCTGTCACATGACGTCTATAACGAAAATGAGTAGCAATATCAGACACACCGAATCTGAATCTAGTCATGATACGCTTTAGTTGTTTGCCCATCTTCATCAATATATATACAGGTAAACAGCGTAAATGACTGAACGTTCTATATGATTCAAATCTATCGCTGTTTTGCACATGATAATTCCAATATTTCAAGAATCCTTGTCTTTTCAAATTGGTCTTGTTAATGTCATCTAATGAACATATCTATAGACAATTTGCCATTTACTTGTATAAAGCATTCCAGATGCGAAGTGTTTATGTACCATGATGAAGCTAGTGTCAGTATGCGACATGAATCAATGTATATCCCCATTCTAAGGGGCTTGGCCCTTTTATGAATAAATCATTTGAGTCTTGAGTCTTGAGTCTCTGTACCGGCCAGAATTTTTTACCAGTTCTCTTGAAAATGTAAAACTGGAGTCTTAATTGTATGTTGTGCAAACCACGTGTCTACCATGTTTTTAATCTGTATCTTTCCTTAAGAATTATGCTGAGAAATGTCTCGAGAAAGATGCCTCGCTTGAAGAGAAAGAAACTTAGATGGTGGTACGAAAAGATATCTTTCCAGTGTTGCAAAACCGAAAGTACTAAAAACCCAGCTTCCGCCCATTGCTTCACCGTGGAATGGAAAACGCTCTAAGACATTTCGGCTGGTCAGTGAAAGGAATTCAAAGATCTCGTCCCCTTCCCCCCCCCCCCCCCCGCCCCCCCTCCCCCCCCCCCCCCCCCCCCCGCGCGCCTCACCAAACTACAATCCCCTTCTGCGCTCCTTACCCCCTCCTCTTCCACCTCCCCCCCCCCCCCCAAAAAAAAAAACTAGGGCCTCCTGGTGATTAATATTATTTTTCATATGTCATTATTGGCTGTGGACATCAAAATCAAAAGGCCATTAACGCGGTCTTACTCGTAAGTCTTGTACTTTTTGGTGTGCGCCTCGAGCCATAAAATTGTTAACGAAAAACTGTTCACGAATCATTAATGAACGCAAACATTGGATGGATGAAGACAGTTTGGCCTCGGGTTCTTGTCACTCAATGACTTTGTCCGTTACCAAAAGAGTATACTCCCCTTTCTGTTGTTCCAATGTGTTGTAAAGGCGCACCCGTCTGAGAGTAGAAAGAAAACTCGTGGAGAGCGTGGCAGCAGAGAGTCCTCAGAAGAGAAGCCCCCTTCAAGCAAGTGTTTCGGCCCTTATCTCCTGACACTCTAGGGGGGTTGGGCCACACCCGGTTCATGACTCCGGATGTCCCTCTGCTGCCCCTTTTTTTTCCCCATCTAGGACGAGCCATGGCTGGGATTATTTTTTTTATTATATTGGTATTTATATAGCGCCTATCCTCGGTCACAGACCAAGCTCTAAGCGCTTTACAATAACCACTACCTCACTCACTCAACGGCTGCATACCCAGGTAGAGCCGGCCGAAGAGCAGCCTACTGGCGCTCATTCAGTCGTTTCCCGTACCATTCAAATATCAGTCACTCATTTTCATTTATCTCATTTATTTCCTCCAGTTTCTCAGTCACTCATTTTCATTTATCTCATTTATTCCTCCAGTTTCTCACATAGATGCATGCGATTTTATACGTGTCCTCCACTTCCACCGGTGCACGATGGCACACAACAGTGACGATTTTTGTGGCTTGGTAAGAAATACCAGGCGGCTATCTTCAATCTACATCAATTTTGCCAGGGCAGCGGGAACCCCCCTACTCTTTTCGATTTTCGACTGCCGTGGTTCTTTAACGTGTGCATGGGCCAGGAAGGCACACGGGTCCGACTCGCTTATAGTCCCCATCCGAAGGACTTGACGTTCAGTTCGATTTGTCATTCAAACTGGGAAAGAAAGGGCGAGAAAGGCAGGGCTCGAACCCATGCACTTCTCACGCGTTGGATTGGCAGGCGAACGTCTGAACCACTCTGCCACCTTTCTTCGAGAGTATATGCCTGAGCCAAAGCAAGTGAAAAGTTCAGCGTTTAAAAACGTTGTCAATTTAATTGCAGGCCGCGTTTCATGATTGCAAAGTCCACGAGCGGAAAAAGCCATCGTCCAGCAAGTGCCTTGTACATCCCGCAGCCTCACTCATTGCTGTGCCGGTGATGGGTGAAGACCGCACGACTCCAGACAGGGCCAAAAGTTCGCCACGTGAGGTCGTAGGTGCCCACTGCACAGGTTCCCCGGGTTGCTACCCAGTGAGTACAATGGATCTCTCTGCCTGCCTGACGTGTCTGTCTCTCTCTCTCTCTCTCTCCTCTCTCTCTCTCTCGTCCCCCCTCCTTCAACCCTCCGAATGTTTTAAACAAAGATTGATTGATTAAAGATGACAAGACTGGCACAGCCATATTTATGATAGAGAGGTGTGTAGGCCCTACAATACAGACTGGTTAAAACATCGTATATGAAAAGTAAT
This sequence comes from Conus ventricosus, assembly GCA_018398815.1. Lineage (NCBI taxonomy): Eukaryota > Metazoa > Mollusca > Gastropoda > Neogastropoda > Conidae > Conus > Conus ventricosus. The sequence goes on from CM031619.1 coordinate 49,233,258, forward strand.
GTGCCTTGATATGAAAATGAACCGTTAAAACGCGCCTTTGCCTACATTGAGATTTGTCATTTCTAGCATCGCTTGCCATCGCTTTCAATATGATTTCATCAAAGGGAACATGAACTGGTTTGCTGACTGCGTCATTTGGTTAAAGAAAGTGAAATTCATTTCTTGTCCATCCGAGTGGAGATTATGAAAAAGCTGTCAAGCTAAAGTATTACGTTGACCCTCTCATTGAGAGGCCAGAGCTACCTCCACTGTAGCACCCACCCACGTGTGTCCCACATGTGGGCGTGCCTTCCGGGCCCAGATCGGCCTCACCAGCCACCTGCGGACCCACACTCGCGATCTTCATCTGAGATGAAGTCATGGTCATCTTCGAAATCGTAGGACGAACAACATTGACCCATGTTACTTGAAATTGATATTTCTCTCATCAGAAAATGAAAATACTACTTCGAATCTAGTATATGTGTATAAAGCCCAGAAAACACTGTTATTGCGACGTCTTGGCGTGTCTATTATATAATGTACATTTATGTGTCAGGTGTTACTAACATTGTGATCGTTTTCTGTAATAATGTCATTGAATGTTACCAGCTGCATTGTTAATGGTTTCTATATGTGTACTCCTTCAGTTTACTGATAACACTTTCGGATTCGCCATCTCTCTCTCTCTCTCTCTCTCTCTCTCTCTCTCTCTCTCTCTCTCTCCTCTCTCAATCCCTCTCTCCTTCCCTCCCTCCCTCTCTCTCTCTCTCTCTCATCTCTCTCTCTCTCTCTCTCGTCCCCGCCTTCCCACGCTCTTTTCGTACCTGCCCCTTGGCCTCCTTCCTCTGCTGCGTTTCTAAAACCCTATGGATCAGTTAATCAGGAAATATGTCAATCTTTTCAAGCAAAATTCGATTTTTTTAAAGAGTCCAGAAAAGCACAAAACAAAGATGTGTGGGAAGTCGGAAGTTTTTCTTGCTTGGTGTATTTTGCAGTTAAAACTTATAAGTTCATTTATCGCCCTAAAAGGCGTGAACGAAGTGATGAACACATAATTTCAGGAACTTGTTTTTGATAAATACAGACGAATAGCTTTCGGCGGGTTTTTGTTCTTTTATGTCGACGGATGAATGTTCACCGCCGCGCAGCCGCAGATCTTGCAAGTGACGCCTGGTCCCCCCCAGTGGAGGATGTGGCTGTCTCCACGTAAATCGTGGGCCCCCTCTGCTTCCTCTAAGTATCATGATGGGCATCGTTGACATCCAACAAGGTATGGTAGACCAGCACAAAGAAAATTCCTCTCTCTCTCTCTCTCTCTAGATATCCAACGTCACTTCAGTCAGTAGTATATGAGAAATCATTTTGCTTCATGAATTTTGATTGTACCGCAGATTGTAAAGAAAACCAACTATTCTGCCCATGTTTGAACGACGTACGATGTCAAATTCCTTGTACATTGCGGGGACCAACCAGAGACAAAAGTCATGAAAATCGGTTCAGTTCGGTTCATTGCTTGTTTTCACGTCTGTTCGTTATCGACATTAGACGATAAATAAGGCAACAGAGACCACTGAGAATGTCAGCCCTACTCTGTCTAGTCATTTTCCTCCCACCTCGACACTTCACATGTTAGAATCAGGACACCCCGAAAAATACTTCTGAACATTCTTTATATAAATCACAACAGTATGCCCAACTCTGACTGGGCAATGACGTGTGCGATGTCCGTAATGCGCGTGTCGTATAAAATATGGTCAGTGCTTTCAAAATGTTCAGTGTTCATACCTTTCAATTTACATTGCCCTGTTAAACTTGGGCAGTCATGTTGTATGAAGATTTAAAATCAGTTTCTTCGAGAAAGAGTAACTCTTTTCACAATGGCAGATCCATTTCTGTTGGCTGCTCAGTCACCGACCATGAATCCTGTGATGTCTGAATCTACCCTGGTGCAACGCCACAGCCTCCAGTGAAAAGCCACCTGTCCCTTTTTCTCATGATGGGCATGTCGTTCACGTCCACCGAAGAAATTGTTTGCAGCAGTGTAACTAGTGTGTAAGTTTGTTCACTGCACTCTGTCTCTTCTCCGTCCCTCCCTCCCTCCCACCACCCTCTTTATCCCTTTCTCTTCCTCTCTCTCTTTCTGCCGCCCTCTCTCTCTCTCTCTCCTCTCTGTCCGCGTTTCCGTCCCGACTCTATGAAATTGTAAAGGCTACCAGATCAAAAATCTCTTCCTTCCTCTCTTTCTGCCGCCCTCTCCTCTCTCTCTCTCTCTCTCTCTCTCTCTCTCTCTCCCCCGTCCGCGTTTCCGTCCGACTCTATGAAATTGTAAAAGGCTACCAGATCAATCACAGGTAAGAATTTTGTCAAATCCATGTTTAGAAAGTGGTGATTGTCAACAACCACCAAAAAATTGAAACGCAAGTGGTGTACAGAACCAGAAATACAGAACTTCCTACATGCAGTTAGAAATTCCATCAATATCAAGTCCAGTTGATCAGAAATGGAAAATGCCGATTTCACGATTATTCAACGCTTAATGGACAAATACTTCTTATCATGACGCGGGCGGGTGGGTGCCATTTTCGTTGACTGATTCCACTGCGTTGCCACCTGTCTGCTCTTGAACTATGTACCCCATTGCTCTCACCCCCAGTACCTGCGTGAGCGCTGCTGACATCTGTAGAAAAATGCAGGCCATTCGACAATGGGAAAGCTGCGCATGTTCACTTTCCTCCTGTTCTGTTCGAGTTGCATGCATTTCATATTCCTGACATTTCCTCTGAATGGAACTGGCAGACGGACACAAACTCTTCCAGATCTATCCAAACATATCTTATCTTATCCAAACCTGAAAGTTTTTACCATGTTTCATTGGCGGCCGTAAAGAGCACTCGGGTTTTCTTTTACACCCATTAACGTTGAAAAGGTGACGAAGCTCCGTAGTAATGCACGTGATGTACCACTCGCAGTCAAACCCGTTATAGTGTTGGACTTGCGTGATGTCGTAAACACATAGCAAGACTCCATTAAAATTTTGTTAAGAGATGTCCCACCCGTTGTGAGTTTTAGATTTCAGACGAGAACATTTTTAATCAATCTAAGATCTTATGGGAAAAGGAGCTTCGATGTTTTTAGAAAACGCGCGCGTGTTTGTGTGTGTGCGCGCGCACGCGAGTGAATCCATTTTGAGAGTTGATTTAAACCGGATGACAGCTCAGATATGGTCCTTCGTGCTCGCTGGCTATAAGCCACACTTTTTCTCCCCCTTTAATTCTCTCGATCGCAGCACATACTTAAATCGTAGCTAGTCAATTTGAAAAGTCAAAGCCCGTCCCCAAAACCCCACGCCCCCCCCCCCCCTCCTCCCCCCCCCCCACCCCACCCACCCCCCCCCCCCCCCCCACCCCCTTCCTCTGCTTGACAGCCATTGTCTGATTCAGGTCTCTCTCCGGCTGGCACCTGACCTGACCTCTCTTCATCAAGACGCCGAGCCGTACGCCTGTTCCTCCTGATCAGCCGATTTCACGGGAACAATTTCTGCTGGATGCAGACCTGCGACTGCACAAGTGGCACCGTCTGTGACTGCATGGCTGACGGCTGCTGAAGTACTGGTGAATAGGCAGTGGGTGTATTTTTACAATGTCAGCGTGCTGTGTTTTGTTGTGAAACAGTCTGCTCAAATAGGCAGTCAATGTATTTTACAATGTAAGCGTGCTGTGTTTTGTTGTTGTGAAACAGCCCTGCTCAAATAGGCAGTCGGTGTATTTTACAATGTCAGCGTGCTTTTTGTTGCAGTTGTGAAAGTCTCCTCAAATAGCAGTGGGTGTATTTTACAATGTCAGCGTGCTGTTTTGTTGCAGTTGTGAAAGTCTCCTCAAATAGGCATCAATGTATTTTACAATGTCAGCTTTGCTGTGTTTTGTTATTGTGAAAGTCTCAAATAGGTAACTGTTGCTTGCTGTGCTGGTGAATAGATTTTAAAAATGTATGAGGTTATGTTTTGTTACTGTGAAATGAAGAAACGTTTTAACTCTAACCCCCACTCCCTTCATTGCTGCTGTTGATGCGCGATGTCTTCAGTGCTCCCATACAGGTATTTCATGATAATTTTGAAATGGTTATAGTATGCTGGAATATTTCTAACTTTAAACAAAACGCGTGTTAAATTTCCTTACCTCCATCTTTGAATTCCATTCTTTCAACGGGCACACAATGTACAACTGTATTTTGCTTTACTTCCGTCATGAATATGCTCATATAAGATTAATTTTCGGATTATGTACACTTGCTGTTAGTTAAAATCCATTTATGAGTATCACTTCTCAAGAACACAAATTAGCTCCCCTGAACCCCTACACACACGTATACACACACACACACGCACACGCACACGCACACACACACACACACACACACCGTGCCCCCTATTAATGTGTTAATTTCAGACCAGCTGCCGAAGAGGTTCTTTTGAGACATTTCACCTGCCACAGACTTTCTGCCTGGCGTGCCTTTTAAGGTACTGGTTTTTTCTTTTCACCAAATCATCTTTTACTCTGACCACAAAAACCAAACTGTGTACATGCAAATGCCGCGCAGATCGTGAATCTACAGTGTGGCTGCGTGACAAAGCCCAAGGGAACATCGCCTCCCAGAATTCACTGCGGTTGAAAGCTTTCCTCGAAAGCCAGTCGAACTTGGATGTAGCAAAGGCTGCTCAGCGTTCAAGGGGCCCCCAATTTTCCGACATTACTGGTCCATGGGGGAAATGTAGTGGCTTTGTTACGAGATGTGCCAATGGTCTCACGTTGTCACCTGTCAACAAACGGGCCTTTCCTCCATCTCCCTTTCGCACCCCCCCCCCCCCCCCTCCCCTCCCCAAATTCACCAGCCTCCCGTCATTATTTTGCCAGTTCGTTTTTCGCGCACTAGCACCGATGCATTCCGCTGTGATGAACTTTGTAGTCGCACAATACGAAAAACTCGTGCCATTATGAAGTACCGGTGATAGGCAGTGTATTTTACAGTGTCGGTGTGCCGTGTTTTGTCATTGTGAAAGTCCCCCTCAAATAGGCAGTGTATTTTACAATGTCGTGTGCTGTGTTTTTGTGAAAATCTCCTCAAATAAGCAACCAGTGTATTTGACAATGTCGGGGTGCTGTTTTCGTTGTCATTGTGAAACGGTCTCCTCAAATAGGTAACTGTTGCTTTGGCTGTGCTGGTGAATAGAGTATTAAAAAATGTATGAGGTTGTTTGTTACTGTGAAATGAAATGTTTTACTCTCTAACCCCCCACTCTCCTTCCGTTGCTGCTGTTGATGCACGATATCATGTGCTTCCATGCAGGTATTTCATGATAATTTTGAAATGGTTATAGTATGCTGGAATATTTCTAACTTTAAAAAAAAAACGCGTGTAAAATTTCCTTGCCTCCATCTTTGAATTTTATTTTTCCAACGGCACACAATCTACAACTGTATTTTGCTTTATTTCCGTCTTGAATATGCTCGAATAAGTTTATTTCGGAATATATACACTTGCTGTTGCAGTTTAAAATCCATTAGTAATCATTTATCAAGAACAACGAATTAGCTCCCCTGAACCCCTATCCCCCCCCCCCCCCGCCCCCACCCCACCCCACGTACCTATGACTCCCATATACTGACTTGCGTTGACAAACGTTATTCCATTACCCCTTATACAAATCGGCGCCTTGACCTCTCTCCTGTTAGCTTACAAATCCTGCAAAGGCACTGTCATTTGGACCCTTCTTCAGTGCTTTCCTCCATTCAACCAACCAAAGCTCTTTTTCCTTTTAATCTTTTATTGATTTCTCAGCTTTTAGACTCGTCTGAATGCTAATCCAAAGTTTAAACGAAGTCCGTCATTTACAGTCTCCGTCTTATCAGCTTTTATCTCCTTGGTGTATCTCGATGTACAGTACAATCTCTTCGTTTTCTTTACCTTACTAAGCAATGACGTTAAAGGGGCGGTCCAATCTCCAATTTCATAATCCTGCAGTTAAGTATATCCAACATAGACTTTATTCATGAAAAGTTATGATTATGTATGATTGTGGAGCAGATGAGATATTCCTGAACTGAATGCCAAAGAACAAAGAAACGAAACATAAGTTGATTTCGTAAATACCAACGAACAGGATTTTATGAAAGTAACTGGTTTTTGTCAAGGACGTTGACAACGTAAAAAAAGGATCGATCAAGAATCGTGTTTCTGCAGAAATTGAGAGATTGTCGCAGTGTTAATGAATGTTTACTCCCGTTTCCTTCATCTACCGACATGAAAGTGTTTACATTCCGCACACGCACACACACACACACACACGAGTTTTGAATCATGTGGAGATTGTGTGCAGTAAAGGGACGGGGGCGGGGCAAGTTGATACTTAAGAGCTGAAGAAAGTCGTGCGAAATGCAAGACAAATTGTCGGTAATGGTAGCCATGTTTTAGCCAATCTGAGTTTCCATCAGTAAGCCGCCAGTTTAGGACAGTGAAGCTCAATTCATTGCGCTGGCAACTTTGAGCTCAAGATCGTTTCATTTCTTTTTCATTCTTAATACTTTGTCAGTTTGAACACGGTGTGCTTAAATGAGGGAGACTGTGACCCTGAGTGCGTGTGAGATGGTGCAGTGTGGTTTTGGCGTGTGTGAGGACGGTGTTTCCTGCATCCCTATAATTTCATCAGCTTTTTCCTTTTGAAATTGTTCGGAAAGGTAATCTTATTGGCCGCATATTTTACAGGCACTTTTTTTTTTAATGACTTGATTGATTTTAACGCGACAGCCCTGATGTGGCCCTTTGCGGTGGGCTGGTCTATAAGCAACATTATCTTATTATATAGTTTGTAGGATAATCTGAGAATGTGTGCAGTACTTTATTTTTGTATTTTGGGAAATGTGACTGCCTGTTTGGACATTGCTGATGTTTGTCCATTCATTTTTTAGTGATAATTTTGCGCCCGGGAATCTCTCTTCATGGAGACGATAAAGGTGTTTTTTTACGTCTTGGACACTAGTAGCAGGTGGATGCAGGGGGTGACCGCTCTTCCCATTACCATTTCTCATGCAGGAGCATCTCTTCCAACGCCACTCCCGACAGAGGCATCGGTCTTAAGTGGTACTGCCGCCATGCGAGATTTGTGTACGTAAGCACCACGCCATGCACGTCGATGTATGAGAACATGCAAATGTATCGTCCGCTTTCTAATGTAAAAGAACAGCTGGGAATAGTTTTCCATTTGGTGTCGGGACAAGGATTTTTTATTGTGAAATGCCAAGATAGTGTTGTACTCTTTCCTATACTGGATCCCTCCTGGAACAGAAAAGTCGTGAGAGATGACCTGTCTGGTCATTCTGCCTCCTTTTCCCACTTTCAACGGACAGCTTTGTATCGGAAAATCATCCTCTGCTGTCATCGTTTCCCACTGTCGCTCATCTTACGGTTTATGTCCGTTGTGCATTCCCATCATTTTTAGGGTTCATACGTCCTGTTTCCCTTCCTTTGCACGGACTTTTCTGTGGTGTCACTGATTTACCGGTATCATTGATTTACCGGTATCATTGATTTACCTGTGAATCCTATTTCTATTGTCAAAACTCCGCTTATCTTGTCCACGTTTTCAGCCTTTCAATTTTCATTTGCACAGAAGATCCAGTTTGTCTCCCACACGATCCCCAAAGGGCAGGTTTCTGGCTTCCTGGCTCGTGATGGAAGGACGGAGCAGAAAGACCCCTTTCAGCTCTGAGCCCTTTCGCCATTCATTTATCATCGCTTTTTGCAGTGAACATGTATTGAACCACCCCAGCATCTGTTCTGTCCCAACTCGTGTACATCTTCCATCCTCACCCTCCCCCCCCTCACACACCTCTGCCCTCCTCTCCGGCTTTTAATTCCACTCCCCTCCGTTTCCATTCTTTTTAAAACCCTTTCCTGTTTGCGTTTTATCTACGTGTGCTCCTTCCCTCGTGCGCTGCGCTTTCCCTCCATCTTCATTGGATTCAAAAGTTTTTAATGTAAGGTACCGGTTGGCATTTCCTTTCCAACTCTCCACCTTATCCGGGTTTATTTTGTACCAGTGTACTTGCTGGGACTGAGAAGAGGTTGGCGCGCCGCTTCTCACTCCCAGTTGTCTGTATCAAAACTTCAGAAATTTCGTCGTTTTTTTCTTGCTGTGTCCATTTTTCCCATTCCGTTTGTCACCGTTTCAGACGTGCATCTACCACATCGAATGTTCCAATGTATAATCCTATGCGACCCCCCCCCCCCCCCCCTCCTGTATGTCTCTCTGCCCTCGACAATAACATTATCTCCTGTTCAATTCAATTCACTTTATTATCTCAAAGATAAATTTGTTGCATGATCAGCAGTAAAAGATTTAAGACAATAACCTGACAGTAAAGCACAAATAAAATAATGCATATAAGGATTATAAGTATTATACACATAAGTACAAGAAATTTCAACTCTACACAACACCGCCCCGTCCCATCCCTCCACTCGCACATACATCATCGCATGCCCTCACATCGACACGCCCTCACAACGCATCGCACTCCACAGCATATCGCGGCCCCTCATAACACATCCAACAACCCCCACCACACAACATTCACCCCAACACGCATACCCCCCCCCAACACCCACATACCCCCACACAACCCCCCCCCAAACACATACCCCGTCCCCCCAACAAGCATACCTCTACCCCCCCCTACACCCACCCCCAACACATCCCCCCCCAACACACACCCCCCAACCCCCCTAACACACCCCCTAACACACACACCCCACCCGCACCCCAATACACACGTATCGCCCCCAACACATACCCCCCCCCAACACACTCCCCCTCCCAACACACTCCCCCCCAACACGCACACATCCCCACCCCAACACACAATCCCCCCAACACGCATCCCCCCAACACTCATCCCCCCAACACTCATCCCCCCACACACACGCATCCCCCCCACACACACCCCCACACGTACCACACACCTCCCACCTCCCCCCCCCTACACACACACATCCCCCACACACACGCATCCCCACACACACACATCCCCCACACACATCCCTCCCACACATCCCTCCCACACGCACATCCCCCCCACCCACACGCACATCCCCCCCACACGCACATCCCCCACGCACACATCCCCCCCCCCCCCACACGCACACATCATCCCCACACATCACCCCACACGCACGCACTCCCCCCCCCCCCCACGAAACACATCCCCCCCACACACATCCCCCCCCACGCCCCCACACACACCCCCCCCCCCCCACACCCCCCCCCCCCCCCCCCACGCACACATCCCACCCACACGCACACATCCCCCCACACAATCCCACCCACACGCACACATCACCCCAACGCACACATCCCCACGCACAAAATCCACTCATGCACACACCCCCCCCCCCACACGCACACACCCCCCCCCCACACACATCCCCCCCCACACACATCCCCCACACACACACATCCCCACACACACATCCCCCCACACACATCCTCCCCCCCCCCCCACGCACACATCCCACCCATCACCCCAACGCACACATCCCCCCACACGCACACATCCCCCCCCCCCCACACGCACATCATCCCCAACGCACACATCCCACCCCCAACGCACACATCCCCCCACACATCCCCCACACATCATCCCCACACATCCCCCCCACGCACACATCCCCCACACACGCACACATCCCCCCCCACACATCCCCCCCCCCCACACAACCCCTCCCACATGCACACATCATCCCCACACGCACACATCCCCACCGCACACATCCCACCCACCCCACATCACCCCAGCGCACACATCCCCCCCACGCACTCATCCACCCCCCCCACGCACTCATCCCCCCCCCCACGCACTCGGCCCCCCCCCCCCCCCCCCGCATCCCCCCACCAACGCACACATCCCCCCACCAACGCACATCCCCCCACACGCACGCACATCCCCCTCCCCCCACGCACATCCCCCACACACACAATCCCCCACACATCCCCCCCCACACTCCCCCCCCCCCGCACAATCCCTCCCACACGCACTTCCACCCACGCACATCCTCCCCCCCCACACACACACATCCCCACCATCCCCCACACGCAAACGTCCACCCCCCCACCGCACACATCCCACCCATCACCCCAACGCACACATCCCCCACACCCCACACATCCCCCCCCCCCCAACGCACACATCCCCCCACACATCCCCCCCCCCCCACACATCATCCCCACACATCCCCCCCCACGCACACATCCACCCCCCCCAACGCACACATCCCCCCCCCCCAAAGCACAAAATCCCCCACACGCACACATCCCCCCCAACACACATCACACCCCCCACCCGCCACCACACCCCCCCACCGCACACATCCCCCCAGCGCACACATCCCGCCCTTCCCCCACATCATCCCCACGCACTCGTCCCCCCCCCAACGCACATCCCACCCCCCCAACGCACACATCCCCCACACACACACGCATCCCCCCCACACACATCCCCCCCCCCCCCACGCACACATCCCCACGCACACATCCCCCCCCCACACACACACATCCCCCACGCACACATCCCCCCCCACACGCACACATCATCCCCACACGCACGCTCCCCCCCCCCCCCCCACGCACACATCCCACCCCACACCCCCAACACGCACATCCACCCCCCCGCACACATCCCCCCCACCCCAACGCACACATCCCCACGCACACAATCCACCACACGCACATCCCCCCACACACACACATCATCCCCACGCACACATCCCACGCACATATCCACCCCCCCACCCCACCGCACACATCCCCCACACGCACACAATCCACCACACGCGCACACATCCCCCCCCCCCCCACACACATCCCCAACGCACACATCCCACCCACACGCACACATCCACCCCCCCCCCCCCCCAACACACACATCCACCGCACACATCCCACCCACCCCACACATCCCACCCACCCCACCCACACATCATCCCCACACGCACACATCCCCACCGCACACATCCCACCCACCCCACACATCACCCCAGCGCACACACATCCCCACGCCCCAACGCACGTCCCACCCCCCCAACGCACACATCCCCCCACCAACGCACATCCCCCACACGCACGCACACTCCCCCCCCCCCCCCCCCCACATCCCCCCACACACATATCCCACCCACATCCTCCCCCACACACACACACACATCCTCGCCATCCCCCACACGCAAACATCCACCCCCCCACCGCACACATCCCACCCATCACCCCAACGCACACATCCCCCCCCACCGCACACATCCCCCCACACATCCCCCCCCCCCAACACCCCCCACCGCACACATCACCCCAGCGCACACATCCCCCCCCACACGCCTCCCACCCCCCCCAAAGCACATCCCACCCCCACACAAACAATCCCTATACACATCTCCCCCACACACGCCCACACCCCATCCCCCAACGCACGCAGACTCCAACCCCCCCCACCCACGCATCCCCTCTGGCTTTCCTGTAGTCTGCGTGTCCCCGTCTCTCCTGTCAACAGCCTGTAGTCCGCCCGTCTTAATTGTCAACCTGTAGTCTACGTGTCTCTCCTGTTGTCAGCCTGTAGTCTACCCGTCTCTCCTGTTGTCAGGCTGACCTAGTCAACAGCCTGTATAGTCTACCTGTCTCTCCCGCAGTCCGCCTGTCCTTGCTGTCGACAGACAGTCTGCCTGTCTTCCCCGTAGTCCGCCTGTCGTCCAAGTGTTTCTCCCACAGTCCGCCTGCCTTTTTCGGTCCACGCCCTGCAGTCTCTTACAGAGGTCACAGTTCAGTTCCCCAATCGGAAGGTTACACCGTTAAGTTTCTGGGTTGAAGAAATGGCCACAGTTCAGTTTCAGCATCCGGGACGCTCCTTCCCCCACTCGCGGCTCTGCATGAAGGTTCGGGTGAGGACTGGGACGTGGCGCCGGAACTCGCTGTGACGTGGGTCATCACTGGCGGTGTTGGCAATGGTGTCGGACCTGTATAAAAGATATAAGGATATAATTAAAACTTTTAGCGAAAATTGCCGAAACGCACGATTTTCAAACGTGAAAAGATCGTTTCATTCTTCGACACTATTGATATTGATGCAAACAACTCTATCATGCCATACATGCGAGTGCACACGAATGCGGTCGACCTCATATGCATGCGCGTCCATAAATGTGCACGGTGTTTTTTTCAGATACGAGAAAGAGTGCATTCTGTCGTATAAATATTAATGCAATCAACTTCATCACATTCAAACGATTAGTCGTCCTAGCACACTACATACTGATATAGGCTTTGTGTCCACAGACCCCGCACAGACCATACTTTTTGCGGGCCAGAAAAGGTATGGACAGAAAGGTGCGGTTACCCGTCTCCACAGGGTCCGCATAGTTCTGCCCGCTTTGCAAGATGGCGGTGACAAGGAAGCGCAAGATTTTTCTGCTCCGGTGGTGGTACAAAAGAAGATCTCTAGCATCCAAACGACGTTTTTGGGTGCACCCAATTTGTAAAGATCGGGAGCACGCAAATCACGACCTTTTCTGCCCGTACAGACCAGAAAATGTCTGGCATGCTTGACGCCACCCAGATTGTGCGGAACAGGTAAAAGTCTGGCCGTAGCGGACTGGCTGCTGTGGACAAGTCTAGTAGTAAAATATAGTGTTGAACGCAACCGCACTTTTTCTGTACGGTCTGTGCGGGGTCTGTGGACACAAGCGCATAGCCGCGATACTGCAGCATGAATTACCAACTGAGGCAACAGGATCAAGCTAACATTACATAAGTGCGATAAATATGGCGAAGCATTTCCTCTCCCTATGTACGTTTTCTTGTTCCAGTGAAAAACCAAAACGGATAAAAATCACGTAATATGTCAAAAGCTGTGTTCGTTGGATGTAGACTCATATCTTCCACTTCCGATGAAAACACTGGATGTCCGTGTGTCATACAGTTTTTTAAAAAGATCATCTAAGTGAGCTCTGTGCGTGCGCGCGCGTGCGTGCATCATCATTTGACAGCAGTTGTCACTGACAGTCGTGCTGGTGAGGAAAGCATCGGTGATTTCATTTACACAAACTACATGAATGAAAAGAGGTTTCCTTTTGTACCTCCATCTCTCCTTCCCCTCCCACCACCCCGACCTTAGGAGAGATGGTTTTTCTTTTCGTTGGATCAAGGTAGGTTCGATTGTAAAAAATATGAAAAAACAAAAATAAATGAAAGAAAAAAAAAGAATGCCAGAACAAGGTCATTTGATTTCAATACATTCGACAGAGAAACTAATGTGCAAATAGACGAGAAAGCAAGAGTATGCGTCCCTTTCGCCCAGTACTGAGGGCGAATTATCAAAGTAACAGACAACCTCGTCGCTCATTTAAATTCCTACTTTGCCGAACATTTAGAGAGTTTTCTCATTTGCTTATTTTCTATTTTGCAGAACAGGTGGAAAGTTTTCCTATATTTTTATTTGTTTTTATTGTTATTCCTCATACAAAGAGAAAAAAAGACACTCACACCCATACTAAAAATCAGGTATAAAGCAAGAAACAGAGACAGAGATAATTTCAGCATAACATTGTCTATGTATAACGAATTTTAAAAAACATGGTTACTTATTGACAATGTTATAAGAAATATACATAAACTTGTATGCATCATATTCTAATACTACTACCCAAAACAGATGTAATACATGCGTTTGACAAAAAAAAAGAAAAATATATATATACATAAACATACACATATATATTGCAAGATAAATCAGCATGTACACACAAATAATATAGGGGGAAAAAACAAAACAGACGGACAGATACTCAAGGTAACAGAATGGGTTGGGTCACAGCAAGTGAAGATAATACATGTTATATATCATAAGGTACATTATTTCTTGAGTGCCAATAACATAAATATTTCAGCAGCAGTACAAGGCCACACAGGATATCCTCAGCAAAGGATCAAAACACAAACAAGGAAAAGATGACATGATTAGCCTAGTAATTGTTATATTATACATCATACGCATTTATATATTAATACAGAAAAGATATGTTCCGAGACAGTAGCTAAGCAGCTAGGTATTGGAAACCAAAGCTTCATAAGCAAGCCATCTGGCATGAAAATCCACGTGGTTCATGGTTAGGTATGAGTTATATTTTCAATTTTAATCTATAGGTCAACATTTTCAAGAAAACTGCTACATGTGGAAGACTGCCTTCTAACTTGCACTTATATAGTAATATTGTGCTAGAAGAATAATGAAGTAAAAAATGTAATCAATTGCGATTGTTCTGTCGAAACCTAAAAGTATGAGAGACTCTGTTAGGCGCATATTTTGTGCATGAGTGCATTTCTCTTTTACCAAATCAATTAACCTACTCCAAAAACATTTGACATGAGTACATTTCCAAAACATATGGTCAATAGAATCTTTAAATAATCCGCAAAAACTGCATTTATCATTATCAGTAACACCGATTTTCTTTCAAAATAACATTTGTGCCTAAACACCTGTGAATTATTCTTAGCTGAAACCACTTAAGTTTTACATCTGTAATCTTATGTGCATAAAAAAGCATGAATTCCAGTCATGAGCTTGTAAAAGTTTTGATGTCCCATTTGTCACAGCACGGAGCTCTCAACTACAATCAGTATATCGAATAAGTCTTTGAACCTTTATAAGTGGCAAGCAATATCTTATAACAGAATGGAGAATCTCCGTTGTTTTCGATGGTAATGTCAAATCTTTTTATAAATTCAATTATTGCTAACTTATACCCTGTATAAGTTAGAAAATCAATGTTGACATCATATTTTCCTTAAATTGTCCGTGGGAAAGAAACTGACCATTATCATCAAAAAAATGTGCGAGATAATAGACACTTTTGTTTTGAAGCATTTTAGAGACAATGTGTCCTTTTCCCAACTTGAATACGTTTGTTGAAGCAAACTGGTTCAGCAAGTAGTTCAGCGGATTTTTTGGCAGACACTTGTAATAAAAAAGTTTGTAAGCTTCAAGGACATCTGCCCAGAACGGATTATATTTTGTAATTTTGAGATAATCTCTGGACCATGTTTACTCATATGATGCCAATGAGGAAAATTACTGAGAAGAATTTGTTTCCATTTGTGGTTTGATCTCAGTCCTACGGATCCAGGATAGTTTTAAAGATGTGACGTAGGTTTTTTACATCAGGAAGGCCAATACCTCCATTCCGTATGCTTTTATGCACTGTTTTTCGATGATCTTTTCTGGTGTTTTATTCCACACAAACTTGTAGCATATTTCTGACATGTTTGAAAGAAAACATCTGGTGGGTTTGGTAGAAACAGCCAAAGATGAGTCAACTTTGAAAGGATGATGGATTTCAGAATTGCTACTCTACCTAGGGGCGTAATCTGGCGTTTTACCCATATTTTGAACAAATTATTTACATCTGCTAGTCTTTCCTGCGTAGTTTATTTCTATGCAATCTTTCAAGTCATTTGTGAACCATATACCAAGTATTCTAAATTTTTGTGGATTCCATACAATTTCTAAGTGGTCCATGTAGTGGTTTTGACTATTTTTTACACTTCCAAGCCAAACTGCGCTCGTTTTACCTAAATTCATATGAAGACCTGAGACAGTCAAATCTTAAAAGAACTTCCATACAAGTTTCAAAGGATTCTTATCCCTGCTAGTAAAAACTCGGTGTCATCAGCATATTGAGATATCTTAATTCCGTTTCATTCATTCTGATTCCCTGATATCTTGATTTTCCCTTACCATAATGGCTAATATTTCGACACAAATTATGAACAGATATGGTGAAATTGGGTCTCCTTGTCGACATCCTTTTTTAATATCGAACCAATGTGAAACCTGTCCGTTCACAATAACACAAGACTTGATATTTTTGTAGAATGTGCTTATCCATCTACAAATATCTTTTGGAAGCCAAATGCCTTTAGGACTTTAGACATAAATTCCCCAATTAACCGAATCAAAGGCTTTTTCAAAGTCTATGTTTAACAACAAACCAGGCAGATCATTTTCATCTAAATAGGATATAGTGTCAAATATTAGTCTAATGTTGTCGCCGATGTATCTATTTCTAATAAATCCGGTCTGATCTTCATTTATGACTTTAGGCAACACAGATTTTATTCTGTTGGCAATGCAAGAGGATCCTATCTTATAAACGACATTTAACAGAGAATAGGTCTCTCAGTTTTTTATGTACTGTCTGGATTTATCACCTTTTGGTATACATGTAATGATTCCCTCTCTTTGTACACATGACAGTTCTTTCTTGAAACTTGCATTTAATGCTCTAACGACAAATACACTAATCGTTTCCAAAAGACTTTAAAGAATTCGGTAGTAAAGCCATCGGAACCGGGGCTTTTATTATTTTCATTGTCTTTAAGACATATGTCGCTTCCTCCAATGTAATAAGACCTAAGTCCGCTGCTTCCGTTTCATTTAAATGGGGATGTCTTTCACCAAGTCTTTTATATCACAATTTTCTACAGCATTTTCTGTGTATAATGTTTTATAGAAACTATATACTTCTTTCAGTATGTCTTTTTGATTTGTTAAAACATTGTCCTGTTTATCAATTATCTAGCCATGTTTTTACTGATGTAATGCCGTTGTTTGAAGATTACAAAAATAACTACTAACTTTCTCCCATCTGCTATCCATCTAGCGCGTGATCGTAACAAAACTCCTTCTATTCGTTTCCTCTGATATCCGACAGTCGTTCTTTTTTCTCGTTAATGATTTTAATATCATCTTCAGTTTTCATTCCTTTTTTTCTAACTTAATAACGTCTTGTTCTAATTGTTTTTTCTCTTCATTACTCTTTCTTTTATTCGCAGTAGCATAAGCAATCGTTTTCGACCTTATTTTCATTCACAGGAAATCGAGAAATAGATCATCAGAAATTGAGAATTGTAATTTTTTCGTCTGTTTCATTAATGTTTCTGTACTTATAGAGTATTTCTTCTTTAACCTTTTCGATCACGGTATTAATTTCATCTAAATATGACTTATCTTTCAACAAAGACGAATTAAATTTCCAAAAGTATTACGCTTTATGTCTTCATTAAATTTTAGTTTTAATAACACAGCAGAGTGATCTGTTCTATAACCGGATTCAATGTCTACTTCATCAGTATAGACAACTGTGTCGATACCAAAAAGAAATCTAGCCTGGCCTGTTGAAATGGATTAGTTCTCCTCCACGTAAAACGGCGACACTCTGGGTTTAGTTCCCGCAAATATCATTCAGGTCTAATTTCGATCATGTTTCAACAGCCTGTTTTGCGTGAGGATTATTTATATGTTTGTTAATTATGATAATCTCTGGAAGGGTCAAGGACCAAATTAAAATCCCCAACCTATTATAATATTTTCTATACCAAGTCCAACAATTTTTTGTTGGAGATAATTATAAATTCTGCGTCGTCCCTATTTGGCCCATATATATTAACTAAAAAGGTAATCATTCCTATGTATCTCTGCACGTATCATGAGAAAGTTTCCAGAATCATCCTTAACATTTGCTTAAACCTTAAATTCAAAGTTGTTATTAAACAGAATCGCGACTCCTCTTGCGTTGGAAGAGTAACTTGAGAAATACGCCTTATAGCCCCACTCAGACTGGATATACTGTTCCATCTTTTTTTCAAAATGAGTGTCTTGCAGGAAGTACACTGAATATTTATTTACACTTTAGATAATGGAAGATATCACGTCTCTTCTTCAAACTATTGAGGCCCTGACAGTTAATTGAGAGAATAGACACACTACTGTCCATTCTATTTACGAGATGGCTTTGAAGAAGACAATAACATGTGTAAATACATCGAACCCAAAAGAGGTCACCAAGCTCATATACAACTGACAGCATGAAATAACCCATCCAACCCAGTCAAACTGAAGAATTTCAATCGTTTTGAACACACAAACACATATACTATGAACAAACGGAAAACAATATCAAAATAAAAAAGCAGAAAAACTATTATCACTACAATCATCATACAAACAACAACAACAACAATAACAACAAAAAAAAAACCCAAATAAGATGTTTGCTTGACCACCGCAAACGAGCGAAGGGGGCATGCACCAAAGGTAAAAAGTAAAACCTCGTGTCGCATTATAAGTGATTTGAAACAGGCGTGCGCGTCAAGCGCTCACACATGTATCCAGAGGCGAGGGGGCAAAAAGAAAAGAAAAAGGGGCGGGCGGGAGGATGGGGGGGGGTTGGCATGGTCACCGTGCTTTACGTCGTCATTACTGAAGGATCTGAACACACCTCACAGCTAAAACTGTGGAGAGTGCCAGGCGGTCTGTGGCAGAGGAAAACCGACCACTGTGAGTTTCCTGCCAATTGTGTCGCTTTAATTTCACTCTGTGCACGTGTCACAGGGAGTACGAGCAAACGAAAAATCGTGTTCTCCTCCCCCGCCCCCCCCCCCCCCTCTCCATTCAGGATATTTTTAGACTAGGAAAAAAAAAAGCAGGAAGAGAGAGAGGGGGGGGGGCAACGGAGCGGGGGACACCATTGTGACACGCATCGCACATCACAACTGAAAATTCCACAATCCCTTCGGAAGATTACAAACACTCTTCATGACACTGGTACGTGCAGCCCCTCCTCTTCCCCCCCACCCCCCCCCCCCCCACCCCCCATCACAACACAGCGTCAATTATCTCGCTTGCAATTCCCTTCCATATAAACAACAACAACAAACATTTTCTCCATTGCAAACGTATGTACATCTACAGAATAATCGGCATTAGATTATTCAATGAGAGAAAGAGAGAGAAGAGGGGGGAGAGACAGCCAACCAGACATACATACGGGCAGGCAGGCAGAGAAGTAGGCAGACTAGCAACGTAATCAGCAGATCAGAGAGAAAGAGAAAAACAGACAGGTATACACACATACAGAGATAGGGCCGGGGGGGGGGGGGGGGGAGGCAAACGTTGATACCTCGCGTGCACACACTCAATAAGCCAATCGACAGTTCCCTCAGAAAATAAGCTATTGTTTCTACCCAGAAAAGGTTTCATAATAGTAACATATGTTTTCTTTCCTTACCGTTCTGTGAATAGCTTCAGTAAATACAACATCTGTAATGTCAACTTTCATTTCCTTCCATTCACCCCTACCCTTTCTTTATTAACAAGTAAAAGGCCTCCATTCAAACACAACAAACATGGACAACGCCTGTAATCTATTCCAAACCGAAGGTGGGGGGTGGTGAGAATCATTCTGTGCATCGAAAAGCATCTATGTAACCATGAAATAAGAAGCAGAGAGAGAGAGAGGAGGGGGAGACAAAGACAGACATACAGAGAGACAGACGGAGAGATAGTCGCTCCTCCCCCCCCCCCCCCCCCCCCCCCCGCATCTCCTCTCGAGAAAACAGCTTCCCCCAAAACAGCTTCCCCAAAAATACATAATCAAAAATTCGGTTGCATTAGCCACGTATATACATGTACAATCACCTTTTGGCAATGCAAGCGGACATTCAACAGATCATCAACACATATACATATACATCATTGTTCTTTCCTTCCTGATGTACAAAACATTCCGGTAATGGGGAAGAAAGATGGCAAGGGGAGAAAGGAGAGGGCGCCAGAGGAGAGGGGTAATGCTACAACACACACAGACGCACACACACGCACGCACGCACACACGCGCACACACACGCACACGCGCCACACGCACGCACGCACGCACACACACACACACACATAGCGCGAGCCGGCACACATGCGCATGCACACGGATACATACGCACGTACACACACACACACACTCATATCCATACGAGCGCGCACGTACACCACACACACACACACACACACACACACATATACAGACATATAATTGTGCATCGATACATGTCTATAAGAAATAAAAATGAAATTTTAAAGTACATAAAACGCTAGAAAAAACAAATAATTAAAGAATGAAGTAGTCTTGAGAGGTAAATGAAGAAGAGAAGAAAAAAGGCAACGATTACAATCATATTGAGAAGGGAGAGAAAACATAACGGTGGAAAGGTGCGGGCCGGAACAAAGTACACCTAAGTTGAAGAGGAGGGGGCAGAAAGGATATCGTGCAAAAAACTCCTTTACCTTCTCCCCCCCCCCCCCCTCTTTTCTGCTATCCTCCCCTTCTCTCCCCCCTCTTTTCTGGGAAAGACATAAACACATACAATATGAAATATATAACTACCAAACTTCAACATGACCAAATATACATGCTAATAAATATGCTAAACATTTCAACACACGCCACCCCACAAAAAGAGAATCCACCCACGTCCATAATTTTTACACACACACACACACACACACACACACCCCACGGGCAAAATCACACACGCATACATACACACCCTGTCCTCTGCCACCCCCCCCTCCCTCTCTACCTTTCTTTAGGCCATGGCATTTCCGAAAACTGAATCCAAATCACTGTTTATGTCCAGTTTCAAAGTCCTGCCATTTTTAGTTTGGCCACACTTTTCCATTTTTAAAGACCATGCCGAGAGAGTTGCTGAATGTTTATTGGCGTTTATCAACAAACTGTAGTTGGCCTTCAAGTCCTCGGGAAAAGGACACACCAGTCCTGCTTCAGCTTTTCCGGTTCTCCAGTACACGCCCTTTCTTTGACGGGAGAAGAACCTGACGAGTAGGGCCGCGGTCCTGGGCCGTGCCGGGCGACCTGAGCGGTGCGCCATCTCGATGTCCTCTGCATGGGCTGGAACCCCGACGCGGCTGGTGAAGACCTCCGTGCACTTTCCCGACACAGTCCGCCACAGTCTCCGCCTTCCCCTGTGGCTCCTCCTTCACCCATGGACCCGAACATTCCACATTCGTCCGTGCTGTTCCATGTCGTTATGAACAAACTTGCTTTTTGTTCAGTTCTTTGTTTCTGCTGATCTAACTGTAGACGCAGATCTTTGTTTTCTTTGTTCAAATTGTTCACTTGTGCACGGAGATCGTCTCTATCGGTTTACAGTTCAAACATCACTCCCTCTAACATGTCGATCCTTTCAATCAGCCTCGTGTTCAGCCTGTCAATGTCCAACCTGACTTGTCGGATATCTTCCTGAGTGGAGGCTAGCAGTTCGAGTTTTCTGTTAATTTCATCCAGCTTCTCCTGAACAGCCATGTCTTTCTTTTCACCAGTATTGTTCCTATTCACTTTTTTCTGTGCGAATTGCTCCCTCGCTCTTGCTGTGTCCGGACTTGCTGCGACTTCACTGACAGAGGAAGAACTGGAAGATTTTCCTTTTGACCGCGTCTGCACGTTGTGTTTACAGACAGAGGTGCTCATATTGAAATCTTGTAACGAAATTCCTCATTATAGTAGTAGTAGTAGTAATAGGGACCGGCTTTTTTTAGCCTTAGCCTTACGGCCTATTTGCGTCCCCTCATTATTTTTAAATTTAAGTTCGGTATGGTTGCATGCCTGTCAAAATAACATTATATTCAATCCACACTAAAGAAAACATCTTTCAATTTAGGGTCTTCATCTAGGAGTTTTTTAAAGCTGTTGATATCAGGTGCATATTTGGTGTTAGTAGGCAGTGCATTCCAATAATTAGCAATTCTGAAGGTAAAACAAGACTTTCTTTTGTTATTATGACAATGTCTAATAAAAATCTTGCCTTCATTTTTTCTTGTGCAATCCACTTCTGAGAATTTGAAAAGCGCATGCACATTGACATAATTATGGAATATTTTAAAAAATTGGATCAGGTCTCCTCTGATCCTCCTTCCTTTCAGTGAGTGTAATTGGAGATAGTGTAATCTTTCATTATAGTTTAAATTCCTACATTCTTTCAGGATTTTAGTAGTTCGCCTTTGTACATTTTCTATCATTTTTGACTGTCTCTTGAGATGGGGACTCCAAATTACATTAGCGTATTCGAGATGAGGTCTAACAAATGCTTTAAATAACTTGATAAATGTCTCCCTTTCTAGGAAGGTAAAAGTTCTCCTGATGAGTCCCATCATCTGATTTGCTTTGTTCACCACTCTCTGGATGCGAGGATCAAAGGATAGATCTTTATAAAATGTTACTCCCAGATCTGTTTCTTCATCACATGTATTTATTTTCTGCAATTCGTCATTCACAATCATAGTATATTCGAACTGTATTCTTTTTGCCAATGTGCATCACCTTACATTTTGCTACATTGAAGTAAAGGTTCCATTCATCTGACCATTCTTGTAGCTTGTTTATGTCTGTTGGATCTTTGTGCTATTTGTTGCCTTATCATATATTTTTGTGTCATCTGCAAATATTTTGCATGTGGTTTGAGTCATGTCCGTAAATCATTGATGAACACAGTGAATAATATGGGCCCTAGGATACTACCCTGTGGAACTCCACTTAGGACCTCAGATGTCTTGGATCTCTCTTCTCCCACTCTAACTGTGACCCTTTAAGAAAACCTCTAATCCAGTTTAAAACATTACCAATTACTCCATATGCTTTTAGTTTAGTTAGCAGCCTTTCGTGGGGGACAGAATCAAATGCCTTTCTAAAATCCAAGTACATTATATCAATTGGCTCCCCATTATCTACCAATTCTGTTAGGTTGTCTATTACTTCTAGTAATTGTGTGACACATGATCTCTTCCTAAATTCATGTTGGCATTTAGCATATAAATCATTTTCAGTAAAATGAGCAACTACCACATCCCTTACAAAGCTCTCTAAAATCTTACATGCAATACAAGTCAAACTCACCGGCCTGTAATTACCTGGGTCTGTTTTGGAACCTTTTTTAAATATAGCTGTGACCTCTGCAGTCTTCCAATCTCTAGGCAAGGATCCTGTTCTAAGGATTTGTTAAATATATTGCATAGTGGACTAGCTATCTCATCACTTACTTCTTTTAACACTCGTGGTGGAATGAGATCGGGACCTTGAGACTTGATAGGATTTAATTCTTTCAATTTGCTTTTAACTGCATGTGTGGTTACCCTTACATCACATATAGATACCCCATCAGATCGGGAACACTCTGGTAAGTTTGGGACACTACTTATGTCCTCACGTGTAAAAACGCTTGATTCTTCATTTTCACAAAAAAAGGGAATAAATAGGCAGACAAATCAGAGGTAACACACAAAGCACTACATAACGTAATGCACCCTTCACTCGTTGGTAAAAAAAAAAAATCAGTCGTGAACATATTCCATTGTGAGTTGAAGACCGGACGAGAGAGCAGAACGAAAACACGTCCGCTCAGTTCGACGAGCGGAAGTCAAGTCATAAATTATCTTCTTAGTGAAAAATCGAAAGCTAGTGAGCATTTATCACCCTTAAAAGTTTGCCCCCCTCCCTGCCCTAGCCCTGCCCCCCCCCCCCCCCCCCCCCCCCCCCCAAAAAAAAAACAACCAAACTTTCCCCAAGTTGTAATATCACCTTACCTTGTCAAAGACGGGGCGGGGCTAGCACACCGACAGCACGCAGGACGCCATTCTCAGACACAGTGCTGCTGGTACTGCAGACGCACGGAGCGGTTCGAAGAACGTCCCTGGTGTGAGTGTGTCTGTGTGTGAGCGTGTGCACAGTCACAGTCATTTCCACATCTTTAAACAGACTTGACAAGACTTCTGTATTCATTGGTGACTAGCTTCACTTCGTCACACGGTAAGAAGAATGACACACACAACCCTCAAGGTGCACCGTGAGAAACAGAAGTACCGTCCTCAACCGCCAAACCAGTCAATCAGTCGGGAGCAACCCCGCACCACTTCTGGAAGCCAGCGCTGAGTTGACTGACGTCAGGCGCAAGTTCGCACAGAGTTTTTCCCGCCAAGACAAAGGGACGTAACTGCTTCCTGGTACATTCCACCAGACGCGACACCACTGAACCTGCGCAAAAGCCGTCACCATGTCACTGTGTGGTCCTACCAGCTGCACTACATCTGACAAACCAACAGTGAACGGCACTAAATAAATGCTGGATGTACGTGACTATGTACCACACCCTCTCGCTGTCGCCAAAGCAAGTTAATTTTCTCCGGGATACAAACACACACCACAAAACTTGACTCTCTCTTGAACGAGGAAAGTTTGACAGTGTTGAAGTGGCTGTCAACTGACGATGTGAGCACTAGTTCAAAACGCGTTGCACGTGCTTACCGACGAGTCTTTGCGTGCATGCCTTGACCGTGCGTGGAGGGCAACGGCTTTGTCTTTAATCGCAGGCACGCGCGCTGCGTGCGAGCATGGGAGCGTGTGCGCGCGCCGCGTGCGAGCATAGGAGCGTGCGCGCGCGCGCACGCCTGTGTGTGTGTGTGTGTGTGTATGCTTTTGAATGTATGTATGTATGCGAGTGTGCATGTGCATACTCGTTAGACTGCACACGTGCGTGTGTGTGTGTGTGCGCTCTCTCTCCTCTCTCTCACTCTCTCTCTCTCTCTCTCTCTCTCTCTCTCTCTCTTCCCTTCTCTCTCTCTCATTGCCATGTAAGCACCAATCTACGTAAGAAATTGAGCATGAACTGGTGTGGTGCATCCAAAAAAAAAAAAAAAACAGACACGTATGTTGTACGCAATTTGACGCTGGTTTTTATCAGAGTATTGTGGGCGTGTTTGATTTCTGCTTCGCATGTGCTACGTCGGTTTCTGCCCCCCCCCCCCCCCCCCCCCCCCCCTCCCCACCTCCCTGCCCCCCCCCCCCCCTCCCCTCCCCTCCCCTCTTGTCACTTGGGAGCCAGAGTGCATCAACACTCAGCATTATATGCTTTGAGGCACAGATGTTTTTTTTATCCAGAAAACTGGTAGTAAACAGCATGACATATCCTGTGGTGGATGAATGGGCCTCAAATTGTACTTCTATGCCTTGGACCTCTCCCATCTCAATTTAATGGACCAATGTGTTGTAAATGATCTGGTCTGGCACATAAACAAAACTACCATGTATGTTTTATTGCATCGGCCATTTCACCAGTGTGTCACCTGATGTGGTTCAACAATTCAGGCTACTTACGGTACTTCTGTCTTTCTGGTTTCTCCTCTTCCTATGTAAGGACCAACCTGCGTTAACATTAAGTCCATGGTGCATTCCATGTCATGCGCCACTCACAATGAAACACATTCTTTTAGAGTGTTGGGACTTGCATGATGTGATACACAAACAATTTACAGCAGATTCCATGAAAACCTTGTTCAGAGATGTTCCGCCTGACGCGATTTTTGGAAAGAGATTACATTTTTCATCGGATCTGAGATTTTACAGTGGAAAGATTTTTTAACAAAATTTCGGATGGGTTTTTATCAGATGTATTTTAAAGAATTGTGTGAATGAATAACTTGTCAGTTGATTTTAACGTGGTGACAGCCCTGATGTGGTCCTTTGTGGTCGGCTGGGCTATACATTACCTTATCTTATCTGGTTTCTCCTCTTCCCATGCAAGGACCAACCTGCGTTAACATTAAGTCGGAACTGGTCTGATCCATCCACTAATAAACAGTTATAATGTTGCATGCGTCACACAGGGATTTTGTCAGTGTGTCACCCAGTGTGTTTGATGACAATGCCAAATGCAGTGCGTCGGTTTCTGGCCTATTGTCTTGCTGTGGAGGGGGCCAGTCTAAACCAAAGAGTATGCTATTTGTTGGGACATGGACTACAAAGCCGGGGATGTTTCATGCGTTAAACGGTCGTTAGTAGGGTATTTGTCGTTATGGTCTTTAAACTGGCCCATTCGTTCCTTTAAATAAGCCACGTGAATTTCCCTCCATTTTTCGCCTCATTTATTGCCATTTATCAACATGGGTACTCTAAAGGTATTTTTTTCCACTGAATGAAAACTATCCCAGTCTAATGAAATGTAAATATTTTTAAAGAACATTAAAACTTTCTTGTAATGCGACACGCAGACATTTTGCATTTACCACTACAAAAAGGGTATGGGAAATAACTCTTTTGTTCTACCTACTATTATTCCCTTAGCAGGGAAAATCTCAAGGACTCGTTCAAGCAATGCGGAGATCTGAGGTTTGCCAAGTCTTTCGGGTGTTGAAGATTGTTCGATTATGTATCACGTGCTTGTAAAGGGTAAGTGAAGTTTCTGTGTTTGAGTTGGTCGAGCTTTTTCCTTTGTCTTGGCGTACGTAGAGATGACGCATGTCTAGAACTGAACTGAAACTCCCCAGAACCTGTCTACCTTGGCCTGCCGCTCTCCTTGTACCTATAACATCAACTAAGAGGAATACTGCAGGTTCTTATTGAAATTAACTACTCCGTAAAGATTTTGGGCCTATTTTAGGAATCGTACAACAACAAAAATTCCATATATATCCACTCCTCACTCACAGACTTATCCTCCCGTTTTCTGCATCTTATTTTCTTTCAATCTGATACACCACACCATCCACATAAGTTTTCCTTTTCCTTTTCCAGCTGTGCATTACTGTAGGTACAGGAACTTGATCCCCCTGTCCCTTTCTTTCTTTCCCCCTCCCCCTCCCCTCCCTGATGAGTCCCGACCCAGCGGCGAAAGGCCTCGGAGCAGGCAATACAAATATATCTGCCTTCAAAAGGGATTGCGATGGTTCCCTTATGCAGCTAGAGAAGAGTTTTCATATCTGTAACATTTTTTTTTTTTAATTTCATTTTCCCAGTTTCTCCATCTTCAAACTCCTCTCCCCTCCCCTCAAGTCCAAATCTTTGCCAGACAGTTTAGTTGTTGGCCTGCGCTTGTTTTTTCCCCCACTATTAGATTGTTCGTCTATGTATTTGTCTGACGTTATTCAAGTTTAAAAGGCTGTGCCAGTCTTGAATAAAAGTTACTCTGTGTTAGGTTTCCTTATGGGAGCAAAACATACCCCACTTGTTTATCGTTTACTTGACAAAGTTTGTCTGGACACCATGTTCCTGTGGCTGTGTTGTGCTTCCACTTGGTCTTCTTGCATAAAATGCAGATGGGTGGCAGAACATTGGAACTTGTTCCTCTTCCTTTTTCTGCCGTTGTGGTCTCACGTTCTTTCTTGGTACCAGTAGCTGTGCCCTTCTGAAAAGGCACCTGTGCTAGTTCTATTCTGCGTTTGCCATTGAACTGCATATAACACTGGGGTGGTGGTACCGTGCACTTTCTTCGAGTCGAAACCCAGAAGCTTTTGAGCGATCACCTGTTCTTCTCCATCTAAGACCGTCCACTGGTGACAGGATCGTATAGTTGTAAATCCATCGAAAATCAGAAATTGTTCTAAATAGGTAGAAAATTCACATTCGCAACAATGAACAAGACAGTCGTCTGCATGTTTAGGGATATAACTCGCGATGAAAACAGCCGGTAAAAAGACGTTTTCGGCTTCATTAATTCGCCAACTTTTTGCGTGCTACTGATTAATTTAGATAGGTTCGGTGGTTCTAGACTATAAAATTTTAATCTTATGTTATCCAAGTACCTTTGCAAAAAAAAAAAGAAAAAAAAAATTTCGATGCGGTTGTCTAGCCGACGAACTTGAACGATAGCTCGATGTGGCCCTCGGACTATTTGTAACAGCCACGCTGTCAATGATTCAGTTTCTTTCTCATTAAAATCCCTTTAATCTTAGATACAAACGCAATTTAAAAAAAAAAAAGATCCAAAGCATATAAACGTACTCCCAGTTTATCTTGAATACGAGTAGTACTTTCTGAGGTATTCCATAAAGAAGAAAAGCCGTTTTTGTCCGTTATAGCGTTAGTAACGACTGTTCTGGTGAAATAAAACATCGGGCATCATCCGTGACCCACCCATAATGTACATACGTACAATTTTTCAGAGAATCGGCCCAGAAGTTTTGTCTGGAGCGAGTGGAACACATTTTGACCACGGACAGACACACAGACAGACACACAGACACACAGAAAGACAAACAGCATTTGTTCGTTCCCATTGTAAAGTATTCCCTGTTCTATAAGAACTGGGTGTACAAAAATGTTGATTTTAAGATCTGCAGGTCAGTCACGAAAGGTTCGACACAGGTGTCCCCTTTTTTCGTTTTGTTTCGTTATGCAGTCCAGAACTTTCATCCAGCTATCAAGTTCACCTATGCAATATCTGAAAAGTGCATCACTTTCCTTTACATGAATCTCTCCATCACTGATAGTGGACTCTCCACTTCCATCCACTACAAACCTACGGACTCCCACTCTTATCTCGACTACAGATCGTCACATAATCCCAGTACCAAACCAAAATACCCTTTTTCTCAGTTTTTGAGGCTCCGCAGACTCTGCTCTGCGAACTCTGGTCTTTAACGTAAAAGCCCTTGAAATGAAACAGTTTTCCTTGTTCGCCACTACCCCGAAGACATCGTTGACCGTGCTCTCCAGAAAGCCAGCTCATCGCCCCGTCCACAAGCTCTGGAACCCAAACCCAGGAATTCAACCAGAGACAGACCTGTTGTCAGCCTGCTGTACCCCCTTTCTGTCCCACCGGTGCGCAAAATTCTCCAAACCAAAACTGGAACATCCTTCAGTCTTGTGCCCACTCAGCTAGAATTTTTTCCCACCCCCCTCTTAGTTGCCTACAAACGGACAAGAATATCCGTGACTTGCTTTTTGCGTTCCGTCTCCAGCCTCACAGACGTCAATCTTCTGTAGGCACAACCCCATGCAATCTGCCCAACTGCAAGACCTTGCCCTTCATCTGCACTGCCATTGAAGTGAAAGGACCCAGTTCACGCATGACTGTCTCCAAATTCTTCAACTGCCCAAACCACTAACTTGGTCTACATCATCCACTGCACCGTTTGTTCTAAACTTTACATCGGCGAGACCGGCCGCACTTTGACTGTCAGATTCAAGGAACCCCTCGTGACATTAAATACAACGGGGACAAACCAGTACCCAAGCCTTCAACCTCCCCACCATTCCGCGCACAATGCAAGAGTGAAGGGCTTATGGCTCATGAAAACTAGTGACTCTAGAGACAGAAGGATATGGAGTCTAAACCTGATTCAAAAACGGGGCACCAAAAATCCAGCTGGTATCAATGAAAAAGCTTAGCAATTCTGTGTATTTTTTTTCCCGAGACAATTCAGGTGGCCCAATGACTTATGATTCCCTTTACCCTTTAGTACTTACCTGTGCATGGTTGGTCTGCACAGTGGCCTCTTCTGACCGTAGAGCCTGGCGCCTACTGGAATGATTTTTGAGAGCCTATATCTTTTGACAGGATTTTTCTGATTTGGGGTTAGCTCCCCAGTCTCCTGTCTTTTTTTTTTTTTTCTATTTTCTTTTATTTTTTCATTTATTTTTCTTCTCACTTACTTTTGTATCTATCCCTCTCCTTCCTACCCTCCTTTGCCCCCCTCCCTCCCCTCCCCCTCCCTTTTTTTTTTTTTTTTTTTTTTCCCCTTTCCTCCCCCCCCCCTTTTTTTTTTTTCTCTA
>CM031619.1:49267723-49270223 GCA_018398815.1 Conus ventricosus
TCGAAATCTTGCATGTGCAAAGTACGTTCTTAGGACCTCAGCACCTGACAACTTTGTCTCGGAGGAAGTACAAATAAAATCAGAAATAAATTTTCCTAAACGGGCCAGACAGATATCTTCATGAACGTCAATTGGTTCATATGTATCAGACTTGCTTAAAGAGTCGGAAATAAATCCACAGAGTATTGACGCACACAAGTAGTTTCTCCTTACCCTAACTGGGAGATGAATAAACCACATTTTGATATCAATTACACTGATGTGAAGAAGAAGAAGAATCCAGATATTATGCAAAGTGAAGTCCGACTTTACCTAGAGAATAAATACCCAAATCATTTAAAGGTATACACAGATGGCTCACTCTTAGATGATCACCGTGCTGGTTCAGGTTTTGTTATACCAGCTTTGAAAAAAAAAAATCATACTTCATTGGTAAAAATCGATCAATATTTACCGCCGAACTCATTGCTATACTTATGGCTTTTAATTACATAGTTGATCTTCCATTGAACATTTTTCAAATTTTAGTCTGCGTCGATTCTCAGTCCGTACTGTATGCTTTACGTTCATTTGATTACAAGAAAAAATCCAAAATTATCATAGAAATCAATCAAATGATTAACATTTTCAGTTCAAAGGGGACCAATATCACCTTTTGTTGGGTTCCTTCACATGCTGGATATTATATTCAAACGATTAGTGTTGCTATAGCCAGCCGCAAAAAATAAGGAGTGCAAGGCAAGACAGGGAATCAATAGAAATGAACATCCCATTATCCGTTACAGTAGGGTATCATTTACTAGAGCAAGCATCGTGGAAAAAATTTTAAATCTCTCCATAGGAAGAAGAAATTCTCCTGTCTCTTACTGAATTCGGTTAGTTTAACAAACAAAATAGCTGTGAATTATAGCAACATTTCAAATTTAGACACATTACTTCGCTGTCTTATAGGATAAAGCTTAATGCCTTCAAAACAAAATTTAATAAGAATGTTAAATGTCTGGGCGGTGAACAAATTTCAAACCAACACATTCTTCTGGAATGTCAGAGATTGAGACCTATTTTACCGGCTATTTCTGAAAGTTCTCTTGACAGTATCCTTGAGAATTTTAGTTTGTTGTTTGATTTTGCGAAATGTTTACTACGCAGTCCTATGGGACATTTGTTATAGTTTGTGTTATGATTCAAAATAGTTATTTAAAGTTGGTTTTCCTATACTTTTTTTTCATTGTAAATATTGTAAAGATGCTTTTTTTTCTTTTTTTTTCCTTCGTATATGATTGCAAGATAACCCACCCACCCACCTCCTCCTCATGCTCCCCCTCTCCACATCCTTTCCCTTCGTGTAATATCACTTTATGTGGAAAGACGTTAAATTGAAGACAACAACAACAACAACAACAACAACAACACACACACACACACACACACACACACACACACACACACACACACACACACACACACACACACCTGATAGTGCACTTTGGCGCTTTCGTGCATTCTTGATTCGCTCAGACTGGCAAAGATTAAAACCAGCAGTGAGTCCTTCCCTCCTCAAAGTTTTCCGAAAAATCGTCCATTCTCTCCACTATCTATTAGGCCTCCCGACTGGCAGATGGCCCCATAAATCAATACCAACATTGCATAGTATTAACCAGATAAATAATTGTTGGAAGGGCTAGAGTTCAGCGAGGACATCTTTTCTCATAGTGTACTGCTATTTCATCCCCCTACCCCTCCACCCTCGTCCCCCCCCCCCCCTTGCTCTATACATAGTAACATTCTCTGATTGGTAGGAAGTCGGTGCGCCAATCAAGCATACAAACGTCAAGTCGGTGTCAAGGAGGTTTTCTGCATGCACCAAGTGTCTGCGTGTAAAAAGAAATCCGCAAGTCTCTCTCTGTGTCTCTGTCTCTGTCTCTCTCCTGGGTGTACAAAGAAACCCAAGAGTCTCTCTCTCTGTCTCTGTCTCCCTCTCTCTATCTCCCCCCCCCCCCCCCCCCCCACACACACACACACACATACACACACGTGCACGCGCGTGTGCGCACACACACACACACACACGCACGCACGCACGCACGCACGCACGGACGGACGCACGCACGCACGCACGCACACACACGTGCACATGCGTGCGCGCACACGCGCACGCAGGCACACACGCACACACACACACACACACATACACACACACGCGCGCGCTCGCACGTGGAAGAAGTAGAAGAATCTTTGTAACAAGGATAGTTTTGATGATGATGATGATGAATGATGATGATGATGATGATGATGATGATGATGATGATGATGATGATGATGATGATGATGAATTTTGCCGCTTGAAGCACGAAGCGCTGTTCAAGGTTACATTCATGCATAAATACAAACATTCGCAAGATAAATGTGCACACAGCAAAAACAAAAATACCATTAACGATTCATGTCAGTAACAGTAACTTATTTCCTTCCACCGCCCGATTTGGTCCACGCACCCACC
>CM031619.1:49280223-49330223 GCA_018398815.1 Conus ventricosus
TTAAACCGCAAAATTAGGACTTCTCCCTCGCTACCTCTACCCGTCCCCACCCCCTCACCCTTACTTCTCACCATCCACTCTAGCGCTGAGTGGAATGTATTGCCTCCTTTCTCCTTCCCTCCATCTCCTCGCCCAACCCTCCACCCCTGCACACACACACACACACACACACACACACCACACACACACACACACAAGAATACCTGCATGAAACACGAGATCAGGCGCCCGGTGTCGTAGAATATTTCGGAACCAGGATAAATCGGAACTGGTTCCCAAAATCCTAGGATATTTCGGAACCATTCCCATTTATCCTGCACCTGGCGGCAGGATATTTGGGAACCACCAGGATATTTGGGAACCTCCAGGATATTTCGGAACCACCGTCATCCCTGTGTGATACGAAGTATCTCACACTTCACAATCAAAGGAAACAGACAAATGAATAAAATTCAACATTTTTATTGGCAACTTTCAAACCCACAATCATTACATTATTGAAATGCTACATGAAAACAAAATGACACAATCCTTGGCAGCTTTATATGTGTACATTTGGCACACAGGCTTCAACAAAAACTTGGCAATGTAACTTTCCAGTACACACTTCAAAATTTCAAAAGCATCAAAATAAAAGTTTTAAAAAAAAAAAGAGAAAAGAAATCAAAGCACTTCCCTTGTATTCTTCATAAACGTTTTTTTACTTCCAAACATAATTAAAATGCAAACTATGCAAACTTATTTTAGGTAGAATTATACCAGTGGCGAGCTTCTTGAGTTTGTGCAAAATAAACAAGTAAAAACAAGTTAAAAAAAAGTAAAGTAAACTCGTTCATCTAAATCCAACCACTGGTGCATAGTGACACCTGGTGCTGTTGTCCAGATAAAGTGCGCGCGGTGTAGGCTGGTCCTTGGTGAACTTGTATGGTTTGCACTGGTCCACTCGTTTCTTCGACTCCTCTGCAGCGGCCTTCTGTGCGGCTGTTTGTTCCTCCACCATTGCAGGAGACACATAGGGGAATCTACCCCAGGAGAGTTTGTCCTGGTCGGGTGAAGTGCCTTGCCCAAATGTGTAGGTGTAAATATCCATCTGCAGAATCTGGGCAGCCTTGAATATTTCAACTTCTGTGCCCCACACTGATGACCGTGGCATATTGGTGCGTAGGATGTGCTTCCAGACGGGCTCCCGCCCAATGAATTGCTGGATCACTGAACCTGGACCTGCCTTGGCAATCGCTTCTGTAATGACAAACTCTGACCATCAGGTGGTCCTCTTCGTCACCAGATATCAGGTAGGCCAACGCACGGAAGAGGCAGTTCCAATCCCTTGCACCTTCCTGGTGACCAGGGTTTCAGTAATCTTGTGCCCATTCACCATCCAGCAGTACTTGACCTTTTGGGCGCTCAGGCCTCCCATTCTTTCGCAGAGGACTCTCCTCTCAGTAATGGTCGTGCAGGGGTTGGAGTACTCAGTAGACTCTGTGCAGCCAATCACAATGCTCATGTCCACATCCTCCTCGTCATCAAACTCCATACGTCCAGCAGGCCCAGGTGGGGGGATCACTTTGATCCAGTCGGCTTCCTTGGTGGAAACTTCTGTGGATGGAGCAAATGGGACCTTCTTGGCGCGCTTGGGTTTTGGTGGGGCAGTTGTTTCACATTGGCCTTCTGTGCGCTCTGAGGTTTGAGAAGCAGTCGCTGACTCTTGTGATGAGGGGGTTGCTGAGTCTGGTGCTGATTCTTGAGAAGAGGCGAAGACTGAAACAGGTCTCTTTTTGGGTTGACGTGATTTGTAGTTGGCTGGTGCGTCTGTAAGGTCCAGATGGGGGAACTCTTCTTGTGGGTTGTGGTACAATTTCAGGTTGCTTGCATTCACCTGTTGGGCCAGTACCTTACCCTCTTCAGTCATCAGCGTGTATCTAGATTTCTTGGCATCCACAGACACAATTGTGTAGGGCCCCATGAACTGGTAGTCCATTTTGCCACCCTTCCTGCCGGTGTGCATCATGTTCCGCTTCATAACCTTGGTACCACTTCAAGGGGCTTACCTGCCTGGTGTCTTCTATCAAAATAGTCCTTCTGGACGCTCTGCTCCTTGGCAATGTTCTGGGACACAGTTTTGAACATATCTTCACGGATGGCCTTTGCTGACTCGAAAACCTCCTCTTGGCTGACTTCCTGTTGTTCAGATTCAAGTTGCTTCTCCAGGTTGCGCGCCTCCTCTTCTGAGATGTCATCCCCCTCAGGTTTGTTGTGCAGTAAATCAACTGGCAGGGTCATCTTGCGTCCAAACATTATCTCAAAGGGAGATCTGCCTGTTGCCCGCCTTCTGGACGCTCTGAAGGAGTAGGCTAAGGCCTCAAGAAGTTTATACCAGTCACTGGGTTGGTCTTGGACTGATTTCCTCAGAGCTGTAAGGGTGCTGGCATTCTGGCGTTCACAAAGTCCATTGGCCTGTGGATGGTATGCCCCTGTGATACGGTGGTGCAGGCCAGTAAGCCCATACAGACGGTCAGACACTGCATTGCAGAATTCTCTGCCCTGATCTGTGATGTGTATTTTGGCGGGGCCATACCTGCACATTAATGAGAAGAGGCAGTTTCCAATAGCAGTTTTGTCCTTCAGGGCGAACAGTTCTACCCACTTGGAGAAGTAATCAATGGCAGTGAACACATACAGATGGCCTTCTGGACTTTCAGGGAAGGGGCCCATGAGATCGATGCCAATTTGCTGCCACACTCCTTGAGGAACAGGGATGGGTTGCAGAGTCTGCTTTCCCTTCTCCAAATTGCTCACCTTGTTGCGCTGACACTCTGTACATGATTTGATGTACTTCTTGACGTCTCGTGTGATACGAGGCCAAAAGTATCTGGTGGAGAGGTGATTTGCCACAGTGTTCCAACACAGGTGGCCACCAAGCGCTTTTGATTCTTTGGATGTGCCAATTCCACTGTGGGTGCACTGGATGATGGTCAGCTGCTCCTTCTGGTCGGCCACTACCTCCAGATCCTTCCCACTCTTCTTGAACATCAACTTGTTTCCATTCAGGAAAATACTTGTGGCGTGCTTGGAAAATTAATTTGTTCTTGGCCTTCCGGTCGCTGAAGGTGGGGAGGGTACCATCAAGTAGGAATTTCCTTGTTTGCTTCATCCTGCGTGCCATTCATCAGAAGGGATGGGGGCCCTGATGGTGCCATTCCATCGTTTTTCTACCATCAGAGCACTTCTGTGTCTGGGTAGCCTGTGTGTCAAAGTCCTCCAAGGAATCATCGTCAGAAGGTACATACTCTGAATCTCCTGTGTCCTTCTGGTCGCTTGAAGAAGTAGACTGTGTAGAAGATGTTGTTGTTGAAACACTGGCCTTCTTTTCGCTGGAATCACTGGATACAGGCTGGCCCCGCCCTGAAAGGGATCGCAAAAACGTAGGAAAACGTGAGTAGGAGGGTAGAGGAGAGAGAGAGAGAGGGGGGGGGGAGAGAGAGGGAGAGAGAGAGGGAGGGAGGGAGAGAGAGAGAGAGAGAGAGAGAGAGAGAGAGAGAGAGAGAGAGAGAATAAACTAGCAGAATACCCCCCAAGAAATAAGGAAATAAAATCAGCAAAAAAAAAAATGCTATCGGTAAGAAATAGGCATACATTAATGAATAAACAATGTACTAACAAGTACAGCAATGAGTTCATATGACATGCTGTAAAACACCTATAAATTGAATGGTAAAAACATTCAGGTTCAAATAGAGAAGAACAAGATGTAGAGAAAAATAACGCGATAATGGTCAGAGAAATTCATACTGATTCAGATACCATGTACATACAATCATTCACACACCACTGGTATACAGGTTCGCTTGCATTGATCATACAGATTGAGCCTAATTTTGGTCAATTGCTTAGATTTTGCAAGAGATAATTTTTTAATTTGAGCTTGAAGGTATTTAAGTTTCTTAGTATTTAAGTTTCTGAGAGAGAGATAGAGAGAGGGGGGGGGGGGAGAGAGAGAGAAGAGAGAGAGGAGAGAGAGAGAGAGAGAGAGAGAGGAGAGAGAGAGAGAGATCGGGTGAGAGAGAGAGAAAAAAACAAGAGATAGAGTGATAGATAAAGAGAGAGAGATGGGGGGAGAGAGAGAGGGGGAGAGAGAGAGAGAATACTCAGTACCAGTAGTGGATGTTGTTGTTGAACCACTGGCCTTCTGTTCGCTGGAATCACTGGATACAGGCTGGCTTGGCACAGAAATTTCCACTTCTTTGCCTTGATTCAACTGTTCCCAGATATGATCTGGGATATCAAAAACAATACTCCCGTCATGTAGCACTTCTCTCTCCATTTCACAGAATCTTGATGTCCGTCTGGAAGGTTTGCTGTACGCTGACGCGCTATTGCGTCACAAAGGGAAACTAGCCTTAGTGAACATGTGTTCGCCACAGGCGTGGGAAAACTCACGCGCTGGAGTACAGTGAATTTTGACACGGAATGATGCAAACAGAATATTAGTGAAGCCATTTGGGCCTTCTGTGCGTGAATGCATCATAAACAAAGAGATAAACAGGTAGTGAGAAGAGATTTATTGCACAACCTCATCAAAGCGGCCACAAAATCTGTTTAGAAAAAGTCATAAAGTCAAAAATTCATGTGGGCTAATGACCTTCTAGTCGGTTCCGAAATATCCTGGTGGTTCCCAAATATCCTGCCACTAGAGTCAGGATTAATCGGAATGGTTCCCAAAATCCTGCCACCAGGGCCAGGATAAATCGGAATGGTTCCCATTCGTCCGGTTCCGAAATATCCTGCGACACCGGGTGCACTGGTATATTTCGTCCTCCTGTGCGCTTGCAAGACATGGACCGTCACGACAGATCTTGACAGAAGATCACAAGCCATTGAAATAAGATGTTACCACAAGATACCAAACATCAGGTGCACTGATCACATCATCAGTTAGATACACGTATCACGTCACCAGTCATGGAGAAGGGGAAGACAGGTCTTTGCTTCAATACAAGGTCAGCTTGTTATTTACCTCGTTCGTTAATCTCGTGAGAACATATTTGACTGATTTACACAGAAACGTGATTTTGGTTTCCAAACAAAAATTCTGTATTTCGGTTGGTTTTGTGTGTGTGTGTGTGTGTGTGTGTGTGTGTGTGTGTGTGTGTGTGTGTGTGTGTGTGTGTGTGGTTTGTCAAATGTTCTCCACCTTTTATCTTCCCCCACCCCAGCAGAAGTTCAAAGGATCTTTTTTGTTTGTTTTAATTGTGTGTGTGTGTGTGTGTGTGTGTGTGTGTGTGTGTGTGTGTGTGTGTGTGTGTGTGTGTGTGAGTTTGAGTGTATTTCTGTTTGTGTGAGTGTACACACACCCACACACACACACACACACATATATATATATATATATATATATATATATATATATTATATATATATATATATATATGTGTGTGTGTGTGTGTGTGGTGTGTGTGTGTGTGTGTGTGTGTGTGTGAGAACCCAGAAAGGACGGATGCGTGAACACTGATCTGACGATGGACCAGAAACTGGACTTCATTCTGAGGGACAACAACCACAACCACGACAGTGTCGTTGATTATTCGGACGTCGCTCACGACATGAACACTAATTATGACACTAACAGTGAGTGACAGTTTGACCCTCTCTCTCTCTCTCTCTGTCTGTCTGTCTCTCTCTCTCTCTCTCTCTCTCTCTCGTCTCTCTCTCTCTTCTCTCTCTCTCTCTCTCTCTCTCTCCGTCTCTCTCTCTCTCTCTCTCCGTCTCTCTCTCTCTCCGTCTCCGTCTCTCTCTCTCTCTCTACAAAAACTAAAAAACAAAACTAATGCTGATAACAACAAGGCAGAGAAGACAAAACATAACCACACAGCCCCCATCTGTTTTATTAATAATCAGGAAATTGAAGTGGTGGATAGCCATCGAGTTCTAGGTGTATATGTTGATAATAATCTTTCTTGGTCTCATCACCTTCGCAGTTTATGTAAATCAATATCCAGACAAACATATCAGCTGTGCAAGATTAAGCATTTCTTAAACCTTCATGCCAGAAAATTGTTCCTACACGCACATGTGCTCTCTTCAATCAATTATTGTTCAACACTATTTGATTCTGCTAGTGCTAATGCCATGAAACCTCTTAAGAGTGTCTACAAAAGAGCACTTAAAGCAGTCCTATTAAAAGGGATTCAACCAAATTCCAGGTTCCCACACCTAGAATAGATCTATTCAAATCAAGCTTATCTTACTCAGGTAGCGTGGTTTGGAATTCACTTCCACTACATTTCCGATGTACTCATATTACAGAATCCTTCAGGGAAAAACTAATCACACATTTCACAGCAGACCATTGCTGTTAGAACAAAATACATATACCAGGGCACACCCTCTGTTTTGCTGCATATGAAACTGATACGCCTTTTCCTTTCCACTGATGTTTTTAAAACCAGATAATGATAAATGAGAGATATGGTTACTATTGGTTATATTAATGATTGAAATCATTATGATGAATGACTATTGTGGTCGCTGGTTTTATTGGTGCGTTGTCACGAATTAATTGATGTCTTAATACTTTTATTTCTTTGAGCACTGTAACTGCAAGGTGATAAATGTGTGTCCGGATTACTGTTGATCATATTGATGTATTGCTCTTTATTCAAATTTATAGTAATGTTTAGCATGTGATATTTTGGATAGAAAAATGAAATTATAATCTCTCTCTCTCTCTCTCTCTCTCTCTCTTCTCTCTCTCTCTCTCTCTCTCTCTCTCTCTTCGTTAACTACGGCTGCGTTTCGATGGATTGTCGCTTAATTAATAATTATAAATTTGGGTAGTGTATGAATGGTAAAGAAGAAAACAACAAAGATGGGGGAAGGTAAATAATAATGGCATCTCTCTCTCTCTCTCTCTCTCTCTCTCTCTCTCTCTCTCTCTCTCTCTCTCTCTCTCTCTCTCTCTCTCTCTCTCTCTCACACACACACACACACACACACACACACACACACAGCACTACACACACACACACACACACACACACACACACACACACATACATACACGCACGCATCATGAAATATAAATGTTATAATTATTGATGCTAGGAATTTATTGCTGCTTACTGATAATTGATTGTTCGTTCTCGTTTTGCCTTATAACCATATCATATAAATGTAAAAGAAAGAACAAATGTTGATATTATTGATGCATTGTAATTGTCTTAGTTTACTATTCTTAGCAGTTTGTTGTATGTTAATCTTTTACAAAAGGAATGTAATTCTCTCTCTCTCTCTCTCTCTCTCTCTCTCTCTCCTCTCTCTCTCTCTCTCTCTCTCTCTCTCTCTCCACTTTGATAGGAGGATCGCTTATTCCATATATCTGTGTGTGCTAACTCTTGTCTTCTTTGTAATCAATTTCTTTATTCTTGTTTGTTATTTAAATTGTTTCTTTTTCCTTTTAAAGTCATCTACGCCTGAACTGCATAAACTTTTTAATGTTGTGAATATATGTTTGTTTGTTAAAAGTTTTGTAAGTTTTCGTCGCTAGTCATACTTAGTCCCTTAACGGGGCAAGGGCCGGATGAAAAAAAGCATGTGTTTGCTTATTTGTTACCCTTGGAAATAAAGATTATCATCATCATCATCATCTCTCTCCGTCTCTCTCTCTCTCTGACACGTACACTCCTTCCTCGCCTCCTCCTCTTCTTTTTCTCCTTTTTTTCTTCTTCTTCGTAATTGCTATCATTATTATCATCGCCATCATAATCATCATCATTTCAGTCTTCATTATTGATCCCCATCATTGCTATCATCTTAAGGTTAAAGAAATGTTTGTGTCCGGCAAAGCGGCAATGAGCAGGGTCTACAAAATATGTAGAAATACAAGGTTCGTTTGTTTGTTAAAGGGAGAGAAAGATTGCGCCATTTGCCCTTTTAGTCGCCATTTTTATCTTAACGAGTGCTTTCCCCTTAAAGAAGAATCTGGGATATATGCGAGTTTGTCGTGTATGTCGGTCCTTGACTGTGGCTTCTATGTGTGGGCTATTCATGTGCGCTTTTTTCTGTTCTTTTTTTTTTTCTTTTTTTTTCTTTTTTGAGGTCTGTGTGATAAAAATAAGAGTTGGACTGCTAACTACCGAAACAACGCCTTCCCCCCCTCCCCCCAACGCTCACCCCCACAAAGACAGCCATAATTATTACCATCCTGCTAATCGCCAACCATGATCATCATCTCCATCGTCACTGCCATCCTCATAGTCGCCACTATCGTCATCATCATCATTGTCACCACCACTATCAGTTTATTTTCCCCTGACACGGAGCGCTGCCTTGCACAGAGGACCACAAAGTGAGCCAGGCGGAGTGGGTTTTGAGGTGGTGCTGTGCTTACGGTGACACTGCTGCCTATGCCCGCTATGTCTGGAGCAAGTTCACCCAGGGGGCCAACTCCATGCAAGTCAGCCAATTCGATGTTCCGCCTTTCAGTAAGTCCCCTCCACGCGCGCGCACACGCACATATACACACGCGCGCGCACATGCACACACATACACACCATCACCACCACCACACCACACACATACACCTCCTCCTCCTCCATACCCCACTTGCCCTCCTCTCCTCATCCTCTAACTACTTCTACTCACTTCTATCACCCTCACCACCCGTCATTCCCTAGCGGTGTCCACATTTACTCTTCTGCGTGGAGTACAGGAAAGCAACTTTCTCCAAATAGCATCCACGGGTAGGCTACACCACCGCCCCTTCCACCATGAAACCCAAACACGCGGATGAATGGTGCGCAAACAAACGCACTAATCATTGGACGCTTCAATTAATGGTGTGGTTCGAACTCAAGACCATCAGCACCAGCGGTGAACGCTCTAACCATTTGACAACGGAGCCCCTATAAGTTGGTAATGGTGAAACATGATTGGAATAAAAATTTCCTCTCCGGTTTCATGGCCCTTAAAGACGATCTTTAGATCGAAGATGAAACGGACAGAGGCTGATTCGGAGATTCTGTTGCTTAAACTTAGTCTTTGTTGTGCATCCCTGTCTTCTTTTTTTTTTTCAGATCAATATTCGCATACGTCTCGAAGTCGGCGATAAACAGACTATATTAAGGTGTCTATTTGCTTGTAACAGAACTTCCAGCAGTTTCTTGTCCATGTCCAGTTCCTGCCAGCCTTTTAGAATCTGTGGGACAAGGGCTAAAAGGAACATGGACTACGCAGGGCTAAAAGGAACATGGACTACGCCTAACATGTAAATACTCGTGTTTCTCAGTTTCAAATGCTGTTTTGCAGGTACGACTGGCATTCCTTTGGACCAGTTCAAAGCTATCAATAGACAGGTACAGTTTGTTTGTTGTTTGGGTTTGGGAGGGGGAAGGGTAAACAACTTCCTCTTACTTTCCCGTTATCTCTTACCACCAATTCACATACATTTCAAAGCAGCGTGGTTTTACTGTCAAGTCGTTTCTCCATTTTAGAAAATGGAAACAAAGGATGAACAGTCACTTCTCTCCTCGATCCTGCTGTAAACTGTGGTGTAGATGAAAGACTAAACTTCTGAGAACGCCCCCGCCCCCATGCCCACCCAGCCCATTGTTTGGACTCACCCTACAGGACGTATGAATTTGGATGACTCCACTGTTAGAGACACATGGTGGGACATCATGCAACATTTGGGTACCCATCCGCAAAACGGCAACTCCGTTATTTTTAGGCCAGTTCCGAATTCGTCTGCTACTACGACAGGCTGACCTTGTGAGTGACTGCCCCTTATTTTCACCCAAAATCTTAAGAATGACCGTTGGGACTTTCCAAAAGGACCATTTTTGACAAAAGGCGGGGTGGGGTGGGGGGGTGGGGGGG
This sequence comes from Conus ventricosus, assembly GCA_018398815.1. NCBI lineage: Eukaryota > Metazoa > Mollusca > Gastropoda > Neogastropoda > Conidae > Conus > Conus ventricosus. Next base: position 49,290,097 of record CM031619.1, read on the forward strand.
GATTCTCCTCGATGCTTTAAAGTTCTAATCCTCTTCATGCCAGAAATGCCGAGCTGTTCCTCGCGAACATAGGTCGGTGAGCTTAGAAAAAAAAAAAAAAAAAAATTAATAAGACTTTGCTCCATCCAATTCCTACGGCGAGGACTTTGGCTTGGAAACCAGATTCTCTCAAGCTGTTGGGTAAATAAACGTACTTTTCAGTCTTATATAAGTGCATCATCAATGCATCATCAGATCTTTTTTTTTATTATTATTATTATTCATTTCTTTATTGTTTTGATGATTGGCCTGTTTCTTTGTTTCCAGAGATACGAGGCTTATGCTGCCAGAGATACGAGGCTTATGCTGCCAGAGATACGAGGCTTATGCTGCCAATCCTATTGTTGGAAAATAAACCACCGTCTGCTGAAAAGGTTTCCATGATCGACAGTTCGTAAAAGATGAGCTACAATTCTTCAAGTCAAGTGAAATGTTGTCGAGTAAAACCCAAACATCAGTTGTGGAAAAGTTTGCGGACTTTTCCTCCATGTCTTTATGTTTTTTGTTGTTGTTCATCACGCTGGTGTTCTATGCGTTGCATGGATCGTTCCCCGAAATTCGCGATTTCAAAAGAATTTTGATATGACGCACCACCACCACCACCCCTTCTCTCTCTCTCTCTCTCTGATGTGGAATCTCTCCCTCTCTCTCAAGTGGTTGACGGAATCTCTCTCTTTCAAGTGGTTGACGGAATCTCTCTCCTCTCTCTGACATGGAATCTCTCTCTCAAGTGGTTGACGGAATCTCTCTCTCTCTCTCTCTCTCTCTCACAGCCCTGATGTGGCCCTTTGCGGTCGGCTGGGCTATAAGCAACATTATCTTATCTTATCTCTCAGCTTCGATGGCTGTTTTCTGCTGCAGCCTTAGTCATTAATGTTCTTAGAACTTCTTCTGCATTTGCTTACCTGGAAAGATGAAAGATTATCGGTGACAGATAAGATATGCTTTGGAATAAACACTAAAACGACTTTGCCAAAGGTTGCTCTTTGTTTCGTGTGTTAGTACGCTTGCTCGCTCGCTCGCTCTCACTCTCTCTCTCTTGCGTGCACGCGCACACACACACACATACTCGCACACACACACAGCAACACACACAGAAAGAAGGAAATCAACAGAAGCACACCCAATCTATTCCAAATACGCACTTTATAGACATTTATATAACATGTACAATCAAACCAATTATGAAACAAAATAACATACCTTTCTGAAGTATAAATCTTAAAATAAAATCCTTCCATTGTCTCTTTATGACATAATCAATCTCAACACAAGTCCACTTCAAATCAGTTTCAACGAATGTCCACTTCATTTAAATGCTTTTCTTATCGTGACTATGGAAAGGCACACGTGATCATGGGTCCAGACACTATGCCTTTGTCTAAAAAAGAAAAAAAAACAAAGCCAAACACAAAACTACACAGTAGACAAACGAGTCACGAGACAAAACACAACGCGTTTCGACCTCTTAGGTCTTCGTCTGGTGATAAATAAACGAATAAAACAACGAAAATTCACTTAGCTTTGATCGCTTCAGATCGCTCAGGCAGGGTTCAGCGCCTTCCTAGCGCTGAACCCTGCCTGAGCGATCTGAAGCGATCAAAGCTAAGTGAATTTTCGTTGTTTTATTCGTTTATTTATCACCAGACGAAGACCTAAGAGGTCGAAACGCGTTGTGTTTTGTCTCGTGACTCGTTTTGTCCACGTTCTCTGGGCGGTTCGCTAACATTTATTTAAGATTTGTTTAGATTTCCGCCTGCAGTCGTCTGGCTTTGCAACTACACAGTAGAACCTTGAAAATCGCCATCTCAAAAAAAAAAAAACCCTTCAAGACTTGGCTATTCCTAAGAAAGGAATCTCTATTGCCAGACACAAATCTTCACACCTGCCCAGAGCAAAAATCTTCAGAAAAAAAAAAAAGTTGTTTTGCAGACCGCCAAACAAACGGAATAAAAAAAAAAAGGCAATTCAAAAGCTAGGTGGCGGACTCCTACAGAACAGAAACAAACATGACACATGAGAAACAGCAAAACGCCAAAGAACTTGGCAATGGTGGGAAGAGTTTTGTCTGCAAAACCCCCAGAAAAGTTTCACACAGGAGTCCGAGTCTAGAAATATGATGTGCCAAAATAAACATGCAGCACTAAGTTTCCTGTGTTTCCTTCTGACATACGTTGGTAAGAAATTGGTTTTCATGAAATCATGCGCATGAAGTCATTTCAAGATGGGCATAGTCCGATAAAATATATTTCCCATCATGAGCTAACGAACAGCGCTATGCCTCACTAGACCGACAGCACTGGACAGGCCTGTTTCAAGTTCTTGACAAGATGAACGCATTGCTTCAGGTCGACTGATTTGATTGCCAGTTTACTGTGTGACTCAATATTGAAGACTGGAAGAAATAGGCACCCAAAATCAAGCAAAGAGATGTCATTGTAATTATTTAGATCGAGCACCGTCCAGCAGTCAATAGTGCAATGCAAAGTTTGATATATAGGCACTTTGCTGTGTGTATCTTACCAGGTGACATGACATATCAGTAGCTCTAAACTGAGTGGGCTTCTATGAAATGGGGCATTTCACCTGGAAAAAGTGTTGCGTGACATAGGCTTTGGTAATCAAAACATTTTGGTTTTGTATTATCATTTGTTCCATTCACCTGGTGGTAGAGTGCCCTGGTGTAATCCAACTTGAAACCTCAATCTACCTTCCAACCACCTCTAACTTTTTAACTTTTGTTCAAAGGAGGGAGAATCTATTAATGACAGGTCTCATAATTTCTAAAGCATAACACATATGGCACACTATGCCACCATGATTTTGATTTCAATTTCAACAAGCTGGTGTAAAAACACGACAGGCTTGTACCAATTCAGATATGCTACGCACTTGACTCTAGCCTAAAGTTAGAACACTGCACTTGCCATCAACTGATGAGTAGGGCCAACAGGTTGGAGCTCTAGTAGCCTGGATGGATGAAAAGGAGACTAAGCTTCAAAAGAAAAGTCTTGTTCCAGTCCATGGTGAGAGAGAGGTGGCTTCAGCATGTTTCACTTTCAGGAAGGGATGGAAAACAAATTCACATGCACTGCACACACAACGTCTAAGCCCACATCAGCCAAGAGGAGACAAACCTGATGGGGATCATCCAGGACAGCAAGTTAGCTCCCATATCACTTGCAGCTTCCATACTAACCAGAGCAAAAGTCAAGTCCACGCTGTGTCGATTTATGACATCCATGGGGTCAAAAACAGGGAAAGAACTGGGAGCCAGGCTTTTCCAGTCGCCCAGGTCAACATGCAGACCTGCTGGAACCTAAACTCCATCGCAACATCAAAAGACAATATCGCATGTTAAAAGATTCTAAAGATCCAGGCAAGTGTTTGGGAAGTTAGAGAGGGGAAGGGAAACACAAAACTACATGCACTAGGACATTTTGGAGAGGAGACGGGCACATCAAGCATTCCCTGATGAAATGCTGTAATGAACACTTCAAGCTGTTCTCCTGCAAACAAGCTTTAAACACACAAATTTCAGATCATGCATTCATGTGATCTCGAAGATCCCACGTCATGTTTGTACCTGCACAATCTTTCAGTTCACAATCTTGGATCAAGTTATGTGTTACAAGAGATTACCCTGTTCACCACAGAAGAATGATTATTCCACATGCCTTGGGGACTGGTCAGGTCCATACCAACAGAGGAAACCATGTAATAGGTCACTGGTCAAGGAAACGGCTTTGTGACTGGTAAAATTTAATTTGAATTTCCTGTGTCAGTTCGGAAGAAAGCAATAAACCATTTCATTTCCTGTAGTCACAGTGTTCAAATTTCACTGTATTTTGGATATAAATATGTTAAACTGATGGCAAAGAGATTGTTAATCTGTTCAAACAACATCATGGATCAGAGAGCAAATTAATTCAATTAACAAACAAGACAGGGATCATCGCAAGTCACCACTCGAGTCAAGGGAACTTTTAGTCTGTTAAATAAACAACACATACACACCGGCAGCAACATTGTTGTTCATATGCAAGTCAAATCATCTCTATGATGTTTTAGTCACGTCAAAAAAACATTAATCGAGTCTCTTACAAATTCATACTCTGAAATGCACAATATGAGGTAGCTAATGAAAGTTGTTACAGCAATGATATACATTACGAAATGGAAAGCATGCCGACACAATCAACCAAAGATCCTCTTACATGTGAAAGCAGGTCAGTACAGATATATCAGTCCTGAAAACGGTAAAAAAAAAAAAAATTATGTTAAAGATCCCATAGTCTAATGGCCGTAGATGTGAATGGTAGAGGTTCATCATGTCTAGGGCACAGTGGGATGGAAGGCGGACCCATCCCTTTCCTTCCACCGCCTCCAACCTACCCTGAACTGAACCAGGTACCCAGTCACTGCTGGGTGGACAGAGAGGGTTTTCAAGCCGCAAAAAATCTGACCCCACTTGTGGTTCAAACTCATGACGGTCGGCTCCACAGACAAATATTCTAACCATTTGGCTATGGATCCTTTACAGTTCCTACATGAACACAAATGCTCTTGCTTTGAGGCTCTTATTTACATGTAATTTACTTTAAGTGTCTGTCTCTGCCAGTCTCTTCCTCTGTCCGTCTGCATACCTTTACTGAAATGAGATGAAGTACATACACAGACTCAACACAGTAAGTATTATGCATGTGCATGAATGTGTGTGTGAGGGGAGGTGGGGGGGGGGTTAGGGGTTGCCCACGAGTTGTGTACATGTATCTCTGTGTGTATGAGAGAGACAGAAAGAGAGAGAGTAAGCATATATGCACATTTGCATACACATGTGCCAGTATGTATTCATCATCACAACTGTAAATGTGACAAATCATCTACATGCCGTTTTTTAATGCGAACTTTTCATGCATTAAGCAAAACATGAAACAAATGTTATCAAACAAATGAAAATGCCAGAAAAACTAATGACTTCTCTTTCTACACAAGTGAAAAGAAAAACACTGAACACTATCTTAAAACACCCCAAAAAAATCTAAAAATCCTCATCCCCCTATATAATCCCTGTCAAACACAGGCATGATACAAGACATGAAAGACAAAGAAGAGTCATCATACACAGCAGTCCCCTCCTCCCTCACCCTCCAACCCCCATCCTCTCCCCTCCTCTTCCAGCCCCCCTCACCCACTCCCAACCCCTTACCCTCAACTTCCCTTTCTCTTCACACACAACACCGACATAATTTCATCAAGAGTTGTACAGTGGAACCCCCTCATTTGTCACTCCCAGAAGACAGGCTAAAAAAAAATTTTGCCCTTTCCACTCACGTGTGAAGCAACACACTAGACAAAGGGTATGGAAAATGGAGATGAAGGACAAAGAACAAATGGAGCAACTGGAGAGGCAGGGAGGTATGAAGATTCGTGTTAACATGCAAAAAAAAAAAAAAAAAAAAAATCTGACGCAGTACGTACCCAACCCAAAGAGTAGCGTTGCGGCAAGATTTTCTTTACTTGTTTGTTTTTCATGTTCTATAGCTTGTTTTTACTACACACACAAAGAAAGAGACAGAAGAACTGATGGACAAGAGGCAGCAGACAGGTGAGTCACCAGTTTGTGTTTTGTTCCTGTATGTTCCTCCTTTAGTTGTTGTTGCTGTTTTTAATGTTGTTGTTGTTGCAAATGCCTTGACCTTGGTTTCTTAAGAAAAAAGTGAATACATCGTCATTTAAATTATTCAACAGGTAAGTGAGTAAGCAGATCTGTATTATATAAATCTTACTGTTTCAACAGAGAAGCCGCCTTTGCAAATTGTTGCAGCACCAAATCATGTTCGCCACTAACATGCATCCATACACCAGCAACAACAATTCAGCATGGTTCATCAACCTTGACGCCTCTTCCACATCCCGAAGATGTCAACCCTGCAGAGCACAGTAAAGAAGATCTTCTGCTGCGTGGAGAAGCTCCAGCCAGTGCCGCCTTCATCAGAAAGAGTCTTTAATTCTATCGCGACGGGCGCAGCAGCGCAACGTTATTTCCCCCGGCGCCACATGCTCTGCACATGCTTACAACCATTGCAGACACGCGATTTTCGCACTTTAAAAATAAATCTGTTTTATGTCCCCTAATACCTATTGTTACATATCTACAGAAAGGGTAAAATGTGAACTGTGCAATAAGCACACACTTAAATATATTTAATGTAAAATAGCAATGCTACAGTTACGGAAACAACATAACCAAAATGTAGGAGAACATTATCTTGTTTACGGGTATCTTTGTTGGGACTACTCTGGGGTCAGAATGGTTGTCGCCAGTGCAAGCCAACTAACTCTCTTTAATGGCTAGAACCCTGTTCTAAATATTTAGGGCTGCTGCATCCCTGAGACCGAAAACAAAAGAACAGGGGATTTTTGTTATAGCTGTGATGGAACGGCACTATACTATGACTCGTCCAGGGAGTACGGCAGCATTGCCGCCACCATGGGTCGGGTCGTCGTGAACAGGTCGACTGAGCTGCCGTCTCTTTCACACAGTGCGTCGCCAAAACGTTGAACAAGCTGGAGGAGCCCTTGATGACAGACTGACCAAAGTCACTTTGCCAGCATCACAATGTCAATGGTCATTAGGGTAGATCTGGCCGCCTTTTTTCCCCTCCATTCAAACACAGAGCTGACCGGTTTGGTGCTCACCTGTTTTCACCTCAAACCAAACACCAACCTGACAAGCTTGGAGTTCATTTCTAAACACCTCCAATCAAACACAGATCCAACTGAATAGGGTCAGATTAATAAAACCAACTTGAGCTTCACTAATTACGCATCCAAATGCATAGCTGCCAACCTCCCAGAGTCAAAAAGAGTAACACCTCATGGGGGGTGGGTTCGGGAGGGGGGCTGGCCCCCTCCTGATCAGCGGGGGTCAGGGGGCGCAGCCCCCTGAAGCTGAAGCCTTTTTTACACTCTGACAGGTATATTTTTCATCTCCTGATAGGAAAACTAATCAAAAGCAAGCCTATTATTAAACCATATCAAAGCATGCATATTAGTATGTTGCATACAATGCAATATTTTGTGTAAAAAAAGCCTCTTATGTAGGTAGCCACCATATTTTTTTCTATAGATTAATATACAAAACACACAAAAATAAGACTTACCCAAACAGCTTTTTTATCTTCCATATTGATGTAGGATGAACATAAAAGATGCTCTGCCCTCCCAATCAACAGCACTCACAGTCCTGGGCTTCCATCAGCTACACCCACATTCTTCAGTTCAAGTTCCATCAACTTCACCCTTCTGCCCTTATGATCTCACAACTACACCCCATAGGACTTAGGATCCATCAACTATACCCCACAGTCATGTTTCATCAACTATACCCCACAGTCATGTTTCATCACCTATACTCCACAGTCATGTTTCATCAACTATACCCCACAGTCATCTTTCATCAACTACACCCCACAGTCATGTTTCATTAACAACACAACACAGTTATGTTTCATCAACTGTACCCCACAATCTTGCTCAAACAACTTCATCCCCAGTCCTCCAGGTCCATTTAATTACCATCGCCCCCCACCCCAGTTCTAAGGCTCGATCAAGCTACTCCCACTCCCCAGTCGTCATGATCCAACCACTACTCCCACACCCTGAGTTGACAGCCTGTGTTCAAAGATCTAGGGTTTTTTTTTTTTCACTATTTGTGCAGTCGAGGACTTGGCCTTCTTTAGAAACTCCTGGCTGAACTTTTGCTCATAGCAAGAGCCATGAAGATTGGCCTTTGCCACCATCATGTTTTTTTTTGACGGCTGCCGATTCCTCAGCTTCATTGTTTTTTTGTGCTTTGTGGTCTTCTCGTGATCGGCCAGATCATTTCTTCCCCATGTGAAATATTCACCGGACATCGACACATGGTGCAGAAAGCAAACTTTTCACCCTTTGAAGGGCAAGAAGTGACCCATGGAAACTTGTCTTTATAAGCTGGCAGATACTGCTGGAATCGTTTAGGTTTTGTGGTTTTCTCCGTGCTACCACTTGAAGACGCCATGTTGACTATTTGAACAGCAGCTATGCGCATGCGCGGAATGGGCCTAGTTATGCCCCTTTCATGCTGACTTCCGAGTTTACGATTTCTGTTCAGTCGGACCAGTTGCCAAACGTTCTTTTATTTAATTTTGGGCTTTTTTTTTCTTTTTTTTTTTGAAAACTCGTAAACCGGAATTTTTTCAGCAAACAACGAAAATAGGGACAAATTTGAAAAAAAACAATATGTCCGGTTTTCCCGTAACAGTTGGCAGCTATGAAAATGCAATACATGCCAGTACATTAAATTATGCACACACACATGTACCACACACACACATAGATATACAAATGCATGCGAGTGCATGCACACACAACTTGTCATACAAACCTTGTGTTGTCGGTATTATTCCAGGAAGATAGAACATTTTATTGCAGAATCAGTACAGAAGCAAAGAAAATCCAAGCGTGATTGAGAACAACTGTGACCCAATTCCTCTACCTTCTCATCCCGAAAAACTTCTTTAACTTTTTAAGTCTTGAAAAATATTAAACTGAGAAGAAATAACATCAACATATTACGTGGTGGCCATATTTTTCTTATAAACTGAATGAAATGCATATGATCATGTGTAACAGTACAGCATACTGTTTAAATGATAGCTGGTCACGTAACATTTATTTTCTGGTTAAATATAATATCTAACAGGTAAAAAAACGTATAGGTAACAGTCAGAACCTCTTATTCCAAATTCAGATCTCTGAGAATGGACATCCCACAGATGTCGTCAGTCATTGCATCTCATCTATTCAATATTTTCCCAACTGTTCGTAAAGCAACTGTCCTCCTGCAGTATGCCGACAATGCATGCACATGGATGAGTGTAACCATCAGAAAGAAAACAACTCAAAGAGTTAAATTTCTGTATAAAAACAAATAACCACCATGAACCCAACAAACAGTGTAATCACCTGTTAAAAAGACTTATTCATAATTATTGTGCTGATCTGCCCAAAACACCCTCTGTCCAAACTGATGGCAATGTTTACGAACACAAACAAGTGGTCATATGTTTGTGAGCAGCTATGTCTTATTTCAAAGTCAACATGGAATTATCATATCAAATGCCGCTAACTAAAGCCAGGACGCAGTTTAAATTTGGTTTGAAAAGTTGTAAGTCTACAGTTTGCACTATGACAGCCAAACCAATGACACAGGGTGTTTGAAGGTCTAAAAATTCATATACGGAAAAACATCATCCCCCCAAAAAGGTCACATCTTTAAAATAAAAAAAAGGTTACAAAAAGCAACACAAGGTGAAAAGAATTAACCCTACGTTAGCTAAACTATTGACAGATTGAGAGTTGATGAGACAAGGCCATGCTTGGACCAAAAACAAAGAAAGAAAGAAAGTAACAACAACTGATCAAAACTTCTGCAAAATCATATTTTCCAGTGTGAATACCAGCTGAATACAATTATGGAAACTTGGGGAACCCTGTTCTCTTTGATTACGAAAAAGAAAAAAAGGTTAAAAGGAAAGGAAAAGAAACACACTCAAGTTTCTTTGTGGGGTGCGTGAATCCCAAAGAACAATGTTAAATCTGTCAGCAATTTTGATCAAATAACGTGAATAAAAAGTGCATCCAAAGACACGCTTCAGCTTTTTTATTTTTCAATTGAGCAGACTATTATTTCACGTGACTAGATCGCAGCCTGACAGAACTGAAGTTTTTTTTCAAATCACACCCTGACAGCACTTATGTTTTTTGTTTTGGTTTTTAATGAACACACTAATAATTCATGTGACTAGATTGCAACCTGACAGCAGTCTTTCGTTTCTTTCCATACTCTGCAAATACTGCTCACTGGAGCAGACTATCAGGTCTGTGAATTTCTAATCTGTTTTGAAATACACAATAAAATCAATGTCAGCAATCTCTTCCTTCAAAGTTGCATTTAACAGGAAAATACAGTGCAACACAATAGTGGAACTGTACCAAACAAAAAAATGGTTGAAAAAAACCATGTTGCAAGGTGTCTTGTGATTCGTTTGTCAACGTTTTTTGGTGGAGCTTTATCAATAAGTTTTCAAATTTGTTAAAACAGTCGAGAGTACAAATCTAGATCAAGCAACCACAAATTATCTTCTCCCAGAGGAGAGCTTTTATATGTCTCTTGCCTTGACACAAACCCAAACATGAACAAATTATGTTAATCAGTCTTCCTTCAGCAAACCCGGGTCACGCAGAACTCGATGATTTTGGCTGGTGTACTAAAAAGATCGTGCAATTAAGAACAAAGCCAAGGACCATAAAGGCTGGTGAGAACACGCACACTAGATGATTTAGGTTCATGATCTAAAAGTCTGTCCAGTAAGAGCAGCTCTTTCACACATTCACTCACAAAACGCACACAATCACAGCTCTGTTCTGCCCCCTTATTGATCTCCTGAGCTGAAGAACTTGTCCATCAGAGTTCGGGTCACTTCAACATCATCGGGATATTCCGAATGCTTGCTGGAGTTCGGTAGGTAGCAACGTCCCGTGAATTCCTGGAAGTGCCGTCCCACGGCACTGTGGGTGATTTCTTGCACTTCCCGTGTGTACAAAAGATTCTCTGTACACACACACACAACACATCCAGATCAAAACACAGGAATGAAAAGAATGTGCATGCTACCTCCACACGATGACAGAGCATACCTCCATTCTCACACAACCACATTTAAGAAGAACAAAGTCAAACAAGCATGCATTCAACGAAGTCTGCCTAACACTACTGGCAGGTGACAAGAGAAATCCATTTGTAAATCAATGCAGGTGACTACAGAAATCCATTTGTGAATCAATGCAGGTGACTGCAGAAATTCATTTGTTAATCAATGCAGGTGACAACAGAAATTCATTTGTTAATCAATACAGGTGACTACAGAAATTCATTTGTTAATCAATGCAGGTGACTACAGAAATTCATTTGTTAATCAATGCAGGTGACTACAGAAATTCATTTGTTAATCAATGCAGGTGACTACAGAAATTCATTTGTTAATCAATGCAGGTGACTACAGAAATTCATTTGTTAATTAATCAATGCAGGTGACTACAGAAATTCATTTGTTAATCAATGCAGGTGACTACAGAAATTCATTTGTTAATCAATACAGGTGACAACAGAAATTCATTTGTTAATCAATGCAGGTGACTACAAAAATTCATTTGTTAATCAATGCAGGTGACTACAGAAATTCATTTGTTAATCAATGCAGGTGACTACAGAAATTCATTTGTTAATTAATCAATGCAGGTGACTACAGAAATTCATTTGTTAATCAATGCAGGTGACTACAGAAATTCATTTGTTAATCAATGCGGGTGACTACAGAAATTCATTTGTGAATCAATGCAGGTGACTGCAGAAATTCATTTGTTAATCAATGCAGGTGACTGCAGAAATTCATTTGTTAATCAATGCAGGTGACTACAGAAATTCATTTGTTAATCAATGCAGGTGACTACAGAAATTCATTTGTTAATCAATGCAGTGACAAGAAAAATTCATTTGTTAATCAATGCAGGTGACTACAGAAATTCATTTGTTAATCAATGCAGGTGACTACAGAAATTCATTTGTTAATCAATGCAGGTGTCTACAGAAATTCATTTGTTAATCAATGCAGGTGACTACAGAAATTCATTTGTTAATCAATACAGAAATTCATTTGTGAATCAATGCAAGTGACTGCAGAAATTCATTTGTTAATCAATGCAGGTGACTACATAATTCATTTGTTAATCAATGCAGGTGACTACAGAAATTCATTTGTTAATCAATGCAGGTGACTACAGAAATTCATTTGTTAATCAATGCAGAAATTCATTTGTTAATCAATGCAGGTGACTACAGAATTCATTTGTTAATCAATGCAGGTGACTACGGAAATTCATTCATGTTAATCAGTAATCATGCAAAAGACGATAATCTCAAGCAGGGCTTCAGAGTTGGAACAAATGCACGAAAAGAAACACAACAAGAGGATAAGAATAACCACCCTCCTGATGAAATTTTTCAACATATTTTCCGCCTTCTACTTCTGCAGCATTACTCTCATAACGCTTTCCGCACACATCCATATCCTGGTCTGTCCCATCACAGCTTCAGCACTGGCAGTCCACACAGAGCAGTCAATACCAAAACGTTATAAGACAACCGCTAGAGACAAAGCATGCCACAAGTCACCACACTGATGCCTAGTAGTGCCTGTCTTGATCAAAACATACCTACTATGACCCTGCTGATGATGATGGTTTCCACTGCGTTCACCTCACTGTCGTCCAAATCAATATACTAATCCTTGTGAATCAGACATGACTCAGACATGACCTCGCCATGGGCATGGACATGGGGAGGTAACAGAAACTGGGCAAGGACGAAGATGATGCTACAGAGTTCCCTTCTTGTCAGTCACTCTGAATTAGGGCTGTACCTCACACTGTCATATCCTAGCATCAACCAGGCCTGAGATTTGCAAACACCTGCAGTGATGGTCAGGATACTGGAACAATATCATCAGAGGCTTTCCTCAACTCAGAGGAAGAAATTCAGCTGTATGGTTTCAGTCATCCCACTTGAGGCCCCAGAAGATTCCACCCTGGGTAGAAGCAGCTGTGAGCCAAGGCTGAAAAATCCCACACATAATCGCCTCTGACGGAACGTGAACCAACAACCTCTAGCCCAAAACTGCAAGATGCCAATCACAGCACCATGGCAACTGGCTCTTTTTCCACGGCCATTATACATGACCTAGTGCCAGTTTCTATGGAAGTGCCTGTAAAGTTTGTTGAAAGCTCGATCTCTATTTCCATTTACAGCAATAGGAGTCACAGAAACTCTGCATACCATTCCTTCAGTGACTTGATGGCCATGCAGTCTGTATCATTGTAAACTGTTTGACTTGTGGTCTGTCTGTAATGATCATTGTGGTTGTGGAGTTTTGACTGTCAGCTCTTACAGCCAGTACTATATCAGTGTTGACATTTCTTTTTTCTTTCCTATTATTTTGAATTAATTAAATTTTCATTTCTGTAATCACCTTTTGTGGCTGAGAGCCAGCTCTTAAAGAAGCCACAAGCACGGTCTTCGCAGCCAACCCACAACCACACATGGCAGCACAGCAACCATTTTGGAAGGAAGCAGTCAAAATACCTCCACCATCAAGGTGTGTGATGGTTGATATTCTCAGGAAACAAGTTGTATTTTAACAAATTAGTTTACTGCAATTCCAGTAAAAGTATTGTAAAGTAAAAAAAAAGTAACACACACACACACACACACACTCAAACACACACTCACTCACTCACACAGGAAGACATGTAGTTGAAAAAGAACCAAAAAAAAGTAAAAGAAAATGGGAACAAAACAGATGAGAAACCCAAAGAACAAAAAGTTGGGTCATCACCAAAGCTGAAAACAATACCTTGCGCAGCGTAGCGGATGGTGCCATCTGCCACCAGCACATTGTAGAAGGGCTGGTGCTGCCCCTTGGGCAGGTTGGGCACGCCCATCTGGTGAATCCACTGCCTGGACGCCTTGCACTCATGGTCCCAGCCGTAGATCACACAGAAATAGTTATACCTGAACAACACCAGCACGCACACTTTGTTCAACCCCTTGACAGTGTCAAATATAATGGGCATGATTAGTTTCATTATTTTGCCCATATAGCTGTGAACTCCTTGCAACCACAAGCAGATACCATCATGGCAGAAGAACAGGCTGTAGTCCGCAAAGACAGATAAGGTAAGGTAATGTTGCTTGTAGCCCAGCCGACCACAAAGAACCATATCAGGCCTGTCACCGCATTGAAGTCACCTCAAAAGCCATTAAAAAAAAAAAAAAAATTCACACAACTTTTTCACATACACCTTCTAAAAGCACACTGGAAACTTCGTTGAAAATCTTTCTTCCATAAAATCTTAGAACAGATAAAAAATGTTAATCTCTTTCAGAAATTCGAAGATCATATCAGGTGGGGCATCTCTGAACAGGGTTTTTGTAGAATCTGCTGTGAAGTGTTTATGTCTCACATCATGCAAATCCCAACACTCTTAAAGAATATGTTTCACTGTGAGTGGTACATGACATGGAATGCACCACAGAGCTTCACCTTTTAAAAGATAAGAATGGGTGTAAAAGGAGTGGCCTGTATGCACAAGACAGAAACACCAAACAGATTCACCTATGTACCCTTTCTGAAAAGTATCTCCAGCACCAGAGGGGGAGTTCAACCACGTTTTCAAAGGCTTCAAGAAGGCATTCAACAGAACCTAGCAGGAAACAGCATGGGCCACAACGCAGAAAGTTCACATCAGGGAGAAGCTTATCAACATCATGCAAATAAACTCCACAGTGAGCACTTTGGTGCTATTGCAGAGTGCTCCTGATGAATTGTTCCAAATTTCAGCTGGAGTTCATCAGGGCTGCCTTCTCTCTCCCTCACCCTTCAACATATTTCTGGAAGGCATCACGACTGACGCACCTGAAGATCACTTCAGCATAAGATAAGATAAGATAATGTTGCTTATAGCCCAGCCGACCGCAAAGGGCCACATCAGGGCTGTCTCCACGTTAAAATCAACTCACCAGTCATTTGAAAAAAAAAAAAAAAAAAAAAACCAACTTTCACACATCTCATTAAATGACATCGTCTACAAACGCACCAGAAACTTTGTTAAAAATCTTTCTGCCGTAAAATCTTAAATCAGATGAAAAATGTTAATCTCTCTCAAAAACTCAAGGATCACGTCAGGCGGGACATCCCTGAACAGGATCTTCATGGACTCCGCTGTAAAATGTTTGTGTCTCACATCGTGCAAGTCCCAACACTCTAAAAGAACGTGTTTCATTGTGAGTGGCGCATGACATGGAATGCACCACGGAGCTTCTTCACTCTTTAAAAGATAAGAATGGGTAAAATACGAATGGCCGGTGTGCAGCCGGCACAGAACCGTTTCCTCTTTACGACCTCCCGACGGAGATGGGAGGAAGTCCTTAAGGTTTGGACGGATCTGAAAGAGTTTGTTATTCGTCTGTGTGTTCCAATCCTCCTGCCAGAGGTCTCTCACATAATCGTTAATTTTGGGTTTCACATCTGAGCAGGGGATATAAGTGTTGGACAGTTTCTCTTTTGTGGCGTTCTTGGCTAAACGATCAACCATTTCGTTCCCCGCCGATGCCAACATGGCCAGGAACCCAAGCGAGAGTAATGTTGTAACCGTCCGCCTTCAACTTGCTAAAAAGTTCAAAAAAAAGTAAAAGTTCTGGATGCTGAAGGTTGCGGCCAGCTATGGCCCCAAAGCTGACAGCGAATCCGACAGAACCAGAAAGTCCCTCTTCGAAGAATGTGAGATTATCTTCAAAGCCAGTACTAGAGCAGTAAGTTCAGCAGAATAGACAGAAGCATCTGAATGTATATGTTCCAACAATATCTGAGAAGGAGCCCCAGGGCAGTAGGCTGCACAGGCCACGACATCCTCAGACTTGGAACCGTCAGTGAAAACTTTTTGATAGGATGGGAATTTGGAACAGAGCTCAGCATACAAAGCCTTGTACGCCAGAGAGCTGGTAGACTCTTTGCGGAAAGCTGCAAGATCGAAACGAATCTCTGGTGTGAAAAAGGTCCATGGAGGTTGATCCGAAACTTGGAAAAATCGGAAACTACTCCCAGGTCTATACCTGCATTCCGCACGTGAGGCTGCATACGAAGACCAAACGGCGGAATACATTTCGGGTTATTTTCAAACTTACTTTGGAACGGAGGGTCAAAGACACAGTCATAGGCAGGGTTTTCTGGTTCTGAGAACAGTCGGATATAGTAATTCAAAGACAGTTTCAGTCTGCGGTTGGACAGTGAAGGTTCACCTGCCTCTGCGTACAGGCTGTACACAGGGGTGGTGCGGAACGCTCCAAGACAGAGACGAACCCCTTGATGGTGGATAGGGTCTAAGAGTTTGAGGTAAGACGATCTTGCGGAGCCGTAGACAGCACAACCGTAGTCCAGTTTGGAACGGACCAAGGCTCTGTAGAGGTGCAGCAAAGTTCTTTTATCAGCGCCCCAGTCGGTGTGCGCTACGACCCGCAGAATATTCAGTGCTTTCTGGCAAGCAGTTTTGAGGTGTTTGATGTGGCTGAGAAAGTTAAGTTTCTGGTCAAAAATGACTCCCAGAAATTTGGCCTCTTTAACAGCTGGAATGGGAGATTTCCCTACTTGAAGTTCAGGATCTGGAAAAAACTGACGGAAATTATGGAAGTGAATACACTGCGTCTTTGATGGAGAAAAAGTGAAACCGTTTTCATCCGCCCACCGATGGATTTTATCTACGCAAAGCTGGAGCCTGCGCTGGACACTTGGGTACAGGCTTCCAGTTGCGTAGACAGCAAAATCATCCACAAACAATGAGCAGTCTGAGCCCTGCTGAACTGATTGAACAATGTTGTTGATTTTAATACTACAGAGGGCAGGAGACAGTATGCTCCCCTGTGGAACACCCAACTCCTGCTCGTGGACATCAGAGAGAGTGGTGCCAACCCGGACCTGAAACGTCGTTCTGCCAACAAATTTTGAATAAAAAGCGGAAGATGACCTCGAAAACCCAGATCGTGGAGATCATGAAGTATCCCCGACTTCCAGGTGGTATCGTAGGCCTTCTCTAAATCAAAAAAAATTGCCACTGCATGCTGTCTGTTCAAAAAAAGCGTTCCGAAGTGTAGATTCCAGACGAATCAATGGTCAACTGTAGACCGATGTTTGCGGAAACCACACTGTTCTTTCGCCAAAAGGCCATCGGTTTCAAGTTTCCACATGAGCCTAGCATTGACCATTTTTTCCATCAATTTACAAACACAGCTGGTCAAAGCTATGGGACGGTAGTTTGATGGGTTAGAAAGATCTTTTCCAGGTTTGGGAATTGGAATAATGAGGGCTTTCCGCCAAGAAGGTGGAAAGAAACCTGTAGTCCACACATGGTTGTATACCTGTAACAGTATATTCAACTGTCTTGCGGAAGATGTTTCAACAGTTGATAATGGATTTCATCTATACCTGGAGAAGAATCGTTGCAGGACAGTAAGGCAGATTTCAGTTCATTTAAAGTGAAAGGAAGATTGTAGTCTTCCATGATGTCTGACGAAAAGTTGCAGGGTGATTTTTCTTTAAGGGTTTTATTTTTGACAAAAGTGGTTGATTTGTTAGAAGAGGAGGAATTATTTTCTATGGTTGAAGCCAGCAGATTAGCAACTGCTTTTTTCTCTGTTATTAAAGAGTCAGCAAACTTGAGATGGTTCACAGTGGGAACGGTGGTCTTCCCTTTGATTTTTTTAATGATGTTCCACACTTTTTTCTTGGAAGTTTTCGACGTCAGCCTGGAGCAGAAACTTCTCCAGGACCGACGTTTACTGATTTTAAAGGTGTGTCTCGATTTAGCTCGGAGTTTCTGATGGGCTCGAGCGTTGGGACCTGAAGGTCGATGTACAACCTGACGCTGAGCCCGTTTTCCGAACTTTGGAAATTTGTTGGCAGTCTGAATCAAACCAGGGTGTTTTGGGCATTTGAAGTTTATCGGAAGACACGGGAATACAAGCTTTAGCACACTTGATCACAGTGTTAGTCAGTGATTCTGCGGGGTCCGGACTCTGAAGAAAATCAGTGTCCAGGAATTCCTTAGAAATAGTGGCTGCAAATAGATCCCAGTTTGCTTTCTTATAATTTAGATGTTGAGAGACAGAGACGTTTCAGTTATTACGGGTTGTAAAAGGACAGGGAAATGGTCACTTCCGTGCAGATCGTCATGGACAGACCACTCATAGTCCAGGACCAGCGAGGGGTCACAAACCGACAAATCTAAACACGAAATGATCCTGTGGAAGAGTGGAGGTAAGTTGCAGATCCGTCGTTCAGACAACACAAATCCAAATCCGAAAGGACATCCTCAATTAGCAGACCTCTGGATGACGTACTGACACTACCCCAAAGAGGATTGTGACCGTTAAAGTCACCCAACAGCAAAAAAGGTCGAGGAAGTTCTCCTATCAGACTGACAAGGTCCTGACGACAAACCGGACAGAAGGAGGTAGATAAAGAGAACAGATTGTCACAGTTGTGGAGAGTGACTCTCGCAGCTACAGCCTGAAGCGAGGTAGACAGAGCGACAGGACTATACAGCAAAGTTTTGTGTAGGAGAAGGCAATACCGCCCGACAGTCCCAACATGGATGGTTGTGCAGGTTTTGAAAGAATATTAAAGCCAGAAAGAGTAAAGGTCTTCTGGCTTTGAATTTGAGTTTCCTGAAGAGCCACGACGGAAGGTTTTATAGACTGACACAGAAGCTGAAGCTCCTCAAAGTTGGAATTTAATCCACGGATATTCCAATGGAATATGGTACTATCCATGGTGCAGAGGCGAAAAGGAGAGAAATCAGGTCATCTCCTCTTCAACGTCCGCTTCTAATGGAGCGAATTTATTGGTTAGTTTCACTGGACTGTGTTGGTCTTTGGACCTGCTGGCAGACTTGCCCGCAGGTGACAAAGGCCTGGAGTTTGGAGATGGTGGGTCTGGATTTGGGAGATGGTGGAGGTTTTTTCCTCATCTCCACCATCTCCACAGTGGGTGGAACTCCCTTGCCCGTACGGGCACTGGATAGGAGAGTTCGAGGCGGAATTGCTGGTTTTTTTAATCTGCCCAGCAGCAGATGTTGTAGACTGCTGGGCAGTCTGAGGGGTGGCGGATTTTTTGCCTCCACCAGGGCAGTCACCTTGGGTTGGAAGGTGGTGGACCTGCTTCCACCAGAGTTGACAGTTTCTGACTTGCAGTGTCTTTGAAAACGTAAAGTCATCAGTCGACAGCAGACTGATCGAGTGGGAACTGTGGGAACCGTCTTTACGGCCGAAGCATATGAAGCTGTTGGAGTCTGACTGCCCACAACCTGCTTGCGGGCTTCAAAAAGGAGATCTTCTTTTCTGTTTTTATTCGTTGAATGGTGGATTCCTGAATCCAAAGAGGACAGTTTCTTGAAGAGGAGGATGATCGCCACTGCAGTTAGCACAATGTGCCGGATCTTTGCACGGCCCATCATGGATTGCCTTGCAGCAAACACCGCACACCTCCTGCCCAGAACAGCGGTCTCTGACATGTCCAAACCTCTGGCACCTGAAGCATCTCAACGGGGACGGGACATACAGCTGAACACGAACGTTCAGGTAGCCAACTTTGATGACCGGAGGCAGCACAGGGTTGCAGAAGGTCAGAAAGAGGGTGTTGGTGGCCACTCTCTCTGCACCTTTCTTGACTGTCACCCTGCGCACCTCCGTCACACCCTGGGACGCCAGTTCCGTTTTTATTTCTGCCTCTGAGACACCCGTTAGATCTCTGCAGCGAATCACACCTTTCGATGAATTTAACTGTTTATGAGGAGTCACCCTGATCTCCCTATCCACTAATTTTGTTGCCCTCAACAGCTGTTCAGATTGTTTTCTTGATCGACATTGAACTAGAAACGATCCATTCCTCAACCTTTTGACGGACTGAGGGTCACCTGCTAAGCCTTGAAAGCCCTTTTGAATAGCAAAAGGGCTCAGAGCTGAAAGGGGTCTTTCCTGCTCCGTCCCTTCCACCACGAGCCAGGAAGCCCAGAAACCTGTTCTCTGTCGTACCTCCGTGTCAGAATCGCTGTCAGAATAACGTTCCCCTGAAATAGGGGATGCTGCCTTCCTCTTCCTTTTGGGGGGATATTTTTTGATAAAGCCATGTTTAGTTTAGTATGTTTCATCTCTCCCTTACCCACCCACCTTGGAGTCCAACTAAGGGGCCAGGGCCAAGAAACCAATGTCTTGACCCCTTCCAGGCTTCGGGAGAGATATACGACAAACAGAAACTACCAACCCTATCCCCCCTGATCATGCTCAACTCCCGGGGACAGAGAGCTGAGCACTGCAGGGGTTAACTTGGCCAGTAGGGGAACTGTCTGTCTTGACCCAGCCCCAAGAAGGGGAGCCGATTAGTACACCCGGGCCAAAGTGTACTTCCTGTCTAGGAGAGGTCCGAGCCAAAGTGATGTGTTGAGAGCGCTGGCCCTCTCAATCACCAGGATCTCATTCCCCTCCGACACAGGTCGCACCACACGGCAAACACGGCGGATCTTAAGGAGACCACAGAGAGAAAAGGAGTGGGAAAAGAAGACTTGAAGGGAGACGAAAGATAGAAAAGGGCCAAATAAAGGCAGAAAACAAGAAAAGGAGAAAGGCGGGTTACTCTTAGTCAGGATCCTCACCCTTAGCCTATCTGACATGGGAAGCCCTATCAGGGCATCAACTCCTTACCACGTTACGCTTAGGCCAGACAGCATCTTGACTTCTCAGGCCTAGAAGCAATTGGAAAAAAACCAGCCTATCTCTAAGTATTGATGCCCCCGCCAGCAAAGCCTAAGGGATCACTGGACCGCGCAAGCCCTCCGACGACGACAAGGTCGCAACCCCCGAGGGTCACTTCAGCATAGTCAGCGGTGGAGGAAGAACCATCACAAACCTTTGATTTACAGATGTTGATGGCCTGGAGGCAATGAACGAGAACTCATCAAGCTTGTTGACAGACTGGAAAAAATATCAACGAGATACAGTACAGAAATCAGCGCTGAGAAGACCAAACTGATGGCCAGCCATAGCACCACCATCAAAACTGATATAATCATCCATGGTCAAAGGGTAGAATCCGTCCAACAATTCACACACAGGTCCGGGATCCATCACTAGCAGTGAGAGATCCGAACTGGAAATCCTCTCCTCGAGAGCAGTGCAGACAACCACAGCACTGTCCAGATTAAAATCTGTATGGAAGGACAAGAAAAGCCAAGCTTGTTAAACGCCCTGGCTAAAACATCAACAAGACGTGGTGTGAAAATCAGCGCTGAGAAGAGCAAGTTCATGGCCCACCTACCTGTAATGCTCGCAAGACACGGACCCTCACATGGAGAGACCAATCCATGAAATGAAAACGATACCTCACCACAAGGTACCAAACATCCGATACATTGATCGTGTCTCTGTGAGCAAGAGCATCAAACCACCAGACAACCTTTCGGGATCTACTGACATCACTCCGCTAAAGACAACTGTGCTGATACGGCAATGTCACAACATTCAATGACTACAGTAAAGCAACCCTCCAGAGAACAGTTGAAGGATGGAGACAGAGGGGAAGACAACAGCAACAAAAACTGACGGACTGACAACAATAGAGAGGGGTGAGTGAAACATCAGTACAGACCCAGACCTTGGCACACGACCAACAGCATTAGAGACACCTGGTGAACTGTTCTTCTGTATGGTGCCCCTTTGACTCCCCATGGAGTTTACAGAAAGAAGAAGGGAAAAAAGATCTGTCCATTTTGATTCAGTACTTACATTTCACGTAAGCATTGTACCCCATACAGCTAAAGGGAGCCAACAATGTAGACAGATAAGACTAGTGGAGTAATCATCCTACAAAAATAGTCTGTAGTTTAAATTTTGAAAGAGAGGGTGTTAGTTACCGCCAAAGACATTGACAAACAAAGCACATGACTTTAGTCCATGTCATTGGCGGTAACTAACACCCTCTCTTTCCAAATTTTGCTTCGTTCTCCGCCGTCAGTCACTCCATTTTGAAACTGTAGTTTAAATGTTAAAGGCCAAACTATAATAGTATATTCAGAAAAGTGCAAAACCTCTAAAGAAGCGCGGAGAAGTTACTGTTACAAGTTGATAACAATCAATGAAACAATAAATTTTAATTGAATATAAAACCTTTCCACCACCATAAACTTTGATATTCTTTATTTTTCATATTCTAGTACATTAAAAATTAGTTGGGATGTCACTCTTTCGGTCTATACCTACTGTTACTTCCCCTGCAGAAAACAAGTTTTGTTTCAGTCTTGATCCGACTACAGAGGCAGGTACAGGATTTGTTCCATTTGTGTAGAAGACTCTACATCCTGTGTGCCCTTCCAGTCATCTACAGTATTACTGTTGTTCTAAGGGCCATTTTTCTCCAATGCTGTTGCTATGTTTCCACACATGACAAAGCGGCAGACTGAATGAGACCAGATTTTACACGGGAAAGTTATCAAGACACATCGTTCCTTGGTCAGAGCACTCGACTTGACATACCACAACAGCGCAACAGTTACACACCACATATGTGATTACGACTTGACAATCTCATTTATTTTCTTTTCTACTTTCCCCCCATTGTCCTTTCTTGTCACACTGTAAAAAAAAAAAAAACATGTACAACATATACTGAAATTGTGCCTGTTAACAAACCCGTTTACCCACAGAATGCAAAAGATAATGTTCAAAACACATCATAATCAGGGAATTTTGATAGAAAAGAAAAACACGGCTTTTGGTCCAGTTGCAAAACTTGCTTACAGAAGCCAGATTGTCATGTTAACAAGGCGTGCATTTACTTGACTGTACACTACCTTTCAAATTTGAAATATATGCAAAATAACCCTCAACAAAGCCATTTCTTTCACACCTTTTGTGTTTCATGACCATTCCTATGGACAGCTCCACCTCAGGGTGCTGAGATCGAAGTTTGACAAAATTCTGCACACATCAATCAGAAACAACACCTGCTTGTGATGGTCAAAATTCACAGAATCATTCAAGGCTTATGCTAAGGTGATGTTGCATTAACAAACACAGGTTGTACATCCACGTCGACATCGGACATAGACTGATTGCACATGCAAAATGTCCGATATAACTGGCAGTGAAGAGGACAAATGTCCCATTACTTTGCCGAAAACGCGGTCACTGTCCGATAGCTTTCCGATGCTCATGGACATGGCACCGGCCGTTTATATCAAGCCCGCATAATTATTTGAGTCCGACCGTCGTACAGAACTCCAGTCTGTAACTTTAGTGTAAGCCCACTGCCCAGTGAATGACTAGGCCACTGGCACTAAGCTTAGTGGCAAGCCGTGGCGGTCTATTTTTAGCTCGTTGGCTTGCAACTCTGCCTCCCTGACTCGCAGAGGCTGAGCTAGCGAGGTACACGGCTCGCAGCTGAGAGCTGGCAGCCAGCTTGTGTCAGGGTTATTTTTAGCGTAAAGCGTCTAAAGAGCGATAAGTCTTGTACTTGTTACGTGTTGTAGGCCATGTAGGCACATGTTGCTGAAGCAGAGACTGGAAAGGAATCTCAAGAAAACGGTCAAGGAGCAGATGTACCCCAGGGACAGCACCTTGACACTCTGGCAGCTCATTGCCCGCTACCACCAGCTGGAGTTCACCAACCTCAAGAAACTGGCCCAGCTTGCCATCACCCTGCCCGTCCATAAAGCTGATGTAGAAAGAGGGTTCAGCACTCAGAATTTGATTTTGACAAGTCAAAGGAACAGACTGACAGCAGAAAACCAGGCCATGCTGATGAGGGTGCAAATGGAAGGACCAAGTGATGTCAAGGGGGAATCAGAATGGGTGTTCAGGGTGACAGAAAAGTGGGGAGAGAAAAGGAAAAGAATGCTCTTCAACCAAAAAGACGACTCCAAATGAATCAATATTGTACTTGAATACTAGCATTAGCAATGAATAGTGATTTAGGAAAGACACTGCCTCTGTGTGTGTGACTGTGTGTGTGTGTGGACTAGTAATAGTATGTTTACCAAACATGGCTTCCCACTCTAGGAATATAGTCAGCTTTTGTAATACCATTTTTGTGTGCATAAAACTTAATATACATTCAATCTGGCTTGCGTTCAAAATGTCCGATTGATTTTGTTATGAAGAGGACAAATGTCCTATTACTTCAGGGTGGTCCAGGACATTTGTCCTATAGATACTGCTAAGGATGTACAACCCTGCAAACATTCAGTCATGTTATTAAATGAAAAACATACAAATGCTCATGTGCATACACACACAAACACATGCACATACACAGACACAGACACACACACAGACACACACACACACACACACATACACTCACATACACACACACTCTCACACACACACATACACACACACACACATACATACACATACACACACACACACACTCACACACTCACACACGCACACACACACACACACACACACACACACACAGGATGCCACTTCAAGCCATTCATAAATTTTAAAGAAAACGAAAACAGAAGGTAAGTAAATATAAAGCATAAACCTGACGATTATTTTAAATGGAAGGAAAAAAGGACTAAGTGTGCATACCTGTGCATGATTTAATCTGCTGGGGATTGGGGGAGGGAGGCGGGAGAATGTTTCGTCTTCCAAATATTTTGGGAGGGCAAGCAAGGGGAGGAATTCAATTCATTTTCATTGCTATCACACAGTAGATGGCTTGAGGGACGTAAGATAAGATAAGATAAGATAATGTTGCTTATAGCCCAGCCGACCGCAAAGGGCCACATCAGGGCTGTCACCACGTTAAAATCAACTCACCAGTCATTAAAAAAAAAACAAAAAAACTTTCACACATCTCATTAAATGACATCGTCTAGAAACGCACCAAAAATTGCATTAAAAATCTTTCTTCCGTAAAATCTTAAATCAGATGAAAAATGTTAATCTCTCTCAAAAACTCAAGGATCACATCAGGCGGGACATCCCTGAACAGGATCTTCATGGACTCCGCTGTAAAATGTTTGTGTCTCACATCATGCAAGTCCCAACACTCTAAAAGAACATGTTTCATTGTGAGTGGCGCATGACATGGAACACACCACGGAGCTTTCACTCTTTAAAAGGTAAGAATGGGTAAAATACGAATGGCCAGTGTGCAGCCGGCACAGAACCGTTTCCCCTTTACAACCTCCCGACGTAGATGGGAGGAAGTCCCTAAGGTTTGGACGGATCTGAAAGAGTTTGTTACTCGTCTGTGTGTTCCAATCCTCCTGCCAGAGGTCTCTCACATAATCGTTAATTTTGGGTTTGAGGGACGTGATCGTGCAAAAACTAACAGTTAAATTAAGTTCTTCCACCATAAATTACTTTCAAATCTGATTCATCAGCATACTTTAGCACACATACATGCTTTCTTTCCATTTTTTTTTTTCTTCTGTATTTCAGGGCATGTTGTTCAAGAAACAGACACAGTCAGATACGAATTTGCACATGAAAGTTAGCAAGACAGTTCGCTCTTTGGTCAAAGACACCATACTGCCGCAGAAAACACCATATTTACCCTCCACAGGTGCCATTGCACTGCAAGAACCTCATCTCTAGATTTGTTTTTTCAGTTGTTGTTTTTTCCTTTTTTTTCAATTTGTCACATTCATCACATTTTCCCAAACATGTGTACAAATATGCCACAATTGTACAGAGAAACAGGTCTGATGTGCCTTTGTCACAATTGCATGCCTTTCTCTGCTGAGATATTTTAGTACAGTATTCAAACATGTTGATTGAAAAGAAGAGAACCTTTCATAAACTGCCGAGGAGAGAGAGGAAAAAAAAAGTGTATTATATGTAGCTTGAAATTTATTACCCTGCACCACTCCTCTTCCAAACACACACACACACACACACACACACACACACACACATGCACATGCACACACACATATACACACATGCCCATGCACACACACACACATATGATATACACACACACACATGCACACACACACACACACACACATACATACACACACACACAACACACACACGCACAAAGCATGTATAGAAATATTATTAGAATTCAACGATACAAACACACACGCACACATGTGTGCACATGTACATACAAACACTCATAAACGCACACACACTAAAACACATACACACACTATTACCACCATCACCCCCACTTTACACATACACATCACACAAGTTTTTGTAAAACACTTTCACAGACACCTACAGACACACCCACCTACAAACACACACCACACCCACAGACACATTGCACCACCACAAACTATCAATGTGCACACTTTCCAAACACACACACACCCCACACACAGAACTTATCTATTAACAACATCCCCAAAGGACACACACACGATATACAGATCACAAACCACACACACACACACAACACACACACACTAAAGCTTAAACCGGGAGCTCCCTTCGGGATCCCGAATCTGCTGTCGCACCGGGCGATCAGATTAATGACCCCCCAATGGCCCCATGTTGGAGGACCCGCTTGGTTATGCCGAATCTCACGCACACGCACACACACACCACACACACACATACACACACACACACAGACACCACCATAACACACACACACACACACCACACCCCACACACACCACACACACACACACGCACGCACACCACGCCCCCCCCCACACGCACCGCCCGCACACACGCACGCACACACCCCACACACCTCATTGGTACAGCGCTGTTCTCTTGGTTTAAGGGTCCTGGGTTCAGGACCCCCAGCGCAACAGCTACTTTACTGAGATCAGTCTTCCCAGTCAACTTCTGTGCAAGACCCAAACTCCTTTCAACGTCCTGAGATGATACTGAACACAGGTCGTGTGTGTGGTGTGTGTGTGGTGTGTGTGTGGTGTGTGTGTGTGTGTGTGTGTGTGTGTTTTGTGTGTGTGTGTGCATGTGTGTGTGTGGTGTGTCTGTCTGTCTGTCTGTGTGTGTGTGTGTGTGTGTGTGTGTGTGTGTGTGTGTGTGTGTGGGGTGTGTGTGTGTGTGTGTGCAGGTGTGTGTGTGTGTGTGCATGTATGTGTCATGTGCGCACATGAATGTTTTGCACGGGTTCGGCACCTGTGCCGTGCATTTGTACATTCATGTGTCCCTATGTACATGCACATGTGTGCACCATGGGAGGGAGGGCAATAGGCGGTGGGGGTGGGGGGGCGGGGGGTAGGTATTACATGCAATTAAAAAAGGAGTTACATGCATATTACATATTTAACAAAAAAAATTCACGCAGGGGAGATTGTTGAAGTGCTTGTAGAGGACTGAAAAAGAATACCTAAAGATCTTGCAGTTTACCCAACAACGCAACAAAACGAACGCTTGGAATAGGAATGTCAGGTTAACTGTGGTGCCCATGAGAAGAACAGAAAACGAAGAACTTTTCATACCCAGCATGTCAACTCCCTTTTTTTTCTTTCTTTTTTTCTTCTTTTTTTCTCAATATTTCTAAACCAAACATTATAAATCACAGTACAAAGCAAACATTTCAAACTGACCCCAGAAAATCTTAAAGCTACGGGGGTTTTTAGGTTGTTGTTTCGTTTTAGTTTGGGGCGTTTCAAGTTTTTGTTTTGTTTGTTTGGTTGCTTTTTTTTTAATAGGTTGGTTGCGCTTTTGTTGTGTGTTTTTTTTCCTTCTGTTTCATCTTCCAAGCCTTCCTCCATGGCATCACCCGACCCTGCCACCATGGCATAAACCTCGACCCGCCCATCCATGGCATCACCTCGACCCTGCCCATCCATGGCATCACCTCGACCCTGCCCATCCATGGAAATCACCTCGACCCTGCCCATCCATGCATCACCTCGACCCTGCCCATCCAGGGCATCACCTCGACCCTGCCCATCCATGGCATCCCCTCGACCCTCCCCATCCATGGCATCACCTCGACCCTGCCCATCCATGGCATCACCTCGACCCTGCCCATCCATGGCATCACCTCGACCCTGCCCATCCATGGCATCACCTCGACCCTGCCCATCCATGGCATCACCTCGACCCTGCCCATCCATGGAAATCACCTCGACCCTGCCCATCCATGGCATCACCCGACCCTGCCCATCCGGGCATCACCTCGACCCTGCCCATTTTCCCCCGCTTACACCGCAGCCACACCAAGCATGGTCTGGTCACACTGGGGGTGTCTGCATCTCTCGGGCTTGGCAGACGCCAGGTTTAAATCATGAAAGTAAGTGTATGTCATGAAATCTTTGACCGGAAGGGAAAAAATCCATAGCAACATCTTCATCATCCTCATTCTCATCATCATCCTCATGTTCACTGATCAGCATAAAAAAAGTATCAAATTGTGTGTCCCTTTATGCCCTGCTCTCATGGGGACCTCAGTTTTGATGTCCTCTCTAAGTCTATGGGGTTGGTTTGATTCCCCTTTCAGCATTGGACAGTTTATGGGGGCTGTTGTTGGACATCGTGGCAATGCCCCCCAAAGGGAGTGCTCACTCATGCAAGCTCCGCGACAAAAGCAGTCTTTGTTGTCAGTAGAAGGCTTGGTAGGTAGTGTCCTGCAAACATTGGATCTGAACACCACTGAAGTGACTCGGCAGCAGTGCAGGGGCTCCTCCCGTGGGTTGCTCTTGTCGCCTTGACATAAACTGCTCCCTGTGGATTGCCATTGCCGGGGCTTTCGGTGGGCCGGGCCAGGCTGTGACTGTGTATGGAGGCTTGGAATGAGTGGTGGGGTGCAATGCCACTGAAGTGGCACAGAAGATGGGACAGCAAAAAAAAAAAAAAAAAAGGTTTGTGGTTTGTCTGATCGCCTCCCCACGAACATCCCAAGCCACCCGACAGAGGAGACACTGCACTGTTACCAACTCACTTTGATGATGTTCAGCAAACACAGAACACAATCCATCATCCACCCATGATGATGACAAAAACAAGCTCTCAGAGCTTGTATGTGTTGGCATCCATTTCCACAGGCTGCAATCATCTTAACTAAGGTCAGTCCAAACCAACTTGCTCATACTGTTCACTTTTACAAAAACTTCTTGAAGCGCAGACATGGAGAGAAGATCAAAATAAAGGTTACCTACCACACAAGCAGGTCTCGGTGGGCCCCTGAATTTAACACTCTTTTTTTCATCATGATCAATGTCTGAGGTGTGGATGACGTAGATGATGTGGTCAAGGTCCACGCTGGTATGGATTTCAAGACAGGGCTGTTCACTACAGTGTCTACACGCCTTTTTATGAAATAATCCTGGGATCAGTTTTTCCTGAAAAGAGAGATACACAGACCACCTGCCATGCCGGTCCAGAAGTCTGTGCAAACACTCTCAGAGATGCATCCATTAAGCAGATGGTTACATGGTTCAACTCTTCCTTCTGGAGCCCATAGGATTCTCAAAGTGCACTAAGGGCCAGCCAAGGAACACAACCTCCCCGTTGGACCCCCCCCCTCCCCCCCCAGCCCAGGATGCTTACAACTGCATCATTGGCAGGCTTTAACAGTATAGGCCCCGGAGACAACTGGCTAAAAAAAACATGTCTTAATCCCTCCACTGCCCAAATTTTATTTTGCATATACACGTTTTGGTATTGCGATAATGATACGGTCTATTAATTTATCTCCTACATACAAACTTTCAATTGTAAAAACATTTCATGTATGTTACCAGTCATAGAACTGCGATAATGACATGGCCTATTAATCATCTCCAACATACAAACTTTGGGCAATGCAAAATACATTTCACGCATGTTACCTGTTTTGGTATTGTGATAATGATATGCCCCATCACCCCCGTCCCTCCACACGAACTTTGTCAATGCACTGCTCAATCAACTTTTGACAGAACTGTGCAGGACAAGCCAGGGGGTGGCTATGCAGCAGGACATGGAGTGAGCAGCAGGAAGCAATGCTACTGAAGTGGCACACAAGATGAGACAGCAGAACAAAAACAAACAAACAAACAAGTGTTCTAAAACACTCCCCCAAGCAGACAGCTGTCAAATTTACTTCAATTAAAACAAAACAATGAAACCCCACCTGAAGCGGAAACTGGATTCTGTTGATCTAGAGTAACCCCCCACACATACACACAACACACACACACACACACACACACACACACACACACACAACACACACAACAATCAAACACTGCACTAAACACACACACACACACACACACACACACATTTCATACATACATACATCGACACCGCACTAGTTGTCATGGGATAACACACACACCCCACACACACACACACACACACACACACCACCAACACACACACACCACACACACACTTTCACTCGCACAGGACACCCCACACGCGCCAAACACAGCCTTGACTTTGAAAGGGCCAACACTTACATCATGCAGGTTGATGTTGAGGTGAAGAACACGGTTGGTGGTAAACCCTGGTCATCTGAGGGTCATTGGGGGTGTAGCCAGGAAGAGGCTCACCGCATCGTGAAACACCGGTAAAGGTCTCCTCCGCACTCGTGCTTGCCGAAAACAGGCACACCAAGTTGCGAGCCATGCGTTCGAACACCTCAGACCAACACAAATGGTTCAGCAAGGACACAAAAAGAAAAAAAGAGAAATCAAATAATTTCCAGTGATGGAGATATTAACCCAAAGGCCGACTTACGTATCTGCCCTTTGTCCTAAAAACAAACGTATAAAAAGCGATAAAGTATACATGAAACCTACTTAACAGCAAATATGTCAAAATGGTGAAAGATACACAATAACCTAAGAATCAAGAACATGAAATCATGGCAAAGCCCACACACCACACACAGCAGTGAGCAGAAGAATGGGGAAGGGGTGTAGGGCAGATTGTAACAGAAGTAACAGAACAGGACAGAAGAGGAAGTGGGTGGTTGAAAGGCAAGACTGTAACAGAAGTAACAGGACAGAAGAGAATGGGGGGTTGAAAGGCAAGACTGTAACAGAAGTAACAGAACAGAAGAGGAATGAGGAGGGGTGCAGGCCAACTGTAACAGAAGTAACAGACAGAAGAGGATGGGGAGGGGTGCAGGCCGGAACTGTAACAGAAGTAAACAGAACAGAAGAGGAATGGGGAGGGGTGCAGGCCAGAACTGTAACAGAAGTAACAGAACAGGACAGGCCAGAACTGTAACAGAAGTAAGAGAACAGGACAGGCCAGAACTGTAACAGAAGTAAGAGAACAGGACAGGCCAGAACTGTAACAGAAGTAAGAGAACAGAACAGGCCAGAACTGTCACAGAAGTAAGAGAACAGGACAGGCCAGAACTGTAACAGAAGTAAGAGAACAGGACAGGCCAGAACTGTAACAGAAGTAACAGAACAGGACAGGCCAGAACTGTAACAGAAGTAAGAGGAACAGAAACAGGCCAGAACTGTCACAGAAGTAAGAGAACAGAACAGGCCAGAACTGTCACAGAAGTAACGGAACGGGTCGGAAGAGGAATGGGGTGGGTGCAGGCCAGAACGTAACAGAAGTAACAGAACAGGACAGAGGAGCAATGGGGTGGCTGAAAGGCAAGACTGTAACAGAAGTAACAGGACAGAAGAGATATGGGGTGGGGTGCAGGTCAGAACTGTAACAGAAGTAACAGGAGCAGACAGCAGAGGAATGGGGTGGGCGCAGGACAGGACAGGACAGTAACTATGATAAAGCCTAGGACTTGGCAGATCACAATCCATCTACAAAGACACCTCCCCTCCTTCTGCCCGCCCCCCCCACCTCCCCCCTCCCCCCCCCCCCTCCCCCCCCCCCCCCCCCCCCCCCCCCCCCCCCAATTCTTTTTTTTTTTTAAATCTTAACTCACAATGTGAGGCTTCAACAATTTCAAAGTAGGCTTGATTGATGGCGTGGGGAACATGGCCAGGAAGAAGAGATACGACAGTATCGTAAGCCCCTGTCATCTTTCCTTGATTGAACGCATCGATGTAGAACATGTCGTCTCCCTTTCCAGATCTGTCGAGGGGGAAAAAAAAAAGAAGAAAAATTCAAAACAAAAACCCGACATGTCATACAGCATACATTTTCAGGGCAACCATCCCACAAATATAGACTGAAAATGTACTACTTCCTGAAAATGAGAAGCTAGATGTTCTTGCTTGTTTGGTGAGGGGCACCATTTCATAGTGCACTCGAGTGGCATGTGGGGCCAGACCTACAAGAGATCGTCTTGCGTCTCTCTCCTCTCTCTCTTCTTTCTTTTCTTTTCTCTTTCTTTCTTCTTTCTTCTCTCTCTCTCTCTCTCTCTCTCTCTCTCTCTCTCTCTCTCTCTCTCTCCCTCTCTCTCTCTCTCTCTCCTCTCTTCTCTCTCTCTCTCTCTCTCTCTCTCTCTCTCTCATGGGAGGCCTAATGGCACCAAACCTTTAACTGGTGCATGACCAGTAGCGAAGTCCTTTGGTTGGTACATGAAATGATCTGAGCTGTCACAGAGAGCCACAAAAGCTTGAACTGGCAGTTCTCAAAAGAACTTCTGCCTGCACCTTTTTCTCTGCACATCCCTCTACTCACTTCTCTGTCTGCAAAAAAAAAAATGTTAGCCACTCATGAATTCTCGCATCCATGACCCCCCCCCCTCACCACCACCACCCCACCTGACAGCTTTGTACCTGAAATTTGGTGTAGGAATCTTTCTCAAGGACAGAGTATTTTTCTGAAAAACTATAGTGTATTTTGGAAACTTCATGGCTCCTGTTACATTTTTCCCACTAAACAGCTTAGTACTTTTCATCTGATGAAGAATTGCATTTGAGTATGCAGAGTTTCACATATCCTAAAACTATGCAGTGGCGTCGTATCTCTTCCAAATTAACGGATATTCACACCCCCTATGCAAGATGAAATGTGGTCTCTGACTCGTGTAATCAAAAACAAGAAAGATAACTGAAAGTATATGAAAAATAGTGTTCCTCGTGATGTCAGGCAGATGAAAAATATCAATCTACTTTGCAGTCATTTCACTGTTCATGTTTCTTTC
This sequence comes from Conus ventricosus, assembly GCA_018398815.1. Lineage (NCBI taxonomy): Eukaryota > Metazoa > Mollusca > Gastropoda > Neogastropoda > Conidae > Conus > Conus ventricosus. The sequence continues at coordinate 49,322,856 of CM031619.1, forward strand.
AATGAGGAGACATTTGAAAATGAGTGGGCAAAGAAAACTTGTTCTCATACTTTACAATCATGAACACTGCATGTGTTCTTTGAAAATTAAAAAAAAAAAAAACTACACTTGTTCTTAACTCGTTGCTGAAATTTCAGTGCATAATTCTCAGTAGAGTAAGATTCTGCACCTCCAATTTTAAATGATGTGGAACACAGACAAAATTATATGAACATCTACAGCCTGAAAATTTAGAAATGACACCTTTTACAGTTAATAGGCAAACTGATAACAAACAAAGAAAGAAAAAGAGAGAGAGTAGCTTACTGGTACGATTAATGTGAATGCAGTTTAACATTAACACCACCCTCCCCCCACCCATCCTCCTCCAGCGCACACGCACACGCGCTGCCACACATACACACACACACACACACACATGCCACACACACACAAACACACGTACACACACACACACACACACCACACACACACACACACACACACACACACACACACACGCACACACACACAACACGCACACACACATCACACACACACACACACACACACACAACACACACACAAACACATTGTGACATGATGCAGATATCTGTTGATGCACAGGTGAGTTTCAATCTAAGGACAATGACCAAGGTAACGAGCTTTCCACATGACTCCATGCGGTTTCTTTCCCGATTCTCTTTCCGACGGTGACGTTTTGAGACAGGTCAAATGTCACTCCTTCCCAAAACAAGACGTGGAACAAAAGAAATTCTCTTTTCCAGGGTGATCAAACTTGTGATAGGTGAGGACCTGACAGCGAATGAGTTTCTATGACTAAAGAACACTACTCTGATGCAGAAAAAAAAATTATTATTCACAGTACACTTGCTGAGGACAGTGTGAGCACTCTCACTCTCAAGATAACGTATAATCACACATGCTTTTCATTCTTTTCCAATAAAGATTTTAATAACTTAATCTTTACAATAGCACAAATTTAAAAGTAGCTCTCAAAACAAAATTTTTTTATACGTTTTCAAAATAGACAAAATATGCTTTTATATCAAACATAGCATGTATGTTTGTTCATTTTGTGCCTCTTGAATTTTTGGGAATATGGTCAAAATAGGACAATATGAGATAACAACAAGCCTATTTTCAGAACATACCATCCCATTAAAGTAAGCATAGAATAAAGCCCAAAACACAGGTATGGTTGAAGTGATAGCCACAGCGAAATGTTTGTCCAGCTGTTTAGTCCCACCCCCACAAATTACGCATAAATACATTCTCATTCTGTCCTCTGTTTGTTAATGAACTGACCACTTCCTTCATCCGTATGAGATCTAGTATGAGACAGGTGTTTACAATCAAGTCCTTAATACCTTGACCAATTTCACTCTTTGATCAAGTCCACAGGAGAATGTACAAGAAAAAAGTTCAGAAACACCTGTTTAATAAACCAAATGATTTATTCCTCTGCAGCGGAAAATAGTATGAGACAGATATTTACGATCAATTCCTTATTTAAAAAAATAAACTAACTGATTAATTTATTATTTCATCTATGAGGGATGTTCTATGCATACATAAACTATACATGATACAGTGTAAATAAACTATAGATATGTTCATCTGCATGGGATCAAGTATGACTATAAAGGTGTTCAGACTCAACTCTGTTAGTGAAATAATTGATTCATTTATGTACAACACTACATGAGATATGTCTAAAACAGGTGTTCATAATCGATTCTTTAAATAAACTGTCTAATGTTTACCATGGGATACAGTACGACTATGAGACAGGTTTTCATAATCAACTCTTTGAACAACTGATTTATTCATCTACATGGGAAAAAGTGTTAAGTTCTGAGAGCGCTGCCTGGAGAAGAATTTAGCTGAAGAAAAGAGAGTATGGAAGATGACAGACAATCACAGTCACGATAATACGTCAGCTTACAACAGCAAAACTTTTGGTTGAAACTGAGCCATTTTTCATTCCTGTTGTTAGCAAGCAATTAAACTAGCATTGAACGCAACAACACACATGTCAAAAAATGGATACATATTCATATGGTAACTTAAACACACACATACTACACACACCCCTTACAGGAGATATGAGGACTGTGAACACAGAGAGAGAGACAGCAATGCAGAGAGATACAGAGAGAAGGAGAGACAGCGCAAAGGAAGAACAGATCAAGAAGTCAGTGAAAGACACAGACAACGACACATACAGAAAGAAACAGAGAGACACAACAGAGGACAAACAAACAACAACACAAAATTAATACAGATGGGAAGACAAGAGACTGAGAGCGACACAGAGAGAGATACAGAGAAAGAGAGAGAGAGGCAGATTGAGAGAGAGCTGAAGAAAGGTCACAGAAAGAGTGAAGGATGAACAAATAAAGAAGGCAGAGAATGGGACAGACACAGAGACACAGACAGACAGACACAGAGACACAGACAGACAGACACAGAGACACAGACAGACAGACACAGAGACACAGACAAACAGACACAGAGACACAGACAGACAGACACAGAGACACAGACAGAGAAAGAGAGAGGAAGAGACAGAGACAATGACAGACAGACACAGAGACACAGACAGAGAAAGAGAGAGGTACAGAAACAGAGACTAAGCGAGGAAGAGACAGAGACAATGACAGACAGACACAGAGACACAGACAGAGAAAGAGAGAGGTACAGAAACAGAGACTAAGCGAGGAAGAGACAGAGACAATGACAGACAGACACAGAGACACAGACAGAGAAAGAGAGAGGTACAGAAACAGAGACTAAGCGAGGAAGAGACAGAGACTAAGCGAGGAAGAGACAGAGACAATGACAGACAGACACAGAGACACAGACAGAGAAAGAGAGAGGTACAGACACAGAGACTAAGCGAGGAAGAGACAGAGACAATGACAGACAGACACAGAGACACAGACAGAGAAAGAGAGAGGTACAGAAACAGAGACTAAGCGAGGAAGAGACAGAGACTAAGCGAGGAAGAGACACGGAGAGAAAGATGGAGAAAGAGAGAGACGCAGAGACAGAGACTAAGCGAGGAAGAGACAGAGACAATGACAGACAGACACAGAGACACAGACAGAGAAAGAGAGAGGTACAGAAACAGAGACTAAGCGAGGAAGAGACAGAGACTAAGCGAGGAAGAGACACGGAGAGAAAGATGGAGAAAGAGAGAGACGCAGAGACAGAGACTAAGAGAGGAAGAGACAGAGACAATGACAGACAGACACAGAGACACATACAGAGAAAGAGAGAGGTACAGAAACAGAGACTAAGCGAGGAAGAGACAGAGACTAAGCGAGGAAGAGACACGGAGAGAAAGATGGAGAAAGAGAGAGACGCAGAGACAGAGACTAAGAGAGGAAGAGACAGAGACAATGACAGACAGACACAGAGACACAGACAAAGAAAGAGAGAGATACAGGAACAGAGACTAAGCGAGGAAGAGACAGAGACTAAGCGAGGAAGAGACACGGAGAGAAAGATGGAGAAAGAGAGAGACGCAGAGACAGAGACTAAGAGAGGAAGAGACAGAGACAATGACAGACAGACACAGAGACACAGACAAAGAGAGAGAGAGATACAGGAACAGAGACTAAGCGAGGAAGAGACAGAGACTAAGAGAGCAAGAGACGCTGAGAGACAGGCAGAGAAAGAGAGAGATGTAGAGACAGAAACTAAGACAGGAAAAGACAGAGACAATGAGAGACAGACAGACAGACAGACGGAAACAGAGTGAAAAAGAGAAAGAGAGAAGCTAGATGAAGACCAGCGACAGACAGCAGAGTGAGACAGACAGGAGGCCAGAGGGCCAGAGCAGAAAGAGGTCGAGGGTCAAGGGCGGGCCCACGAGGACGACTCACAGCGCCTGTCCCTGAAGGCCAGCACGAAGTGGTTGGGGAAGCTGATGGGCTCACACACCACCCCTAGTCTCAGGCACACCGCATGGTAGATGATGCTCATGGTGATGGGATGCCTTCCTTCTGCTGAAGAACCTGGCGGAGTGCACAGTGAAGGGAGAAGTTAACACTCTGCAGAACTGCACAGGATATGGGTGTGTGCGTGAGTGCACAGGATATGGGTGTGTGCGTGAGTGCATGCACACGCACGTATGCAAGTACATACACACACACACACACACACACACACACACACACACACACACACACATCAAAATACTGTGAAAGCACAGCACAGGATATGGGTGCATGCGCGCGCGCACACACACACACACACACACACACACACACACACACACAAGCATGCAGACTTTTTTTCATACCATGACAGTAAAGCTTGGAATCCTGATGCAGATATGCACACACATGCAAAAATTTCACATACAATCTTACAACACAGGTACATTCAAGTATACAAACACAAGTACACAAACACAAAGCCTACATGTCCTCAGTGATGAGCAAGGGTCATTCTCCACTCCAACAAATGTTTAGGTCATTACCAATGATTATCTAGTCCGCACAATCCTGACAACTGTTGTTTGTTTTGGAAAGCGTAACCTTTCAATTCATTAGGCCAGAATCACAACAAAGTCATACCTTACCTAACACTTTCCAATTCATGGAGGAAAATGGATCGCTCAGCATGCCCCATGAATTGTTCAGGCATGTGCGAAGGGGAGTAGCCATGCATAACTAAGGTCTCCTTTGATGGAAAACACTTCGTGGTGGTGGGCACAAACATCAGACCTTAATTTTCACTAGTGATTTGTAAGTAAACCTTTGATTTGATATGTCCATATGTCCATAATGTTCAAAGTTCACAGCTGTCTGCAAATAAGTAAGTGAAATTCAGGACAAAAAGAAAGTGCACAAATCAGTTTCACAGATTATTCAAAACTCTTCCCAGCTCAGAAAGTTTTCAGACCCGTTTATTCTAAAATTGCTATTGGTGTACTTTTTCAGCAATAGGATAACTAGTTTTAAGAAGCATCCTATTCTAAGGGTGTAAGTATGAATTACACAATGGTCGATATTGTCAGATTTGCCACCATGGGCTATGTTGAAGTCAATCTTGTTGTAACTTTGGTGATCATAGGACTTTCGAACGGATGATTTTTAAATACCAGATCAAATGGCATACTTCGGGAGAAATTCCTACTCTCACTGTGAGTGAGTGAGTGAATGTGTGTGTGTGTGTGTGTGTGTGTGTGTGATGAAGTGTGTGTGTGTGTGTGTGTGTGTGTGTGTGTGTGTGTGTGTGTGTGTGTGTGTGTGTGTGTGTGTGTGAGATGAAGTGTGTGTGTGTGTGTGTGTGTTTTGTGTGTGTGTGTGTGTGTGTGTGTGTGTGTGTGTGTGTGTGTGTGTGTAATGAAGTGCGTGCGTGTGTGCGTGCATGCGTGCGTGTGTGTGTGTGTGTACGTCTGCAGAGAGAGAGACAGAGAGACAAAAGAGAATTAGCAAGATAGATAGATGATAGATCTATAGATAGATGGATCTATAGATCTACAGATAGATACATATCCCCACTGTCTTTTGTACATTGACATGTTGAAGAGACAGACTAACAGAACTAACAGACGGGATTCCTCACGTGAGAGTTACAGAGTTGTTGCTCATTAGTAAAATGCTATCACTGGCACCCTGACACTAGTGAAAGACCACTGTAGTTACGCCCCATGGGCGCAATCACCACTCAAGATCTTCTTGTCAAGATTTTTTTCTCTCTTTTTTTTTCTGCAGGATGAGTGGGGTAGCAAGCGAGGCATTTTCCTACATTCAATACATTCGGTTTATTTTCACAAAACATGCGCTTAGAATAAGCTACAATAATACAAGAACACAGGTCTGCTAATTTGCCATACTGCAATACAATTCAAAGCCATATGGTACATTAGCATACCTGTGTACTCGTATCATTTCAGCATATCATAAGCTCACACTTTGTGAAAATAAGCCTAAAGCATTGAATGCCAAACAAATGCTTCGCTACCCCTGTCATCCCCTCTATATGGTACAATAAAATGAATGATTAATACAATTTGATATAATTCAGCACATTACCACATCGATGAAGGAATTCTTCTTGGCGTAGTAGGCAAAGTGGTTGGTCTGACAGCCTTTCAAACCCATGTCTTCGTACAGCACTTTGTTCACGGCCTTCAGAACCTGTCTGTTCTCTTCTGCACTCCACAGGCTTTCAGCAATTCCTGTACAACACAGGGAACACATATATGTAGATACACACACACACACACACACACACACAACCTGTGCACAATCACATATATGGACACATAAGCAGTGAGGAGAAGACACACCCACGTGCAAATGCATCAATATACACATGCATGCATGCGAGCACATGCGCACGCAGACACACACACACACACACACACACACACACACACACAGATACACACACACACACACACACACACACACACACACACACACACACACACACCCACACACACACACAATCACCACCATCGCCATCATCACCACACTACACTACACACAGGCACTTACATTTTAATGATTTTAAAGGCAAACAAAAACATAACACTGACTTGTGGTAGACCCACAGATCTAATGTTCAGTGTTCACAAAGATTACAAGGTCACATCATACCACTTGTTCACACTCTTCCATTCACATATTTGCACACACAAGCAAACAATGACGAACAACAACAAAAACAGCAAAACCTACCCATAAGTCCAACGCTTTCTGTTCTTGATCTAACCTTGTCAGTAAACAAAAAGTCAGCATCTACTATCACATTTCAAAACAGAAGACAAAAAAACCTATCCTTACTGCTTTCAAATGACAGAGAGTAACAAAACGAGTACGATCACAATCAAATCGAGATAATGCACTCTTTTCATGACCTGACAGAGCTCTTCTGCACGCCTTTTGGTGAAGGAAAGGGAAAGAACCTGAGAAAGAAACCTCTCGAAACATTCAATGTGTTCCCAGTTGGGCGCCTATGAATTCATAGGCACCAAACTGAGAACACGTCGAATGTTTGAGAATTAATGGGTCGGGAAGATGGGGAGGTGTAGGGCAGGAGGAGGGGAAGAGTAGTGGGGACAGGGAATTTCGGGGGAGGGGGGGGAAGGGGGGGGGGGGAACAGGTCAAAAGTGGTAAAAGGCATGGGGTTTTTTCTTCTATTTTTTGTTTCTTCTTTTATTCGTTTTGTCAGATCAACCATTGCCAAGGAATACACAACTAACCTGAAATGCTGTTGTCTTTGCTGCAGGCTGGGTGAACTGTAGGTCCACTGCTGCGGGAACGAAGCACGTCACGAACTTTGTTGGCCATGCTATCCAGCTCCGCTGTTACGTCCAACTGGCTCGTGTCCCTTTCCGACGC
>CM031619.1:49335223-49350223 GCA_018398815.1 Conus ventricosus
CTCTCTTGGGGGTTTTTGGGCTAAAGTCAACCATTTCTTCCCCCCGATCCCAACAGACCGGGAAACCCCCAAGCCAACTAATGTTGTAACCGTCCGCATTCAACGGCTAAAAGTTCAAAAAATGTAAAAGTTGGGGAGCGAAGTTGGGGCCCAGTAGGGCCCCAAGCTGACACGAACCGACAAAACCCAGAAAGTCCCTCTTCAAGAATGGAGTTATTTTAAAAAGCCAAAACCCAGGCAGTAAGTTCAGGGAATAGACAAAAGCATCTGAATGTTATGTCCAAAGTACTGAAAAGGGGACCCCGAGGGCAGTAGGCTGACGGGCCATCCATCTTCAACTTGGAACCGCAGTGAAAATTTTTGATAGGGAAATTTGAAAAAGGGGGTCCATACAAACCTTGGCCGAGAGCTGGTAGACCTTTGCGAAAAGCTGCAAGCAAAACAAAACTCTGGTTGAAAAAGGGGTCCACGGGGGTTGATGGACACTTGGAAAAATGGGACACAATCCCTAGGTCTAGACCTGCATTCCGACTGAGGCGCATACGAAACCAAACCGAATACATTTGGGGTTGTTTTCAAATTATTTTGGGAACGGGGTCAAAGACACGTCATAGGCAGGATTCTGCGGTACCGAAACGTCAATAAAAATTAAAAAACATTTTTCAGCCTGCATTGGGGACTAAATTTTCACCCGCCCGCGACGGGCGACACAGGGGGGGGCGGAACGCTCCAAGACAGAGACGAAGCTCTTGATGGGATAGGGCCCAAGATTTTTGGGGAAAGACGATCTTGCAGACCGTACACAGCCAACCGTACTCCAGTTTGGAAGGCCAAGGTCTGTAGGGGTCGAAAAGTTTTTTATTACCCCCCAGTCGATTGGCTACGCCCCAGAATTCATGTTTTGGGAAAGCATTTTTGGGGTTTTTGAGGGGCTGGAAAGTTAAGTTTCGGTCAAAAATAACCCCTAAAAATTTTGGGCCCTTTTTGACACTGAATGGGAGATTCCCGACTTGAAGTTCAGGACTGGAAAAAACTGAGGGAAATTAGGGAAATAAATACACTTTTTTTGTAGCAAAAAGGGAGAAACCATTTTCATCCCCCCACTATGGTTTTTTTATCCCGCAAAGCTGGACCCTGCGTGGACACTGGGGTACAGGTTTCCAGTTGCGTAACAGCGAAATCTCCACAAAAAAAGAGCAGCTGAACCCTGCTAACTGATTGAACAATGTTTTAATCTTGATGCTAAAAGAGCAGGAACAGTTGCCCCTGTGGAACACCCAACCCCCTGCCGTGGACATCAGAGAGAGGGGTGCCAACCCGAACCTGAAAGCGCTGAAAAAAAATTTGAAAAAAAGCGGAAGATGCCTCGAAAACCCAGACAGGAGATCATGAAGTACCCCACTTCCGGGTGGAAAAGGGCCTTCTCCAAGTCAAAGAAAATTGCCACTGCTCTGTCTGTTCAAAAGGCGTTCCGAATGTAGATTCCGAGAATCAAAGGGTCAACTGAGCCCATGTTTGCGGAAACCACACTTTTCTTCCCCAAAAGGCCTTTGGGTTTGGTTTTCCACAGACCTGCTTGACCATTTTCCCATCAATTTACAGAACAGCTGGCAAAGCTATGGGAGGGTATTTGATGGATTAGAAAGACTTTTCCGGTCGGGGGTGGGAATAATGGGGGTTTTTCCCCAAGGGGGGAAAGAAACCTGAGTCCCACAGGGTTTTGAAAACCCTGTACAGGATGCAACCTATTTGGGGAAAGATGTTTCAACAGTTGAAAATGGTTTTTCATCATACTGGAGGGGAATCGCTGCAAAAAAGTAAGGCAATTTCTTTAAATTAAACGTGAAAGGAAAGTTTGTAGTTTCCATGCGTCGACGAAAATTGCAGGGTGATTTTTTTTTTAAGGGGTTTGTTTTTTGCAAACGCTGATTTGGTAGAAGAAAAGGGAAAAAAATAATGTTCTATAGCCCCGCCCACCGCAAAAGGGGCCCTAAAGGGGTGTTAGAAAAAAAGGAATTCTTTTCAATTGTTTAAGAAAACAATTTCAACTGCTTTTTTGTCTGTTATTAAAAAGTCAGCAAACTTGAGATGGTTTTACAGTGGGAAAGGGTTTTTTCTTCCCCATTTTTTTAAAGGGGTTCCCACTTTTTTTTTGGAAGTTTTTATGTCAGCCTGGGGCAGAAGCTTTTTTCCAGGACCGACGTTTACGATTTAAAAGTGTTCTCGATTTGGCACGGAGTTTCTGATGGCTCGGGGGTTGGGACCCGAAAGGGCTTGTATACCCGACGCTGAGCCGTTTTCGAACTTAGAAATGGTTTTGGGAGTCGAATCGAACCAGGGGTTTTTGGGTTTGAAGTTTTTGGAAAACACGAATACACTTTAGCACATTTGAACAGTGTTTTGTCAAGATTCGCTGGGGCCCGGGCTCAAAAAAAATCTGCCTGGAATTCCTTAGAAAAACAGTGCGCAAATAGACCCCTTTGCTTTCTTTTAAAAATTTTGATGTTCGAGACAAAGAGTTTCGTTATTAGGGGTTTTAGAAGGACAGGGAAAGGCACTTCCTGCAATCGTCAGGACAACCCCTCATATCCGACCCCGGGGGTCAAAACCCACAAAACAAACACGAAAGTGAACCTGTGGAAAAGGAGGTAAGTTGCAGATCCCTCGTTCAGACAAAACAAATCCAAAAACCCAAAGGACACCTCAATTAGCGACCTCTGGATGACTACTGACACTACCCCCAAAAAGGGGTTTTGACCCTTAAAGCACCCAACACAAAATCGAGGAATTCTCCTATCAGACTGACAAGGCCTGACGACAAACCGGGGCAAAGGGGGTTAAAAAGAGAACAGATTTTCACGTCTTGGGAGAGACTCTCGCAGACAGCCAAGGGGGGTAGAAAGCGACAGGCTATACAGCAGAGTTTTTTGGGAAGAAGGGCACCCGCCCGACAGTCCCCCAAATGGGGTTGTGCAGGGTTTTAAAAAATATTAAAGCCAGAAAAATGAAAGGGCATCTGCTTTTTAATTTGAGTTTCCGAAGAGCCCACGGAGGTTTTTAGATTGACACAAACTGCGCTCCCCAAAGTTGGAATTTTAGTCCACGGATATTCCAATGGAAAATTGTACATCCAGGGGCGAAGGGGAAAAGGAGAGAGATAGGCATCTCCTCCAAATCCCCTTTTAAAGGGGTTAAATTTATTGCTTATTTCCTGGGTGTTTTCGCCGCTGGCAGCTTGCCAAAAGGGGGAAAATCTGGTTTGGGGGACGGTGGAGGTTTTTTCCCCCATCTCCACCATCTCCCCCCGGATTAACTCCCCTTTCCCCCCGGGCATGGACAGGGAGTTCGAGGCGGGGTTGCTGGTTTTTTTTCTCCCACAGCAGATGTTGTAGACTGCGGGCGTCTGAGGGGGGGTGGATTTTTTGCCTCCCCCAGGGGGAGTCACTTTTGGGTTGGAAGGTGGTGGCCTGCTTCCCACCAGGTTTTACAATTCTTTCCTTGCAAAGTCTTTGAAAACGTGAAGTCTCAGCTGGCAGCAGACTGACCGGTTTGAACGTGGGAATGTCTTTACGGCCGAAGCTAGAAGCCGTTGGGGGTCTGACTGCCCACAACCCGTTTCCGGGCCTCAAAAAAAGGGGTCTTCTTTTCGTTTAACCTTTGTATTTTGGATTCCTGAAAACCCAAAAAGGACAGTTTCTTGAAGAGGGGGGATGGTCGCCCCCGCAGTTTGCCAATTGCCGGGTCTTTACACGGCCCATCAAGTTCCTTGCAAAACAAACACCCCAACCTCCTGCCCCCGAACAGCGGGCTTGACTGGCCAACCCCGGCACTGAAGCACCTCAAGGGGGGGAAAAACAGTGAACCAAGGACCCCTTTTCCGGGACACGGGGGTTTTAAAATGTTTCCCCCCCATTTTTTACCCCCCTTTCCCCCCCAACCCCTGGGGGCCCATTGTCTAAAATCCCCCGAGAAAATTTTTAAACCGGGGGTTTCCTTTCGAGAAAACGTTTTATGGGGGGAACCCTTTAATTTTCCCTGTCCACTAGTTTTGTTTCCCCCAGCACGTTCTTAGTTTTTTGTGATCACATTGGGTCCCCCAAAGGCCCCTTCCTCAACTTTTTGGGACCAGGGTCAAAAGGCTTAAACCCTTTTGATGGGAAAAAGGCTCAAAACGAAAGGGTCTTTCCGGGGTCCGTCCCTTCCATACACCAGGAAGCCCAGAAACCCTTTCCCGTCGCCTCCCACCGAACGCTGTCAGAAGGAAAACCCCAAATAGGGATGCGCCCTTTCCCCTTCTTTTTGGGGGGGTTTTTTTGAAAAAACCTATTTATTTTATGTGTTTTTTCATCCCCTTACCCCCACCTTGGGGGCCAACAAGGGCCAGGGCCCAAAAAACCAAGTCTTTACCCCTTCCGGTTGGGGAGTATATGCAAACAGAAACCACCAACCCTTCCCCCCCGAAACAGCCAACTCCCGGACAGAGAGCTGAGCATGCAGGGGGTTTCCAGGCCGCAGGAACGCCGTCTGACCCCCCCCAAAAAGGGGAGCCCATTAGTACACCCGGGGCCAAAATGTACTCCCCGTCTAGGAGAGGCCGACCAAAGGGGTGTTAAGCACCGGGCCCCTCGCCTGGCCCTCTCAATCCCGGGGTCTACCCCCCCCGAACAGGGCGACCGCACGGCAAAAGCGGCGGATCTTAAGGAACCACAGAGAGAAAAGGAGTGTGGAAAAGAAATTGAAGGGAGACGAAGATAGAAAAGGGCCAAATAAGAAAGGAGAAAACAAGAAAAGGAAAAGGGGGTTATCTTAGTCGGTCCCCCCCCTTAGCCTAACTGACATGGGGAAACCCCCACCAGGGGGATCAATCCTTTTTTTGTTACCTTAGGCCAACGGGTCTCGGGGTTCTCGGACCTAAAGAGTTTGAAAAAACCGCCTATTCCAAGTATTGATGCCCCCGCCAGCAAAGCCTAAGGGATCACTGGACCGCGCAAGCCCTCCGACCACGACAAGGTCGCAACCCCGGAGGGTGATCAATACAAACAACAACTCTAACAAACTTACTAAGCTACCACAAGCATGGATGCGGAGAGGACATTAAAACTGAGGTCGTCACAAAAAGCAGAGCACGATATCAGCTCAACAACTCTACATAAGTTCTTTTCAGAGCTTATATTAAAGCAACATTTAAAATGAGTTTCTCCTGAGTTTCATGCAAATTAATTCCTTTGGTCAGACTTCAATTTGATCCAAAATATTCGAAGCTAGGGTACGTAGCGAAAGTGGCCTGCAACAGTCTCTCTAAGTCTAAGTTTCTGATACAACCTTACCTCTTGTCACCTTGCATGACCTCATTCCTTGGGACACATAATCTCATTCTCTCATCATCCCATGCTTTCAACACCTTTCAACTTTTTGTTTTGTTTGTTGTTTTTTTTGTTTCATTTATGTTAAGGACAGTACTTTAGGGATCTGTGTGTGTGTGTCACTGTGTGTGTGTGCGTGCGTGCGTGCGTGCGTGCGTGCGTGTGTGAGTGTGTGTGTGTGTGTACACTGTTTGTGAGTGTGTGTGTGTGTGTGTGTGTGTGTGTGTGTGTGTGTGTGTGTGTGTGTGTGTGTGTGTGTGTGTGTGTGTATGTGTGCGTGTGTGCATGTGTATGTGTATGTGAATGTGTGTGCAGGTGTATGTGGTGTGTGTGTGTGTGTACATGCATGTTCAGCATTGCAAATACAATGGTCAAACAGGTGCAAACTCTCACGAAACTAGAACAAAAACTTATCAAGTTGTTGAACTTGGTTGTTGAGTGAAAGATGAAGAAGGGTAAAATTTAATCATTTGCAAAAAAAAAAAATTCATATCTTTTCTGTCATATGCTTGTTTAACTCACAGAGATACTTTCTCCACTGTCAAATGTTTTTGTATATTTGTGTCATGTACTGTCCGTCTGGATGAGCACCTGCACATGGGGATAACTAATTACAAAGTTAATCTGGTGAGCAATAGAAGATCTCACTGTGCAATGCTCACTTAAAAGGCAGCAAGTCACAACAGAAAAATCTGACTGCACAGATTCAATGTAAAAAAATGTATATCATTAATTAATATATCAATTAACTTCTCACATATGCACAAGCAGTAGAATGGCCTGGAAAGAATTACTATTTGGGTGACTTAAAAGGGTACCTCAGACAGTGTGAAAATATCTTAAAGTCCACAAAGGAGCACAAATGGAAACGCTTCTGAAAAGCTGCACAATGATTAGTGCAAGGTCTCATAAAAGTGCAAGGAAGCTCTTAATTGCGCTCCTTAAACATAGTTCACACACAAAAAACACTTTTCAAGAAGAAAACAAAACTTCCAAAGCACCTCCCTTTCACCCTCCCTTTCCCTTCCCCCTAAGATTAAGTCTCAAACTAGCTCCTCAAATGGTTCAATCACTGAATCAGTTACGATACAAGACTCACCCTGTATGTGGAGTCATAAAGGCTGAACTAATCTAGGGGAGGAAACTCCCCAAATCCCGGGCAGAATCGTATCTACTCATTACAGTCACATAAAAAAACTTGTTCAAATTCATCACCAGACTCCAGCCACCCAAGTGGACTTCTCAACAGAAGACATTAGGAGCTTCATGCTCCAAGCACAAATTCTTGGCCCTAGAATACAGAACTTTACAAATTATAACTTTTCTTTCCCCATAGTCTTGCAGGAGTCTCTCTTCACATAACAGTCTAAGATGAATCACTGCAGGTTAAAGGCTGAGGATTTAAAGCAAGATTTGCACCCCCTGTCCACTCAGCACTAACTCGTTCCCTTGCGGTCTGTTTACCACACATTCAGATTCACCAAACCATAGCATTAAAGTAAATCATACACTTAAGAGTACTGGCCACTCCAGGTCAGCTGGCCATACAGGAAAGGAATGCAGGATGGACTGAAATCCTCCCACAGTGGAGGGGAAGCACTGGATGCCATGCCTAGCACATCTAGCCGCACGACATGGTAACAAAGCAGGGCTGAGAAAACACATTCCTGGTCCGATTCCTTTTCGTAATCATATTTTTAATATAAAGATCAGAAGGAAAGTGGGGTCAGGAGTGATTGATAACAGACGATTTAAAAGATTTTCTTGTTGTTGTTGTTGTGATGAATAATTTTGAAAATTTGGAAAACTAAAGACAGAATACAAAGTAAAATGGATTTTTAAATTTCAATTAAAAAAAATTTTTACAGCCCAGTCCCCATACACCAACAATCACCTTCACCTGCCTGACCAGCCAGAGGTGACGGCTGGTATGGGTCATGGTGCCTGGCCCTTGTGCGGCTCATACTAAGCTGTGCTAGAGCTGAGACACACCAATGGGGCTGTGTGTCCTAATGAACCCTACTTACAGGTAAAAAAAAAAGTGTCACAGCCATATCGGTGTAACTCAAAGTAAAGACTCACCAAAATTGGCAATAATTAGCCAAAAAGGGAAGACAGCCGATGCCTCCTAGTTTGTTCTTCATCAAGGTTTTCTTTTTTTTTTCAACTGGGAGAAAGAGGGGATCAGTTTGCTACTCCACCGTTTACATCAATTTGTGTAAATCTTTGTTTTTCTCCACAAATATTATGCAAGCTTTTGAAAACAAAACATGCCATCTATAGTTTAATGGATCGACTGTATAACAGAACGCTCTTTGGGCCATGATCAGAACAGTTTCGATTCTCACCACATGGCCCAGCAGGCTACAATATTCCAAATTGATTCACTTCAGTGAGGCTCGAGATCAGTCATCCATAGTAAAACTCACTAGTTAACCTGTAGGCTGCGGCTGGTTCACGGTAGACTGCGTGAGGCCACAATCGTGGCTCTGTTTACATGTGTTAACCTGTTAAGCCACCGCCGTTAAACATCCGGGCAGCGGCCTCATTTGCATTACAAGCCATCCTCTGGTAACTTGTACTGGCGTGTCGATCGACTGGAGTCTGATATGACTAAAAAAATGAATTCAACAGAAAGTGACCGAGACGTGGAGGCGCGTGAGCATGACACAAGTGACGGGTCATTTGTTGCAAGCGACAGCGATGAAAGTAAAGCTGGTAAGTGGACAGAACTTGGAAAGTTTGAAACTTTGAAATCGGATCTTGTCACCAATTGTTGTTGGATAGTTAGAAGTTTGTGGTAGGCCACCAGAGTGGAGGGGGGGAGGTGAGGGTGGCGGTGGGAGTCAAATTGCACTGACGCTTTATTTCTGGCCAAATCAAACCAGCGAATCCGAATTTTTTCATTGTGAATGCTGTAAACGTTGCTAAAAGCAGGGTAAAGCATAATATTTTGTTTGAGACCATACGTGTATCTGTCTTGTCTTTCTGTCATTCATGTTCAAAACAAACACAATGTGTGTGGGCGTGGCAAGGTGGGTGTGGCTCTTATCAAGAAATGGTTTAGGTATAATGATAGTTATATTTTGGTAATTTTATGATGCAATCTATTTCTTATTATAATAAGCACACATGAAACTGCTGAATTCTTGATATGCTCAGTTTCAGTCTTCACTGTCATTAGTATTTTTTTTAAATCATAAGCAAATAATTATATTTTACAGTAACGTTGTGATATTCATTTTATTCATGAATAAAACAAATGTAATGAACATAGAGAAACAAAATAATCATAATTTTTTCTCCATTTGTAATTCAGAATCTGATGCTGAAGACAGTGTACAACAAGTCAATGGGAGGAGTGGACCTTGGTGATGCCAAGCTATACCAGTACCTGACTGAGAGGAAGACAATAAAGTGGACATCAAAAGTGGCCTTCTCTCTGTTTGGGAGAGCTGTCCTGAACAGCTACCTGATCTATAAGCTAAACACCAGTGAGTGATGCCCCCATACTCTTCAGGTACCACTTCATGATTTCAGTGGTGGAGGGCCTGGCTGAAGACTACTATCCGCCTCAGAAAGTTGTGCGCTGAAGGCATACAGCTGCTGAAATTAGAGCTGCCAGGGATAACCCCCAAGCCCCACCACCTCAGGCAGGTCCAGCTCTCCCCTGGAAGGCCATGATCTGATCAAGCTGGTTGCAGGAAGAAAGAGAAACTGTGTAGCTGGTCATGCCACTTGTGTACGTTCTGGCTGGGAGTGCAGTGGCTGTGATGTGGGACTGTGTTTTTCTGCCTACCACAAGAGGCCAAGGCTCTAGTGATTTTTCTGAGCTATGTGCAACATATTTTTCTGTATGTTTTGCTTATTTTGAGTGTTTGGACACTGTGATTGGTGAATTGTGACATTTCAAATACTATTGAAAACTTTTTTCATCATGTTTGCACAAATTTCATTGGACATATCTTCAAGGATATCTTCAACAACATTGCAGTACTGTATTTTTTTTTTTTTTTTTTTTTTTTTGCTTTTATCAAAATCTACAAGATCTCTAGTTTCCAAAAATGCATAGGTTTACCTATCTACTACCAATGATCTGGATCTGGATCTGGATCTGGAACATTACGCCGCAGGAGCCAATCAACGGCTATAAATGCGACAGAATGGGGAGAGCACAAAAATAGTTTAAGAATTGTTTAAAAAGCCACCACTTTGTCCTAAGCAATCTTCTACTGGGTTAAGGTCTCTGTGAGTAGCCATAACAGGTTATTACAGGTTTAAAAAAACACACACAAAAAGCTTGCTAAAAACTCTACTGCTGTCAGGATGCTAGTAGGCAGGCGATGTTGATTTGCCAAGTGCCAGGGCTTAAAACAGGAGGAGGAAAAAACCACTGAAACTAGGGGGGTCCGGGGGCATGCTCCCCCGTGAAAATTTTTTTTTAAACCGAGTGTAAATCTATGCCATTTCGCGCTTTCTGGACATAATTTCAAGAGTTATTTAGTGCATAAAAATTGCTGTAAACACATAATTATTACACGAAGACATATTTGGGACAAGGGGAGAAGGGGTTAAACACATAATAAAATGAATACTCCCCTTTAACTTGAGTGTTTTACAGGTGTTCACCAACTATAGTCTTTGGATGAAATCTCACTTCTGGGGTTGCTCAATAAGTTTCACTTTTCAGGTTTAAATGATCACACAATATCAAGTTTGAAGTTGGTGCACACAAAGTCAGTAACTGCATCAAACACTTTTAAGTTCAGTCTCATATATAACAGAGATCAACTTGCGGAATCAGCACATTTTGAAAGTCACAATATCCAAATTTTGATAAATGAAAAACTTGTGGAATCAGCACATACTGAAAGTCAAATTTTGAAGTTCCTAAATTATAATAAACACTGAAATACAGGATTTCACAAGGACACACACACACACACACACACACACACACACACACACACACACACACACACACACACACACACAGCTTTGTCATTTGGGTGTTTGGGTGGTGGAGGCATTAAAGAAACATAGCAAGGAACTCTGTTTCTTCTTGCTGCTTGCATTGTCTGCACTGTCTTTGCCATCCACCTTCTTGCTTACTTGAATTTCAACCCTATCTTTGTCTGCTGTTTCCTTGCTTTCTCCTGTCTGGCTTTCACACTCTACAATTTTTATTTCATTCTCATCCACCTTCTTGCTGACAACTTGACTTTGATTAGTTTGAACCCTATCTTTTTCCTTGCTGCCTCCCGCCTGGCTTGCACTCTCCACATTTTCTATATCACCCTCTTTTTTCCCCACAGGATTGCAATGTTCTATCCTGGCACGTTTTACTGCTGCTAAAGTGTCTTCAGTGACCTTTCTTGTAGTTCCACTCAGCGCCTTGACGTTTGACACGTGCTTCGCTGAACGAATGTGATCAAGAGCTTTCTTCCCGCGACCACCGTAACACTTCCCTTAAGCAGTTGCACCAAGCTAAACCTGGTGCAATAACTTTGCGAAGAAAGTCTCCAATGACTTCTTCGTCAACTTTCTGAAGCGTCCACTCCCATTTCCACTTGTTTTTAATTGCAGATTCGTCAAAAGATCGAACCGCATGAACAATGACTGCGCGCTCCGCCATTTTGTTTTTTCCGGAAGTTGGACCGGAAACTTCTTCCAAGAATAATCAGGGGCCATAACTTGTGCGCAGTTGCTATGAACGCTTGCAAGCCGATCACGGATACCTTGCTCCTGTCAGGTTTTGTTTTTTTTTTTTTTTTTTGACAAACCGAAATCGCGGAATTCCGCCCAGACGCGGAACGTTTTAAGCCCTGATAGTGCTGATGTAAATGCACTGACAGAGCCTGCACTGACGATATCCTCCCCTAGATGATTCCAGTCCATCACTGTCCGCACGAAGAAGGAGTGGGTGTACTGACTGGTGTTACAGACAGGAAGTTTGAAGCCGCGAGTGTTACTGACCATGCAGTGTTCTGTAATATTGGAGACTTCAAAGTTCTCATACTTGGGGGGTCGTGTCCGTCTGCGGCCAGCACTCACAGGGGTCAGGAAGTTTTGGGGGGGAATGGCGGGGATGAGATTTCCCGCTATCTTGAACATCAGGCCTAGTCGTGCCTGTCTGCGACGATCAGCCAGCGGGGGAGATTCAAATCCCGCAGCATTCGGCTTACGCAACCTGGTTCCCTGGACCTATAATCCTTTGTGATGAAGCGTGCTGCCTGTCTCTGTACCCTTTCCAACTTCTCGATGTCCTGTTGATAATATGGGTCCCACACTGTAGCTGCATACTCCAGTCTGGATCTCACCAGTGCGATGCACGCCAGGCGCCTGCACTCCTTCGAGCAATTCCTAAGATTTCGGCGTAGGAAGCCCACTGTTGATCCAGCTTTTCGAGCAATATTTGCAATGTGTTGACCCCATTTCAAGTCACCTGAGATGAGTACTCCTAAGTACAATGATAAATTTACAAAAGCCTAAAAATGACTAGGGGTAGTATTGACTGTTCGTCCTTTGATTTTAAGTGCATTTCTTTAAACTATACAATATTATAAAGAGCAGGGTGAGGGATAATACACCATAGTATCAGTATTATATCATCGTTGATCTCACCTTTGCAGAGTCTTTGCTTTCCACACATCGTTGCTGAAAGCGATTTCATTCAATCGTCGACATACCTGTGACACATTGCAAATATCTCTTTCGTCTAAAATGTCCGACTTCAGAATTTCTATCCAAATTTCTGGAGGTAAGTTGTGAAAAATGTACGTCTCCTCTGTCGCCATTGTTTACAAGTCTGGGGGGGAAAAGGGCGGTCACTCTAAATTTTTCGGAAGTAACGATGAACATCCAAATACCGGACGCTAACAGACGACAGTGGAAACCATGCCAACGTGGCAGAAATACATTGATATAACCCCATAGAATAATTTCCTAGAATTTCAGTTCGAAATATTTGCATCGCGGCTACGGAATTAGACCACAAAGAAACATAACTGACTCATTGGCAGACGCCATTGTGTAATGGCCACGGATGTGACACGACAGAACCTCTACGGGAGCATTCTCATGGGTGTACCAGCCAATTCATGACTGCATAGCCCATGGCGAAAAACGCCACTCAAGCAACTGTCGTGTGCATCGCAGCCCCTTCGTTGTTCAGATGACAGAGTAAAGACAGTACAACTCCAGACAAGGCCAAGCTTTCGCCCTGAAGTTTCCATGCTCTCTGGAGAAGAATCCCAGCCACAGCTTTCCTGTTGTCAGCCAGGTTTCCTTACGTCAGTTAGTCTTTCCTCACTGTCACTGGACTTTCTCCCCAGAGTCGGCCAAAAGGCAGACAAGAAAAAGATACGCCCGAAAGTGCGGGTGGGAACCAGAGAAGTACTGTCCTCAACAGCCAAGCAAACCAGCTGGGAACAATCCTGCACCACCCTTGGAAGCCTGCGCTGTGTTTACATAGGATGCAGGCACGCACAGGGGATTCCATTAGCACGTCAAGGGACATATATTGTTCCTTGGCAGATGCCTTTGTGTAATGACCACTGGATGTGACACGACAGAACCTCCACGGGAGCGTTCCCATGAGTGTACCAACCCATATTTCATGACTGCAGAGCCCATTGGCGAAAAACGCCACCATCAAGCAAATGCCGTGTGTACCCCGCAGCCGCTTTCTCTGTTCAGATGATCTAGCTTTGTGAAACAGATTAGTTATATTTCACATACTATTTTTGGCGCAGATTTTATTACCCTTTTGCCTTCGGTGTCGAACAAAACTTCTCGTCTATTTTTGCCATTGTATATTGAAGGTGCAGATCATCAAAAGCTTAGTTTTGACAAAGGTTATGTATTTTTTATAGAATGCCCCTTCGTTATTAATTACTCAATGTAAACTGATTGTCAGTGGCTTTGACATTGTATTTTACCTGCAGAATTTGAAGGTCTCTATCAGATCACCTCTTGCTCTTTGATGTTAAAGGCTGGGCAGTTTTTTGTTACTTTAACCGTTCTTCACAACTTAAGTATTTAAGCCAATAATTTATCTCGTAAATCACCTCTGCATACTTTCAACAAGAGTTACGCGTTTCCTCAGATTAGAGGACCACGCCATATTTCTATAATCCAAGAGCTATATCTTGTTTTGTTTTTTAAATGGAATATAATGAGGAATCGCCCCTACTATAATGATTTTGACTTTCTGACATTATCTGTGATGTCGTGTTCGAGAGACAAATGACTGTAAACTATGACCCCCAAATCTTTCTTCACATCTGTTGAGTTAAAACACAACCATGAATTAGGTATTATGAATGGAATAATTGTTACTAAAAAGTATTATTTGACATTTATCAGTAACGCATTTTATTTGCCATTCATTTGTCCACTTAATCAACTTGTCAATACAGATTTCTAACTTACATCTGCTTTCATCTTTAAGAACGCTGCAATAAGTTTTAGTGCCATGGGTAAATTTAAGCAAATTACACCATCGAGAAGATCACTTATAAAACATATAAACATGTATACGTACATACATTGTATGTATATATGTATGTATGTATGTACAAGAGTTGTCCAAAAACGTTACATTGAGGAACACCACTGGTAAACACTTGTGATCTCCGATATCGCTTCACTAGCTCCAATCGATGACATTTGTCTGTCGGGGGGGGGGGGGGGGGGGGGGGAGGGGGGATTATTAAATTGCAGCCATTAAGTTTTAATTTATAACGAACAAGTAGAGTAACTCTTGATTCCATGATGAAACAAGTGATGTGAGGCTAGTAAGTCCTTAATTTCCAGGTTCGTTTTTGTTTTGTTTTTAAAGGAAGCAAGAGTTATCCTACTTGTTCGTTATTATACTGTTTACTATTCCCTGCCTCATTTCAGATTTCCTTTTTTTTTTTTTTTTTTTTCTTTTTTTTTTTCTGTCCCAACCTCTGCGCCACCTCAGAGGCAGTGCACCCACGCCGCTCATTCCGACACCCCGTCCACAGCCACAGCCCGGTCGGCCCGCCACAGCCCCGGCACCGGCAATCCACAGGGAGCAGTCAATGTCAAGTCGTCAAGAGGCAACCCACCGGAGGAGACACTGCACTGCTGCCGAGTCACTTCGGTGGTGTTCAGTGGCGCCTGTTCTGATCTAACATACGCAGGACACCACCTACTAAGCCCCCTACTCACGACAATAATTGCTTAGTTGCGGAGCCGGCGTGAGTGAGCTCCCCCTCGGAGGGCGCCACCACGTCCGTCCAACGACAGCCCCCATGGACTCGCCGACACTGGTGACCCCGACGGAACCAAACCAAGACCACAGACGTGGAGAGGACATCGAAACTGAGGTCACCAAGAGAGCAGGGCATGAAGGGCCACAGAATTTGAAACATCTTTTTTTATGCTGATCGATGAGAATGAGGATGATTAAGATGATGCTACGGATTTCCATTTCGGTCTGAGACTACATAACAGGGCTGTACTCTACGCTTCCTTTCATAATATAATCCCGGCGTCAACCAGGCCCGAGAGATACAGGCAGGCACCTGCAGTGTTGGTCATGAAATTTGAGCAACACTCTCAGAAACGCATCCATTAAGTGGATGAAACTCGACTGTGTGGTCCCAGT
>CM031619.1:49355223-49359647 GCA_018398815.1 Conus ventricosus
ACCACACGATCCAAACATCCTCCCCCCCCCCCCCCCCCCCCTCATTTCCCCCTTTACGCTCCCCCCCACCTGTTTTCCTTTCTCTTCCGGTTTCTTCCTATTCCATCTCATCAGCATGTGTGTGTGTGTGTGTGTGTGCGTGCGTGCGTGCTTGCGTGCATGTGTGCGTGAGTGCATGCGTGCGTGCATGCGTGTGTGTGTGTGTGTGTGGTGTGTGTGTGTGTGTGTGTGTGTGTGTGTGTGTGTGTGTGTGTGTGTGTGTTTGCTTTTTCTTTTGTTTGGTTGGTCGGTTGGTTGGTTGGTTTCCAAGCGTTAGAAAGTCTACAGAAATACACGAATGATGTTAACGTAATTACATTAAAATGAGGCAACATTTTTTTCGTCTTAACAATTAAAAGAGACAGGGTCAGAAAGGATGCATTCCAGGAATGTAAGACTGTGTATGAATAGAACTCGAAGTGGTGTGGCTAGTTCTGGCAAAATGCTTATGGAGCGATTCCACACAAAATGATTCCACTGACCCTCAAAATGCGTTATGTCCCCAGAACGCCTGGGGAAACGCTGAAAAAGTATTTCCATGGCTTCTCAAGAAGTTTCTTTATAGGACTCAAACAAGTAAAACGCGGTAACGCCGTTGTACGAAGCAAATTTTCTTTATAAAGGAACACACATCAGACTGGATCAGTCTTGAAGTTGGCAGACCAAAAGATTGTGTGGAGTTGGTGTAGCAACGGGCTGTGCAATTTCTCACTTTTGTTTCGTGTTGAAAAAAGAGGTTATCTGGAAACCAGCGATGAGCCGTACAGATTCAGCAGATCTTGAGGTGGATACCAGATGCCCCACAAAAAGACCTCATGGATGATCAAACAGTCCTTTCCTCCAAGGAAGATGAAAAACAGAATATTTGAAGCAGTCAGGATGAATTTTAAAACAAAGAAATCAGGATTATTGCCTGATCACTATTACTATCGCTATGATTGCCTTTAATACCATTATTATCACGGTCATCATTACTCTTTCTATTCCCATGGTCCTCTCCTTGGAGGCCTCGTTTTCGTCCAGCGGCCATTTTGATCTTGCGCCGAACAGGAAGATAGGTGGTTTCTCGTTCTTCGTTTTCAGTGTCCTAAATGTTTTTGTTTTTTGCCTGAAGAAGACCTAAGAGGGCGAAATGCATTGTGTTTTTGTCCTGTACGTTGTTTGTCTGTGTCCTTGGCGGTAACTAACCCCCTCTCTTTCTAAAAGAAATCAGGAGCCTTTCCGTGCTAAAAGAAAACGTAGCTACAGCAGTAACCAAGAGTCTTGGTGGGTGGTATGATGAGTCCTTAAAAGTCACACAGAGGGAAACAAAACCAAGCGAATGACACGGGAGAGGGGGGGGGGGGGGGGGGGCCTGCAGTTAATAGACTAATGTAGCCTTCTGGCAAATATACACAAGGCCTGGTGCCTGAAGTTCCTGCTGATATCCAAAAATCCTCTGGCGTCCACTGATGAACTACTATATCAGCATCAGCACATTGGAATTAATGGAGTCCAAAATCGACAAGAAATGGCTCCGTGTCCCACATGGTCTCCCTAATGTTGTGCATTTTCCTTGTGCATTTGGGGATATGATAAAAAGTCCGAAGTCTAATGTCGCCAAGCAAAGCTGAAGCCACACCTGAAATCCATTCTCGAGGAGAACAAAGCGGGGGAAGCGAAGGTACCAGCGATGCTCGAGCAATCTGGCGATGATGCTGTGAATCAGAGCGGCCAGTGCTGTAGACTGGCAGAGAATGGAACGTTTAGGAACCAGTGAACGTGGCAAAGGAAAACCTCAAGATAAAGGATGTAACAGAACACACACAAGTCAAGAGGCAGGACCTGGGATCAACAGAAGTAAACAGAGATATAACCGTAAGTCAGTTGAAGAATGAAGAGAATGCCAAAAGAATCCTGAAAGCGGGTCCAGCACGGTACGATAGAGGTAATTTTTAAAAAAATGTGGGAAAGCATACTTCCAAGAAGCCTCTCTAAAATCAATCATGGCATATGACCGCTCTTGGGATCAGCTCCATCATCAGACCGGTCAATGGCCCCTGCCCTTGAATACAAGCCGTGAGAAATGAAGGAAAACAGACGACCTTGCCTGTCTACTCAGTGAGAGCAAACAAACAGTGGTGCATGTCTTGGGTCCATTGAAAGTAGCACTCACCCAAGGAAGGTGCACACGGAGGCACAGCCAAGTGCTCAAGGAGATTGCACGTGCGCTAGTGTTGCGAGAGGAACCACCTCACCATCAGAAGCCCCACCAACGCTGCTTCACATGTAGGAGGCCCGGTCTGGAACAGCTGACATCTGAAGCAGGGGCGCAGCTGTTAGTGGATGCAGTGGATGACTGGCAGTGCACTGCAGGACACAGCAGGCCTCAGGAATGGGAGGACCATCTAGAGACCATCAGGAAGAGCTGCATGATACTGATATTGTTCTACACACACACACACACACACACACACACACACACACACACACACACACACACACACACACACGCACACAATACGCGCGCGCGCGCAGGGTTAAGCAGCATCTGTACATCGTGTCTGCTGTCAAAATGTGATATCACAGTGGGCTGTACGTGTAAGAACTCTTAGTCAATAAGCTGAAAAGATGTATAATGTTCTCGTAACAACTGTTGTAAATCACCATGTTACTTACATAAGATGTGACTTAAAAACATTTCGCTGTAATTTCGTAAATGGTCAAGGGATTTTAAATACTTCTGTGGAATTATCTCACTCGGACCACAGATATAAGTAAGATGGAGGTTTGGATAGTTGATGTGGTTGTTACGGATGGTGTGTGGTGCGTGTTTTGTTGTCTGACTCTCGCTCTCAAAAGTTTGGATGCGTTTACGACTTTTCCCTACACACACCCACACCATACGAACATAGATAGCCAGGCAACACACGTGTAAGATTTTCTTCTTTTTATATGCTGCCTGAACCATCAATATGAATGGTTACCAAATCAATACATCCCATTTACATAGAATACAGATCAATGCACGTCAATTAAGACATCAATACATAAGACACTTCAATCATCATATATCAGCGTATCTACTACGTATCTGATATAACTCACATATCTCACCGGCGCCGTCACAGTGTCTCATATAAAACAATCAACGCATTCAGTTCCACAGTACCAAGCCACAGTCTACAGCACTAAAATAAGACGAAGAAGGATAACCAAGGTCCCCACACGGTAAACACAGCCGTTCACAGACACAAGCGACCAAGAAGAAACAGGGTTCAACCAGCAAGCACAATATATTACGTCGTACTATCAGAAGAAGAACCGCAAATTCACAAGGCACAGTAACCCATAGCAGAAGAACCGCAGATTCATAAAGCACAGTAAACCATAGAAGAACTGCAGATTCACAAAGCACAGCAATCCACAGAAGAAGAACCGCAGATTCATAAAGCACAGTAAACCATAGAAGAACTGCAGATTCACAAGGCACAGCAATCAATATTGAATCCCAGAGAAACACAAATTTTACCAAAGTCCCATAGAACACAATAAACTTCGATTTGACGTACGTTGATCTAAAACAAATATTAACTTCTCCGTGTATTGATACTACAGTGTTCACATCAATAAATTCAGCCCACCGACACACATGCGGTGGTACAATTAGAGCACATAAATATTCTTACAGGAGTTTTAAGTCACTCTCGGCGACACAGCATTCACAACAATTTTATAACAAATACATTTCCTGCTACATATTCCGCTGGTACCGTCATCAAAAGTATCCCACATACACAGTGAACATCGATCCACTACTGACTTGAAAGTCAGCCTCTCCACATAGTAACACTACGGAGAAAATGATGATTAAAACAAAATAAATTAGGCTGGACACCAAAGCCTCGGCCGTTAATTCTTGCTCCCTTCTCTTGTCTAATATTATTTTCGTCATGTAGTTACCTATGTCATTTTAAGTTGACGTCATAATTTACGTTGACGTCACAATACTCCTCCTCCTCAGAAAAAAAAACAATGACCGAATTGTTTTTTTTTTTTAAAAAGAAGTAAACAAACAGCAGAATACACAAACCCACAAATTACATTCACTCGACGGAAAACGAAGCCGCTCACGGAAGCAGTTCGTGGAGTCCCTTTTAGGGACTCTCACACAACAGAAGAACACAAGTTGTCGTCCCAACGAACTCTGAAGCCCTTTTACATGTGTCACGGACGGACAGCCCTCCATCCCGCTTTAATGTAGTTTGTCAGTTTATTATCATTTTTTTTATGTGTGTGTAAAAGAGGATGGCAGTGGTGCTGTCAATTTTCGGGAGAAAAGTCTACCGTCGTGCGTTTGCGTGCATCTTTTGCACCGCATGACATTGCTTTTGTGAGAATAGGTC
>CM031619.1:49360647-49371949 GCA_018398815.1 Conus ventricosus
CCAAAAAATTTTAATTCCATGTCTCGGCCCCAAAACAGCCCCCACTCAAACAATTTTCCTTTAATCTAAATTAAAATTTTCCTTTTGCTCTTATTCGTGGTACCGTCATCAAAAAGTATCCCACATACACAGTGAAATCGATCCACTACTGACTTGAAAGTCAGCCTCTCCACATAGTAACACTACGGAGAAAATGATGATTAAAACAAAATAAATTAGGCTGGACACCAAAGCCTGGGCCCGTTAATTCTTGCTCCCTTCTCTTGTCTAATATTATTTCGTCATGTAGTTACCTATGTCATTTTAAGTTGACGTCATAATTTTCGTTGACGTCACAGTGGTTGTTGGTAGTGTTTTGTTTGCTTGTTTGTTTAAGTGTTTAATTATTAGTTGAATAAGTACAGTGTCTTCTATTTATTTTTTATCTGCAAAGCTAATCTCGGCTTGAAGCAGTTCACTTTTCAAAAGAGAATTATTTTGTCATTCTCCATTGCGTAAGGGGCTTGGTGTTACTTTGATTTTCCATTTCTATTTTGCAATGTTATAAAAGGGGCCCTCTAACGAAATGCGGGGTTTAACGGAAATAGGCACTAAAAACATGCAAAAAAAAAAAAAAGAAAAAAAAATCTTTAAAAGAACGTTTTTTTTTCTTCTTTTTTTTAAATTTTTGCTAACATCTATAGTCGTGAAATCATCACGGTTTAGTGCGTTCGCTTGTCCCGGAAAACTTCCTTTTCGAAAAAATTGGTGATTGTGTCCCTTTGCCACCATTTGAGAGATACATCTCCACGTGTTGGGTCTGGTCATTTATGGCCATTAAAAGCGTCCTTGGGGCCAAGGTCGCATGTCAACTTCATATCAGCTTCCTTAGTCCTTTCCCCTCACACCATCTCAGCGTGCCCTGCAGTGGGGGGGGGGGGGGGGGGGGGGGGGGGGGGGGGGGGGGGGGGGGGTGGAGTCTGACTCATACAGCGTGTTGGACTTGATACAAATCTGATTCCAACAGCGTGTTGGACTTATATAAATTGACTCATTCAGCGTGTTGGACTTTATATAAATCTGACTCATTCACCGTGTTGGACTTTATATAAATCTGACTCATACAGGTGTTGGACTTGATACAAATCTGACTCACACGCGTGTTGGACTCTATTTCAAATCTGACTCATTCAGCGTGTTCGACTTTATATAAATCTGACTCATTTAGCGTGTTGGACTTTATACAATTCTGACTCACACAGCGTGTGGACTTTATACAAATCTGACTCATAAAAGCGTGTTGGACTTTATAAAAAATCTGACTCACACAGTGTGTTCGACTTTATACAAATCTGACTCACACAGCGTGTTGGCCTTTATACAAATCTGAAGAAGAAAAAGAAACACCCGAGGTGCTGGGGAGGACCCAGAGAAGCACGTCTTCACCCGCCTTTAGAGCAGTCTGTACCCCCCTTGGAGGCCTGCGCTGTGTTGACGATGGGTACAGGCACGCGCAGGACACTCCATTAAGATATCAAGGGACATAACTGCTCCTGAACGAGGTAAATTAGCTACAGGATGCAGCTCATAACAGCCTTAAAATAGCAAACCCCATGGGTGTTTCCAGCCCCTATTTCATGACTGCAGAGCCCACCCGGGGAAAAACACCACCCTCCAGCTGCCGAGCACACCCCACAGACCCAACCACCCCTGCCCACGGACAGATGAAGACAGTGCCCTCCAGACCCAGCCAAGCTTTCGCCATACGGTCTTATGTGCCCTCAAAAGAGAATCCAGAGTTGTAGTCTTTCCCACTGTCAACGGATTTCCCTGTGGTCAGGGGGTCTTTCCTCACCGTCACTGGACCCTTTTTCCGGGGCAGCCTGTTAAGGCAAAGTAGAAAAAGAAACACCCGAAGGTGTGGGAGGACCCAGAGAAGCACTGTCTTCACCTGCCTTTAGAGCAGTCCTGTACCACCCTTGGAGGCCTGCGCTGTGTTGACGATGGTACAGGCACGCGCAGGACACTCCCTTAAGATATCAAGGGACATAACTGCTCCGAACAGAGGTAAATTAGACTACAGGATGCAGCTCATAACAGCCTTAAAGTAGCATCCCATGGGTGTACCAGCCCGTATTTCATGACTGCAGAGCCCACCGGCGAAAACACCACCCTCCAGCTGCCGAGCACACCCCCCAGACCCAACCACCCCTGCCCACGGACAGATGAAGACAGTGCCACTCCAGACACAGCCAAGCTTTCGCCTACGGGCTTATGTGCCCTCAAAAGAGAATCCCGGTTGTAGTCTTTCCACTGTCAACAGGAAATTTCCCGTGGGTCAGTGGGTCTTTCCTCACCGTCATGGACCTTTTTCCAGGGTCAGCCTTGTTAAGGCAAAGAAGAAAAAGAACACCCGAAGGTGCTGGGGAGGACCCAGAGAAAGCACTGTTTTACCTGCCTTTAGGGGCAGCCCTTTTACCACCCTTGGAGGCCCGCGCTGGGTTTTTTACAAATTTTGACTCATATAGCGTGTTAGACTTTATCAAATCTTCCCCACACAGCGTGTTGGACTTTATAAAAATTTTGATCACACACCGGGGTTGGGTTTATTTTCAAATCTGACCAAAATAGCGGTTTGGGCTTTTCCAAATTTTTACTCACACAGGGGTGTTGGACCCCTTTTTCAAATCTGACTCACACACGTGTTTTGGGCTTTATACCCAAAAGGGGGGGGGCCCCCATATACGTGTTTGAAATTTATTCAAATCTGTAAAAATACTGAAAATCCCCGTTTTTAAAACATTTTGAAAACAAAAACAGTGCTGGCTGAAAATTTTTTACTTCTTTTTAGGGTGTGTGTTGTAGTGTGGGGTGTGTGTGTTGGGGGGTGTGTGTGTGGTGTGTGTTTGCCCGCGCGCGAGCGTGTTTTGCCCTTTCGCGCGCGCGTTTTTGTGTGTTTTGTTTGTGTGTGTGGGAAAACTGTCCTTAAAAAAAAAAATTTACTCGGATTGATTTTACCCCCACCACCCCCACCCCCCCTCCCCCCCCTTGTGACTTTTTTCCTAATTGCATACTGTGTGGAAATGCATTTTTCAGAAAGAAAAAACTGTCAAAGGCTGATTGAAATGAAATGAAACAAACACAGGACACAGAGTTTGTTTTATTACTGTATTGACAAATGTTTCGGACCGTCACCACGTCCAAGACGATCCCAGAGAATGTAAATATGCCGGTTCAAGCTCACCTATCTTATTTTACACGAAAACCCCCCTTTTCACAAACAAATCACGTCCTTCTCATGCTACTTTTAGCCAAAATTAACACCTTTTTTCTAAAGAAAATTAACACGCAAAACCTCCAAAAATTGACGTAATCGTTACTTTAAAATGGGGGCTTACGTGTAAGATAAGATTTGGTGATCGTGAACCCGCATATTTTACATTCTCTCCAGGGCATAAAAATTAAGGGTTTACAGAATTGTCATCCTAACGCAATTAACCCCCACGAGAGTAAGACCTTACTATTTTTCTAGTAAGGCTTAGGGCAACTTGGGGTGATTTGGGGCGATTTGGGGTGACTTGGGGCGAAAGGTGTCAAGCGCGCTAAAGTGGGAGGTGTCAGAGAATGTCAAGTGGAACTGGTAGGACCACTCTTGACATCTGCTCTGCCAGCCAGTTGCTTTGTGACTGAACAGGATGTGCTCGCGCGCTGAGCAGTGATTAGTTGCCTGGCTGGCCTTCAAGACAACTACCAGTTAAGCGCGATGAAGAACAGAGAAAGAGGCGGCTCTCGCTGTATAGCGAGGAACGTGTTAGCACACGCCCGCTGTGCGGGCAGACATGTAAATAGTTGACTTGCCTTCACTGACTGACTCAACTCTTCAAACATTGCTGTTGTGTGTGTGTGTAAATTAAATATGCGGCCTACTTGTAATGGCTCAAAGTACTGGACTATCGCAAGAACTGGAGTGTATAACATTAGTGACGAGGAAGAGATAGAGATTGATGCAGAAGAAGTCACAAAACAGTGCTATTAAAAGAAATAATCAATTAATTCAAAACCAGATAGACAACCATTCTGCTTGTGCTCAGTCTGGAAAAATTTTCAACACATTTATAACACATCTGGTGAGAGAGCAGCAAAAGAATTTGAAAAAGAAGAAAAGAAAAAATTACCAAAACACCCAGGTCAGTTTCAATTTAATTTTAAAAAAGACAAACATATAACAAATATAAAAGTCTACATTCTTTATCTGGTAAAGATTTATTAAACAGACTGAAATATCACAAAACAGAAAAACGCTTAAGAATTGTTGAATGCGTTATCCCAGACTTGATGAAAACAAAAACGCTGAAGAAATTGAAAGAATTCTAACTGAAGGCCAAACAGCACTTGACTTACTAAATAACCGCGGCCTTCAACAGTATCTAGCTTATGGAAAATGGCTGTGAAGGTTGTTTACAATAAACAGAGGAAATTTCAAGAAATTTGTTACAAGTCATTTGAAGTACTCCCTTCGTTGGATTAATAAACTAAGAAAGGACGTCAGAACTCTTTGAGAAATATCCAGAACTCTCAAACCTGGCAATTTCTATCACACAAGCCATCGCGCTGACGTCAAAGATACATGCCCGCTCTAAAAACCCCCGCTGGTGTTTGGCAGCTGACTGGATGTGAAGAAGGTATGTACATTGTTACCTGCGACGCTATCATTGTGTTGTCTTGGTCTACAGCCCGCAGAGAAATGTTCTAGAATAAGAGAAGCTGAGCCTGCAATTGATGTATGGTAGCATCGAAGGGTTGATGGTCAGAAGAATAGCTGTGTTTATCTTCCCAGCAACTGAGCAGTCAAGCGTGCAGTGTGTGGCCCGGTGTGGCAACAGAAGCCTCTATTGATTGGTTGGCAGAGTGCATTGCAGAGTGATTCTCGAACATGGTCAAGATTGATGTCATTTTTTGCGTGCCAGGCAATGGAGGAGGATTGATTGCCAGCGTTAAGTTCTGTTATTGATTGGGGGTGGAGTGATGAAGTTAACAAAATGAATGTTTGCGATTTAATTTTAATTTATTTATTTAAAGTTTGGGTTTTAAAATGACGACCGGAAAACACAGTGAATCTGATTAGAGCATGATCTGATGACTTTAATAAAACATTGTAATGACTATATGACGAAACAATTGAAAGTGTTTTAAACATTGATTTTAGTGAATCTGGTTTTGAGAAAACCAAATTTAATAAAAAAAATCATTTTTTATTTTTTAGTGAACTATTTGACGAAGCAATCAAAGTGATGAACCTTGACTGTTAGTGATCAGAAAAAGGCTAAAATATTAGCAGGTCGTTATTGTAAGGTAACATGTCTTGAAGTGTGCAAAAAGCTTGGGTGAAGAATAAAAGCGCGTTTTATTACTATTATTACTTTTTATTTTTTAATTTACGTAAATATTTGAGTTTAAAAAATGAGCCTCACCAAGCGTTGTCTGAGTTTGAAAAAACTGCCAACCAGCGCACTGGTGAAAGTTAGGTAGTGACAAAACAATTAGCAATATGTTTAGTGAAGTATACAGGACCATCATTAAACCCCTCGAACATTCAGGAAAGGTTAGCACATGTCTCTCTAAATCCAGAGTCTCTTCAACGCAAACCGCCAGCAAAAGTGTTGTTGGCTGTTCTGATTGATAATATAAGCTGATGATAGTAGTATACTATTATGGGTTTCAATAAACAGAAAGAAGTTCTTAGCTCATCGCGGACTATAATTCTGAATGGGCTGATTACATGCTTACACAGTTTAACATGCAAAGTGAAGGACGCAAACTGCGCGGTTCTGGCTGGGTCTGATGGAAGGAACGTCCTTCAATTAGATTGGACAAACAAATTCTATCTATAGTTGGCAATTCTACCTTCCTTTCCAGAGAGTCTTTTTAAAACGAGCAGTCTTAACATACAAAATCTGCCGCATGTGTTTTTGTGATAGTGCGTTTTTTTAGCACATTTACATCCTGTTAAAAAGAACGCGAAAGAGTATCTAATTATGAACAATACAAAGATAGCCTGAACTGTAAGAAATAACCTTCCCAGTAAGTATAGAAAGTTATCTCAGTTAGAAGAGCAAAAACAACCCAAATCAGTAAACGTATACACATGGGTCTGCAGTAGACAATCTAGTGCCTCTTAAGGATTTCTCCCAAAGCTCCTACTTTAGGCGAACCACTTAACAAACATGTAGACTTGATACTTTTTGCAGATAGTAATAAGTTTCAATTCAGTATTAATCAGAACATTAAGCAGACTGTTAGAATATACATCAAGCATAAATCCCTAAAACGGAGATTTGTGAAGATGTTAGGTTAGAATTCTACTATAGAAGCAGCTGCCAGTCATAAGGAATACATTTTGTAAAAGTTTTGTAGGACTGTTGAAAACCGAACTCTCACCCCTAATCCTGGGTCTAAGGTCAGTTTTAAAAATTTACACAAATGCAAATGAGGCCCATACGTGGTTTAGCTGACTTTGAATCATCTTGCCACAGTACTACGGCCCTCAACAAGAACAAAAACAACCTTTATTAACCCACCATTCAGGATCTGTTTTATGGTTATTGTTGTTAGGTAGATTGGGCACACACATCCCAGGATTTAAGCGACTCAACGCAGCTAGTAGATTTTTAGCGCAGATGAACAACTTCGTAATCAGTAATTAATGAACTGAACCTTTCACCATTGATTTGACTCCTGAAGACCAAGAAACGCTATGACTCATTAACACTGTTGGATTTGTAATAAAGAATTACTAGTGGACGCTGGTACGAGACCACGATACAATACTGGAAAAGTTCAGAGGAGCTGCACACAACAAGTGTAAATCTTCAAATTAAGGTTGACCCTAAGACATGCGAAAATGCATATCTTCTTTCATAGCTTACGAGGTGTACGATTTAATTTCATCAATGCAAGCAGTGACATCAGAATATAAGAGGGTTACCTGCATTGCACAGTCTTCAGAAAATAAGATTTAACTCTTGACCTGGTTTTATCCATTTATGACTCAGCCCAACATCTGATGGCTAGTTTATATAAGATAGCAGGCTCTCTGCAAGACTTTCCAATCACTCTAAAGAAATACTTTGACTCATCTTTAGTGCGCAAAGGAGTTTATCCTTATGATACATGAACTGTGGGACAGGTTTGCCGAGACTCGCTTCCTCCAAAAGGGCTTTCTTTTTAGTCTTAGAGGCAAGGAATGACTGACTCTGAAGATGAGCACGAAAAGAAAAGTTGGGCAGAACTAGAGTGTCAAACGATGGTAAGTATCACGCTCACTACTTGAAGGCTGAGGTGTTTATTAGCAGACTTCTTTCAGAAAAACATAGAACCTACTTGCATGAAACATTACAGCTTAGACTTCATCCACATTCATCTCTGCCCCAGGATTTCTTGGATGCTTTCTTAAAGTCTACAAACATTCAGATTGACTTAATTTCTGATTACCAACTTCAGATGATTGAAGATGGGCTGAGGGGAGTATTAGCATGGCCTCACTTTCTTACTGCAAAGCAACAACAAAATATTTAGACGACTATGATCCCACCCAAACGTCTAACTATCTAATGTTCAAGACTCACCAACAACAGTATGATGGCTATGAGTCAGCCGGCTTCCACTGAGAAAACTTTACAATGAATGAAAGGACCTCATGATGTTATATTGTGTTAGGATGCTGTCAGAGCTAAGCCTGATATCCAAATAGACTAATCTTGAAGTAGACTTAGAGTATCTAATGAACTACACGATCTCCACAACGATTCCCCCCTGCCGCAGAACGATTAAAGATGAGGCCATCGAACCTCCTAAAATAGTGCCTATCTCGCGACCTAAAACTAAATTATGTTTGCCATTTATAGACACCTACAGTTTTACTTAAGCATTGACTGAAACTAAGAAGAGCTGTTACAGAAATAATTATCTGTGATCAAGAGCCTTTTATGAGGCCATACATCAAAAAGTATACTGATCTTAGAACCAAGCCACTGACGCTTCAGAAAAAAGACTTCTTAAAACTGATGAACAACAGCTGTTTTGGGCAAAACTATGGCCAACATCCACACAAAACGTAAAGATGTGAAAATAGTTACAAAAGAAAACAGCAATTAAGTGGCTCTAACTAACTATCAAGACTTTAGAAGATTTACGACAGCCTGGTTGGCATTAGATGAAGGAAAAAAGGATGTTAAGTTGGACAAGCGGGTTTCTTGGCTATACCGTATTAGAGTTTGTCTAAATTGTTAATGCTGAATTTTTGCGACTACTTTAAACCATGTACCCCGAGCAGAGTCCTTTACACAGACACTGACTCTTTTATTCTAGACGTCCCCACAGAAGGGATTTTACAAAAGACTTAGAAACTGAGGTGGCTAAAGGAAACTGATGGAACGGTAGACACATGCGCCTATCCTAAAGACAGTTTCCTTTACATTCAACTGTAGCAAGAAACGTCAATGGAAAGAAGAGGATGAATTAATGTGATCGTTATAAAAGAATTATGGTGGTTTAGCGGGTCCACGATGTACCGCGTTGCCAGCCAGATTTCTGTAATAAAGAAGGCTACGGGCATAAGTGTAAAGAAGTTGTAAAAAAAATATAACTCACGATAACTACAAGCAAGCTCTCTTTGAAAACACAATTATGTGATCACACAATGTTTTAATCTTGCGACTTACTCTTCCTCAAAGGTAGAACACAACTGCTGTTAACAAAAAAATCACTAGTTCTCTAACAAAAACAAGAGAAATTACGTCAGTTCCGTTTTTTCAATGCTGAGGGCTTTGGGAGAACTTTAAAAGTTTAATTAAAAAAACCTAACTGTACTTAAACTTAAGAACCTAACTATTACTTTTAAGAACTTAATAGTATTTTAAAATGAACTTAATTTTT
The DNA here is from genome assembly GCA_018398815.1 of Conus ventricosus. Classification (NCBI taxonomy): domain Eukaryota; kingdom Metazoa; phylum Mollusca; class Gastropoda; order Neogastropoda; family Conidae; genus Conus; species Conus ventricosus. The sequence continues at coordinate 49,369,561 of CM031619.1, forward strand.
TTGCCCTTTACTTGCATTTTAATTTAAAATTACTTTTTTACAATTAACTTGTCTTTCTGTTCTTATCTTTATTTAGTTCATTAAAAAACTTTCCATAGAAAATGGATCTACAGCAGGAGGTTGATTTTTTTCAAAAAGGGGTTCTTCTTTTTTTACGTGGGGGCGGGCTTTTTTCTAGGTAGGTTTGGTATTTGTATGCTAAAAAACCCCCCCCGCAACAACCACCCCCAAAACAAAAAGTGCATCTTTCGTTTGATTGTGTTGTTGTTAATTTGTGTTTTTGCGGGGCGGGGGCGGCGATGTTTGTTTAACTAACAATTTTTGTTTGTGTTTGGTTTTGCTTTTTGCAGTTGTTCCATCAGCAGTTTACGCCCCCCTCAACACGTCCGGGACTTTTAGACTTAGAAATTACTCACTGGGGGACATTCACGGGTACATTTGCTCCTGCGGACTGCCCGCGGGTTTTCTTCTCCGATCGCTCTTTTTTTTATTGCGTTTTAAAATTTAATTGATCAAAATTAATTGTTTAAAGTATTAATCCCATGATGAATGGGCAAAACATAGTCCCAAATTTAATACATGTCACAGCAAGATTTCAGGGACGGGTTTAAAAACCGGATCTTGTGATAAGTCATTTTTAAATCTCTTCTGAACAACGGCGCCATCTTACTTACAATTTATCAATAGACTAATTTGTCTGCCCTACCGTTTAACCCTTTTTTGCCCCTAGCTGGTTGTACCTAGCGTAGTATTTTCAACGTTGAAGTAGACAGTTGTGGTTTTTTTTCAAAACTTTGTTCGTGCCCAAATTTGTTAGTTTTCCACCCGCTAGATATAAACTTTTTTAGGGAGTGGTCTGCTGGGGTTTGCCCACGGGTAGTTGCTTGCTCCTCACACTTTAATAGTTCGTCACAAATCCCTTTTTAAAAACAATAAAAAATAATTAATACTTTTAAAACCATGAGTTTAACGCTGGTTAATTATGTAGGCCGGTGTTGGGTTTTATTTATTCAAAACCCCACACATTGTTTGCAAAGGGAAAAAACCCCCAAAATGGGAAAGATAGAAAATTTGCCAAACAGTTGCAACCCTTTTTTTTGCTTTAACAACAAAAGATTATCTGATTAAAAAAACACTAGACGTCTTTGTATTATGATTATTTTAATTATTTTTTTATTTGTAAAAAGAGAGTGAAAAAAAGAATTTTTAATACGATTTACCATTTTTGCTGGATTGGGGTCTTGTAAGGCTTGCGTGTTTGCCCAAAAAAAGTTTAAAAAAGAGGGCCGGTTTATAGGAAGGAGGGCGTTAGGAGTTGTTAAGGTTAAGTTGTAATTACTGCGGGTTGCTCAAAAGATTTTTGTTTCAAGGGGATTACCCGAAATATTAATGCAAGACAGATTAATTCATAAGAAAATAATTATAAAAAGATTCGGATTGGTTCGATGGTGGGAGGACTATTGTTAATGCTTTAGCCTTTTGGAACAAATTTATTTTAGTAAATTTCGGTCCGTGAAGAGAGAGAACGCCATAACAAGGCAATGGAAAAATTTAGCTAAGGCAAAAGCGCTTACGAGAAAAGACGAATTGCTCACTAGACTTTATTAATAAAAAGTTAAGAGAACAGGGACAAGCAGAGCACACTTTACAGACGTTGATGAGCAATGAAAAAGTAACTTAGTGCCGGGGAAAAAAAATTTCAACACGCCACCCCCAAAAATGTCTACTTTTATGAACATTGAGGAAAAAGGAAGACTGCGAGATAGGCATTTTGGTGCATGGGAGCAATCTTTCTTCGCATATTTAATTAAAAAAATTTTAAATTTAAAAGTAAAGAAAATGTTAAAATTGGTAAAAAAATATTTTCCCTAAAGGGTTTTTGGGAAAAGGGAAAAACTGCTATGAAAAATGGTAAAGCTGCAGAGTGTCTGAAAAACAGATGCAAAGATGGCTTTTAAAACAAGCAATTTGGCAATATATTACTGCCCCAAAAGAAAAAAGGCCAGATTTGTTAACTCGTTCCCAAAAGCCCCCCAGATGGATTGCGTATCTTCCACGACAAATTAGAAGAAAAAAGTTTAAGTATGCTTTAAAAGTTGTTGCATGGCTTCATATCAAAGACGCTGAGCCCTTTAACGGATAAAAGCTCAATGTTGGCTGTAGCTTTACAACAAATATACATGCGGGTCCATTAAAGTATCCTGGAGGATTAATTGATGATGGAAAAGAGTTTTTTAAAAGGCCGTAAACCCCGTGTTTTTTAAAAATCATGTTAAGTTAAAAGAGGGGTCCCCGGCAACCCTCAATCACGGCCCCGTAGAAAAAATTTAAAAATCAGCGAAACCTGTTACCTTCAATATCCCCCCAAAAAAATTAGGCGCTACGAAAC
>CM031619.1:49372949-49385449 GCA_018398815.1 Conus ventricosus
TGGAAAGTAATTAAAGATATGGGGCCCGGTGTAACTATCAGTCCAAATTCTTAAATTTTTCCCTTAAACACGATCCAATCAAAAGCCCCCATTTTAAAGTAACGATACGTCAATTTTTGGAGGTTTTGCGTGTTAATTTTCTTAGAAAAAAGGTGTTAATTTTGGCTAAAAGTAGCATGAGAAGGACGTGATTGTTTTGTGAAAAGGGGGGTTTCGTGTAAAATAAGATAGGTGAGCTTGAACCCGCATATTTACATTATCTATCCCCGTCCCGGGAGTAACCTAGGGCAAGTTTATATTCTACTTTTTCTTTCTTTCTTTCTTTCTTTTTTAGATAACAAATAATGTGTTAACCTAGTTAAATGCGTTTACATAAATGAGTTTCACGGCTTGTGATTTATTCTCCCCCCTCTAATGGGCTATGGTCTTTATGAATAGACATCTGCGTCTGCGTCAGCTTCTTTCTTTCTTCTTCTTCTGTTTTTTGTTGTTGTTTTTTCCCCACGAGAGGAGGGAGGTTATAATGCTGTTGTTTTCTTGGGGTTTTTTTTTTGTTGTTTTTTGGGGTTTTTTTACATGATGAAAAGAAGACAACAGAAATCTTCTGGTCAGAATTTTTAATTGGACTGCGACAAAGACAAACAAACAAACAAACAAACAAAGAGAGCGGAATTCAATATGCAGCATTTACATTGCGCACGTTTGCTGACATTGTTGGGGCCTATGAAGTGTAAAAGAACCTGGACTTAATTTTTTCTTTTTTTTTAAGAAAAGAAAGACAAACTGAAACTGAACAGTAGAGGAAAATGGGGTCTGTCATCAATCTCTAACCCTTGCAAGACTTGACAAAGCTGAGGAAAATTTGGAGTGAAAGAGAGAAAGATGACGAGGTTTTACTCCTTCCCTCTCGCCCCCCCCCCCCCTCTCTCTCTCTCTCTCTCTCTCTCTCTCCTCTCTCTCTCTCTCTCTCTCTCTCTCTCTGTTTGTTTTGGTTTGTTTCTGTGTTTTTTTACCAGCCTGCTGAGCACGCACAAATTTCTTTCTCAGCGGCTTCTTCTTTCAGTACCTTGCAGTTCCAGTGGAACACACTCAGGGGTGTGCGAAAGTTCCCCTTCTGTAAAAGATACACACGCGCGCGCGCGCGCGCGCGCACGCACGCACGCACACACACACACACACACACACACACACACACAACACACACACACACACACACACACCACTGTTTTTGCCTCGCCTGGACACGCATTTCGAAGCTTTAAGCTCCTCATCAGCAGGCTTGACAAAAATGAGAGCAAAAGAATGAGCCGGGGACTACTGAAACCGAACAAACGCAGTCGTCACGAGGGAAGACGGCAGGAAATGTTCATTTTTGATACATTCATTCAAAAACAAAGAAAGAAAAGAACGAAAGAAAGAACACACTTTTTGTTTTTCAAGTGGACGGCGACATAGATCCACCATGTCGACGGCGTTTTCGCCAGGTAAGGCAGCCGACTACAGTTCGTGCAGAGAATTGTATTGCAAGCCGATTAAGCCGTGCGATACAATACCCTTCTCTGTTTCTTGAACAGCACATAGGGACAGAGAAAGATGAAAGAGGTGGAGGAAGTTTCGTTTCCAACCACAAACCTTTCGCAGGCCTGCTCCTCTGCGGGGCGATTCTTTATGTTTTAGGGAAGCTGTGCATGAATACTGATAATGACATGATGATAGTCTGAGGCTGTGGGGAGAGTGTTGTGTGGGGTGTTCAGGTGAAACGACCTGGTAACGTTTGTCTTCAATGGTGCATGACTGAAACCACACACACACACACCAAACACACACGCATGCACGCATGCACACACGCAGGCGCGCACGCGCACGCGCACACAAACACACACACGTGCGCGCGCGCACGCACGCGCACACGCACGCATGCACGCACGCACACATACATACATACATACATACATACATACATACATACATACATACATACATACATACGTTCGCTTGTATGTGCACACGCACACACACACACGCGCGCGTGCATATACGCACACGTACACACACGCAGAGAGAGAGAGAGAGAGAGAGAGAGAGAGAGAGAGGAGAGAGGAGGAGGAGAGGAAGAGAGAGAGAGAGAGAGTGGAGACAGACAGACAGACAGAACCAGAGGCAGTGACAGAGACGCTTGCCAAGATGTCTTTAGCTTCCCTTGTAGTGTATTGCTGTACTACATGATGGTGCTGAATCAGTTGTGCATGCCTTTTCACGCATTTTGAAATTGTAAGAGAAATTGTTCTGAGAGTCACGTTCTAAATGTGCATGACATAGAGAAAATGTGTGAAGTTGCCTGCTGATTGGTGACACATAATACCAATCCGGACTTTGCTGCATCACAAAAGCATAACCGTTATAATGAAGCTTATTATCAACTACAGACATTTATTTCATACAAAAAGCATACGTTGTTGTCGTTTTCATCTCTGTCGAATAAAGGTCTGTTTCTCTGTGACGTTCACCCTAGAACTGAAAAAAATGTGTGGAATGTCAATCATCTACTTTTGAATCCATCAATATCTTTATCATGTCAAACATACTGAGTCATCTGTATTCATTTCTATACGTCTGTATGTTGTAAGTGACAATATTGAAGATTAAAGGCTGCACCAGTACTGAATAAATGTTTGAGTTTTGCCGGTAAATTTTCATTTGCTTCTTATGTTGTGATTGTTGTTTGTTTGTTTGTTTGTTTGTTTGTTCTCATCTTCCGTGCCACTTCAGTGCCGCTACTCTCCAATGCCGCACAATCTGCCCCCCACCCCCCACCCCACCCCACCCCACCCCACGCCCCACCCCACCCCCACAAATATCCACACCCAGGTTGCTCCTGTCCCAGACCAGGACTCCTCAGGGAGCAGTCACGATCAGTTCGCCATTAGGCAACTCAACAGAGGACACACTGCATTGTGGCCCAGTCACTTCCTCGGTTTTTCGTGTGCCTGTTCTCATCCAATATGAGTCTGTTACGATTGTTGTAACAGTCACAACGGCCGAAACCTTTGTTCCCGGATGTAGTGTCCCTCGTTCCTCTCATGTGATCTGTTCACGACAACAACAAAAAAAAGGATGTTTTTCATTAAAGAATTGAATTGTTATTTGTTTCTGACTTGCCTGGGTCTTTGTGCATCCTTTCATTCTTGTTGAGGGAACCCGCTTAGTACATGCTCGGAACAGACACGGCATGAGTTCATTTTATTAGCCTCTCTGTCTGTCCTGTCTGTCCATTCTGTCTGTCTGTCTGTCTCTCTCTCTCTTTCTCTCTCCTCTCTCTCTCTCTCTCTCTCTTCTCTCTCTTCTGTCTGTCTCTGTCTCTCTCGCTCTCTCTCTCTCTCTCTCTCTCTCTCTCTCTCTCTCCTCTCTCTCTCTGTCTCCCCTTCTTCTCTCTCTCTCTCTCTCTCTCTCTCTCTCTCTCTCTCTCTCCTCTCTCTCTCTCTCTCTCTCTCTCTCCTCTCTCTCCTCTCTCTCTCTCTCTCTCTCCTCTGCGGGGGGGAGGGGGGGGCGGGAGGCAGATGGAAGGGGCAAGGGTTAATACAGAATAAGGAAATGAAATAAAACGTCTCGTGCCCATCTCGTAGTGTATTGTACAATTTGGTGTGAGTGTGTGTGTGTGTGTGTGTGTGTGTGTGTGTGTGTGTGTGTGTGTGTGTGTGTGGTGCGTGTGTGTGTGTGTGCGTGTGTGTGTGTGCGTGTGTGTGTGTTGTGCTTGTGCGTGCGTGCGTGTGTGTGTATGTGTGTGTGTTTGTGTGCGTGCGTGCGTGCGTATGTACGTGTGTGCGTGCCTGCGTGCGTATGTACGTGTGAGGAGAGAGCTGGTATGTGTGTGTATGTGTGTGCGGTGTGGTTGTGATGTGTGTGTGTGGTGCGTGTGTCGTGCGTGCGTGCGTGCGTGCGTGTTGTGTGTGTGTGTGTGGTGCGTGCGTGCGTTGCGTGGTGCGTGGTTGTGTGTGTGGTGTGGTGGTGTCGTGTGTGGTTGTGTGGGTGGGGGTGTGTGTGTGTGTGTGCTGGTGGTGTATGTAGTGTGTGTGCGTGGCGTGCGCGCGGGAGCGTGGTGGTGGTGGTGCGTGTGGTGTGTGTGTGTGTGTGTGTGTGTGTGTGCCTCGCACACAACAGAAGTTCTTTCTGCATACAACAATCACCTTCACAGTTCTCAGTGCCAGGGTCGCGCACGCGAGGGAGGCTGTGACAGAACCGGAAATATAACTGTTGGAACAGGTCGCGACAGTTCAGAGGGAGCTGTGTGTGGTGATAGTTTATGAACACAATGCAAAACTAACGACATTGAAACGTACGTTGGAACGGTGGGTCATTTTTTTTCTTTCTTCTTTTATTTCGTTTATTCAAAACAAGCTCATGGCCTACTCCTTTTGTCCATGGTCAGACTATTAAAGGCAGATAATAACAATGCTTTACTTCGGGAAGGAAAGTTACTGTCCTTGTTTGTTATCTATTGCTTGATCATTCATCGCCTTTCTCTGTTTTTGACAACTGTTTCTACACTGAATTATAATGAACTCTCTTCTCTCTCTCTCTCTCTCTTCCTCTCTCTCTCTCTCTCTCTCTCTCTCCTCTCTCTCTCTCTCTCTCTCTCTCTCTTCTTCTTTTCTTATCTTCATCTTCTTCTTCTTCTTCTTCTTCAATTACGGGATAATGTTTGTTAGAAAATGAAGTTATGCAAAAAAAAAAAAAAATGGGAGGGGGGGAAGGGTAGGTCCGTGGTACTGTGGATAATCGTTGGGGGAAAAAAGCATCTGTATTCAATCTAAATTGAACATGAATTCTAGAATTTCTCCAGAACTCCAGGTTCCCACACCTGGAATTGACCTATTTATGACAAGTCTATGTTATTCTGGCACTGTTCAATGGGACTCGCTTTTTTCTGAGTTTGAATGCCATGGAAGCTCAGAATCTTTGTTTTGTTTGTTTGTTTAAATATTTTGCACGCTGTCATCGGTTAAGTAGTTATGCAGTGTACTTCTAATCACCAATGTATATCCGTACGTATGTTATTACTATATTCGTACAAACATACACCTTTACTTACTTCCCAAAGTGATTGTTACTGTTTTACAAGTTCTGTTGTTTCAGTATAATTTGCTACTGTTCCTGGTTCGGCATGTTAAGTCAGTACATGAAAATGTCAGCTTGACATGGAAATGTCAGTTTGTGAAAAATTCACAATGCACTCATTCTCTGTGTGTATATGGGTCAGCGTGATGCTCATATAATTATATGTAGACCTACTTTTTTTATTTTTACGGGATAGGTTGGGTGGTGGAGATTAGGGGGAAAAGTAGTGCCGGTTTCTTTTCTGTTTATGTTTGGCTTTCTACTCTGTTTATTTCAATAATACCTTTTCTTTTCTTTAAACCTTAATGCATGTTTGAAAATCTGTCCGTCCGTCTGTCCGTCTGTCTGTCTGTCTGTCTGTCTGTCTCTCTTCTCTCTCTCTCTCTCTCTCTCTCTCTCTCTCTCTCTCTCTCTCTCTCTCTCTCTCTCTCAACAAAAACATCATCTCATATTCACCACTGACTTAAAAACCAGTCTTTCTTATAAACAAGAATGCTGAATATCAATATATATATATATAATATATTTTTTTTTTTCCCATTCACCCACTCAAGCCATACTGTTAGGCAGAATCATCTACCACTGCAGATATGAATGCTTATCTCCCCCTATTTCTTCAATCTAAGACATAAGAGCAAGCTGCTCTGTAAGTTGCTGGAACGGTGCTCGGTACTTATCCTTGGATATTTATATATATATTATTGAGTGTCTGTGTGTGTGTGTGTGTGTGTGTGTGTGTGTGTGTGTGTGTGTGTGTGTGTGTGTGTGTGTGTGTGTTTACTTGAACATGACTGCTAAATGAATAACTGTTCACTCCTCCTCGGACTATGCTGACACTAGTTTGGTGACTGATGCTTCTTACATCCGCTTACCACGTTGGAATATATTACGGTGGTGTGTGTGTGTGTGTGTTGTGTGTGTGTGTGTGTGTGTGTGTGTGTGTGTGTGGTGCGTGCGTGCGTGCGTGCGTGCGTGCGTGCGTGCGTGCGTGCGTGCGTGTGTGTGTGTGTGTGTGTGTGTGTGTGTGTGTGTGTGTGTGTGTGGTGGCGCGCGCGCGCGCGCGTGTGTGTGTGTGTGTGTTTTGTGTGTGACAGAAAATTTAATGTGCATGTATGTTTTTTTTCAACGCTTAATTGAACTGTCACTGTTCTGCATAATAGTGTTCGTGTGTAATTATCATTAGTCCCTAAAGGGGCCAAGGACCAGAGGGAAAAGGCATCTTACGCTTTTCGGTTATCCTTTGGAATAAAGACTCTCTCTCTCTCTCCTCTCTTCTCTCTCTCTCTCTCTCTCTCTCTCTCTCTCTCTCTCTCTCTCTCTCTCTCCTCTCTCTCTCTCTCTCTCTCTCTCTCTCTCTCTCTCTCATCTCATCTCTCTCTCTCTCCTCTCTCTCCACACACACACACACACACACACACACAACACACACACACACACACACACACACACACACACACACACACACACACGTCGTGACATATGAATGTTATGTTTACTTTGATTTTCGCTTGATGCATTGTTATCACATCGTGATAAGTAAACTGTTTAATTTACTGATGTATAATTAATTTTACTGAGTGATCACTGCTTCTTGTACTGTTGATTTTATTATTGCATTCTATCAGTTAATGGTAATTGTGGTTCATGTTTACCATTGATTTTATTGATGCATTGCAGCCTTTTAATTACAGATCCTAGTAATATGTAGTATGTTAATATTTCAGAAAAGGGAATATGATCCTCTCTCTCTCTCTCTCTCTCTCTCTCTCTCTCTCTCTCTCTCTCTCTCTCTCTCTCTCTCTCTCTCTCTCTCTCTCTCTTCTCAAACGCGGATAATGAGTTTATGGATAAGAGATGAAGTTTTGTTTGTACTTAAAAGGTTAGAAACCGATAAAGCTGCAGGTCCTGATGGAATAACTGAGGAACTTTTGACAGATCTACAGGCTTTGGGGGTAAACATTTTGTTAATCCATTCCTTGATAAGGATATGTTCCTGACTCAATGTGTGTGTCTATAGCTCTTCAACTGTATGAAAAAAATGCTAAAAATGTAAATAATTGCTGAAGGATCTGTTTGTCTCAAATTAGTACCTTAGTAGTAAGTGCCATTATAAATCTAAAACTCCAGGAATATGTAGAATAAAACAATTCAACTTGCGACCACCAAGCTGGATTTAAACGCGGATACTCAACTGTTGACCATATGCTTACTCCCTTGCCTTGATTCAGAAACAGATTTCTTTTAACCAAATCATATGCAGCAGCCAGTCATTTTAAAAAGGAATTTTAGTCGATTAATCGTAACTTATTGTGACCTATTTTGATCATGACGGAACATGAAGAAAAATTGTTTGGGATATGTAATACAATTAAAACAAGAATTATAAGTAGCGATGAATTTATTGACCATACAATGTGCACACAAGAAGAAAAACGGGGAGATTTATGCAGCTCTGTTCGATTTTCATTGATTATCAGTGAGCTCGCAGAAGAGAAAAGCTGGCAGGCATTGTGCTGGCCAAACGATTTCACTGAACTCTTTATTTTGTAGCAGAGGATGTAGCTTTCCTGTCTGATACTGTAGCTGGTCTGCAGAGACAACTGAATGATTTGAAACACTCACCCGATAGACCGAAATTTAAAGTCAATTTAGATAAAACTGAGATCATTGTTGTTAGGAAAGGAGTTTATTTAATAGTATGGTAACGGAGGAATGAGTGTACAACAATTCTGTTGCGCCTGTTGTAAGCGTTTATGAATACCTTGGCGTATTTTTTTCTATTCGCCTGAGTTTTGTTGCTGCCTGTAGATGTCTTTGGAGAAGAGCTAAGGATGTCTGTTATTACTTGTTATGAAGAAATTACTTTTATTGAAGAACAACTGCTTGGGATGTTCTTTTCCTTTTTTTTTTAAATGCACAGATAGCTTACAACCTATTGTGTAATACTGTTTGGGCTTATGTGGTTTATATGAGAAAGTTGTTGTACATTGTGAATCGGTTCGTTTGATCGATTTAAAACTTAGAACGCCGACTGATTGAGCGTGTGTGGAAACAATTAGATATCCTATATATAAAAAGAAATCTCCAGTTAAAAGTAACCGCTACTGGTTAAAAATGTTGAAAATAACCAACGATGGATTGCCACGGAAAGCTTTTGATATGTTCCTTGATCTTGACCCAAAGGACAAAATTGATTGGGTTTCAAATGTACGTATTTGTTTGTGTGAGCTGGAACTTGGGTATGTATGGACAATCACAAAAATAATGGCTTTTTTCTCGTTTGAGTGTGCTTCTCCCTGGTCCTTCACACGACCTATTTAACTAAACATTCTGATAAGAAACGTGTCTTTTACACGGTTACTAATGTTTACATATTGTTACTGACGTCCAAACACATCTGTAAACTGGGCACTTGTTGTTTTCCCAATCATTCTTTACAGAGATACGAGGATGGACCCAGTAAACTCATGAGTACTTCTGGTATTCTCTCACATAAAAGATAGGTTAAGAGTTAAACTAGGGGTTGCCTCACATGCCCCGCACATCACCATCAGCACGTCGGGTATATCTTATGAACGGTATTGTTCATTGACAGAGCTGAAGACATGTGACCATCCAATGCAACAGAAGTGCTGATCTGTAGTGAAAAGCAGTGCTCAACAATACTAGATCTCTCTCTCTCTCTCTCTCTCTCTCTCTCTCTCTCTCTCTCTCTCTCTCTCTCTCTCTCTCTCTTCATGCTAAGATAAATCGTCACTGTTCCAGTTATAATTAGTTCTGTATTGTGTAATAGTGATCTCTGTCAGTATCCTTAGCCCATGAGGGGGAAAAGGCCAAATGGAAAAAAGGCATCTTCTTGCTTATATGTTATCCTTGGGAATAAAGATTAATCAAACAATCAGTCTGTGTCACAATTCTTTTCATTCCTCTTTTTTTTTCAATTCAGAATAAAATATCTTTCTCTCCTTTTCCATTTCTTCTAACTTTTCAATTTTTTTCCTTTTCTTTTCCTTGCTTTCTTTCTTTGTTGTTGTTGTTTGTTTTTGTTTTGTTTTAACATCCATCCTTTCTTTCCCGTTTTATCTTAGCATCCATCCTTTCTTTCACTCAAAAAAAAATCCTTCTTCTCTCTCTCTCTCTCTCTCTCTCTCTCTCTCTCTCTCTCTCTCTCTCTCTCTCTCTCTCTCTCACTCTGTTTACTTCCGTTACATTCTTCCCTGTTTCATCTGCTTCTTCCCATCTTTTTCTGTCATCACCACTTCGTCCCCTGTCCCTTCTTACCCTTTCCTCTTCACCACCCCCCCCCCCCCCCCTCCTCCGCACTCGGCTTCCGTACACAATTAGCATTTGATTCAGATGGCAGTTGTCCCTTAAAAACGCCGTGATAACATGACCTTTCTGTTGATGAATGGTGGTTCCAGTACGCAAGAAATGTCCAAGGGAGATAAATTTGGTGGAATTGTCAGCCTTGGTTGTCTCTTTGTCGTCTGCGCGACACTTTCCTGCTCCGAGGCTGGTCGCAGACGAGAATATTTCAGTGAGTATACACTCAGGCGTGAGCGCGCGCGCGCGCTCGCGCACTCTCTCTCTCTCTCTCTCTCTCTCTCTCTCTCTCTCTCTCACACACACACACACACACACACATACAGGGGTTTGTCAAAGCCCAGGTCACGCCTCTTTTGCACGACTGAAGTTTCTTTCTTTCGTACACTGATGAAGACTTGCTATTGTTCAAAGTAGTACCTATTCTAGAATAGTACCCGCTACATACGTAGATCATTTTGACAAAATGGAGACGTTTCCCATGTTACATCACATGATACGCTCTACTCCTTCATTGGCTAACCTTTATCTACCGACTCCATAAGGTATCTTGTCTTTGGAAGGTTTGTTAACATGAAATGTCAAGGCCGAACTGATGTATACGCAAAGTTGGTGGGTTTTTTGTTGTTGTTGTTTTTGTTGTTGTTGTTTTTGTTGTTGTTGTTGTTGTTTTTGGGGGGGAGGCTGCAGAATGCTTAGGATGCTTTTTAGTTGAACATTAAATGGGGATATTTTTACATTTAAATTGTTCTGGAACTGTACCAAAAAAAAACATGTAGTGGTAGGAAATGAAATATACCATTTGGCATTGAAAGCAGTGCCAGAAAACGTCAATGGGAGAGTTGCGGTACTGGGCAATATTAGAGTTACGCAATATGGGGTCATAGAAAGGGGAGCGGGAGGGGGGAGGGGGATCAAATGTTGCATCGTCTGGATTGGGAGCTGACAGTGATGAGTTTGTGACGGTGATTATTTCAGGATTTGACATTCGCTGTCGCCTCAGTTTATTCAGGCAAGGTTCGGGTGACTTAAGAATAGGGTTGACCCCGTCTTCCATAATCTCGTGTCCCAAACATGGTGAACCTGTAACTGTTTACTATGGCCACTGGGCAATATAGGTTTGATCTTTGACCTGATGGGATCAGAAATTACACAGAAGAGGTTGTTTACTATTTCTGCTGTCACAGAAAAACAAACAGCCATAGTCCACGCTATAGAAGTTGGATCTAACGGGGTTTGTGGGCACATCTACTTATGATCTCACGAAACAGGATTCCGTTTCTGGAAAGAAGGGGACCGAAGCCTTAAAACAATGGGAGAGGCAGCTGAGAGGAGTTCTAGTTGGATCTGATTGAGGAGAAACCAAAGTAAACTTCTTGATGTTTGAATTTCCAAACTTGTAACAGGTGTACAATAGCAAAGTGGTTAAGACATGCATCACAAGATGAGTTGGCCTCGAGACTGGGGATGCTGGTTCAGATGCAGGCAGTGACAAGAAAGAAGAAAAAAAAGAAGAAAGAAAGAAGAAAGAAAGAAAAGCAAGAGCAGTGGCGTCGGAAGATATTTTACGTTGGGAGAGGAGGAGGGGAACTTGAACTGAAAGTGACGAACAGATCTTGCTGTCTCCTTTCTTTCTTTTTTTTTCTTTTAAAGAGTGTGGGTGGGGAATCTCATCTTTCAAGTTTTCAAATAAAAGCGAGATGGGTGGGGGTGGAGCGGAGAGGTCTGACCAAAGATAGTACGCCTTACGGACGTTAGGCGTACTAGCTTTGGTCTGACCTTCCAGATTGACACAAGATCGTCAGAAGGTGGTCTGCCCCACCTTCACCCCCCCCCCCCCCCCCCTCCTGCCCCCGCTCATCCTGATACTTCTGGCGGGGAAAGGTGGGAGGCAGTGCTCCCCCGACCCCTCATCAGTTCCGACGCCGATGAATAGCAGAAGGGCATCTAGAAGTCGTGACCTGGTTGCGCCTCAACGCCCACAGAGCATAAGGACTTGCAGGCCAAAACTCTAGCAGGGGAGGGGCAGGGGAGGAAGGAATGCTTTTCTGAAGGCATGCTTCCCGGCTGTCCCTGGGCTGTTTCTTCCATCTTTGAGCTGCAGTCCTGAACTGTCCGTGGCAGAGCCCCCCAGCTCCTGTCTGACCGGCCCGTCCTGCCAGTTGTGCCAGGAGACGGTCAAGTTCTTCAACCAGGAGGTGTGCTGCTACCACTGCCGCCTGGACAACGTGGTCATAAACAAGGACCTGTGTCACTGCATCAACACCGGGGTGGTGGACCCGGACTTGAGAGGTGGGTGTCATTGGGGGTGGTCTGTGTGTGGTGGAGTGCGCGCGCGGGTGAGTCTTGTCCAGGGGCGGACTTGATTCAGGAGGTAGGTGTTGAGGAGATGCTACGATGCTTCCAGGTCCCGTTCTGATTTTTTTTTCTTTGTTTTTTTCTTTTTCTTTTCTTTTTTTTTTAATCATAAAACGCCCTCAAAGAAAATCGATCTTCTGCATCAGAGTACCCATCTGCTCTACGTGATAGTGTGACGTCAGCCCACCCCTTACTGTCCTCAGCCCCATCTACCCTACACATGTAATCTATTTCTTGCGTTCCCTTCGCTCCACCTCTCAACTCTCTCTCAACTCATCCTCCTACCTGTATCCCCACCGCAACCCTACCTCCCGAAAACTCTTCCTCTTCTCTCTCTCTCTCTCTCTCTCCTTCCTCTCTCTCTCTCCTCTCTCTCTCTCTCTCTCCTCTCTCTCTCCTCTCTGCCTCCATTCTGTTCTCATATGGCACCGTGAGCTCGATCATGATCAGCTGCTTGGTTGACTGAGAGTGGACTACTACGTTTGGTCTTATTTATATATTTCACCTGGTCTCATTTATATATTTCTTTATTTCTGAGAGTAGACTACTATGTCTGGTCTCATTTATATATTTCATCTGGTCTACTATGTCTGGTCTCATTTCTATATTTCTTTATTATATTTCTGGTCTCATTTATTATTTCTTTGTATAGAACTTTCAAATCATCTAGTAGCTGTGAAAGTTATTTTTTAATTAACATCGAC
>CM031619.1:49387949-49399217 GCA_018398815.1 Conus ventricosus
TTGAAAATAATGAGAGCCCATGTATTTATTCTTTTATATATGCTTTTGAAAACATGGGTATGAATGTGCGTTTAAGAGTGATGGTACATGGGAGAGAGAGAGAGAGACTTTGACACTTTGATATTTTATTGTCATTACCAAAGAGGTCTTTTGACAAGGGGGAGAGGTAACAGAACAAAAACATTTCCCTCTTCCTTTCCTGCAAACAAATAGTACACTTTCATTCCTAGTGTGTATCAAGTCCAAAGTTAACAAAAACAAATAAATTCGTAACATTTCGTTATGTCCTTACCTCACGCACAGGAGTAATGCAGTAAGGTTAAAAACAACAACAACAACAACTTAAGACTGACTCGACCATCCACTCAATCAAATGATGACATTGTATTTTACTGATCTCTTCCACATGCGATGAATGATAATATTCATTCAGATATCTCTTATAATGTATTATCTTAAATTTCACTGTCCTTCATCTGTCTAATTTTCAATGCTTCCGCGATGAATTTCGCAACTGATTTAATTACAAGTTCATCATCTGATGATAACACGCCAGCGACATTTTGTCTTTCCGCTATATCAAAGTCAACGATGTCACAGAAAATACGAAAGAAGCCTCACCAACTATGAAAACCACGTTGTAATTGAAAGAGACAGGAATCGGGGTAGAGGAGGGGAGTAAAGGTCGGTCTGAATCAAGCTGGATGTGCCCAAAAAAAAACAACAACAGAAAAACACCAACAACGAAAAATGGCTGCTGTGCAGCAACAAAGGGGCAAATTCCAAAGGGATAATTCATGGTCAGTAACTGCTGCAATGACGTTCATGGCTGACAGGCCAGAGGGCGGGGGTGGGGTGGGGGTGGGGTGTTGCCTGTAATCAGTCTGTGAACGATGTATAATTCATCAGAGAGAGAGAGAGAGAAAGAGAGAGAGACACACACACACACACACACGCACGCACGCACGCACGCACGCACGCACGCACGCACACACACACACACACACACACACACACACACACACACACACACGCACACACAGAGGCACTCAGACTATAAAAAAAAAACTTTTCAGATAAAGATGTGGTACACACACACACACACACACACACACACACACACACACACACACACACACACACACATAGAGAGAGAGAGAGAGAGAGAGGGGAGAGAGAGAGAGAGAGAGAGAGAGAGAGAGAGTACATTGATGTGAAATAAGTTGTAGTATGTGAGGCACCCCTTAACGTTGGTTGGGTTAGTTCTGCCCACACCTGTCCATTCAGGAGTGTGATGTTTGATCTGATGGCAGATCTCTTTGCCTCGTATCAAACTGTTTGTTGTTTGAAATCCTTGTACTATAAATGTGTGTGTGTGTGTGTGTGTGTGTGTGTGTGTGTGTGTGTGTGTGTGTGTGTCTGTCTGTCTGTCTGTCAGTGTGTGTGTGTGTGTGTGTGTGTGTGTGTGTGTGTGTGTGTGTGTGTGTGTGTGTGTGTGTAGATGCGTGCGTGCGTGCGTGCGTGTGTGTGTGTGTGTGTGTGTGTGTGTGTGTGTTTCTTTTTTTCTTTTTCTAATTTCTATTACGCACATGCACGCGTCTGTTTGCAAATTCCACGAAACTGGGCACACACAAATTCACTGACAAGCATCACGAATAATAAACATTCTCGTCTGCGTTTACACACTGTCTAAACTCTCTCTCTCTCTCTCTCTCTCTCCTCTCTCTCTCTCTCTCTCTCTCTCTCAAACGATTTCCCGCTGCTGACTGTATGTGACAGATGGGAAGGTGCGCGGCAACTGCAGTATGGGCAAGCTGTGCGAAAACTGCGCGGTGAAGATGTCGTCGGATGCCTCGCTGGGGGCGCGGGCCACCCCGGGTATCCTCAGCCTCTGCTGCCAAGACTGCGGCATCGTCGTCCCTTATTTTCACCGGGACGGCCAGGGTTGTCACTGCGTCGGCGACCCACAAGGTGTGTGTGTGTGTGTGTGTGTGTGCAAGCCATACTCGACCTGCTCTTTGTGAGGGTACTGAGAGTGGGGGTGGGGTTGGGGGTGGGAGGTAGGAAGAGGCGTTTTTTCATGACCGTTCTGACTCCCACATTCTGAGCAACTAAATTTCCCGCTTTTCTGTCTCGCTCTAGGATTCCGCTTCCCTCCCCCACCCCACACCCCTCCCCGAATAAGAAATTCTTTGTTTTCATTTAGAGACAATTTGAGGTAGGGCCTACTAGGGCCAAGACTGTGAGCTCACCCGTGTAGATGAAGGTGTTTGAAGGAATGTGTTTTTAACAGTTCTGAAAGGTTAAGCAGTAAGATCCATGAGCAACTCATTCTACAGACTTGGAACCTTCAGTATTCTTTAAAAGATATAAAGTTTGAAAGAAAACAACAACAAAAAACGCCCAGGAGTCTTTGCGATAAGAGATAAGATTAATGCGGATCTCCAGTGTGTGTAGAAAGTCCGAGATGGATCGTTTGGAAATTTAGACAAATAACACGAATTTGGACAAATAACACACAATTCCAAGGTAATATCAACATTGTTCAGATGGGGAAGAGTACGAGGTCATTGGGGTGGAAATAATCCGGGGTTCTCCACAAAGTTGTTGCGGAATTTTGCTTGAAAAACACAATCGTAAGCATAGCGTGGGAGCTCAGAGAAGCGATTCAAACAATGTTCAGAGAAGTTTCAGTTCCCCAGCCTCTGCATACGGACTGTACACAGGGGCGGGATGTTATGCAGAATTGCTGACACTCACGATGCGGCTTGCCTTCATCTGTCAAATGAAACTGTCAGTGGGAATTGTCTCTTTGAGAAATATGTTCGTGTTTCATGACAATACTCAGGTTTTAACGTGATCACCGCTCTAGTATAACCATGCCCCCTCAGACGGACCTGAGCAATGAATGAGCATGGGTGTAAGCATCTCCTGCTCGCACATCTGTACAAATAATCTGAGGTAAATTTCTGGTTCATAAGGAATATCCACAAAGAAAAAGGAAAAAAATTGGGAGAAAGTACAAGGCAGATAAACAACCCTGCTGCCACGATGAAACCGACTTATATAAACTTTTCGCCAATATGTTTAATCACAGCATACTTTTGTGGGGTTTACGTACATCTTTTTCTCTGAAGAGAGAAATATTCGTTAAGTGCCTGGGCTTTTTTACTCGTGTTCAAATTCTTGGTCGAGACTCGTTACCCTTGCAATGTTGGAGAAGAGTTTTAACCCATCTTCCGGGAGCCGGAATAGCTCAGTTGGTAGAGCGCCTGACTCGTAATCTTGGTGATCCTGGGGTTGCAGGTTCGAACCTCCGCCGGGGCGTTTCGGAGCAGGGGGATTTTTCCCTCGGAGTTAACATTGGTTCTGACTCCATTTCCCATACAGTCCTTCGAATGAGACTATAAACCGAGGTTCCGTGTGTGAACGCACGCATAACATCTTGCACACACGTAAAATCCCATCACCAACTTTCGGAAGAGTAGGCCAGTTTGGCCGTTGGTATGGATGACACGTTACACATAGCATGCACCCAGCGTGAGAAATGGAAAGAATGAAGGAAATAAGGAAAATGAGTGATCGATATTGAACGATACTGACTGGATGACACGGGAAACGACTGAATGAAGCGCCAGCTGGCAGCTCTTCAGTCGGCACTACCCAGGTAGGCAGCCCGTTGTGTAAACGAATGTTGATTGTAAAGCGCTTAGAGCTTGGCCTCTAGCCGAGAATAGGCGCTATATAAGTATTCATTATTATTATTATCTTTAAAAGGATTTCTGGAGTATCTTCTCGAAAGGATCTGCTCTACATACGACGTATGAAATTTTCTTCTTTTTTTCCCCCGTAGAAAATGTTTATGCAATATAACATACAATAAAATATACAGCAAGAAAGTAAGCAAATAGTACTGGACCAATCATACTTATAACAAGGGTTACTTTTCAGAGCGGAGAAATAAAAGGGGGGAAAAAAAGATTAGACATACATACATACAGAGAGACAGACAAAGCATGAAAGTCGAGCTAAAAGTCATGTTGAAACTTGGTAGCGGGTGGTTTGCAACACATTCTGTCATATATAGGTTCTGCAGAATTTCCATTGAGTATATATATATATATATAATATATATATATATATATATATATATATATATATATATATATATACACACAACAAACTAATAAATTCCAAGGATATATATATATATCTCTCTCTCTAAGACATAAGAGCAAGCTTTGTTTATAATTCAATATTTCTTGCAGTCATTGCAACACCAAGCTGCTCTGTAAGTTGCTGGAACGGTGCTCGGTACTTATCCTTGGAATTTATTAGTTTGTTGTATTTTAGTCCCTTGCGGATTCATTCCAAGAACTGGCCCTCAGCACTTGTGTCTTAGAGGATATCTTTTTATATTTTCTACTTTTCACAAGAAAATGTAGCTTAATTGTTTTCTTCTTTCATGATTTTCTTTTGCTTCTTAGATGGCACCTTTGGTTGGTTTTTGAAAACTCAAGAAACATACTACGGTATTGCACACCAGCCTTTTCTGGAGATAAGATAAGATAATGTTGCTATAGCCCAGCCGACCGCAGAGGGCCACATCAGGCTGTCACCACGTTAAAATCAACTCACCAGTCATTAAAAAAAAAAAAAAAAAAACAAACAAACAAAAAACTTTCACACATCTCGTTAAATGACATCGTCTACAAACGAACCAGAAACTTTGTTAAAAATCCTTCTTCCGTAAAATCTCAAATCAGATGAAAAATGTTAATTTCTCTCAAAACCCAAGGATCACGTCAGGCGGGACATCCCTGAACAGGATCTTCATGGACTCCGCTGTAAAATGTTTGTGTCTCACATCGTGCAAGTCCCAACACTCTAAAAGAACATGTTTCATTGTGAGTGGCGCATGACATGGAATGCACCACGGAGCTTCTTCACTCTTTAAAAGGTAAGAATGGGTAAAATACGAATGGCCGGTGTGCAGCCGGCACAGAACCGTTTCCTCTTTACGACCACTCCGACGTAGATGGGAGGAAGTCTTTAAGGTTTGGACGGATCTGAAAGAGTTTGTTATTCGTCTGTGTGTTCCAATCCTCCTGCCAGAGGTCTCTCACATAATCGTTAATTCTGGGTTTCACATCTGAGCAGGGGATATAAGTGTTGGACAGTTTCTCTCTTGTGGCGTTCTTGGCTAAACGATCAACCATTTCGTTCCCGCCGATGCCAACATGGCCAGAACCCAAGCAAGAGTAATGTTGTAACCGTCCGCCTTCAACTTGCTAAAAAGTTAAAAAAAAAGTAAAAGTTCTGGATGCTGAAGGTTGCGGCCAGCTATGGCCTCCAAAGCTGACAGCGAATCCGACAGAACCAGAAAGTCCCTCCTCGAAGAATGGAGATTATCTTCAAAGCCAGTACTAGAGCAGTAAGTTCAGCAGAATAGACAGAAGCATCTGAATGTATATGTTCCAACAATATCTGAGAAGGAGCCCCAGGGCAGTAGGCTGCACAGGCCACTCCATCCTCAGACTTGGAACCGTCAGTGAAAACTTTTTGATAGGATGGGAATTTGGAACAGAGCTCGGCATACAAAGCCTTGTACGCCAGAGAGCTGGTAGACTCCTTACGGAAAGCTGCGAGATCAAAACGAATCTCTGGTGTGAAAAAGGTCCATGGAGGTTGATCCGGAAACTTGGAAAAATCGGAAACTACTCCCAGGTCTATACCTGCATTCCGCACGTGAGGCTGCATACGAAGCCCAAACGGCGGAATACATTTCGGGTATGTTTCAAACTTACTTTGGAACGGAGGGTCAAAAACACAGTCATAGGCAGGATTCTGCGTTCTGAGAACAGTCGATGTAATAATTCAAAGACAGTTTCAGCCTGCGGTTGGACAGTGAAGGTTCACCTGCCTCTGCGTACAGGCTGTACACAGGGGTGGTGCGGAACGCTCCAAGACAGAGACGAAGCCCTTGATGGTGGATAGGGTCCAAGAGTTTGAGTAAGATGATCTTGCGGAGCCGTACACAGCATAACCGTAGTCCAGTTTGGAACGGACCAGGGCTCTGTAGAGGTGCAACAAAGTTTTCTTATCAGCGCCCCAGTCGGTGTGTGCTACGACCCGCAGAATATTCAGTGCCTTTTGGCAAGCAGTTTTGAGGTTTTTAATATGGCTGAGAAAGTTAAGTTTTTGGTCAAAAATGACTCCCAGAAATTTGGCCTCTTTAACAGCTGGAATGGGAGATTTCCCTACTTGAAGTTCCGGATCTGGAAAAAACTGACGGAAATTATGGAAGTGAATACACAGGGTTTTTGTAGCAGAAAAGGTGAAACCGTTTTCATCCGCCCACCGATGGATTTTATCTACGCAAAGCTGGAGCCTGCGCTGGACACTCGGGTACAGGCTTCCAGTTGCGTAGACAGCAAAATCATCCACAAACAATGAGCATCTGAACCCTGCTGAACTGATTGAACAATGTTGTTGATTTTAAGACTAAAGAGGGCAGGAGACAGTATGCTCCCCTGGGGAACACCCAACTCCTGCTCGTGGACATCAGAGAGAGTGGTGCCAACCCGGACCTGAAACTGTCGTTCTGCCAAAAAATTTTGAATAAAAAGCGGAAGATGACCTCGAAAACCCAGATCGTGGAGATCATGAAGTATCCCCGACTTCCAGGTGGTATCGTAGGCCTTCTCCAAGTCGAAGAAAATTGCCACTGCATGCTGTCTGTGTAAAAAAGCGTTCCTAAGTGTAGATTCCAGACGAATCAAATGGTCAACTGTACTACGATGTTTGCGGAAACCACACTGTTCTTTCCCCAAAAAGGCCATCGGTTTCGAGTTTCCACATGAGCCTAGCATTGACCATTTTTTCCATCAATTTACAGACACAGCTGGTCAAAGCTATGGGACGGTAGTTAGATGGATTAGAAAGATCTTTTCCAGGTTTGGGGATGGGAATAATGAGGGCTTTCCGCCAAGAGGGTGGAAAGCAACCTGTAGTCCACACGTGGTTGTATACCTGTAACAGGATGTTCAGACCTTCTTGCGGAAGATGTTTCAATAGTTGATAATGAATGTCATCTATACCTGGAGAGGAATCGCTGCAAGAGAGTAAGGCAGATTTCAGCTCGTTTAATGTGAAAGGAAGATTGTAGTCTTCCATGTTGTCGGATGAAAAGTTGCAGGTGATTTTTTTTAGGGCTTTGTTTTTGACAAAAGTGACTGATTTATTAGAAGAGGAGGAATTCTTTTCAATGGTTGAAGCAAGCAGATTAGCAACTGCTTTCTTCTCTGTTATTAAAGAATCCGAAAACTTGAGATGGTTCACAGTGGGACAGGTGTTCTTCCCTTTGATTTTCTTAATGATGTTCCACACTTTTTTCTTGGAAGTTTTGATGTCAGCCTGGAGCAGAAGCTTCTCCAGGACCGACGTTTACTGATTTTAAAGGTGTGTCTTGATTTAGCACGGAGTTTCTGATGGGCTCGAGCGTTGGGACCCGAAGGTCGTTGTACACCTGACGCTGAGCCCGTTTTCGAATTTTGGAAATTTGTTGGCAGTCCGAATCAAACCAGGTGTTTTTTGGCATTTGAAGTTTATCGGAAGACACTGGAATACAGGCTTTAGCACATTTGATTACAGTGTTAGTCAGAGATTCTGCTGGGTCTGGACTCTGAAAAAAAATCAGTGTCCTGGAATTCTTTTGAAATAGTGGCTGCAAATAGATCCCAGTTTGCTTTTTTATAATTGAGATGTTAAAGAGACAGAGACGTGTTCAGTTAATACAGGTTGTAGAAGGACAGGGAAATGGTCACTTCCGTGCAGATCGTCATGGACAGACCACTCATAGTCCAGGACCAGCGAGGGGTCACAAACGACAAATCTAAACACGAAAGTGAACCTGTGGAAGAGTGGAGGTAAGTTGCAGATCCGTCGTTCAGACAACACAAATCCAAGTCTGAAAGGACATCCTCAATCAGCAGACCTCTGGGTGACGTACCGGCACTACCCCAAAGAGGATTGTGACCGTTAAAGTCACCCAACAGCAAAAAAGGTCGAGGAAGTTCTCCCATCAGACTGACAAGGTCCTGACGACAAACCGGACAGAAGGAGTAGATAAAGAGAACAGATGGTCACAGTCTTGTGGAGAGTGACTCTCGCAGCTACAGCCTGAAGCGAGGTAGACAGAGCGACAGGACTATACAGCAAAGTTTTGTGTAGGAGAAGGGCAACACCGCCCGACAGTCCCAACATGGATGGTTGTGCAGTATTGAAAGAATATTAAAGCCAGAAAGAGTAAAGGTCTTCTGGCTTTGAATTTGAGTTTCCTGAAGAGCCACGACGGACGGTTTTATAGACTGACACAGAAGCTGCAGCTCCTCAAAGTTGGAATTTAATCCACGGATATTCCAATGTAATATTGTACTATCCATGGTGCAGAGGGCGAAAAGGAGAGAGATCAGGTCATCTCCTCATCGACATCTGCCGCCAATGGAGTGAATTTATTTTGTAGTTTCACTGGACTGTGTTGGTCTTTGGACCTGCTGGCAGACATGCCCGCAGGTGACAAAGGCCTGGAGTTTGGAGAAGGTGGAGGTCTGGATTTGGGAGATGGTGGAGGGTTTTTCCTTATCTCCACCATCTCCACACTGGGTGGAACTCCCTTGCCCGCACGGGCACTGGACAGAGGATGTTCGAGGGGGAACTGCTGGTTTTTTAATCTGCCCAGCAGCAGATGTTGTAGACTGCTGGGCAGTCTGAGGGTGGCGGATTTTTTGCCTCCACCAGGGGCAATCATTTTGGGTTGAGAGGTGGTGGACCTGCTTCCACCAGAGTTGACAGTTCGGACTGCAGTGTCTTCGAAAACGTAAAGTCACAGTCTGACAGCAGACTGATCGAGTGGAAACTGTGGGAACTCTCCGTACAGCCGAAGCATAGGAAGAGGCTGTCGGCGTCTGACTGCCCACAACCTGCTTGCGGGCTTCAAAAAGGAAATTTTCTTTTCAGTCTTTAGTCTTTGAATTGCGGATTCCTGAATCCAAAGAGGACAGTTTCTTGAAGAGGAGGGATGGTCGCCACCGCAGTTAGCACAATGTGCCGGATCTTGACACGGCCCATCATGGGTTGCCTTGCAGCAAACACCGCATACCTCTTGCCCTGAACAGCGTCCCTGACATGGCCAAACTTCTGGCACCTGAAGCACCTCAATGGGGACGGCACATATAGCTGAACATGAACATTTAGGTAACCAACCTTGATGACCGGAGGCAGCACAGGGTTGCAGAAGGTCAGAAAGAGGGTGTTGGTGGCCACTCTCTCTGAACCCTTCTTTACCGTCACCCTGCGCACCTCCGTCACACCCTGGGACGCCAGCTCCGTTTTTTATTTCCGCCTCTGAAACACCCGCCAGATCTCTGCATCGAATCACACCTTTGGATGAATTTAATTGCTTATGGGGAGTCACCTTGATCTCCCTATCCACAAGCTTTTTTGCCTTCTGCAGCTGTTCGGATTGCTTCTGTGATCGACATTGAAGAAGAAACGAACCATTCCTCAACCGTTTTATGGACCTAGGTTCACCTGCTATAACCATGAAAGCCCTTTTGGACAGCAAAAGGGCTCAGAGCTGAAAGGGGTCTTTCCTGCTCTGTCCCTTCCACCACGAGCCAGGAAGCCCAGAAACCTGTCTTCTGTCTTACCTCACTGTCAGAATCACTGTCTGTTTCAAATTCCCCTGAAATAGGGATACTGCCTTCCTCTTCCTTTTGGGGGGTAGTTTTTTAATGAAGTCATATTTAGTTTATTGTGATTCATCTCTCCCTTACCCACCCACCTTGGAGTCCAACTAAGGGGCCAGGGCCAAGAAACCAATGTCTTGACCCTTCCAGGCTTCGGGAGAGACATACGACAAGCAGAAGCAACCAACCCTATCCCCCCTGATCATGCTCAACTCCCGGGAACAGAGAGCTGAGCACTGCAGGGGTTTACTTGGCCAGCTGGGAACTGCCCGTCTTGACCCAACCCAAGAAGGGGAGCCGATTAGTACACCCGGGCCAAAGTGTACTCCCTGTCTAGGAGAGGTCCGAGCCAAAGTGATGTGTTGAGAGCGCTGGCCCTCTCAATCACCAGGATCTCATTCCCCTCCGACACAGGTCGCACCGCACGGCAAACGCGGCGGATCTTAAGGAGACCACAGAGAGAAAAGGAGTGTGGAAAAGAAGACTTGAAGGGGAGACGAAGATAGAAAAGGGCCAAATAAGGGAGGCAGAAAACAAGAAAAGGGAAAGGCGGGTTACTCTTAGTCAGGATCCTCACCCTTAGCCTATCTGACATGGGAAGCCCTACCAGGGGCATCAACTCCTTACCACGTTACGCTTAGGCCCAAACAGCATCTGCACCTCTCAGGCCTAGAAGCAGTGTGAAAAAACAGCCTAACTCCAAGTATTGATGCCCCCGCCACAAAGCCTAAGGGATCACTGGACACGCAAGCCCTCCGACCACGACAAGGTCGCAACCCCCGGAGGCCTTTTCTGGGATTGCATTCTTCTTAAAACTGAAAAGACAGAGAGTCAAATTATCACTTTCCGCGGTCACTGAGGAGAAACAACCAAGTTTCAAAATATTGGTATATGACCAGGAGTTATATGTTAGTGAGTTTTCCTCCCTATTGGAGGATCTCTCTCCCTCCTCCTTGGAGAATATAAAGCTTGCTGTAGGCTCATTTGAGAAGCATTTATTTATTTTCCCCATTCACCCACTCAAGCACATACTGTTAATAGGCAGAATCATCTACCACTGCAGATATGAATGCGTATCTCCCCCTATTTCTTCAATCAAAGACATAAGAGCAAGCTTTGTTTATAATTCAATATTTCTTGCAGTCATTGCAACACCAAGCTGCTCTGTAAGTTGCTGGAACAGTGCGCGGTACTTATCCTTGGAATTTATTAGTTTGTTATATATATATATATATATATAGTGTGTGTTTTTTTTTCAATAATATCTGGAACAAAAACTGCAATGATTAAAATGATAATATTATACAATGCACAAAAGCAGCGTATTTAATAATTCAATCTCCGTCGGCAAACAATGTCTTATATAGAAGCCATTCATATATCTTTTTAATTTTTTGCGAACAATGTATTTTTCAGTTAAGTATAATTCAGTTTGTTGAGAAATACTTTAGTATTGGAAGGTGGTTGTTGCTGTTTGTTTGTTGTTGTTGTGGGTTGTGTGGTGTTTTTTTTTTTTTTT
>CM031619.1:49400217-49419540 GCA_018398815.1 Conus ventricosus
CAGATGTTTGACCAGACATTAACCAACGAAAAGTAACTTAAAATAATGCATGACAGATCAAACCATGACTGCTTGCTCTCAATGCTAACCGCAGCACCATGATGGCTGGCTACGTTAAGCTGATTTCTTTTCCTGTCCACGGACTGTGGGTCTTAGAGGTGCCTTGACGGGACACTTCAGCAGTCTGGGATCTGCTCTCTTCTTGTCCTCCATCGTGCGACTCTGGGTGGTCTTTTACTACCCCCTTTGCTCTTGCAAACATGGGAAGATAACCGGCAACACTAGGCTGCCCCCCCCCCCCCCCCCCCCCCCCCCCCCCCCCCAACTGCAAACCCACAATGTGACAGTGATGATGATGATGATGATGATGATTTGTGGTTTCTTTGGTGCTTAATTAACATTGTGCTGGGTATGCCTTACAATGACACTAATAGAATGAAACAGCGACAATGCACAAACACGCAAACACACACACACACACAGAGTTGAAAGTATGTTAA
The DNA here is from genome assembly GCA_018398815.1 of Conus ventricosus. Taxonomy (NCBI): domain Eukaryota; kingdom Metazoa; phylum Mollusca; class Gastropoda; order Neogastropoda; family Conidae; genus Conus; species Conus ventricosus. Next base: position 49,400,718 of record CM031619.1, read on the forward strand.
AAGCAATATTGATCCACAAAATCACAATTCAAGATCCTCTTCCTCCTTTCCTGAAAAGATCCCAGAGTTCAAAAACATTAAGCGTAAGACATCAGTGAAATATACAGACTCTACACAGCGTGGGGGGTAAAACTATTCCATATGTTCCGGTATATAACTTTTTTCTAAATCAGAAAAAATTATAGCCAGTATGTAACGGTACATAGATCTTAAATGCCTTGTTGGTAATAGCACTAAAATTACACACAACATACATTTCATACATGACACGTATTGTTATATAACTATTTTTCAACACATATTTCATATATGACATGTAACATTATGTAATATTTATAGATTTTTATCATTACTGATTTCATCTCAAACCCACCTCCTCCACCTGTCTATCTCTGATGTATAAGGTATGATCACGCACACACAAATGTGGTAAATTTCTCTCTCTAATTATTATTAATCTAATTATCATTATTAGCATAATCATTGTTATGATAGTCATGGTGATCACACAGTGTTTTTCCAGGCCGGTCGCTGTTCAGAGAATATAAGTTCTGTTCCGGGAGGGGGGGGGGGGGGGGGGGGGGGTGGGGATGGGGAGGGGGGAGCAATTACCAAACAACAATTTACATCTATTCATTACGTTTTAAGCGTGTTAACTGCTGATATCTGGCTAAAAAAAACAACAACTGACAAACAAAACGTAAGCTGCATAATTAACATAATCCATCACCACCAGATTATAATCAAACGGTAAAAGATAAATGATAAACTAAACAGTGCCATAATAGAACACATGAAAAAAAAACAACACATATGAATAAAATGCACATTGCAAAACGGATAGCTACCATCCAAGCTGGCAGTGTTGTGTAAGGTTTCGTCACCTTGTCACCAGATGGCGACAAAAAAGCCTGGCATGCTAACAGTTCTAAAAGAGAAAAAAAACATGGGAATGGGCCTCACACGCAGAAAGACGGAGAACAGTAAAGCATCAAAACAAAACAAAACGAACAAGAAAAAAAAAGAAGAAAAAAATTATTAAAAAAAAAAAGACAGCTAGTGACAAAAATTAGCAGCACAGCATTTCCAGATTACAGGGATACAATTCACACGAAATACTGTCATCCCCACAGAGACATCTCTCTCTCTCTTTCTCTCTGCCTGGCTACTTGCCTGAACTGTTCATATATTCGTTAAACCCAGCTTAACTGTGTAACTACTCAGCTAGTTTGTCTTGTCTTTACTCTTGTCTGTCACCCTTTTTCTGCAATTCAACTTACACAGATGAATAATAACAACAACATAACATCTGAAACAGCGTTGTCAAACCACCTTGCAAGCACACACACAAAAAGGTTCATTCTAAGACACAAAACACCCCGCATCTGTACAGGTCTATCACACATACCAGCAAGTACACAACAACAACAACTAAAACTTTTATCACACCAAATCAAACAGAGGATTCTGTGACAATCCACTTTGAGCCTGAAACGCTCTGAGGTTAACACGAAGTCTGGGGTTGTCCATCAAGTCACGCATTATCACATGAAATACACGCTGCATTACATATCATCATCCATCAGGCCAACAGAACAAATCATCGCACATGAACAACAAACAGTCTCCCCCACCCCCCACTCCAACAAGTCATTTGACGATCTGTCCACACTATGGGCAGTGCATCATCAACCGGGATATGTCAAAACCAAGACACATGACTCAACATCTACATGATGAACAACAGCCTCATAAGGAAAACGCTAAGACTAGTGGTTGACAGGCAATCGAAACTGGCTTGAAGAAACAGTAACAATTTTTAAAGAAGTAGCACACCAACACAAAGTGACACAAACCTGACACGGTCAACTGTGTCGAGTATCAATGAGAAGGTACCCTCGTAGATTATCACAGACAGTTTTGTTCCGAGACAAAGCATCATCATCGTCCCCTTAAAGACTAGTGATTCATCAATGACAGGAATCTTCTTCCCATAAGCGTAAAATTTTGAGCTCTAAAAACCTCTCTACCACTACCAACTGGTGACCATGTCACAGGCTAGAAAGATTGTGAAACATGAAATAAAGCTATAAAAGCTGAGGCTGCTTAATGTATATTTTAAACGCACACACACACAGAGATTTAGATAGATAGATAGATAGTGTGTGTGTGTGTGTGTGTGTGTGTGTGTGTGTGTGTGTGTGTGTGTGTGTGTGTGTGATTGATGTATAACGTTGGCACAGGCCGTCAACACACACACACACACACACACACTCGCTCACACACACACACACACACACACACACACACACACACACACACACACACACACACACTTTTACATAGTATACCAGAGTACAACCTGAAGGCAAGGGCAAAACTCCATTTAGCTTAAAGTTATGCACCCTTGTCTTAAGCCACCATAAAAAATATTTAAAAATCCATGTCAGCAAAGGAAGAAACCAAACTACTGGACACTGAATCATTATCTGATCACATGATGGGTTTTTTTGTGTGTATACAATAGATTTGTACACTGTTAGGTAGATAGTTTGAAAGATGAATAAGTATACATGTGTATGTATGTATTGAAGGAAGAAACAGAGAGGCAAAGAAATTAAGAGAGAGAAAGGGAGATTATCAATGAGATTCACATCCCTATCCTGCAACAACACTGACAAGCCAAACATCATCAGGCTAAATGAACATTCATATTCATTAATGAAATACATACATATGTGTATATTTGGAGTGATAATGGCATAGGCATGATATCAACAATGCCCTCTGAATTTAAACACAAAAGCCGCAAATGTACACAAAATATTTTGACAAGTCAGTGCACTAAATATAGCATAAAGTTCAAAGACTATATTAAGTAAAGTTACGTGGCAAGTTCACAAGTGCTATTCTAAAAGCACATAATTATGCAAACATTTAATTCTACCCTCTCTACTGAGTCAGATTCATCAAAAAGTCTACACTCATTATTGTGCTGGACTCAACCACAAAAAAAAAAACCCAAAAAACATGTTCACTCTTTTTTGTGTGTGAAAGAATGTAAAATAACATCAACTGCATGAAGTGATCAACATCAGCTATTTCAACTGACATTTTAAAACGTTGAAGCGCACTACGCAAAGCAATATAACTCCCACTGAAGCATGAACATCAACTGTGACAAAACTTGTCAAATAAGCACCAATGACATTCTAACCGACAGTTCTATATTACAGACCGCCGTATCATTTCACCTCACTGCTTAAGACTAGTACAGCTGAAAGCGATTACCAACACTATGTCTAGACTAGTTTCATAAGAATAGTGAATGAACCAAAAGGGAAAGAAACTTTTTTTTTTTCTTGTTAAAGTAAAGCAGTTCAAAACCAAGATACACAAAATGAATAGCAGTGAAATGATATCACCACCGAATAATGACAACATGTACGCAATACAAACAAACATAAAGACTTGAGATGTATATAGGTACGGCTAGTCTACTAACAGGAGTCTTTCACACTGACTTTTCCTTCCTGTGATTCACTGCTTGTCTCGGCTATGATCGCCAACCATTCTAACAGGTAGCTTTTACACTTTGTCCCATGAACTGCCGAAAAGTGCAGTAACAGTCTGTCCCAGTGGCAAGATGAACACAGGCGCTATTGTTCCTTGTGGTAGCTATTCATAATGTCTAAACGTATGTTTATAGCTTTTATTACTGGAGCCCAACAGGGCTGTATTAAGACTGTCAGACTGATATGGGCAAGACGGAACATCTTGAAAAAACGTCAAACCTTGAAAAGAAAATGTTGTATTCTCAAAAGACAAATAGACACAGACAACAAGAACAGTTCACGACATGGTATCTCAACTGTTGACATTCTTTTGGCACAGACCAGACTGTCCTGACAGCGCCAGCCACTACATTTCATTTCTCGGTCCAGGATTTTAAAATACGTTAAATATTAATAATAAACATTCAAATGTAACACACACAGACACACGCACACACACACACACACACACACACACACACACCCAACCATTAAAAATCCCATATGGGCAAATACACACATCGGACTGTACAGCTAATGTCCAATCTGGACAGTGTGTACATTTTCACTAGCCAGTCGCCCTATTTAATTCATTTTTTTAAAATACTGGCACGTCCTGCATTGTCACCAGAAATACGTGTAAAGGTGTTTCCACTATAAAGACAGGACCACGGTCCACAGAACAGAAAAGCAGTTGATAACAGTAAAGACAGACACAAACAAAAATAGGCGGGGCCAAAAAGTCACAGGAGAATATATTGAAAAAAAAAAGAAGAAAGAAATGAACAGTACAGGACTTCTAGATGCCTGTGGAGCTATTTGTACTGGATGAGTTCCCTTACATCCCCACAACTTGCATGTCAACAACAGGTGCAAAGAACAAGCAAGGGAAATTTCTCAAATGTTCTTCTCACAAACAGAAAGTTTCCTTCTTGACAAAGAGTCTCATTCTTGACACAAGAAACGTTTCCTTTTATGTTCTTCTAACAGGAGAGAAAAGCGTCCATATCTGTTCTTCTCACAAGAATCTCACAAGCTACAGAAACTTCCTTATTTGTTCTTCCAAACAAAAAAAAAAGCAGTTTCCTGATTTTTATTTCTCACATGGAAAGTTTTCTCATCTAGTCTCACACGTGAAGTTTTCTCATTAAGTCTTCTTAATAAGAAAGTTTTATTTGCTCCTTTCAAAAGGGAAGTCTTCTTATTTGCTCTTCTCAAAAGGGAAGTGTTCTTATTTGCTCTTCTCAAAGAGGAAATGTTCTCATTTGCTCTTCTCACAAAGGAAGTTTTCTTTACTCTTCTAACAGAGGAACCTTCCTTCATTTGTTCTTCACAAAGGGGAAGTTTGATTTGGTCTTCTCACAGAGGAACCTTCCTTCATTTGTTCTTCACAAAGGGGAAGTTTGATTTGGTCTTCTCACATAGGAAATGTTCTGACTTGTTCTTTCCCACATGGTAAGTTTCCTTATCTGATCTTAGCACAATGGAGGTTTTCTCATTTGATCTTCTTACACAGAAAATTTCTTCATTTGTCTTCTTCTTCTCAAGAATAACCACAATGAACACTTGATTATTATGTCACTTACAAAGGAACCCACCCTAACAAAACAACAACAGTAACAAAAACAACAATGCCTATATATGCTAGACCAATGGATTCTGCATGAAGCAAGGGTTTGGACTTTTGTGCCTATATCAGTGTCACAGTGCGAGCAATTCTTACCACACTTGTTTACTATTTACGTAATTCTCTCTGCCTCATTTTTAAAATTTTTATTCCTGCTTGGTTATTAGCAACATACCTGTCAAGTCATCAAACTGGACATGTTGACAAGTTTAATTCCCATCTTCTAACCCGTATCTTCTAACTAGTTCATTCACTTTTAAAATAAATTTGATTAAATGTGTTCTTCCACACAACACAGATGTACATAATTCCCCATGCCTCATTTTTCACTTTCTGTTTGGTTATTAGCAACCTACCTGCCATGACATCAGACTGGACATGATAAGAACTTTCAGCTCCCATCCACCTTCTACCCCTCTCATTTACTTTATGATTAAATGTGAAGGTAATCACAATGCACACCTATCAATTAGTCTCTGATTCAATGCATTTGGTTTGTTTCCAACCTGCATGAAATCTTGCACCAATTACGAGGGGGGAAAAAAGGAAGACTAAATGTTAAATTGTGTTCAGCATGTAGAGGTACTACAATAAGTTTTTGGCACTACATGCCTTGATTTTAAAGGAAAACATCTATTTCATACATTAAATAAGTTCAAACACGCATGAACTGGCCACATATAGATAACAGTTTGTGTCACTATCTATCATCATGAAGCAGATGAACTGTAGGTCAAATGATTTACTTCTGTGACCCTTTTCTATGAGACTACATAAGAATATATTTATTATCTTTTTCTTTTAGTTTTTTCCCCAAAAAGTTTCAAATTTATGTCTCGTTCAACAACAACGTAAACAATCTGAAGCACAAAACAAAATTAAATACTCCATTTGTGTGATACTCAAGAAATGGGAGGAAAAATGGCTAAAAGATTGTCAACTTAAACTATCTGACACTAGGCCAGAAGGTTACTTAACAACAAAGTAACTGACTGTCATATTTGTCTCTCTAAACCACAGGATGCATTACAAAACTGACAATGTATCTCAAAATAATGGAAGAGCCAAAATGCAGCCATCACCCACAATAACCAAAACGAAAAACATATCAACTCTTCTGAAATGACCAAAACGAACTACTGTGAAAGCTTCAGAAATCTACAAACGTTAAGGTTAAAACCAAAAAGCGAACAATACACAGTTGAAGCAAAATGAAATAAAAGCCGCAAAATGATCTAAGGCCATGTATACCTAGAAAACAAGAAATAAGAATCAATGTGAAATACAAACGCTACTTTCTTCTTTTTTCCATGTTTTTACCAAAAAGTGCACATCAACTCAGCTCATTAGATTAAAATTTGATTTTGAAAAGGAAAAAAAAAAGTGCACATCATAGTCTCCCTTTATCACAGACTTGTCCGGAAAATTTCATGATGAACTGGTTGATCTTCTTCCCAATGCCAAATAAAAGACATAGAAATCTGCTGCGTGTGACGAACTGAAAGAGACACAGGGAGAGGGAGATAATAAAGCAAACATCTCCATGAAGTAAAGTTCCAGTCTTACCCTAAAGTTGCATGGAAAAAAAAAATCATAAAAATTCTTTTCAAAGTTTTAGTACCGGGGTTGGGGTGGGGCCATAAAAGGTATTTGATGTTTTGGTTTTATTTGTTCGTTTTGTGTTGTTTTGCTTTTTGTTTTGTTTGTTGTTTCAAACAACAACAACAAAATGAATCAACAAGACAGGCCAATATGTAAATGTTCCTAGTCAAAAGAAAAATTTGGCTGCAGATGGGAAATAGACCAACCAATAAAACAGAAGACTTACTAAGCACACTAGACCAACGGAAGAAGAATATATTCCCAGACTTTGTTCTTTCACATTTTCAAGCAAGCTAATAACCTTTTTAATCTAACAGTTCAGTTGTTTTTTTTAATTATAAAAACAGCATATATCTACAACATGTTCAAACAAAAAGCAAAGCAAAAAGCCAAAATAAAACTAGCAAAAAACAAATTGGCTTCACATTTTACTGACCAACCATAATTTTACCAAGTTAATGCACAAAATATTTTTCTAAGGTTGCGCATGTGAGAAAAAAACCCAACCATTTCTCATTTCACAAAATTACAAGATATAACAAATAATTCTAAAAAGTGGCCATGTTCAAAGTTTTCTTTGTTCTCCACCCCATTCTAAATCTTTCATCTATTTCTGACCAACTAGTTACTGGTGACTGTTATCTAACACAGTTCTTTTGGAATGCATCAGTTCCCCTACAGCACCCAATTCAGTACATCAAATAAATGTTGGACACAAAAATGCAACAGATATTCAAAAATCAAAACTCATTTAAAGATAAAAAAAAAGAAGAAAAAAAAGAGAAAAACTATCACAAAATCTTATTCATTTTCATCTGACAATGAGAACAATGTGAACAATATGAAAATCAGGATGTCTGTGAGGGAGAATATGAAAGACAGAGGAGTGGAGGGGGTGGAGTGCTAATCTTGCATTACATTAACTCCATACTTTAAACTTATCTTGCTGCCAGTCTATGTACATTCTATTTCTATCATCTGGTCAATTTCAAAACTGTGCCTTACTTGTTGTTTTAGTCATATCAGTACTGAACATACTAAACCATGTTCATGGCTTCTTCAATGCAAAACAAATGGAGAAAAACAAATTCATTAATAAAATGCCAAACCCGAACGGTTTTTTCCCCCCTCAAAATAACACATTGGCAAGTTTCACAACCAAACACAAAAAGAATGATGCAAATAAATCTAAAAAGTGAATTATACCCAAAAAAGCCCATCGTGGCACAAGTATTGCACAAAACAACAACACTGACCGTCATAAAACATTGGCAGCCACAGTCATCATGCCATTTGCCTTCAGTCTTCTCGTTAAACAAGAGGTTCATGTGTGCATCTCTTGTGTACATCCCCTGCTGTTTTCCATCAGACATTTCACTACTTAGGGCTTGCGTAAAGGAAACAAGCAACACGAGTCCAGATCCACATTTAGCAAAACACATTTTGGGGTTTTATACCTGCAGCACTCTCAACTTGATAGGGGGCTTTCGTTACGTTTCTTATCCATCAAACTCCATGCTTATCTGCAGAAAAGAATGGAAAATTTTGGAATTAGGTTCTTTGCATTACACATTTTTATTTTAAATTGTTCCTGATACAAACTACGCCCATGCAAACAAGAGACAAACCCAACCTTTCAATGTGTTTTTTTCTCTGTCTTCCCCTCTCTCAACCATTTCTGACATAACAGCGTTTCAAAATCTATTTGAAAAGACTTAAGTCTGAGAGAGAGGATTTTAACTTCTCACACACAAAGCTTTGTTGGTTCCAAAGAAACACCAAATGGGCAAAGCTGATTTCTTTACTCAGGAAACGAGGTCAACAATGGACAAGGGCAGAGCTGCCAACACTACTCCATAAGCTGTTTAGTTTGTTTGATGGTAGCCCAGCCGACACCGGGCATTTCCACAGTGTCAAACTCATACGGGAAAAAAAGCCAGCACATCCTAAATAGGTCAGATCCTGAAAAGGTCAGATTCTGAAAAGGTCAGATTCTAAAAGGGTGAGATCCTGAAAAGGTTAGATCCTGAAAGGGTCAGATCCTGAAAAAAAACCACAAACAGTTCATGACAACAGGGCAAACTACTGACGACTTTACAGCACATTTAACACTGGACTATGCTGAGAGCATCAGCTGTTCTTTAATCTATCAAATCCAGATTTTAAACATTTGTAAATAGTGACTGAACAACATTTCAAATGTTACCCCAAAAATAGTTTTAAAAACCTGTTTACAGTGACATTCACTCAGGGAAAAAAACGTATTAAAAAAAATTTGCTTTAAAGCACAACTTAGGTGAGTGTCACAGCATAATGAAACTCATTACTGTGTCATAAATTACACTCAAAGTATAATGGCTGGCAGTTCCGCTTAGCTTAAAATTCACCACAGGAAAGTGCAAACAGCTCAATACACACTTCATCCTCTAGCAATGCAAAATGTCACCAAACATTTTTTTAGCACACACAGTGCCATATCTGCAGTGCCCAGATTTGCGCCAGTCTTTCATTAGTAGACCTTGACCTATGTGTGAAGCTTCATTCACCCTTTCAGTTTCAGTTGACAGCAGAGGGCCATTTCAGGGCTGTCACCAAGCAGAGAAGAAAAGTCCTGTCATCCAGATGAAAACAACAAACACAACAACATAAAAACAGCTGAACTACTGTACATCCTCCACTTGGAACAGGGCAAGGTCATCTGTGTGTGAGTAGAGTGTGTGTGTGTTGTGTGTGTGTGTTGTGTGTGTGTGTGTGTGTGTGTGTGTGTGCGTGCGAGTGTGTGTGTGTGTGTGTGTGTGTGTGTGTGTGTGTGTGTGTGTGTGTGTGTGTGTGTAAGAGGTGTGTGTGTGTGTGTGTGTGTGTGTGTGTGTGTGTGCAAAACAGTATAAATGAGAGGATTGCTCCCTGCAAAATGTACACAAACCACGCGATTTTTAAAATGAGCGGATTTTTTTTTTCGCCTTTTTTTTTTATGCCCATACTGCAGTGCAGAACATCGTAAATGATGTGTCAAAGCCTTCCAAGGCAATCGCCTCCGTTTGAATTTGCATTGTTCACAAACTTTTTTCATACACTTCGCACTGTCCGCCTCATTTCACGGCGTTTTGCATTACGCCATATTTGTATCTTTTTACAGGCATGTGTGTGTATTACAAAACAAAACAACTTGATTGTGCTGCACAGACCTGTAACAATCCCCCGAAACTGAAAGAAGTTTGATTCCAGTCTTCTTATTTAATTTTTTCTGTCCGCCTCATTTCATGGCGTTCTGCATTATGCCTCATTTGTATCCTTTTACAGGTGTGTGTGTGTGTGTGTGTGTGTGTGTGTGTGAGTGTGAGTGTGTGTGTGTGTGTTAAATTTTGGTCATGCTGAGGTCATCAGCCATTCCGCTTGATTTTTCACCTAAAGACTGGGGGGGGGGGGAATCAAGTTTTACCTTTTAAGAAAAATTACCATTAATTACTACAAAAAAGTACATGGAATGCCACACTAGAAATCAGATACTGCACTATGGATACTGTGTACAGTCCCACTCCAAGTCATCCGATTACAACCAAAATGCTGACCTGATAGATATCAACTTTGACAAGAGAAAAAATATGAACAATCTTTTCACGCAAGTTCAAGTTTTGAACATTTTAGCCCTACTGGTTGCACAGAGGCTTTTCAGGGTTGTCAAACTCACGCTTAGATTAAAAAAAAAAAAAAAATTACATCATAAACACATCAGGACCGTTGAAAAATAAAATCATCTCCTCGGAAAGACATTTGCTTCACAATCAGTCAAACTAACAAAGACATGGTAACTAAATCACTGACATCTGCTGACACCTACAGCATATAAAATTTAGGCTGTGCTTAAAGCACCAGGCACCCCCTTAGTTTATCAGGCCTAAATATCTACATCAGAAAAAAATAATGGAAAACATTTAAATTCACAAACAAAAATTAAAAGCCATACAGTATGCCAACAGAGACAGCAAGTGCCCATTCTTGATAGTGTGCACAATTTTCACAACCTAACTGTCAGATTTCAACAACAACAAAAGCTGGCATTCATAGACCACTCTTGTGAAAAACAAAATGTACAAAATTTCCAGGACAAAAACAGAGGAAGGGTCCATAAAGACAGAAAACAGTAGACGATAGTAAACAAAGACAAAACTAAAAAAAAAAAAAAAAGAAATAAAAGCTAAAGACTGGTAACTGGACTACAAAGGCAGCAAAACTATGGACAGCACTGCAAGGGCCAAGCTTACCACACACACACACACACATCACACATACACACACACACACACACAGAGAACTTGTCAAATAATATATATTATATATATATATATATATATATATATATATATATATATATAATATATATATATATATATATATATATATATATATATGCACACACATACATCTACAAAAAGTACAATAGTTTTGCTTTCTTACCGCGGTGAAATATTTCATTTAGTGATGTCTAAGTCCTACAGCTAGATTTACCAGCTGAATATTCCTGATCACATATACATCAATTTGGTTTGCGACTAGATAATGGAAATAATTGGAAGAAAATTTCAAATTCATTCAATAGGATGGATACCATCGCTCACACACCCCACATAATCACTCACCCACCCCCTCACACAAGTAAGATGTAAACAAGTACTTAGACAAAACATAGAGGTCATAAAGAACAAACAGTGCGATTGTTTGTTTGCTTCTGTACTTAAAAGAGAACTATACACATCCACCCAGTACCCCATACCATCCATCACAGCAAAGGCGGAACTTGTCAATAATTATATATATAAAGAGATTTTTCTAATTATAACTCTTCATAAAAGTACAATAGTTTGCTTTTTGGCAACGCGGTGAAATATTGTCATTTGTGATGTCTAAGTCCTACAGCTAGATTTACAAGCATGATATTTCCTGATCACTATACATCAATATGATTGCGACTAGAAATGAAATAATGGAAAAAAACAATCATTCTATCAATAGGAATGATACATCCAACACAACACATAAACATCACTCCACCGCTCAACAAGTAAGATAACACAAAGTAGATAAGCACAAAACATAAGAGGTAGTCAATTAAAGAAACACAAACAAGTGCCGATTGATCTTAGTTAGTTTCTAATACTGTAACACATGGCATAAAGCTGTTCAACTTTAAAATGAGAAACATAATGAAGCAAATACATCATCATACAACATGTACACACCATAGCCATCTCTCCAATTGTAGATGGCTGTATGAATTGACTTATCAACACTTTCGGAATTATCAGTAGATGTTCATTCCTCTATTCTGGACGAGGCTCTCATACAAAAGTCATACCAGTTTGGACAAAAGTAATTTTGGCAACTACTGGCAGGAACAAATAGTGAGCTGCACCATGGTCAGAGTCTGTGCACAGAGCTCAAAACATATTGTCAAGTGCGTAACTGACCCAACACATCAGGCAAACTGCATCGTGCAGACTGAAATGAACACACAAGGATCAAGCAAAACCAATCAGTCAGTACAGACTGAAATGAACATCAACACTAGGATCAGGCAAAACCAATCAAGTCAGTGCAGACTGAAATGAACATCAACACCAGGATCAGGCAAAACCAGTCAGTCAGTACAGACTAAATGAGCATCACACTAGGATCAGGCAAAACCAATCAGTCACAAGCACTTTTTGTTGACCCCATCCATCAGCCTCAGAAACATGGGCAGACAACCCTCTCCGACTGACGACTGGTCACTGCGGACATCTAAACCACCTTCAACACGTCTGCATCTTCCAGACAGACCAACGTCCCTGTGGGATGGAAAACCAGAACCCTGAACACTCCAGCAGCGTCCAGCCCACGACCTGCCCTGACCCAAACCTGGCCAGAGGGGGATGCGCTCCGGGCCAAGCTCCGGCATAGCCATCCAGCCTGGAGAGGACTGGGGTTAATCAAGATGACAGGGCTGCACAGGGCTGAGATGACCAGCCACATTCCAGGGCTGAGGAAGAAAAATAAGCATCAACTGTTGCCTGCCTTCCGTCACAGAACTGACAACAACACACTCTGTCGTCTCCAACGCAGAGACATGAAGAATTTGCACTCTTCAAATGATGTGAAGTTTAAAGTAGACGACTGGGGGAAAAAAAATAGAAAAATCGATACAGCTGGTTTTGAGTTAGAAATAAAACGACAGCCTGCAAGAAAGTATAGAGTTTAGATCTATCTGACCAATCCCAAAAAAGCAGAAGGTAAAAACAGCTACTTTGAAGTAGCTATCTGCATATCACATATATTTCATAACTTTTTAACAGCTCTACAGAACAACTCTTGGGTGTCTTTTTGACACGTTTACTCACTAATGTTACCCCTATCAATGGTCCTTTGGAGAGCACACACGGCCTCAGCCAGTGATTAATTTCATCACAGGCAAAGTCTTACATTCAGTAATACAGTATGGACGAAAACAGAATTCAAGGAGTGAGCCCTTTACTCCAGACCACCCTGCAGGCCGAAAATTAAGGTAGTCCTTTTGGAATACAGAGGAAACCACAACAGTGGACATACAAACATAATGATGAACTTTACACAAAAACCACTCATGAGTCAAAAAAAAAGAAAAAAGAAAAAGCAGTTGGTCATTCCTGACTCTATGTTCCTACTGAGTACACTTTTGCCACATTTTTTAAACATACTTGCAATTAAGATGTGTTTTCTGCCCGATTTGAAATAAATAAATAACACAAATATGATCAGCATTTTCATGGAATCAATTCACACATTTTCAGATGTTCTCAAACAGAAATTTGTCCCCAATGGTTAGCCAAATTACGGCCCTTAAAACCTTTTTTGCACCTTCCTACACCTTCCTGCACGATAACTTTCTACTTGCAATCTATATTCGCAAACAGTTTTGCACAGAGAAAATGCAGATCTGTTCTTTGGCAAAACTACACTGACACTCAAGCTCAGTACGTTCAAAGAATTTCAGTTACATCTGGAGCCTATTCTTGTCCTATGGCCTTATCAGGGAACCAATGCAAGATCACCGTCATGTAATTTCAGTTTCAATTCTACTTGTAAGCATTAGTAGGCCACACGGGGCCCTCTCGGGGTTTTCATTGCACATTTATCAAGTATAGAGTTCTGTTTCTGAGTTTCTGAGAAGAAAAAAAACACATAAAACGATACACTGAAACAATACAAATGTGTAAATAACAAACCTGTAGCAGAATAGTTTATAGATTTGTTTACAACGAGAAAAAAAAAATTCTAAAACAAAACTTATAACAAATCATATGTAAAAAAAAAAAAGTATCTATAGGCAAACAGTCACAGCAGAATGGCTAGTAACAGTCCATTCTCCAGAGTCCTAGCATTTCCATCACTTAGCCACTAGATCACTTACAATCAGAGGAAGAACAGAGAGCCTTTTCTGAGCAAAGACTGGTGAACGACCATAAAAAAACAATGCATGGCAGTAAAGATAAAAAGAATTTATAAAATACTGTGTCAAAGATGGTCACAGAGACAAGGGAAATTACTAGCACAGAAATTCCAGAAAACAAATATGCCCCAGACACACCCACTGCAGAGCCATGTATCTAAAACTTTCAAAACGATCACTGAAAAGTACACAATATGAACATTGAAAAGTGCACAATCCAACAACTTCAATGCAATATGCAAATCATTTTCTATTCCTGTCCAACCTTCCGTCCTTGGAAAAGAACACCAGACATAAACATTTCAGTACACTATGCCACTTCCCCAGACCATAAGCGCATTCGATAACATCGACATTGCTCACCATTCCATGCAACTCCGAAAATGCTCTAAAATTAAAGTGCTTACATGAAAATAAACTCCACACACAAAGACAAAAAAAAAACCATAAAGGGTGTTTGTTTTTTTTTAAAACATACACGTATGAGAAAACACTGGGCAGGCGAACAGGAAGGAACAACAACACAAGGAACGGGAACAAAGGCACCAGAACAAGAGCACAAAAAGGCGGCAGAAACAGAGCTGATGATGGACATACCATCAAAGACCTCTCTCAGCGGGATCCTGGGACAGGGCACAGAGGAGGGAGAATGCGTGTACCGGCGCCTGTTCAGCTCACAGTTGGTTACAGTACAAACAGCTCACTCACAGAGCTGGGAGTATGTAATCATGCAGAAGGAAACTGGCTTTTTCGCTGCACATTACATTGTGTGGTCCTGGTGGTGTCAGTGAGGTGTACGCTCCCTGCGGTCAGTTCTCCTGGGAGAGCTGTTCCAGTCGGCCATATTCCTGAGGTGGGTGTTCACAATATGCCTGAAGAAAACCACAACAACAGGGGGAGAGGGTGGGAGCAGGGAGAGGGTTGGGAGGAGAAGCAGAGAAGAAGTTCTTTGTTGGCTACCTGCGGAAACTATCTCCTTACGTTTTGCTGTCAATACCATACAGGTTTACCCAAGCTGTCTCCTGAATGTTGACTTCACATGGCTGTATGGTGCAAGCAAGGAAGTACTTACTATATATACACATTTGTGTACAGTGAGTGCTCTTCAAATGACTTACAAATCACAAGTCATGTATGATGCGGAATCGTAATTTCCAGAAATTAATGGACAGCTCAGAGTAACATTACACAAAGTCCTCTGTTTCAGACACAGCTGAGAACAACAGTAAAGCAACATCTATATTGTAGAACAAGGTACCATATAACCACTTAACAGAACAAACAATACCATCTTAAAATAAAACTGCTTTTATGTCTAATTCTATTGCTAAACGCCAGCTAAAAGAAATACATATATGCAATGTAACAAGTCCATAAATTGAAATATACAATCTCAAAACAAAACAAAATCATGGTATATGATTTAACAATTTTGTTTATTAAATATGTCTGCCCGTTTTGTTCTTTTTGTTTTTTTATCACCTGACTTTTTTTTCCCATTTTTCTTCTGAATCAATTAATAGTGGAGGGCATGCACTGGGTTGATAAAACCAAACAAAGAGCAGGGTTGCACATCCACGTCGGACATCGGACATAGACCGATTACACATGCAAAATGTCCGATATAACTGGCAGTGAAGAGGACAAATGTCCCATTACTTTGCCGAAAACGCGGTCACTGTCCGATAGCTTTCCGATGCTCACGGGCATGGCACCCGCCGTTTATATCAAGCCCGCATAATTATTTGAGTCCGACCGTCGTACAGAACTCCAGTCTGTAACTTTAGTGTAAGCCCACTGCCCAGTGAATCACTAGGCCTATTACTAGTCCCGTGTGCCACTGGCACTAAGCTTAGTGGCGAGCCGTGGCGGTCTATTTTTAGCTCGTTGGCTTGCAACTCTGCCTCCCTGCGAGGTACACGGCTCGCAGCTGAGAGCTCGCAGCCAGCTTGTGTCAGGGTTATTTTT
This sequence comes from Conus ventricosus, assembly GCA_018398815.1. Lineage (NCBI taxonomy): Eukaryota > Metazoa > Mollusca > Gastropoda > Neogastropoda > Conidae > Conus > Conus ventricosus. The sequence continues at coordinate 49,416,931 of CM031619.1, forward strand.
AGCGAAAAGCGGCTAAAGAGCTTGCCATCACCCTGCCCGTCCATACAGCTGATGTAGAAAGAGGGTTCAGCACTCAGAATTTGATTTTGACAAGTCAAAGGAACAGACTGACAGCAGAAAACCAGGCCATGCTGATGAGGGTGCAAATGGAAGGACCAAGTGATGTCAAGGGGGAATCAGAATGGGTGTTCAGGGTGACAGAAAAGTGGGGAGAGAAAAGGAAAAGAATGCTCTTCAACCAAAAAGACGACTCCAAATGAATCAATATTGTACTTGAATACTAGCATTAGCAATGAATAGTGATTTAGGAAAGACACTGCCTCTGTGTGTGTGACTGTGTGTGTGTGTGTGGACTAGTAATAGTATGTTTACCAAACATGGCTTCCCACTCTAGGAATACAGTCAGCTTTTGTAATACCATTTTTGTGTGCATAAAACTTAATATACATTCAATCTGGCTTGCGTTCAAAATGTCCGATTGATTTTGTTATGCAGAGGACAAATGTCCTATTACTTCAGGGTGGTCCAGGACATTTGTCCTATAGATACTGCTAAGGATGTACAACCCTGAAAGAGGAAAAAAACTGAAATTTTGTATGATTATGGTATCAAAGGAAACTTTTCCACACAATACTTAAAAACAATAATCTAATCATTCTAATTCTTAAAAATCCAATGACAGACAAAGAGAGGCACGCAAAAAAATGCAATATAAATGTTGATTCTATTCTACATCTCCAGCTAATTTGTTTTTTCAAACTGAGACCCAGTATCTCCATTCCCAAAACGTAATGGGGAAGAAAAAAAGGAAATCACAATCAAGTATGAATAATAAAGTACAAAGATCAACACCCATACTAGAACATGGATTCAAACATCCTTCATTCTTATAAATAATATGTATGAAAATATTGTGAAAAAGTTCAAGGAATCAAAAATGAAGTCTTACCAACCCCTCATCGTAAGCTAAATTTTCTTCAACTGACACGGTGTCATCGGGCAGAATGCTGGCTGGTTAGATGATAACATTCACATTTTAAAAGACTGAACACCCATCAAACGATCAGAACATGATTCAGAGGAATTCTACACAACACAAAGTCAGACAACATCATCTTCCAAACCCTGAGCTTCTAGTTTAATCACGGTGCCAGACCTCTTTGGAACTTTGAGAATGCGGTGGTTCTGTTTTAAACATTCATCCCGTTTGAGCGGTTTGAGGACTTCGTGGATGCGCCGGCAGTGTTTGTTGAGGCTTTCCAGGTGCTTGAACTCATGGCCGCACTGGGTGCAGGCGAACATCTTCACGTGGGAGTGGGTGATCATGTGTCGATTCAGGGAGTCGCTGCGGGAGAAGCCTTTGCCGCACTCGGTGCAGATGTGAGGCCGCTCACCCGTGTGGACCCGGCGGTGGTTGTTGTAGTTGCCGATGTCAGAGAACTCCTTGCCGCAGTCAGTGCAAATATATGGTTTGAATCCAGAATGGATTCTCTGATGGCGGTGGTAGCCCCCACTCCATGAAAAACTCTTCCCACACACTTCGCAGGAGTAGGGTTTGATCCCGCTATGAGATCTCATGTGCGCCTCGTAGTTCACACTCAGCGCAAATGTCTTATCACATTCCACGCACTTGAAGCTTTTGTCCCCATGGCGCTTGAGATGGGAGGTCAGATTGGAACTGTACAGGAAACCTTTCCCACAGATGGGGCATTTATGGGGCAGGTCCTCCAGCTCCTTTCCCAAAACCTGCCTCACCGTCTTTCTCTTCCTCTTCTTCGGCAGGGGCTTGCTCTCCTCGCTGTCCGAGGAGCTTTTCATAGAGACCTTAGAAGGAGCCGTGTCAGCCGAGTCTGAGAGACAAGGACTACTGCAGTCCTGCGAGAGCTCCAGCCCACACTCACCAAAGAGTGGCAGGTTGGCGAAGGGGCACTCAGAGGAGCTGGGAGACAACTCCTTGCAGAGGTCCCCCGTGGTCTGCTGCATGCCGCTGCCATCGTTGTCGCCGCCCTCCATCAGGGATTTCTCCGTTTTGATGTCCAGCATCAGACCAAGGCTCAGGCTGTCGGATCCTGTCAGACCCACGTCGGATTCAGGGAAGTCCATGTCGTCCGCTTGGTCCAGGACTCCCAGTGAGAGGGGCCACCTGTCCACTGCCGAGACTTCCTCACTGTCTGAGCTGAAACACAGCGAACAAGCAATCATACAAATTGGGGGGGAGGGGGGGGGGGGGGGGGGAAGAACAAGAAGGAAGTGTGTCAACAGCAGCATGACTGCTGATAAAAGATACCAGTGTCACTGTCCTGTTTTCACGATACATACATCTCATCCTGTTAGGTAAACCAAATCTTTTCCGTATATATCTTTCTGTTGTACAAAGCATTCTGCATTCAGGTCTGCACTTTGGCCCGTTTGTTTTTCAAACCTGCTTTTGTCAATCACATGTATGTGTGCATCTTAGCATGTGTCTGTATATGCGTGTTGTGTGGTGGTGGAGATTGGCAACAACAAAAAATAAGGGAATGCATGTCGATGCGTTTCTGTGTGTGGATGGTGGAGAGGGTGGGAGGAGAAATGGCGATGAAGGGAGGAAGGGGGGGCTGGCGGGCTAGA
>CM031619.1:49420540-49444130 GCA_018398815.1 Conus ventricosus
TATCCATAACCAAAATTTCACTACGCGGAACTCAACTTCAATCTAATCTTTGTAGCTGCGTCATTAGCCCTTGTAGTGGTCAAACGATAAATACGAATGGAAAATTGCACAGTGAAAACACTGGTGTCATTATAACAAATATCCAAATCGAGAAAAAAAATCGGAAAGCATTAAAAATAATAAAGATTATATTTTGTTAAGATCGCATTTCACGAGCCTGTTAGCCATACTAGGCACACAATCGAACGAGCACGAAGGAAGCGGTTGTCTGTGGTCGCGCGGTGGATATTTCTGTCATGTGCGTGTCGGCGGTCGCTTGTGTATGGTTCCCACTTTTGGCAAAACAATTTTTTTTCCGTGTTGATGGATTTCGCTGCAGTCATCCTTTCTCTTTACCTCTTCCTCTCTCTCTTCTCATCTGTGTGTGTGTGTGTGTGTGTGTGTGTGTGTGTGTGTGTGTGTGTGTGTGTGTGTGAGAGAGGGGACGGGGTATTCGTACGCAAAGGATTACCTCCCCTCCCCCCCCCCCCAATCCCCTCCCCGAATAAAATCATAAAAAAACAGAAACAAGAAAAACCAAAATATAAAACAAAAAGAGGAAAACAAAAACCCGGAACACATCTAGCCAAATCTTTTCTCATTTTGCTTTAGAATATGTGAGTAAAACACAGTCAATATTTCATTTACACTTCATGCACAGTCAACATTTAACGTTACATGTTAGGTTTTGTCATGCACATGCACGACTCACCTATCAGATTAGGAATAGAGTTTTTAGAACTTACCGCCAATGACATTGACAAACAAAGCACAAGACAAGACCGATGCATTTCAACCACTTGGGTCTTCATCAGGCGAAAAAATAAATCACATTTAACATGTGGGACAGTACAAACTACGAAAACGAAAAAAAGAATGAAAAAATGACTTATCCGTTATTGTCCATGAAGGCGGAAATGACATGAGGCCAGGGGGATTATGGGAGAGGAAACAGAGGGGGGGGGGGGGGGGGGGGGGGGGGGGGGGGGGGGGGGGGGGTTGCGTCGAGGGGAGGTGTGTGTGTGTGATTATGATAGGGTTGTGTGTCTAGAATTATTGGGAATGGTGTGGTATCTTTGTGATGGTGTGGTAAGGTGGATAGATAATAGGGAAAATAAAAAAAGAAGGTGTGTGTGTGGTGGGGGGGGGGGGGGGGGGATTTAAGGGGAAGGATAAAACAAAATTAAGATTAAATAGATGGAGGGTTGCTGTAACTACTGTATGAAGTGAGTGAAGGGGATGTGGTGGTGGTGTATGTAAGTGTGTGTGTGTTGTGTATGTGTGTGTGTATGTGTGTGTGTTGGTAGGGGATATTGCCAACTGATGTGGAAGAGGTAGGTATGTGTGTTTTTGGTTATTGTTGGATACTTGATGCCTTGGGGGTGTAGTGTGCCCAGTTTGAATGAGATGGGATTCTTGGTTGTGTGTTCAAAGCTGTCACTCTGTGACTGCCAGAGTGCCATAACTTTGACATGGTGGATGTTGTGTTGGGTGTGGTTGAAGTGTAGGGCGACGGGTTTGGTCGGTGGTGGCGGATATCAGCCAGGTGTTCAGCGATGCGTGTTTCAAGTGTGCGTGACGTTTTCCCCTATGTAGATCTTGCCCACACAGCTGCAGTGGATGGCATATATAATGTTGCGGCTCTGACATGAGAATGTGCGTTTGACTGTGAAGGAGTTTTTGGGGCCCTGTAAGATGGTGTCTGGTTTGGTGAGGGGGCAGATTTTGCAGTTGGGTTTGGAGCAGGGGTGAGTACCTGGTGGTGTAGCTGTGGTTCTGTTCAAACTGGATCGCACGAGGAGGTCTTGAGGTTTTGTCACGTTTGAATGTGATCATGGGTTTGGTATGGAAGGCGGGTTTGTGGTATGTACAATTGCCAATTGGATTTGAGGATCCTACAGATGGGGAGGGTGTGGCGGTGGTAGAGGAGGTAGGCTGTGGGTCTGTCTGTCTTGGTTGGATGCTGGGTGTCCAGAGCAGATGTTCTGGATACAGCTATGGTGCGGCGGAGTGCTGCATTGATGATGGAACTGGGGTATCCGCGGTTGTGTGAAGAATTGTGACATTTGGCTGCTTGTATAGTGAAGTCTTCCTCGCTGGAGCAGAAATCTGCGAAGACGGAGAAATTGTGAGTATGGGATGCTGTCTTTAGTGTGTGGGTTGGGGAGGATGAGTAGTCTAGGTATGCATGTGCGTCGGTGGGTTTGTAGAAAATGGAGGTTTTGAGTAGGCCTTCTTCTAGGGAGATGGTGATGTCTAGGAAGTTGACCGACTGCGAAATGGTGTAGGTAAGTCGGATAGAGGATGGAAGGTCTGGGCAAAGTTGAGGAAGTTGAGGAGGTCTTGTTTTGGCATAGATGTGGCTCCCAGTCCATCATCGATATACCTTTTGTACAGTTCAGGTGTGTGGGCCTGTGTATGTATTGAGTAGGCGGTGTTCCAAGTGTCCCATGAAGAGGCAAGCATAAACTGGTCCCATTTTGGTACCCATGGCAACACCACTAATTTGTGAGAATGTGTGCTTGTTGAATTGAAATGTGTTTCAGGGTGAGGACTAATTCAGCGAGTCTGACCAGTGGTGGTGGGAGGGTGTTGTTGGTTGGGGGGCCGTTTGTCAAGGAAAAATGTGAGGGCCCTTAGTCCATCAGTGTGGGGGATGGAATGTGTAGAGTGACACCACGTCAAGTGTGAAGAGGAGGCTGGTTTGAAAAGCGGGGTCTGTGTTGTGCGAGTTAATCATGTTGAGTGTGTGGGTTGTGTCTTTGAGGTATGTGGGGAGGCTTTGTACTATGGGTTGAAGGAGGAAGTCTAGGGATTGCGAAATGTGTTCAGTGGGGCAGCTGCAGGCTGAAACAATGGGTCTGCCAGGTGTGTTCATTTTGTGTATTTTGGGGAGTAGGTAGAAGGTGGGCTGTTTGGTGTCTGTCATAATGAGGAGTCTGCCTGTAGTGGGTAGATTGTTGAGTCTGATTTCTTCTTTGATTGAGTTAGCAATGAGTTTCTGGTGTTGAGGGAGGGGTGATGTTGTGAGTGGGGTGTAGAAATTTGTGTTGGACAGTTGTTTTTGTGCATCGCTGAACACCTGGCTGATATCCGCCACCACCGACCCAAACCCGTCGCCCTACACTTCAACCACACCCAACACAACATCCACCATGTCAAAGTTATGGCACTCTGGCAGTCACAGAGTGACAGCTTTGAACGCACAACTCAAGAATCCCATCTCATTTCCAAACTGGGCACACTACACCCCCAAGGCATCAATATCCAACAATAACCAAACACACATACCTACCTCTTCCACATCAGTTGGCAATATCCCCTACCAACACACACACATACACACACACATACACACACACACACACACTTACATACACCACCACCACATCCCCTTCACTCACTTCATACAGTAGTTACAGCAACCCTCCATCTATTTAATCTTAATTTTGTTTTATCCTTCCCCTTAAATCCCCCCCCCCCCCCCCCCACACCTTTTTTTTTTTTTTTTATCTATCCACCATTACCACAACCATCACAAAGATACCACACCATCCAATAAACTAGACACACAACCCTATCATATCACACACACACACCTCCCCTGACGCAACCCCCCCCCCCCCCCCTCTGTTTCCTCTCCCATAATCCCCCTGGCCTCATGTCATTTCCGCCTTCATGGACAATAACGGATAAGTCATTTTTCATTCTTTTTTTCGTTTTTCGTAGTTTGTACTGTCCCACATGTTAATGTGATTTTTTTTTCGCCTGATGAAGACCCAAGTGGTTGAAATGCATCGTGTCTTGTCTTGTGCTTTGTTTGTCAATGTCATTGGCGGTAAGTTCTAAAACTCTATTCCTAATCTTGCTTCGTTCGCCGCCTTCAGTCACTCCATTTTGAAATTTCACCTATCAGAATTTTCCATCCCCTGAACCACATCCATGAACCGGTTTACTTCAGGAAGTTTGAAAGGTCACCAAGATCAGGCAAATTAGCACCAATATCATCCAATGACTCTCCTGTGTCTTCAAAGTTCGGCGAGTTATAACAACTCAAGCCTTTGCATTCACCACATGCCAGAGAGCACTCCAGGCCATGCTTTCTGCATGTACACAACTTTGACCTGCAGTCTGTTTTGCAGTTACATCGCACAAATCGAAGGAGGAAATCTGGTGCTGGTGGAAGGTCTGTTGTCCTTGCTTCGAATCGTCCAGAGCTGATCTGCCATCCCCAAAGCTGAGGATCAAGGTCTTGGTGTAGCTGGATCCATTCCTGGAAGTAGATTTTACATAGCATCATGACTTTCGTTTCAAAATGATGCAAGTTGTATATTAACTCTGAGAGTTGTTCCATTTAGTAAATTCGAAAATAAAGCATTATTCTTTTGAGTATTGCATACAATCAAGGTTGAAAACTGTGCCTCATGAGCTGTACAAATATAGAAACGCATGTTAACTACAAATGCTCTGTTTAACTGCTGACAAAGAGCTTTGAAAAAATCAACACACATGATATTGGATGATTTATAATAACATTTATATGGTTTTCTTTTCTTTTGAAGAATGATGACGTGTAAATATTCTTGCAGACAGACAAGCAGGCTGTCTTCGTTGTCATTTGATGTTGTCAGTTAATCAACAAACACTAATAATACACTGGTTGTTGTATAAAGTCACAGTTTAACATTCAAAGCCTGGGCTTTGACCTGGGCTGTAATATGAAATTCATAGTAATCATAAACACTCTGTAAAACTCGGCTGGAATAATGCACTGACAAATTATTTAAAAGGGGCATAATGTAACAACATCAATAATAAATGAATATGTTTTAATTTAAAAAATGTCTAACTTTACCTGTACTTGCAGATAGACACGTAGGCTGTGGTATTTTGCAGCAGCTGAGGTGGGCGGAAGGCTTTGGACCTGGATTGCTGTGACACAGGTTGCTGCCTTCTCACAGAAGCGATGGTAGCGAAGTGTGTCTGGAGTGACACCAGGCTGGCCATTGTACAAAGAGACCAGTGCTTTCTCACCTTCAGAAATGACTGTGTCAGGATTTTGATCCTTAGTACAGAAGATACTGCTTGCAGCCATAAAGATGGGGTCATCCATTTTCTTGACAGGAATTGTCTTACCAATTCCATACAGACGGGATGTTGTATCACAGCCGTTGATAGCATGCAGGAATGGTAAGGCTTTCACTATCTGTGGCTTCAAGCACTGTTGCACTTGTTGGATATGCAACATTCGCTGCTTGGTTCCACTTCGCTTGTCAGACCTGAAGAACACAGCCTTATCTGAAGGTTTGACATGAAAACACAGAAGTACAAGAAGGTCTGTGTCCTCTCCAATAACCTGTGTCCTCTCCAATAACACATGTGTTTTTGATGGCTGAACACTTCAGTGCTGTCTTCACTATCAAAGTGTCTGCATCTCCTTGGGCATGTACGATGCGACATCCATAGCTTTCCAGTATCTCACCTAGCATGGATACAAAAGCCTGTTTGTTATTCTGGTTTGAGAGAAAAATGTGTTTCTTCGTACATAACTGCGTGGATTGTGTAAGTCCACGCACTTCTTGGCCTGTACCTCCAGATCGCCGAAGGTGAGCAGTGTCTTTTGTAGATGGCTCACAACTGTAGCTGTCAAATACTACGATGGGCCTTCTGTACTGCCTGACGACGTACTCTGCATAGACTTGACAAATGCGGCCGAACGTGTCACCCTTCTTCCAGGACAGTCTATGCAGCAGTGAACCACCATCTAGCACATATTCCGTGCCGTCTTTCTCGTGTTGTTTTGAACTGTCTTCTTCCAGTGATGGGAAACAGTCCAAAGTTTGGATTTGGTGGCTTCTCGCATAAGTCCTGTTGAATCAAACAGAGAGGCAGGTGGTGTGTTTAGTTCAAATTCAAAGATAGAACTGATCTCGAAGTCCTCAGTCTGACTGTTCATTGCTGCTGTTACTAATCGCTGGAACAGCAGCTGAGGATCTACCTGGATGGAGTCATCGTCAATTCTGACACAACGTTTGAGATCCATCGAAATAACTTGTTCTTTCTTCTTGAATTTGAAATCAGTCACCTTTTTTCCTACCATGTCTTGGATGATGGCCTCTCCTGTTTCTTTTGCAGAATCAGCATTCACTGAAGGATCAGCTACCACGCCTGTGCAGATATTCCGCAACGATGGATCAGAGCTAGAAAACGGATTGTGTAGAAGAAGGAAACCAAGAACAGCCCTCGTGTCTTTGTCGTCTTTCTTCTTCCGTGACACAGTTGAGTCTGTATGCTGATCACTGGTGAAGAACTCCATCCCTGTGACTTCCTGCATGGCACTGTTCATAGCTGCACATGCTGGCATTGACAAAAGCCACTGTGCACGCTGCGACTCATCCATGCCTCTCCCTCGAGTCAGCCCACCAACAGACTTGACACTCCTCATGAGGAGCTGTTCAATCGCCAGGTCAGTAGATAAACCAGCCCAATAACGGTCACTTCTTCTGATGACATGATGTCCTTTCAAGAAGTCCTGTAAAACGTCAGGGTGTTGTTGCTGGAGCTGTTGCATGTCTTGTAAGTAGATGTACACTGACTTGGTGTACAGGTTATGGCCAGTAGCTGCAAGGTAAGGTAGCATTTCCTGCAGTGCTTGAAGATGATGCAGCCAATTACCTGTTCTTTCAGCTCTCAAAAAACGCCGAAGGACGTCAACCATGTCCATGTATTGTAGCCAAAGGCCAGAAGTGCGACTCTTTTTCAGTTCATTTTTTGTCTGAACCATTTCTTCTTGTAGTCTCTGTAGTTCAGAGTAGGTTTCTAAGTTTTCAGCTTCAATGGTTTTGTCCATGACCTGATCATACAATAGGAGAGCTAACTTCAGATCTTCATTGTCTCCAATATCAACTTCTGCTTCCTCATTGTACAGTTCTACGATGTTCTCCAGGGAATAGTTGAAAGTCATGGACGCAATAATGGCATTCAAAACAGCATCCACGATGAAATGCCCTCGAACAGCTCTGGCCACTGACTTTCCTGTCAGCATATGAATGATGGCATTTGGTGCAAATGCCACTTCCAGTAGTTGCTGAAGGCCAGATCCTGCCATCAGACGTCCTATGGAACCAGGAAGCTCATCTCTGTGTGAAAGCTGCCAGTCGAAGGACAATGGAGCGAAGTGGGCTGTCATCTGTTTCATTGGAGACAATGATCCTGGCCTTCCACCAGTGGCTGATCAAATGTGACCACAGGAGTTACATGGTGTTCCTTTGCCAATGCTGACAAGAAGTGCAGAGTTGTAAACACGCAGCTCATGTCGGTGGGGTCCATGTCAATCATGGGCAGGAATGTGAAGCAGCTTTGCCCTGGATAGTGGCCATCACAGACAGCTTGCATGGTTCCTGACCAGCCTGGTCGTGGAGAGCGAAGAGGCCACAAAATTTTCCACAGAAGATCAATAAAGGCATTGGCAGAGTTGTGGTTGCTTTGAAGAATACCATAATCCAATTTCAACAAAGAGTTTGACGAACTTAATAGTTTGACTGGAATCCTTCCGATGTTTTTCACCAGCTCAGCAGTTGCAGTTACATCTCGTTTGATGGACCTGCCACTTCTAAGGGCAGGGGTGACAGCAGCAATCATTCCCATGCCATGGAATGTTCCAGTTCCATCTAGAGTTTGGATGTTGTGATCTACATTATCAGCTACAAATTGCACACAGCTTGCTGGAGTCACACCTTGTATGCCAATACCTTGGGTCAGTGCAGCAGACTGTTCATATTTCTTGACCTCAGAATAAGATGAAGAAAATCCCATTTTGCTTAAATGGTCAACTAGATACTTTGAGCCAGAGAGGTGATGAATCTCAACTCCAAGACCCAACTGCAGTGGTGCCATCAAGACTTTTGGTCTTACTGCTTGGACCAGAGCCTGACCAATTGAAGCAATCTTAAGCTTGTGACCTTTTTTGTCATGAAACAAAGTACTTAGGAGCAATGTGACGGACGAGGGAAGGAATTCTAAGTTTTTGTCCAGGTTAGCGACATCAGAATTTGCTGGATAGTCCTCTTTTGATGTATCCATAGCCTTGATGTCCGAGAGAAGGAGTAGTGCAGCTGTTTTGATTATACGAAGTTTTTCTCTTTCACTATCTTTCTCTATTTCTTTGGAAAAGTCCTTGAGAATTTTCTCAGCAGTTGATCTGAAAGTTACAACGTTTGCTTTCCCTCTAATGCTTGTGAAAATAATGGTTTCTCCAAAATGATTATATAGCTTTTGCCGCATATGTTTTTCTGTGTAAGGCACTTTTTTGCTTCCTGCTTCTTGAAGAAATTGTAACATTTTGTGTCGGAGATCTGTGAGTGTGAGTTGTTCATCATCGTTTTCCTCAAAAAACTCTGTCACTTTCAAGAAGGCTGCTGTTTGTTCTTCATCAACTGGTCTCCCTTGTTTGTTGGTTCGTTGGGTTTGTCACTAACGAATGTGCTGGGGATGTTTTTGTTTGTTCTAAAATTAACACTGCATTGCTGATGATATACTGCATCTGCTGCATGTAAATCATGAACAGATTCTATTCGACTTCTTACAGTCTGTGCCCATTTGTCACCCCTTTCAAGACATTTATCAAGGAAGCTTTTTTCACAGCCAAAAGAACGAATTGCAAAAACTTCTGGATTGCTGTTCCTATGTTTGTCATATTTTGCTGGTTTCCCACAAAGAAAGCAATCTGTCTGATAGTCAAATGGCTTGTCAAAAGTGCTGCGCAATTTGGTGGGCGAACACATGGCTGATTGTTCTGCAGAACATCCTTTTCGCTTTAGGTCACGTTTGATTGTATTTTCGTTTGTATAGTCACGTCGACATTTCTGGTGAATTTTTTGTCCGACATAAAAATGTGTAGGGATCTTGTCTCTTGGCACATGCCTTCCGAAGCCCCTGTAGCCCTTTTCTGATTGGATACATTGTACTGTGTTACAACCATCATGCAGAAGTTTTCCACATAAAGTGCAGGATTCATCCTCGTCTACAAATGAAAAAGAGACAGACGGAATAAAAATTAGAGGACAATATTTGTGTGGACTACTCTGTCATTACATGAAAAAAACACCTTATACCCTTAATACTGGAATATCAGAATTTTTCCCTCTAACAGCTGTCAGTTTTAGCAAGTAGACTACATCTATAAAACGTACTTCATCAATTTAGATGTATGAGAAATAACTTCACACACACACACACACACACACACACACACACACACACACACACACACACACACAATCAAATCGCGATTATTTATGATAACAAAGATTTTTAAAAAAAAGAACCAGTTACAGTTGGATCATCTTTTGCACCAAGGCCACAATCATCTCTCTCTCTCTCTGTCCCAGACAAATGCGCGCGCACGTAAGCATGCACGGACGCACGCACGCGCGCGCACACCACACACACACACACACACACACACACACACACACACCACACACACACACACACACACACGCTGCCAAATAAAAGTCGCTCATAACACATTATCAATTATTGACTAGAAGAGTTCACCATACAAAATTATTGCCTCAGCACAAAAAATACCCAGTACTAATGCTTCCTCTTTTTCGTTCATGTTACTTTTTGTCACTGCTTAACTTTGCATCAAATTCAATCACATGCACTTGTTTTGGGGGGGTATGTTCACCAAAATACCACTTTTACATACCTAAAGCGTGAGTAGCAGACGACTCTTCCTCCATTGTACGTGCCAAAGCAAGTGCAGTTGTTGCGTAGCCGGCACTCGAGAATGTGTACCACGGCGGGAGATCAGCGCGCTGAAATTGTACGGCTTACTACTGGCGCTAAAACTCTCGTCTTTTTCAAAAGAATAAATGTTTATTTAATTTTTACAAATTTTTCCGGGGCTCGATTTTTCTCGATTTTGGATATGATGTTACTGATGATTTATAGAACCGAATGCAAGAGGTTTCAAAACTGTTGCAATTTTTTCCTTATGAAAACCGTTCCTTGACTGGACTATTGGTGATGTGGTTAATGTCTGGCCTTGCAGCCCGGAGGTTGTGTGTTAGCACCTCTTCACAACCATTATCACTGCAGGTAGGAATGGAGGTGGGGGTGGGGGGTGGGGTGGTGGGGTTCCCCAGCCACCTCCTATGGTCCGAGGGTCGTTACAGGTGCTATACCGGCTGTAACAGGGAAAATCAGACCACAGACAAGATTCTTTACTCGTGGAATATGTCTCTGACAATGCTGCTCAAATTTCCTGACAAACACTGCAGGAGTCTGTGCCTCTCAGGCCTGGGGAACATAGAATTAGATTATGAAATGCACTGTAGAGTACAGTCCCTTCATGATGTCCCAAGCTAACATGGAACCCATCATCATCATCATCCCAGGGTTCTTGCAGCTTCATCAATTCAGACTCAAGTGACGTTCTCTAGCCTTCCCCTGATCAAGTCCCTACTTAAACTAAGTTAAAGCGAAAATGGTGCATGAAGCTGAAACAACAAAATGTCCTGGTGATGAACTGCTCCCCCACCCCCTCCCCAACAACACAATGTTTCCTGAAAAAACATCACGTGTTCTTGAAAGTTTGGTCAGAATACAGGAGGTTGGTATACTTCATTTTGTGGGTGGGGGTGGGGGGGGGAGATTGTTAGTTGTTTTGGATCGTTTTGTTTTGTTTTTTTAGTTTGGTATTGATTTTCAACCAGAAGTAAACTAAACCTTTTCCAGTCCTGATCTTGCAAAGGTGTCTGTGCTTTATCAGCGTGCTTAGTTCCTCGTATTCAGCATGACATGGCAAATTCCCTGACTTAAACTCAAATCATGTATTCCATGAATTTCCAGCGACAGCAAAAAAATAAAAAGCTCTTGGTTATTCATGATTTTTCCTCAAGTTCTAAGACCTGTCCTCATCCTCACAGACTGTCAAAAATAAGAGAGATTGTCTGTAGCCATTTCTGACTCTGTTGTCGGCTGGGCTATAAGCAACATTATCTTATCTTATCTTCTGACTCCGTTTCATAGTGACTTCAGTTGTCCGAGTCTGTGGTCAGTCTGTATCAAAGCCTTCAGTGTCAGCACACTGAAGTGGACCGTTCTTGGGCAAGGGACATGCTGGTGTCTGTACTCCTGAGCAGAAAGTTCTGCCATACTGGCTCTGTAATCACTCACTTCAGTAAGAGAGAGGACCAGAGGTCTTTCAGGGGCTCTTAGTTAAACCGCATGCCCGAAACTCCAATCACAGAAATCACATGAATTTTGCTTTCCTTTAATGCACAGCAATGTCCTAAAGTGTTTGAACCAAAGAGAAGTGCCATGTCAACAATTGCAGCTTTAAAAAAAAAAGTGAAAAAAAAAGGATAAAAACTGCCTTTTAACAGAGTGGCCAGAGGGTCTGTGTTGATAGTATTCATTTTATGGAATACAGAGTGGCCAGAGGTCTGTGTTGATAGCGTTCATTTTATGGAATTACAGAGTGGCCAGAGGTCTGTGTTGATAGCGTTCATTTTATGGAATTACAGAGTGGCCAGAGGTCTGTGTTGATAGCGTTCATTTTATGGAATACAGAGTGGCCAGAGGTCTGTGTTGATAGTGTTCATTTTATGGAATTACAGAGTGGCCAGAGGTCTGTGTTGATAGTGTTCATTTTATGGAATTACAGAGTGGCCAGAGGTCTGTGTTGATAGTGTTCATTTTATGGAATTACAGAGTGGCCAGAGGTCTGTGTTGATAGCGTTCATTTTATGGAATTACAGAGTGGCCAGAGGTCTGTGTTGATAGCGTTCATTTTATGGAATTACAGAGTGGCCAGAGGGTCTGAGTTGATAGTGTTCATTTTATGGAATTACAGAGTGGCCAGAGGTCTGTGTTGATAGTGTTCATTTTATGGAATTACAGAGTGGCCAGAGGGTCTGTGTTGATAGTGTTCATTTTAAGGAATTACAGAGTGGCCAGAGGGTCTGAGTTGATAGTGTTCATCTTAAGGAATACAGAGTGGCCAGAGGTCTGTGTTGATAGTGTTCATTTTATGGAATTACAGAGTGGCCAGAGGGTCTGTGTTGATAGTGTTCATGTAATGGCATTCAGACAATCCACAGAGTAGCCAGAGTCTGAGTTAACAGTGTTCATGTTTCATGGCCTTACAGTTACAGACAGTCCAGGGTGCAGAAGACAATCCAGCCATGCTGCCACCATTTTTTTTTTTTTAGCCTTCAAGAAGCTTCTTTTTTCAGTGTGCAGGATCCAACCCCGGTTGACATTTCACCGCAAAAGTCAATGCTCACTGCTTGACACCATGACACAGAGTCAGAGTGATAAACTCAATGCTTTACCAGAGAATCCAGCCATTCATTCCAGGAAAACATCTCCCCACAGCAAAGAGCGTCTAGAAAGTCAAAATCAGCGCGGCCTTCCAAAAAGAACTAACATGCAAAGTTTGGAACATCCGTCCTATAAGCCCCGATGACTCCTTTTAAATTTATTATCCAAATCGTCATAGAAAATCTGCCTAGCAGAAAATGTTCAGGTATTCAAGGCATCTTAAAAACCATCAATTAACAGCTCCTTGCCTTGCCTTGAAAGCTGATCAAGACTGGTTATTCCATTTGATTTCAAACTCCAGTTTACAAAAAAGAAAAAAAAAAAACGATTGGAATTAACAAAAATACTTACAAGCCATCACAAAATACATGGGAAAAAACAGGTGAGCAAAACAGACCTACAGAATAGACAGCCAATGAAGAAATGATGAAGGCAAAGGAAAATTGTATCAAAGAACAGTGTGAAGACATGCGGAAAAAAAAAAACCCAACTACACAACTCTTCAGATTGTGAAACACCTGGCCAAACAACAGCAAAACCATTCATGACAAAGACAGCACCTGTCTGACACAGGGAGAAGACATCATTAAAAGGTGGACTGGGATACTGCTCTGAACTCTACAATAAACAGAGCAAAGGAGATCCAAATGTGCTAACAACACAGGATTCATCCAATGAGGATGGCTTTCAACTACTCTGTGAAGAACTCATAGCTGTTATAAAATTCCTGAAATGTGGAAAGGCACTGACAACTTCCCTGCAAAACTACTGAAACATGGCAGAAATATAGTAATTTATAAGCTGACTGCTGTCTGCAACAAAAGCTAGAAAAAGGCCCATGCCATGGACTCAATCACTCCAAAGACATCAAATACCCAACACTGCCAGAACTACCGCATTGTAAGCTTCATCAGCCATGCCAGCAAACTTATGCTCAAAATTATTCTGAACAGACTGCAGCCACAAGCACACGCTATCTTTACTGAACTACAAACTGGATTCCACAAAGGCAGAAATACCATCAAATAGATATTCGATCTACCTACCCTTTGCAAAAAAGACAAACATCTGCAGGACCAGAGAGAGAGTTCTACCGTTTTACAAGGTACGGCAGGCGACACTATGGGCCACAGTGACGAAATCCAACATCGGGCAGAAGTGATCAACACCATCCAGCAACTTTACTCCAAACCGACCAGAGCGATGTTCATGCAGGGTGCTATTGGACAACTGTTCCATACTTCAGTTGGGAGTTTTTAGGGATGCTATCTATATCTCCGTCACTGTTCTACATATTCCTGGAACGCATCAAGACTGACGCACTTTAAGTTCATGTCAGCACACAGTCAACACCGGAGGATAACCCATCAAAAATTTCTGATTTGCAGACGACACTGATGGTCTGACAGGTGGTAAACAAGAATTTGTCAAGTCTGCATAACGACTGCATGACACAACAACAAAACATAGCATGGAAATCAGCACCAAGAAGAACAAGTTGAGGGCCAGCCACAACACCACCATCAATAGTAAATAACTGTCTATGGTCATATTCCAGATTCTTGGATCTGTCAGCAGCAGCCAGGGATCTAAACCAGAAATTCAAGGGCAGCAAAGACAACCACAGCACTGTCTAGAATAAAAGTTGTATGGAACGACAAGAACATCTGCATGAAACACATGATCAGGCTCCTGCACGCACTGGCATATTCCATCTTATTTTACACAAGTGAGGCATGGACTTTCACAGCAGATCTCGAAAGAAAACTCCAAGCCATGGAAATAAGATGTTACTGCATGATTCTGAAACATCAGGTATACAGGTATACATCAGGTATCACACCACCAGTTAACCAGTGCATCAGATCGTCAGGCAGCCCATGTTCTATGAAGCTAACATCAGTCAGGAGGGAAAAGAAAGTTGGTAATGCCATGTAACAAGATCCAATGGCCTTGCTAAAACAATCCTCCAGGGAGGAAGGAGATAGATGTCGGGAAAGACATAAAAAAAATTGAACTGATAAAATTGCAGAAAGAACAGGGAAAACATTTGCAGAAACCCAGGCCTTGGCACACAACTCACTGAACTGGGGGAGCAGAGGAGGGTGTTCAGAGATTGTCAAGTTTTAATCTAAAATGAAGTTAGCTGGCATTATCATGTTCCACAAGAGCAACATATTCATCATACTTGTGAAACAGTTATAACTGGAGATGACTTTCATTTTCTACTGAATGTCCAAACCTTAAAGATCTTTTAAACAAAAAGTATCTACTAAAGAAAGTACTTAAAACCAAGTTTTTTTTGGGGGGGGTTAAATTTTTTTTAATTGCAACCCATTAAAATGCAGAACAGGGTCTACGTTTCAACCTCGGCAAATCAATAAAGATGGGAAAGGGTGGATAATAACCTGTTTCTTTCTTTATCCAATCATCACATGTTCGCACTATGTCATAACATTTACTTTATATTCTAGATTATAAGTCAAATCACAAACGGAAAATGACTAATTATTGTTTTAGTCCTGATTCTTGTTTTGCAACAAAGTTTCTAACTGGCTATACTCCATCCCACCCGAGAACATGTTTTCGATTATTTTTTTTTGCTTTTCTGTTTACTACTACTATTATTATTATTATTTCAATCATTATCATTATTATGATTATCATCATTATTAATAATTATCATTTAATCATTATTATCACTCTTATCATTAGAGTATCCATTTCGTGCCTATCCTCAGGTCAGAGACCAAGATAAATGCTTTACATTCAAAGCTTTTGTTTACACAACATGCCTCCAACTGAGGTACAGCCATCTGAAAAGCTTCATGCTAACACAACATGCAGAACTTTGTTTCTGATTTCGTTCAGTCTAAAATCAGTCACTCGGTGATTCTTTTGTATCCTGAGATAAGAACAGCCCTGATGTGGCCCTTTGCGGTCGGCTGGGCTATAAGCAACATTATCTTCCTGAGATAAGAAAAAAAGTAGCTTGTAGCATAGTAGGTAAACTACTAACATCTTACAACATAAAACAAAATTGGGCTGTGATGACAGCGACAGAAATTTCCCTTAAATTATCAGTCCCGGAAGACAAGAGCTTATTGTACCATTTTTGTAACATAAAAAAGGAGATAGATTAAGAATTTGTTACACCTGAACACGATTTCTTGTCAGGCGTAGAATACTTGCCAAGACTTGATTTGATGGACAGGTTTTATTTCCTTCCTATTGGAGAGCTCAGAACTGCCTCGGTTCCACAGCAAAAGAAAACAAACAAAGAAACCTTCAATCGTGGCTGGAGTTACCAGGCCACATACAGCATGTTTGCCTGGTCTGACTTAACTTGAAGCTTATAAAGTATATACATGTATATGGAATCATAACAAACTCGGGCTCAGCTTCAACCCAATCAATAAACCCACTCACACTTTCTGCCAGTTTCGGTCTTCCCATGGGTGCATGCATGTGGGATGTAAAAAATCTCCATGGAGACATTTTACACAGTTACTATCATAATGTAAAATACCCATCACAGCTATATGATGAACAGACATAAACCATGCATTGTAAATCAAGAAAGTACAGGTAAGACAGAGAAAAACCTGAACAGTGTTCCTTGCAGTGCCTTTGACCAAAGTGATGAAACTGGAAGAAACTCTTTACTGCCTGCTGTAGACCTTTGATGGTAGACAAGATGTCTTTTTACCGAATATGCTACTAAAAAAAAAGCCCAAATACAGCTACAAAACTGGCAAGTTTTCAAGATGTCTGACATGGTACAGTATACGATGCCAAATAGTTCTGTACCGATAGACAAAAACACAGACATCTAATTCTCACACACACACACACACACACACACACACACACACACACACACACACGCGCGCGCGCGCGCACGCACACACACACACACAGAATATTAACCTGCAGAGGTACATAAAATTACTTTTAAAACAAGTCAAACATTTTTCTTTTTCTCAAAACTCTTCAACTTGTTTTTAAAGTAATTTAGGTAACTCCATTGGTACCAGGCCATGAAGTCAGAACGAAACAATTTTGATGGAAGATCAATCCTAGAATACTTAATAAATTTATAATTTGCTAGTAGTATTTCATGTGTCAGAAAAAGATTTTGTGAAAAATTTATCTCGATCAAAACTGTTTCTTCCATCCATTAATATATATATATACTTGTATCAGGTCATCTTTAGTTCTTCATAATTTTTAATATGTCAAGTATTTTCTGTCTTTCTTCATATGTTCTGCTGCCCTGAATACTGTTAAAAGTTTTATTGCCCTTCGCTGAACTTTTTGATCAACAGACTGCTTTCTTATATGATGGATGCCAAATTGCATTTCCGTATTCAAGCAGCGGTTTAACAATGTTTTGAATAACTTAATAATCACTGTCCACAGATGAAAATACTTTTTTTTTTAAAGTCCAAGCATGCTACCTTTGCTACTGCATAATTGATATGTTAGTCAAAGTTGAAGTCTTTGTCTAAACAATTCCCAGGTCCTATGATCATTACCCAATAATTATTTCTCTATCAGATAGCTTCAATGTATTATAGTCCTTACCAGGATTTTTTTTTTTTTTTTTTTTTTTGGCCAGCATATAGTGTTTTGCATTTAACTGCATTCAAATTTCACATCACATCAAAAAGCAGTTTGTTGTTGTTTTGTCCTGTAATCTGTTTGTCCATATTGTGTTGCGGAACCAATAACACTTCTTTACAAGAAGTAATTTATTTGTGACAGAGTCTAAAACCAGTATGGAAGGACATCTCTATAAAACATATAACCAGGCTCATGTGTGCACCAGTATATCTTCCAGTATGCATGCAACACATGGACTCTCATCACAGACCTGAAATGAGGAGTCCAAGGAAAGAAAATGAAGTGTCTGTTACCTCCCAAAAAATAAACACCAGATTTCTATTACAGATTTCTGATCATTTCACCTATGAATAAGTGCATCAAATCATCAATCATCACATTAGATGTATGAAGATCGACTGACATCGGTTACGAACAGAAAACTTGATTGTTATGGACGTAGCAACAGATCAAATGGCCTGACTAAAGCAATTCTCCAGGAAACTGTTGAAGGAGAGAAGACAGAAAAAAAGCAATGGACCGACAACGTTGCAGAATAGACTGGAAAAAACATTTGTAGAGACCCAAGACTTGGCAGACACCGGCAGAACTGGAGCCGGATGAGACTGGTGAACTGTTTATCACTGTGGTACCCCAATCATGACTCCCCATGGAGTTAAAGCGGAGAAGATGATAATGATGAATTAGGATATTCATTAGGCAAAGAAATACGTAAAATATTTCTCTTTCCTTATCTTTTTGATTTTGACAGAACTTCACTGTTCTAGCGCGCTCTAAAAACCGCTATTTTTGTCTTCGTGCTTTCCTACAAGCCTAGTCAGAGACTGAGAGAGCAATCAATTCAGCTCCGACTCTGGTCGATGAGCCTCAAATAACAACGTAAATGTTTTGCAACGTGCACAAAAGTCCGTGTCCATCATGCATTTGCAATTTTTTAAGCATTAACTTAACAGCTTATTAGTCTGACCGAAAACCTGAATTTTAACAATTACCTGCATAATTTTCGGTAGACCTGGGAAGCCGTCGACATAGATTTTTTTTCCAGTCCCAACCGGAAGTATCAACGAAAATAGGGCATGCTCCTGACCATGACCTCAAACGATCGTGTCATGAGAGGCCTGCGAAGGGTTACCGTGATGATTCCGGGAAAACTTTTATTTGTAACATCCACCCGTGCAAAGACAATATAATCATTTCATTGTGCGTTGAAAAATTACACTAGATTACATTCACTACTTAATATATATCAAGATGTGTGTGTGTGTGTGTGTGTGTGTGTGTGTGTGTGTGTGTGTGTGTGTGTGTATGTGTGTGTATGTGTGTGTGTGTTGAGGGACGGAAGGGGAGTAGATAAAGAGCAACACTTCCTTTTTGGAACTCGGCCAAAATCGACAGTTAACATGCCTCTACGACCATCACCCCCATAACTACCACTACCACCATCACCATCACCACACCACCTCCACCATCATCATCACCACCACCACTACTAACACCACCAAAAAGACTCGAGCGGGGGGTGTCTTTGCCACCACCACCACTACCACCACCACCACCATGTTCTATCACTCTTTTCTTCTTCTTCTTCTTCTTCTTCTTCTTCTTCTTCTTCTTTTTCTTCTCTGTCTCTCTTTGTCTCTCTTCTTAGTTGCAAACCTCAATCAGTAAAGATTCACTATGTAATTTTAAGCCAAATTAATGAAGTTTATCATTAAAACAAAAAAAAGCAGGACCTACCTCTGCTATTCCACTGAGTAAGTAATGGATTCCACTCAGTACGATATAATCGTGTTACCCCCCACCCCCACTCCCCAATTTGTTTTTGCTATACCATGCAAGGTATCATGGGACAGGTTGAAAGAAGAGACCTGAATCAGGGAAGGAAAGCAGTGGACAGCTACCACCCCCCACCCCCACCCCCACCCCCTCAAGAAAAGACTACACCATGTTTGTGTGAGATGGTATCTTACACATACCATTTGAGCAACAGTACCCACTTTTCCCTATGCATGTGTATATTCATAAAGGGAAATCTTAAGTGACACAAGGATTGAGAAGTAAACAATGATTTTGCTGCCATCATTATAAAACAATTGAAGGCATACAGCTCGATCCATGTTCACGCTGCCTGTGACACCCATTTGCCACATATAAAAAGGTAAGTAAACACCAATTTGGTTTCTTTCTTTCTTTCTCATGTACAGAAAAATACACTTATATACACACAGACACAGACACAGACACAGACACAGACACAGACACAGACACAGACACACATGGGCATATGTAGAAACACACACACAGGAACACACACACAGGAACACACACACACACACACACACACACATGCACGCACGCACGCACGCACGCACGCACGCACGCACGCACGCACGCACGCACGCACACACACACACACACACACACACACACACACACACACACACACACACACACTCACACACACACACACACACACACACACACACACACACACACACACACACACACACACACACACACACACATAATGATGATGATGATGATGATGATGATGATGATGATGATGATGTGCTCTTATATAGCACACTATTCAAAAAAATGTTTTAGGTGCTTTGCCATCATCATCATCATCAATAGAATGATACATGTAAATAATATGCAGTCAATTCTACTTAATACATTATGTCAATGATACATATGTACACATAAAAATGCACTTAACAAATTACGCACATAATGATAAACAAAGAAAGAAACATACTAAACCCGTTGGACACCACATACATAGATACATGCACAGTATCTAAATATAATTTTAGTGTCAGAATCTTCAACTGGTTGAAGGTGGTCATCTAAGAAAGAAGAAGAAGAAGTGGTTGTCTATGTGAATGCATAAGCATGAGCACATTCACACCAATGTAATCATGGTCAAATGATGACCAAAATTACACATAAAATAACAGCAAGAGTAGGCTTACTGAACCGCCAAAAAAATGAAACAGACAACTGAGTTAGAAACCAGATACAACACGTTTGAACTTTTACCCATTAATCTTCTTCAGGCAGGAGAATGAAAAATGATGAAATCATGCGAACACATGATCTTTTCTGTCTCTTGGAGAGAAAAAAAAAAAAAGATATTAAAACCTAGATACATGAGAAAAAAAAATCGATCAACACACAAAAATCTTAGTTACTACATTACCTCCATGAACTGTAAATGCTGGCCCATAGCTCATCCGGTCGGAAAGGATGACAGCATGGCCGACATCAACAACAACCAAGTATCTGACAGGATAATAAGCTCTTCGTAGTTTAAACCAAGCTGCGACCGTCTGAAGACTGTCGATTCCACTAGAATCTACAGGTATGCATAAACTTAATAGCTGTTGTTGGCCATGGGATTTTGGATTAAGGATGTGATTTGGGTACAGTTGCCGTTTGGGCTGAAGCCAAAGCAAACTAACTTTAGAGGTAAATCAAGTTGAAGGATTTTTATTTGTTTATTTTTAAACCTATTTTTAACTTAAGAGCCTCCATGTACCTACTTTTCCTTCTTTCCCTCTCAGAGTCTGACTGAGTCTTGAGCACATTATGACAACAGGTTTGGTTTCGAGCCAAGGTGCCCGTGCTCACCTACTGATGCACATGCGTTTACACACAAGCAAACTCACACATGAAATGATGATTGTGGCGCAGACAATGTTAGGTATGTACTCAAGGCCTGACCAACACGTTTAGCTAATGTGCAGGTCACCGGTCAGACATCTTTAAAGTTGTATCCATGAGAACCTTGTCTAAAATATGCTAATTTTAGGGGTATATTTAATTATCCATTAGAGCGAGCTCTGTAAATCGAGCACAGTGTGGTCTTGAAACTTAACAGATGTGGTGTAGTGTATATGAACTAGACGACACGCAGTGATATGTCCTTGATGAAACTGAAACTGCTTGGTCTCATGCCAAGCTGTATGTGTCTCTCTCTGTATCTCCCCCCCCCCCCCCCCCCCCCCAAAAAAAAAGGTGCAGGTGAAGTACATCCGCAATATAATTGTGAAGTTTTGAAGGAACAGCAGGAAGAAACTGATCTCTTTCCCATCTGCAAAGTCACATTTACAGATTATAGTATGGGTTTTTTTTTGTTTTTGTTTTTTTAAATGCTGATATTTTCACTTACTTAAAAAACACTCTATTTTCAGACCAAAGATGCAGGACCTGTACTTTATTCTGCAGTGCGACCCGCATGCTTCCCAAGAGGAGATCAAGCAGAGCTTCAAACGACTGGCCCTCCTGTACCATCCGGACAAAGGCCAGTCCAGCAACAGCGCCATGTTTTGTGAAGATCAGCAGTGCCTGGGAAGTGCTGAAAGACGATCAGTTGAGACATGAGTATGATGTGAAGTGGAGAGAGTGGTGCAGCATACAGCACCTGCCATCCAAGAGGAGGTGGACATTTCTGAGTTTGAGGAAAGCCAGGAAGGACTGGTCTATCCCTGCAGGTGTGGGGACTACTTTGTGTTGACGAAAACGGATGCAAAGTGGATGTTTGACATTGTGTGTTGTGAAACGTGTTCGTTGACGATCAAAGTTTTATACAAAGAGGATGTGGTATGACAGTCGAAGTGTTAAATGAAGAAGAAACTGTTGAATCATAGTGTAACTTATTTCAATTATATTGTACACCACCACCTTAACACAGCTTTGCCCAGTCTGTAATACCCTCACCTCATCCTTCCCTCCCACCTGATTTTCTGTGTCTTTCTGTCTGTGTCTCTTCATCCACAACTCTACCAAAGTATAATACTGATGATTAGAGGGAGGAGTGGGAGTAGTGTAACCCACAGCTTGGTTACACTACCGAAGACAGTGATATGGATGGAGAAGTAAAGGAAGGGGTGGGGGAGAGTTGGTGGCAGTTTATGACAACTGGTGCATTGAAGGGGTTGTGGGGGAGGCTGGTGAGAGAGGGAGGTACTGACATGACTACTCTGAAACATTTAGCTGTTGAAAAGCTGGCCACAGGAACAAGGGAGGAGGTTACCAGAAGAAAGGGGAGGGGGATTAAAGATAGGGGTGAGAAGCACACTGCACAGGTGAGGGAGTGACTTGGTCCTATGAAAATCTGGCCACTTCCCCATTTTCACTTTCAGCTATCTCTTTCTCTTTCTGCATTGCTGCTCCCATTCATGCAAAACGACAGATTCAATTCAGTTGACTTGTGCACAGTTTAAACCCTGAATTAGCACACACACTCATACACACACAAACACACAAACACACACACACACACACACACACACACACACACACACACACACACACGCAGCAGTGGTCTATGGAGTCTTGCAGAAGTCCCTAGTTGGCTTCTCACATATGTAGCATCTCTTAAACAGGGTTGTTTGTTGCACCAGTGTCTGGTAGTATGATGTTGATAAACTCTACTTTGGGAGTGTTCACGCGCAGGAAGTTCAAATCTGACCCAAGTCAGGTACCAAAGTTCATGTTCAAGACTTTTTGCTGGTCAGTGTGCGATGTCGGGTTTGATGTTGTCACAGAAGTATCTGTATGTGCAGCATTATTGAAAATCATCACATTTATGCATAAAATGTTCATTTTAATTTTCATGAAAACTCCAGTACTTAGAATGTTAGATTGCCAGCAGTACTTGTATTTCACATAGCACAGAAAAAGAAGATATAGCAGAACCAACACTGAAAGTGGCATTCATGTGTGACAGTTTTTTCTGCCTGGTCACGAAAATTTTCAGAAGTATTCTTTCAAAATCTATCAATTGAAGCACTCGCTGATTTTCTGGAATACATTATACAATTATTTTGGATGTCAATACTGTTATTGTGTTTGTCGTTCATAACTTGTTTTAGGATATGTCTTTTTTTTCCTTTTTTTTTTTCTTGTCTTTACCCCTATCTTCTTCACATTCCAGCCTTTTTTTTTCCTCAGTGTGCTGACAGTCTTGA
The DNA here is from genome assembly GCA_018398815.1 of Conus ventricosus. NCBI lineage: Eukaryota > Metazoa > Mollusca > Gastropoda > Neogastropoda > Conidae > Conus > Conus ventricosus. The sequence continues at coordinate 49,443,520 of CM031619.1, forward strand.
AAAGGTCCTGTATGGAAAGTAATGAATTGAAACTTACAAGAACCGTTTTGTCATCAACCAATTAGCCACCTCTGATTGTTGAAATGAATTACAAGAGAAGATGGTACTACTGGAGACATGTTTGATTATCTGAATGTCAGAAACAGTTCATTTTGAAACATGACAAATTGAAACAGAAAATTCAGTGTGTAGTGTGGTAACCTCAAGATTGATTCTTTGTGTGTGTTTGTGTGTGTGAGCATTCCCTGCATTGTTCAACGCCCATCTGCCTTCCTGCTCCTGTCTAAAGGAACAGGATTTATCCTCACTAAGAACAGGAAAACCTTCATTCTAAGCCACTTTCACCTCCACCGAGTTTTTGGGCGAAAGTGGCCTTAAAGCCGCCTTTTCCTGTGGCGGAAGAGAGAGAGAGAGAATTACCGGCAACAGAGAAGAGAGAACAGAGAGAGAAACGACAGACAGAGAGGCGGGCAGACCACACACACACACACGCAAGGCATATTACTGTCTCTGAAGTAGACGCATACCAAAAATAAGATTATTTACAAAAACATACTGGCAGGGTTACCGTTTATAAATACTAAACGCATTTTTGTGCTTTTAAAATACTG
>CM031619.1:49445130-49482762 GCA_018398815.1 Conus ventricosus
CAAACATCCTTACACACTAACCACGGGAACTCAACTCAAATTAATCTTTGTAGCTGCTCTTATCAGTCCTTGGCGATGTGGTTAATGTCTCGCCTTCGCCGGAGGTTGTGTTTTGACCTCTTCAAAACCCATTATCGTGCAGGTAGGAATGGAGCGGGGGGGGGGTGGGGGTTCCCCAGTCACTTCCTACGGGCCAAGGGTCGTTACAGGTGCTATACCGGCTGTAACTGAAAACTCGGATCAAAAGACAAGATTCTTTACTCGTGGAATATGTCTCTGACAATGTTGCTCAAATTTCCTGCCCAAACACTGCAGGAGTCTGTGCCTCTCTGGCCTGGGGAACATAGAACTGGGATTATGAAATGCACTGTACAGTCCCTTCTTTGAGTCCCAAGCCAACATGGAACCCATCATCATCATCATCCCAGGGTTCTTGCGCGTCACCAATTCAGTCTCACGTGCCCTTCTCTAGCCTTTCCCTGATCAAGTCCCTACTTTTAAGCAAAAATGGTGCATGAAGCTGAAACAACAAAATGTCTGGTGAGATCTGCCCCCCCCCTCCCCCCCCCCCCCAACCCCTCCCCAATAACACAATGCTCCTGAAAAAAAAACCATGTTCTTGACAGCTTGGTCAGAATACAGGAGGTTAGTATACTTCACTTTGGGGGTGGAGGTGGGGGGGATTGTCGTTTGTTTTCAATTGTTTTGTTTTGTTTTTTAGTTTGGAATTAATTTTCAAAACGACGTAAAATAAACGTTTCTTGTGGAGGTGTCTGTGCTTTATCAGCGGGGCTTTGTTCCTGTATTCAGCATGACATGGCAAATTCTCTGACTTTAAACCCAAATCGTGTATTCCGTGAAATTTCCAGCGACAGCAAAAAAAAAGCTCTTGGTTATTCGTGATTTTTCCTCAAGTTCAAGACCTGTCCCCTCATCCTCACAGACTGTCATAAATAGGAGAGATTGTCTGTGGCCATTTCTGACTCAGTTTCACAGTGACTTCAGTTTCAATGCCCGAGTCTGTGGTCAGTCTGTATAAAAAGCCTTCATGTCAGCACACATGAAGTGGACCGTTCTTGGGCAAGGGACATGCTGGTATCTGTACTCCAGAGCAGAAAGTTCTGCCAAAACTGCTCTGTAACCACTCACTTCAGTAAGAAAAGAGGACCAGAGGTCTTTCAGGGGGCTCTTAGTTAAACTGCATGCCCAAAACTCCAATCACAGAAATCACTTAATTTTTTGCTTTCCTTTAATGCACAGCAATGTCCTAAAGTGTTCGAACAAAGAAAAGTGCCATGTCAACAATTGCAGCTTTAAAAAAAAAAAGTGAAAAAAAAAAAGATAAAAACTGCCTTTTAACAGAGTGGCCAGAGGGTCTGTGTTGATAGTGTTCATTTTATGGAATAAGAGTGGCCAGAGGTTCTGTGTTGATAGCGTTCATTTTATGGAATTCCCGAGTGGCCAGAGGTCTGTGTTGATAGCGTTCATTTTATGGAATTACAGAGTGGCCAGAGGGTCTGTGTTGATAGTTTTTATTTTAGGAATACAGAGTGGCCAGAGGTCTGTGTTGATAGCGTTCATTTTAGGGAAATTTACAGAGTGGCCAGGGGTCTGTGTTGATAGCGTTCATTTTAAGGAATTACAGAGTGGCCAGAGGGTCTGAGTTGATAGTGTTCATCTTATGGAATACAGAGTGGCCAGAGGTCTGTGTTGATAGCGTTCATTTTATGGAATTACAGAGTGGCCAGAGGGTCTGTGTTGATAGTGTTCTTTTAAAATGGCTTACAGACAATCCACAGAGAAAGCCAGAGAGTCTGAGTTAACGTGTTCACGTTTTATGGCCTTACAGTTACAGACAGTCCAGGCTGCAGAAGACAATCAGCCATGCTGCCACCTTTTTTTTTTTTTTTAGCCTTCAAGAAGCTTCTTTTTTCAGTGTGCAGAATCCAACCCGGTTGACATTCACAGCAAAAGTCAATGCTCACTGCTTGACACCATGACCAGAGTCAGAGGATAAAATCAATGTTTTACCAGAGAATCCGGGCCATTCATTCCAGGAAAACATCTCCCCACAGCAAAGAGCGTCTAGAAAGTCAAAATCAGCGCGGCCTTCCAAAAAGAACTAACATGCAAAGTTTGGAACATCCGTCCTATAAGCCCCGATGACTCCTTTAAATTTATTATCCAAATCGTCATAGAAAATCTGCCTAGCAGAAAATGTTCAGGTATTTCAAGGCATCTAAAACCATCAATTAACAGCTCCTTGCCTTGCCTTGAAAGCTGATCAAGACTAGTTATTCCATTTGATTTCAACTCCAGTTTTACAAAAAAAAAAAAAAAACGATTGGAATTGACAAAAATACTTACAAGCCATCACAAAATACATGGGGAAAAAACAGGTGAGCAAACAGACCTACAGAATAGACAGCCCAAAGAAGAAATGATGAAGGCAAAGGAAAATTGTATCACAGAACAGTGTGAAGAATGCGGAAAAAAAAAAAACCCAACTACACAACTCTTCAGATTGTGAAACACCTGGCCAAACAACAGCAAAAACCATTCATGACAAAGACAGCACCTGTCTGACACAGGGAGAAGACATCATTAAAAGTGGACTGGGATACTGCTCTGAACCGACAAAAAAACAGAGCAAAGGAGATCCAAAAGTGCTAACAACACAGGATTCATCCAATGAGGATGGCTTTCAAAATACTCTGTGAAGAACTCATAGCTGTTATTTAAAATTCCCGAAATGTGGAAAGGCACTGACAAAATTCCCTGCAAAACTACTGAGATAAGATATTTGCTTATAGCCCAGCCGACCGCAAAGGGCCACATCAGGGGTGTGCAAAACTACTGAAACATGGCAGAAATATAGTAATTTATAAGCTGACTGCTGTCTGCAACAAAAGCTAGAAAGTGGCCCATGCCATGGACTCAATCACTCCCAAAAACATCAAATACCCAACACTGCCAGAACTACCGCATTGTAAACTTCATCAGCCATGCCAGAAAACTTATGCTCAAAATTATTCTGAACAGATTTCAGCCACAAGCACACGCTATCTTTACTGAATACAAATTGGATTCCACAAAAAACAGAAATACCATCAAAAAGATATTCGATCTACCTACCCTTTGCAAAAAAAAACAAACATCTGCAGGGCCAGAGAGAGTTCTAAAATGTCTTCGTCGACTTCAAGAAGACCCTTTTACAAGGTACGGCAGGCGGCACTATGGGCCCCCAGTGACGAATCCAACATCGGGCAGAAGTGATCAACACCATCCAGCAACTTTTTCTCCAAACCGACCAGAGCGATGTTCATGCAGGGTGCCATTGGACAACTGTTCCCTACTTCAGTTGGGAGTTTTTAGGGATGCTATCTATATCTCCGTCACTGTTCTACATATTCCTGGAACGCATCAAGACTGACGCACTTGAAGTTCATGTCAGCACACAGTCAACACCGGAGGATAACCATCAAAATTTCTGATTTGCAGACGACACTGATGGTCTGACAGGTGGGTAAACAAGAATTCGTCAAGTCTGCATAAAAGGGCTGCATGACACAACAACAAAACATAGCATGGAAATCAGCACCAAGAAGAACAAGTTGAGGGCCCGCCACAACACCACCATCAATAGTAAATAATGTCTTGGTCAGATTCCAGATTCTTGGATCTGTCAGCAGCAGCCAGGGATCTAAACCGAAATTCAAGGGCAGCAAAGACAACCACAGCACTGTCCAGAATAAAAATTGTATGGAACGACAAGAACATCTGCATGAAACATTTTGATCAGGCTCCTGCACGCACCCGGCATATTCCATTTTTATTTTACACAAGTGAGGCATGGACTTTCACAGCAGATCTCGAAAGAAAACTCCAAGCCATGGAAATAAGATGTTACCGCATGATTCTGAAACATCAGGTATACAGGTATAACATCAGGTATCACACCACCAGTTAACCAGTGCATCAGATCGTCAGGCAGCCCATAGAACTGTATGAAGCTAACATCAGTCAGGAGGGAAAAGAAGTTGGTTTAAAGCCATGTAACAAGATCCAATGGCCTTGCTAAAACAATCCCCCAGGGAGGAAGGAGATAGATGTCGGGAAAGACATAAAAAAAATTGAACTGATAAAATTGCAGAAAGAACAGGGAAAACATTTGCAGAAACCCAGGCCTTGGCACACAACTCACTGAACTGGGGGAGCAGAGGAGGGTGTTCAGAGATTGTCAAGTTTTAATCTAAAATGAAGTTAGCTGGCATTATCATGTTCCACAAGAGCAACATATTCATCATACTTGTGAAACAGTTATAACTGGAGATGACTTTCATTTTCTACTGAATGTCCAAACCTTAAAGATCTTTTAAACAAAAAAGTATCTACTAAAGAAAGTACTTAAAACCAAGTTTTTTTTGGTTTTTAAATTTTTTTTTTATTGCAACCCATTAAAAATGCAGAACAGGTCTACGTTTCAACCTCGGCAAATCAATAAAGATGGGAAAGGGTGGATATATTAACCTGTTTCTTTCTTTATCCAATCATCACATGTTCGCACTATGTCATAACATTTACTTTATATTCTAGATTATAAGTCAAAATCACAAACGGAAAATGATAATTATTGTTTTAGTCCTGATTCTTGTTTTGCAACAAAGTTTCTAACTGGCTATACTCCATCCCACCCGAGAACATGTTTTCGATTTTTTTTTGCTTTCTGTTTACTACTACTATTATTATTTTATTATCATCATTTCATTATTATGATTATCATCATTATATTAATAATTTCATTTAATCATTATTATCACTCTTATCATTAGAGTATCCATTTCGTGCCCATCCTCAGGTCAGAGACCAAGATAAATGCTTTACATTCAAAGCTTTTCTTTACACAACATGTCTCCAACTGGAGGTACAGCCATCTCAAAAAGCTTCATGCTAACACAACATGCAGAACTTTGTTTCTGATTCGTTCAGTCTAAAATCAGTCACTCGGTGATTCTTTTGTATCCTGAGATAAGAACAGCCCTGAGTGGCCCTTTGCGGTCGGCTGGGCTATAAGCAACATTATCTTCCTGAGATAAGAAAAAAAGTAGTTGTAGCATAGTAGGTAAACTACTAACATCTTACAACATAAAACAAAATTGGGCTGTGATGACAGCGACAGAAATTTCCCTTAAATTATCAGTCCGGAAGACAAGAGCTTAGTGTAACCATTTTTGTAACATAAAAAAGGAATAAAGAATTAGTTACACCTGAAACAACACGATTTTCTTGTCAGTCGTAAATACATTAGCCAAGACTTGATTTGATGACAGTTTTTTAAATTCCTTCCTATTGGAGAGCTTCAGAACTGCCTCGGTCCACCACACAAAAAAAAACAAACAAAGAAACCTTCAATCGTGGCTGGAGTTACCAGGCCACAGACAGCATGTCTGCCTGGTCCTAAAGAAACCATCAATCGTGGCTGGAGTTACCAGGCCACAGACAGCAAGTTTGGCCTGGTCCTGACTTAACTTGAAGCTTATAAAGTTATACATGTATCATGGAATCATAACAAACTCGTGCTCAGCTTCAACCCATCAATAAACCCACTCACACTTTCTGCCAGTTTTCGGTCTTCCCATGGGTGCATGCATGTAAGGGATGTAAAAATCTCCATGGAGACATTTAACACAGTTACTATCATAATGTTAAAATACCCATCCCAGCTATAATTGATGAACAGACACAAACCCATTGCATTGAAAATCAAGAAAGTACAGGTAAGACAGAAAAAACCTGAACAGTGTTCCTTGCAGTGCCTTGACACAAAGTGATGAAACTGGAAGAAACACTGTACTGCCTGCTGTAACCCTTGATGGTAGACAAGATGTCTTTTTAAGCCGAATAAGCTACAAAAAAAAGCCCCAATCCAGCTACAAAACTGGCAAGTTTTCAAGATGTCTGACATGGTACAGTATACGATGCCAAATAGTTCTGAACCGATAAGAAAAAACACAGACATCTAACTCTCTCTCTCTCACACACACACAACACACACACACACACAAACAAAGAAAACGACACCAATCACACTGAAACAAAACATACGAAACACACAACACACACTAGCACAACATACTGCCTGAAAAGAGACTTTGAAACACACGGCATCCAGCAAAAAAGAGGACAAAAGAAACTCAACTAATAAACGGCCCCATCCCATCCACAAACCCCCGTTAGGCCGCATACCCCCACCCCCCCCAGCCCCCCCCCCATACCTCCCCCCGGAGTATTTTAACCCCGCCACCCCCAATGTCTCTCTCCATCTGCCCCCCCTCCCCCCACACGCTCGCCACAACCCCATACCGAACTACCCCAGCCCCCCCCCCACACCAACCAAATACCCCCACGCGACGCCGGAGCCCAATAAACAAAAACAACCACCCCCCACACACTACCAACCCCAATGAAAAACCCCTGACCATAACTGACCCACCCAAGGACCCTTTGCCCGCATACCACCGACCCCCAAAAGAAATGTGCATCTCACACCACGCCACCTTCGACACCATACACAATTTCTCAGACGACTCAATCTTGATTAACGACCCATACCTACAAAATTGTGAAACAATACATCGACACTACCCTCCACCGCCCAACCCTACCCGCCCCCCCCCGGGAGACTACCCCCCTCATACCACGGCACCCCACCTCCCGGTCCCCGCTTCTACGCACCAAACACACTCACAACCCACCTTGTACCCCACACACTAACCGATCAAAAATGTTGTCCATCCATTAATATATATATATCTATATATAATTGATCAGATCATCTTTAGTTCTTCAAATTTATGATATGTCAAGTATTTTCTGTCTTTCTACATATGTACAGCTGCCCTGAATACTGTTAAAAAGTTTTATTGCCATTTCGCAGAACTTTTTGAACAACAGACTTGCTTTTCTTTAAATGATGGATGCCAAAGTTGAATTTCCGTATCACGCATCGGCCGTTTAAACAATGTTGGGGGGTGGATAACTTAATAAACACTGTCCACAGAATGAAAATCCTACTTTTTTTTTTAAGTCCAGCTGCTACCTTTGCTACTGCAAATTAGATATGTTTTAGTCAAAGTTAAAGACAGTCTTTGTCTAAACAATTCCCAGTCTATGATTTTACTCCAATAATTATTTCTTTATCTTAATAGCTTCAATGTATTATAGTCCTACCAGGATTTTTTTTTTTTTTTTTGCAGCTTATATTGTTTTGGCATTTAACATGCATTCAAAATTTCACAACACATCAAAAAGCCATTTGTTGTTGTTTTTTGTCCTGTAATCTGTTTGTCCATCTATGTGTTGCGGAACCAACAACACTTCTTAACAAGAAGTAATTTATTTGTACAGAGTCTACAACCATATGGAAGGACATCTCTATAAAACATGATACCAGCTCATGTGTGCACCATAATCTTCCGTATGCATGCAAGCACAAGTGTGAACTCACAACAACAGACCTGAAAAGGAGGAAAGAAAATGAAGTTTCTGTTACCGTCCAAAAAATAAACACCAGATTTCTATTACAGATTTCTGATCATTTCACCAATTAAAAATGCATCCAAATCATCAATCAACACAATTATTATGAAGATCGACTGACTATCGGTTACGAACAGCAAACTTGATTCCTTAGGACGTAGACACCAGATTCAAATGGCCTGACCCAAAGCAAATCTCCATGAAACTGATGAAGGGAGAAGAATACAGAAAAAAAAGCAATGACCGACAAACGTGCAGAATAGACTGTGAAAAAACATTTGTAGGAAGACCCAAGACTTGCAGACACAGGCCAGAACTGGAGCCGGAGGAGACACTGTGAACTGTTTTTTATCACTTGTGGATACCCCAATCATGACTCCCCATGGAGTTTAAAGCGGAGAAGATGAAATGAGAATTAGGATATAACATTAGGCAAGGAAATACGTAAATATATTTCCCTTTCTTGTCTTTTTTGATTTGACAGAACTTGACTGTTCTAGCGCGCTCTAAAAACCGCATTTTTTGGGTCTTCGGGGTGCGTTCCTAAAAGCCAAGTCAGAACTGAGGAGAGCAATCAATCAGCTTCCGACTCTGTCGATGAGCCTCAAATAACAACGTAAATGATTTTTGCAACGTGCAACAAACAGTCCGAGTCCCATCATGCAATTGCAATTTTTTAAGGACATAAACTTAACCGCTTATAGTCTGACCAGAAAACCTGAATTTTTAAAACAATTACCTGGCATAATTTTCGGTAGACCTGGGACGCCGTCGACATAGATTTTTTTTTTCCAGTGTCCCAACCGGAAAAGGTAACAACGGAAAATAGGGCATGCTCTGACCATGACCACAAACGATCGTGTCATGAGAGTCCTGCGAAGGGTTACCGTGAATGATTCCAAGGAAAACTTTTATTTTGTAACCATCCACCCGTGCAAAGACACTAGAATCATTTCATTGTGCGTTGAAAAATTACATCTAGATTACATTCCACTCTTAAATATATTGTCAAGATGTGTGTGTGTTTGTGTGTGTGTGGTGTGTGAGTATGTGCTATGTGTGTGTTGCGGGACGAAGGGGGAGTAGATAAAGAGCATCACTTCCTTTTTGTGAACTCACGCCAAAATCGACAGTTAACATCTTCTACGACTCATCCACCGCATAACTACCACTACCACCATCACCATCACCAACCACCACCAACCATCATCATCACCACTAACACCACCAAAAAGACTCGAGCGGGGGGGGGGGGGTGTCTTTGCCCCACCACCACTACCACCACCACCACCATGTTCTAATCATCTTTTCTCTTCTTCTTCTACTTCTCTCCCGTAAGGCCGGTTCATATCTAATGCGTAAGTGCCCTGCGGTGACGTATCGTTGATTCCGGCCGCGGAGCTAGGTATTGGGGGGGAGGGGCGGGGGGGGAAATTAAAACTATGTACAGGGCATTTGTTTGGGGGGGGGGGGGGAATTAAAACTATGTAGTACAGGGCAGTAGGGAGGTCCATGGGGTGCCCCCAAGTGGCTGCAAGAGCCCTGCGGCCACCGAGGTCGTGAGCGGAACATCACCAGTGACGTTGCTGGATGTCGTAGAGGAGGGAGACTGTTCCATCCTGAGGTTTGTCCTCGGGAAGAGGTGTTGTTTATGCCTTGTGGAACTCCTGTGTTGGTAAAGCCTTGGCTTCCTCATTGTTCTTGGTCAAGTCCCTGATGTAGTTTGCAGGTGAGATTTCCAACAAGATTGTGCTTGACCTTGTACAGCATCAATAGTCGATTCTTTGTTCTTACTTCTTCTTCAATGACTCCCATCCTAAGTGTTGAGCATATTGGTGATAATGCCGGTGTTCTCTTTCAAAGTAGTTGTTGTGGGTGTATCTGGCATGCTCTTCTTTGGACAGCTTCGAGTGATTTCTTTCTTTCTCTTCTGTGATGTCCCACACCTTGACGCGTATACTATGTGGGCGCCACCATGGGTGGTATAGTATTCCCTGCTTAAACTTTGTTTGAACATTCTTTAAAGTTGCGCCTCAGGAAGCCCACTGTTTTGTTTCTTTTGCGGTGATGTTTTTGATGTGGCTGGTCCTTGTTAGGTCATCGATATGGCAACTCCCAGGTATTTGCTTTCTTTGGTCATCTCCTAGCCTGTCCATGGTGGTAGTAGTCGGACACTTACGGTGGATTTATTCATGTCACTAGAATGCGGATGATGTAGTGTTTTACTGGGTTAAAGTTCATTTGCCACATTCCTTCCCAGTCCTTCAAGTGCGTCCAGGTACTTTTTGGAGTAGTACCTCTGGTCTTGGATCCTTTAATTTGCTTGTAAAGATGGCTGTCCGTCTGCGAAAAGTTTTTACTTTTTGCGTGTTTCACGACATCAGGAAGGTCGTTGATTGTACAATAGGAAAAAGTACGTTCCAAGAACAGTGCCTTGGGGTACTCCTGATGTTACTGGGTGGTAGAATGGAATATACACCCTCAAGTCTACTTTTTGTGTCTCCCTGTCAAAAACGATCTGATCCCTTATGTGTAGTTTCCGTCTAACTCCCGTAGGCCTCAAGTTTGTGCAATGAGTCGCTGATGTGGCACCTTGTTCGAAGGCCTTGCTGAAGTCCCAACAAGGATTGCGTCTGTTTATTGGCCTTTAGCAGCAAGGTTTTTTATGCGCTGTCGTGGACGGTCTCTTATAAGATGGGTTCGCATGACCAGTAATTTCTGATCATGCTGTACACTGTGAGATGTTTTAAGCTGTCAGGTGTTGCATGACGCTGCTATGTATGATGTGCTCGAGAGCTTCACATTAATGACGAGAGGACACAAGCCTGTAGTTTGCTGGCTGGTGGCGATCTCCCTTTTTGAAGATCAGCACTACTAGGGTCGTCTTCCAGTCCTGTGGTACTTTTCCTTCTCGAGTGACATTTGGAATAGTCTGTCAGCACTGGTGCACAGCACTCTGCACCATTCTCAGGATAAAAGCTGGATGTTGCTGGTCCTGTAGCTTTGTCCAATCTTTAAGATTTCAAGGAGCATCTGGACACCTGCTCTGGACACCGTGATGGTTTCTGCGGTTGGGTATTTGCTCGCGTCTTATGTGTGGTGTGTTGTAGTGTATTCTATGGTGAATACTGACTGAAATTGTTTTGTTTCAATATTTTTAGCTTTAATGACACTGTCACTCTTTAGGAAATCCGATCTGATCTTTCAGAGGGTGTCCACCCCTATGATTCCGGCCATTTGATTGATGTGGGCCCAGAACTTTTTGGATTTGCTGTGAAGTACGCGCTGATGAGGTCTTCAAGGTAAGATCTGTTTGGGGCGTTCTTGATTTCATATCGTAACTCGCTTGACATCCTTTTGTAGCGGTCTAATGTCTCTCTTTCTTCTGGTTCTTCTGACTTTTTATGCGCTCGTTGTTTTCTTCTAATGGCCCTTCTATTGATGTAATTAATTCCAAGGGTGACTATGTTTGCGAGCCGTAGATTTACTCGGGATTCGATTTTCGATGATGACAAGTATTTTCCTCTTGAGGTAGGCCCCAAAATTTCTCCACAATATGTTTCAAATTCTTTGTCATCCTCTACGTCTCTTGCCAGCTGGTGAAGATCTCTTTCCTTCCGTTGATGTCGGCCTTCTTCCACAGATAGATATTTTCTGTTCTTTCTTCTCTCTGTCTCTCGTTGTCACTCTTCCTTAGTTACAAACCCAATCAGTAAAGATCACTATGTAAATTTAAGCCAAATTAATGAAGTTTATCATAAAATAGCAAAAAAAAGCAGGACCTACCTCTGCTATTCCATGAAGTAAGTAATGGATTCCACTCAGTACAGATATAATCGTGTTTACCCACCCACCCCCACATTGTTTTTTGCTATATCCATGCAAGGTATCATGGGACAGGTGAAAGGAAGAGACCTGAATCAGGAAGGAAAGCAGTGGACAGCTACCACCCCCCCCCCAACCCCTCAGAAAAGACTACACCCATGTTTGTGTAGATGGTATCTTACACATACCATTTGAGCAACAGTACACCACAATTCCAAAGCATGGTGTATAATTCAAAAAGGAAATCTTTAATGACACAAGGATTGAGAAAGTAAAAATGATTTTTTGCTGCCATCATTATACAACAATGAAGGCATACAGCCTCGATCCATTTTCACGGCTGCTGTGACACTCCATTTGCCCCATATAAAAAGGTAAGTAAATACCAATTAGGGTTCTTTCTTTCTTTCTCATGCACAGAAAAATACACATATATACACACAGACACAGACACACATGGGCATATGCAGAAACACACACACAGGAACACACACACAGGAAACACACACACACACACACACACACACACACACACACACACACCACGCACGCGCATGCACGCACGCACGCACGCACGCACGCACGCACGCACACACACCACACACACACACACACACACCACACACACACACACACACACACACACACACACCACACACACATAATGATGATGATGATGATGATGATGATGATGATGATGATGATGTGCTCTTATATAGCACACTATTCAAAAAAAATGTTTTAGGTTCTTTGCCATCATCATCATCATCAATAGAATGATACATGTAAATAATATTGCAGTAAATTTCTACTTTATACATTATGTCATGATACATATGTACACATAAAAATGCACTTAACAAATTACGCACATAATGATAAACAAAGAAAGAAACATACTAAACCCGTTGGACACCACATACATAGATGTTATACCATACCTGCATCAAATATTGACAGCCACTTACATTCTTTTTATCCCAGTTCTGTACGGCTGTGGAACTCACTGCCGGGTGCCAACAAGATTGCCACAGGTGCAATCTCATTCAAAAAACAGGTTGATTCGACAGTTTTGAGATCTGCATTATTGACGTTTTCTATTTTTACTTCCCCAGATATTTTATTGAATATCAAGTGCGACCCCTTGTTGCCAAGTTTTGCTCCAGGGGCCAACAGTCTGAGTCGCACTGTTTTTTTGTTATTTTATTCTACTTTTTAACATGCGCGCTGGTGACCTACTCGTTTTTGAGTGAACCAGTATTTTAGGAAGAAAAAAGAAGAAGATACATGCACAGTATCTAAATATAGTTTTAGTGTCCCGAATCTTCAACTGGTTGAAGGTGGTCAGCTAAGAAAGAAGAAGAAGAAGTGGTTGTCTATGTGAATGCATAAGCATGAGCACATTCACACCAATGTAATCATGGTCAAATGATGACCAAAAAATTACACATAAAATAACAGCAAGAGTAGGCTTACTGAACCGCCAAAAAAATGAAACAGACAACTGAGTTAGAAACCAGATACAACACGTTTGTACTTTTACCCATTAATCTTCTTCAGGCAGGAGAATGAAAATGATGAAATCATACGAACACATGATCTTTTCTGTCTCTTGGAGAGAAAAAAAAAATTAAAACCTAGATACATGAGAAAAAAAATCGATCAACAAAACAAAATCTTAGTTACTACATTACCTCCCCTGAACTGTAAATGCTGGCCCATAGCTCATCCGGTCGGAAAGGATGACAGCATGGCCGACATCAACAACAACCAAGTATCTGGCAGGATAATAAGCTCTTCGAAGTTTTAACCAAGCTGCGACCCGTCTGAAGACTGTCGATTCCACTAGAATCTACAGGTATGCATAAACTTAATAACTGCTGTTGTTGGCCATGGGATTTTGGATTAAGGACGATGTGATTTGGGTACAGTTGCCGTTTGGGCTGAAGCCAAAGCAAACTAACTTTAGAGGTAAATCAAGTTGAAGGAATTTTTGTTTGTTTATTTTTAAACCTATTTTTAACTTAAGAGCCTCCCTGTACCTACTTTTCCTTCTTTCCCTCTCAGAGTCTGACTCTGAGTCTTGAGCACATTATGACAACAGGTTTGGTTTCAAGCCAAGGTGCCCGTGCTCACCCACCGATGCACTGTATGCGTGTACACACAAGCAAACTCACACATGAAATGATGATTGTGGCGCAGACAATGTTAGGTATGTACTCAAGGCCTGACCAGCACGTTTAGCTAATTGCGGGCCCCGGGGTCAACTTTAAATTCACCAGAAACCTTGTCTAAAATATCAATTTTAGGGAAAATTTTAAGGCCCGGTGTTGCTGCACGACTAGCGGGGGGTAATACGACCGCAACCCACCCGGGAATTTTTGGCACGACTATCGTGCGACAAAAAAACTGTTTTTCGTGCACACTAGTCGTGCGTAATACGCTCGAAACCCTCCCTATTGGCACACATTCGTTCGACAACTAAAAAAGGGTTGCGTGCCACTACAAATTTACGCAATGACTGTTTTGAGCGTGCGCCCTCACCCCCTCTCTCTCCCAAGCAAAGCACCAAAAAAAATGAAATGAGATGAAGAAAAAAGTATTTTTAAAAAACAGCAAGAATATCAGAAAAAATCGGGGAACGGCGAAAGGACGTTAGCATGGTACGCACAAATTCACACGCCCCCTGGCCCTTTTCCACATTCTGTACTCTACAAGTTTGGGGACCGATTCATTTGAATTGAAGCCCTGCACCCCCTGAACGATAGTACCACCTGCATTTAAATCATTCTTTCATTTATCCAAAGGACGGGGAAATCCTGCCCGGGACACCGCGTGCATCACAACCCCCCCCTTGTCGTCCCTACGGGATCCCTTAAGGAAGAAACCCAAAAACTTTTTTCACTCCACCCCTTGCCCCTTCACCTCCAGTAATAAGAGTATTTGCTCCTGAGGGGGCCGTTAAAGAACCATGAAGATCTTTTTTGGGTTTAAAAGTTCAGTGCCATCCATTTTAAAGTCCAAGGCCTGCCCATTTTCCCGTGTTCAACTGTCCAAAAAAAGCAATACCGATTTTTTTCTGTCCGCGTAGCATTGTCGACACCCTTTTGACTATCGATATTTGGGAAATTCCAAAACAAAAATCTGTTTAAACAGCCCCAAGAAGGTTTATCCGACACCCATGAAAATTTTGTTCCGACGTTCATAGTCCGAAATTTAAATTAACACTTTTAAAAAGTTCTTTTTTTCTTGTTAGTTGTGGTCCCTTGCTGCTGTTGTGTGTGTGTGTGTGTGTGTGTGTTGTGTGGTGTGTGGTGTAAAATATAAATATATAAATGTGTAAATACGTTTGTGTTGTATATCGTTGTGGGGTTGTGTGTGGTAACCTTACTATCTTTTTGTCCGCGGCGCGTGCGTGTTTGTGTAGTGTGGTGTATTGTGAGATAATGTGCCCCCGGCATCTGTTTGCGGTCTTCTCTCTCTCTCTCTCTCTCCTCTTTCTCTCTCCTCTCTCTCTCTCTCAACACACACACACACACACACACACACCACACACCACACACACACACACACACACAGGCGACAAAAACCAGTTTTAAAAAAAAAGAAACAGGAAAATATAACGGGGCCCTTTAAACAAAGCATCCATTCTGACTATCGATACTTGGGAAATTTCCGAAACAGAATCGTTTCAACAGTCCATAAAGCTTTTAAATCCACATCCCGATAAAAAATTTTGTTCCGACGTTCGATAGCCGAAATTTAAATTTAAAACACTTAAAAAAAGTTTTTTTTTTTTTCTTGTATTGTGGTCCCCGTTGTGGGTTGTGGTGTGTTGTGGTGTCAAAGTCAAATTTTTTTAAGATGGAAACAGAATAACACATAGCTTTTTTTACATAGCCATCAGAAAAAAAGAAAATTTAAAAACAAAAACAAAAAAAAAAACACATGTGTAACAAGCTTTCTCAAAAGAAAAGAAAAATCCGTCCTACCACCCCCTCTCCCCCCCCCCAACCCCTTTCCTCACTTGTTTGGTGTGAAATAATATAAAGTGTGGTGTATTATCATGGGGTGTGTGTTTTAAAAATTTATTTAAATAATATGTGTGTGTTGTAATTTTACAAAGCTTTGGGCCCCGCGCGCTGTGTGTTTGTGTATGTGTTTTGGTTGTTGTATTGAGATATATTGCCCCCGGGCATTGTTTGCGATCTCTCTCCTCTCTCTCTCTCTCCTCTCCCTCCTCCCCTTCCCCTCTCCACCAACACACACACACACACAACACACACAGGGCGCAACAACATGTCTTTAAAAAAAAAAAAGAAATCGGGTAAATATAACGCGGCCCTTTAAACAAGCACAAAATAAGGAGTATTTTTTCCTCTTCGCCATTTATTCCCTCTTTATTTTTCTCTATTATTCCCTTTATTTTTTTTTTCCTTTTGATTGGTTACTCAAGTACACGGGGTTTGGTTTGATTTTTATCAACTTTTAAATGCTATGCTTTTTATTTGATCATATGCGAAGAACAATAGTGGGTTAGTTTTTTTTTTTTTTGTTTCATACTTATGCAAAGAAACACAAAATTTATGGTTTCATTTTATCTTTTTTTTCCCCGGGGACGGGAAGTGCGGCACTGTGTGTGTGGTGTGGTTTTGTGTGTGTGTGTGTTGTGTTTTGTTGTGTGTGTGTTGTGTGCGTGCGTGGGGGTGCGCGCCAGTCGATCTATAGAGGGGAAAGAAAAAACACAATGAAGTCACGTTTTCTTGACTTGATTCGAAGAAAACAATTTAATCCGTGTATGTTTTTCGTTTTGTAAACGGGTAATTTTAATAAAAAATCATGCACCCCTCGCCACCACACACCACACCACACACACACAAAACACACACACCCCCACACACACCGCGGTTTCGTGGGTTTCACTTGCTTTATTCGGAGTGGCGCTGCACAACAGACACACACACACACACACCACACACACACACACACAACACAACACACCAAAACATTCTCACACGCACAACGCGCGCGCCGGCCCCCCACACACCCACACACACACACACAACACACACACACCCCACACACCACCACATATTATATTATATAAAGTTTAAAAAAAGTAAAAAAGGGAAACCCAAAATATCTAAAAATTTGTTCGGGGTGTTTCGCTGTCATCTGATGACAAATTTGTTTCGACGTGTTGCGCTGTACTGAGACAGCGCAAAACGCTGAAAAAAAAAAATTTGAGATATTTTGGGGTTCCCTTTTTTAACTTGTTTTAACAATGTTCCCCCAAGGGGTTGGCCTTAAAAAAAATTTTTTTTAGCATTTAAAATACTGATTTATATATATAATAATATATAAATATATTATATATATAAATTATATATAAAATATATATATATATATAATATAAAAAATATAAATAAATAAGTAGGCAAAAATTCTACCGTCATTGTAATGACTTGGAAAATTTAAAAATTAAAAAAAAAAAAAAAAAAAGGGGGGGGTGGGGGATGGGGGTGGAGACTAGTCTGCCAATACCGGGCCTTGGGGGTGCATTACGCCGAAGTCGGACGCAACCACTTCGTATATTTAATTACCTTAGGCGACCTGTAAATGAGCACAGTGGGGGGGGGGTTTAAAAATTAACAGTGTGGTTAGGAAAAATGAACTAAACGACACGCAGTGAAAGTCCTTGATGAAACTGAAAATGCTTGGTCTCATGCCAAGCGTATTGGGCTCCTCGTATCTCCCCCCCCCCCCCCCCCCCCCCCCCCAAAAAAAAAAAAAAAAAAAAAAAAAAAAAAAAAAAAAAAAAAAATAAACTTTTAAAAAACAAAATTTACCTTAAAAAAAAAAAAAAAGTGCAATGAGTATTCGCATAATTTTAAGAGGAACGCAAGGAAAAAACTGGCCCTTTCCATCCCCCAAAGGCCATCCCCGCAAAGGATTTTTTTAAATCGATCCTTCTAAAAAACATCAATTTTGACAAAGATGGAAGGGGATGGGGGAAAAAGACCTGCCCCCCCCAAAAAGTCAAGAGGGGGAAAGCCCGGAAGGCTTCAAACCTGCTTGGGTACCTTTGGGACAAAACAATGCAATGGGCAGGGGGTTTTTGAAACTTTCGTTGGACAAAGAATTCAAAGGGGGTTGGAGACAGTGAAGTGAAATGAGAAAAAAATGTGCCCTTACACCCCCCCTTAAAAGTTTCCCCTCTATTTTAAATCCCCAAACCCTTCCCTTTCCCCCATTTTTGGGGCTTTTTTGTGTTTTTTCAAAACCCAAAAAATATGAGTTGGGGGGGAATGGGGGTGAAACGTGGTTACATCAAAATGGGAATTTGGGTAGAAGTAAAGGAATGGGGAATTTTTCTTTTAAAAACCCTTAAGGGGGGTTGGGGGGCTTAAATCTCCCCAAAACCCGAAACTTGCTTTTTTTTAAAACTCCAAGAACAAAAAGGGGGGGGGTTACCAAAGAAAGGGGGGGGGGATTAAAGATAGGGGTGAGAAGCACACTGCACAGGTGAGGGAGTGACTTGGTCCTATGAAAATCTGGCCACTTCCCATTTTCACTTTCAGCTATCTCTTTCTCTTTCTGCATTGCTGCTCCCATTCATGCAAAACGACAGATTCAATTCAGTTGACTTGTGCACAGTTTAACCTTTCCCGTACGTCGCCTAAAATTTTGCGCGCTGTACTTCGTGGGTGTGCAGAAACCCATGCTTTCTAAGAAGGAATAACCCCTCGCCGTACGCCGTGGGTGACCCATGGTTTTTGTATAGGAGCAAACCCCTCGCCGTACGCCGTGGGTGTACAGTAACCCATGGTTTTTGTGTCGGAACTAACCCCTCGCCGTACGCTGTGGGTGTACAGTAACCCATGGTTTTTGTGTAGGAACTAACCCCTCGCCGTACGCCGGTAACCCATGGTTTTTCTCGAGGAAGTAAGACCTTGCCGTACATCATGCAAATTCGACATTCTATGAGATGAGAGTCTTGCTACTTGCGTCAAACGGTTGTTCGTTGTTGTTGTTTCTCAGTGAATAACTGTGCACAGGCGGCCGCATGAATGTGCGTTTATCTGTGTGTGTGCATGTGAGCATTATTGCATGTTTGTGCGAGAGAGAGAGAGAGAGAGAGAGAGAGAGAGAGAGAAAGTGTGTGTGTGTGTATGTGCATGCATGGAAAGACATATAGGCTATAATATATATACAAATAGATGTGCTTTCAGGACGGATTGCGATGGTTCCCTCGGGCAGCTCGTGGAGGGCTTCTCATATTTATAATGTATTACCCCCATTTTCTTCTTCAATTTTTTTTTTTTTTTTTTAAAGTTCAAATCTTTGCCAAGTCATTACTATAACGACTGAAGAATTGTTAACCTGCACTTGTTTTCCCCCACTACTTAATTGTTCAGCATTCTATATATATATATATATATTATATATATATATATATATATTATATATATATATTGGTAAAACATTAGAAATACTTGATCCTCTGTCAGTATGACGTTTCCTAGAATGTGCAACATACCAAGGCCTACGTGTTTTTTTGGTGTTTTTTTTATAAATACGTAATGTTACTTTGCATCATTTTGATTATGACATACATTGCTCACACTTGGCAGTACGCGCCCCGCTCAGGAAGAAAGCCGCAAGGAATTTCTTACCAACGCGACTCTTATCTCTCTGCAGCAAGCACGCGTGACGTCACATCCATAGCGTGTGGCGCGCAAGCTTTGTAAGTATGGGTGGCCCACACCCACGGCGTACGGCGTGCAAGGTTTATTCTTTGGTAGTATGGGTGTTCTCACACCCACGACGTACTGGGACATTAACTGTTTAATTATTTCTTTGTTTATGTATAAAACAAAATAATTTTCAGTTGATATGTAGTATAATATATTAGGGACAAAGTCATGAAATTAAGTGGAAGTGGCTTCAAAATTACTAGAGTTACAGAGCAAAAAACACGTGTCTGGGTGATTTCACACCCACGGAGTACGGGAAAGGTTAAACCCTGAATTAGCACACACACTCATACACACACAAACACACAAACACACACACACACACACACACACACACACACACACGCAGCAGTGGTCTATGGAGTCTTGCAGAAGTCCCTAGTTGGCTTCTCACATATATAGCATCTCTTAAACAGGGTTGTTTGTTGCACCAGTGTCTGGTAGTATGATGTTGATAAACTCTACCTTGGGAGTGTTCACGCGCAGGAAGTTCAAATCTGACCCAAGTCAGGTACCAAAGTTCATGTTCAAGACTTCATTGCTGGTCAGTGTGCGATGTCGGGTTTGATGTTGTCACAGAAGTATCCGTATGTGCAGCATTATGGAAAATCATCACATTTATGCATAAAATGTTCATTTTAATTTTCATGAAAACTCCAGTACTTAGAATGTTAGATTGCCAGCACTTACTTGTATTTCACATAGCACAGAAAAAGAAGATATAGCAGAACCAACACTGAAAGTGGCATTCATGTGTGACAGTTTTTTCTGCCTGGTCACGAAAATTTTCAGAAGTATTCTTTCAAAATCTATCATTTGAAGCACTCGCTGATTTTCTGGAATACATTATACAATTATTTTGGATGTCAATACTGTTATTGTGTTTGTCGTTCATAACTTGTTTTAGGATATGTCTTTTTTTTCCTTTTTTTTTTCCTTGTCTTTACCCCTATCTTCTTCACATTCCAGCCTTTTTTTTTTCCTCAGTGTGCTGACAGTCTTGAAAAGGTCCTGTATGGAAAGTAATGAATTGAAACTTACAAGAACCGTTTTGTCATCAACCAATTAGCCACCTCTGATTGTTGAAATGAATTACAAGAGAAGATGGTACTACTGGAGACATGTTTGATTATCTGAATGTCAGAAACAGTTCATTTTGAAACATGACAAATTGAAACAGAAAATTCAATGTGTTGTGTGGTAACCTCAAGATTGATTCTTTGTGTGTGTGTGTGTGTGTGTGTGTGTGAGCATTCCCTGCATTGTTCAACGTCCATCTGCCTTCCTGCTCCTGTCTAAAGGAACAGGATTTATCCTCACTGCTTCATGGCTCTGCATTGGCAACTGTTGACATAGCATTTATCCAAAGTATGGACAAATCTGTGGGTTTGCAGATGTGAGGTAGCGTATATATCTCTGATGTCAATTATGAACAAGTGAGCACACAGTGGCACAGTCACTTCACTCAAAGTGATAATGATTTTGTCAAGGTAGTCCCAGAGCCAGTGTGAGAGAGTATTCCCCTCTGGAGGGTGCTGCCAACTTCTTCCAGTAACAGTCCCCAGGAGTTCCAGTTTCCTCAAGGTGGTGTCAGTGCGTTGGTACAAGTCTGTATACACTTCACCACATCTACTAAGCCATGAGACTGCAATGCACAGGATCAATAAATGATTAACTACAATGAATAGGTTGAAGACAAATGTCTCATAGGTGCGACTTAGAGGTTTAATTACGCATTTGCCCAATTGGTTGATCAAACCTTGGGTACCTATCATTGCCTGTGCTACAACCTTAATTGTGTGTATGTGTGTGTGTGCGCGCGCTTATCTGAAATGGCTGTACATCAGATAACATACTTGTGATTGATCAACAGTGAACATTAGAATTGTAATAACATTGTTTTAGTAACCACAACAATAATAATGCTGATGATGATGGGGGTGAAAATGATATTGATAGTCATAGAAATAATACTGATAAGGATGAAAATGCAAATCCACCATCATCATCATCAACATATCAGTGTTGTCATTAGAGTGATGATGATGAAAATTGTAATGATAACAAAAATGATGATGATAATGATTATAATAATTGCCGTAACAGAAGCAAAGTGAATGGGTAAAAATTAAAAAGCATCTTGCATAAAATTTTGTGAAATGAAAATTTAGTGAAAAAAGAGAAAAAAACCCAGGCAAGACACATACATATAATTTAGCCGATCAAAGGACGTACAGACATACCACCACTCTTCACCCACCCAGCCCAATTCCTGTCTCCTCCACAGCACATGAAACATGTGACCCATGCGATGGCACATCATCATCACCACTATCACCTCGTACATGCTTCTCCTGTGAGCCTGTGAATCGTATGAAATCACCACTTCATTCTTTCCATCTATTCACTCCAGCACACCCATGCACATCAAAAGCCCATGTTAACTAAGCAAGAGTTCCATGAATCTATGATATACCCCAGTATATGTATCATCCAATAGACATAAGCAGATAAATCTATAATCATGCTCGGTTATACCACACACACACACACACCATTGCACGCACACTTGAGCACGCACACACATGACCAACACACACACACCACACACACACACACACACACACACACACACAACACACACACCACGTGATGTGCATGCATACACGGACACACACTAACAATTGTACACACACCAATGGACATTTCACACAACTTACTTCAATTTGCATGGCATAATATATGCACATTCACCAGTATACATACATTTGATGTAAATAAACCAGAAGATCTTGAGAGATCCAAAGTCTACTATCTCGGTTATCATTTTTGTCTTCAATTGGAAAGGCCTAGTATGAGTTTATCCCATTTCCTAAAAGTCAGTGCCCTGTTGGTCTCAAGTTTATTTCAGTATTTGTTTATCTGGTGTTTAATCTTGATGTGTAGTCACTTCCTCTGTTTAAAGCTTCGAAGTCTTTGGACCTAAACTGAGACTGCCATGTACATTCAAACACAGAGCTACATGGGGAAAAAAAAAAAAGAAAAGAGGAACAGTGGTTGAATTTGTGCAGGCATCATAAGTCTAAAGCTGCATAATATCACATGGAATTTTAATGTTGCAAAACAACTGATTCAGTCCTAAGCATATGAGATTTTTTTCACATCTTTGTAGAATGGTTTTCAGGTATCAGTTTGAAACAGAGTAACCAGTCTCTTTGTGTTCAGAAATGAAATAATGTTTGAGCTTGTCAAAGCATGGAAAGTCCGAAAGCATATCATACCACATTAATATTATAACACCTTGCTATATTATCACCTGGCAATAAGCATGTGAATTTATTTTCCTTCAGGCAGAATAGTTTCTGAAGAAACTAGAGTTGAAGTGAAGCATCCCTCCCGTTCCTGCAGATCAGCTCAAACTGACCAGGCAGTGGAGGCTGCCCAGACTGTAAACTCTGAAGGGTTAAGCTTGGAAGGGCTGCGCATTAATTGGAGAATGGGATTCTTATGCTTGGAGTACATGCTGGTGCATTTAGAATGGATGCTCTCAGCCATTTCAAACTGGGGTGGCTAGGGTGAAACATGATCTGTTTGGTTTCAAGTATGAACCATTCTTCACAACGATAAAATTAAAAGAACTCTGTTTAATTCGTGACAAAAGTTTGTTTCATCAAAAGGAAGTTTTTGCCAAATACGATTGTGCTTGCCTTTGAAGTTGCCAAGAAAGTACTAGTCATACACACACAACACACACACACACACACACACACACACACACACACACACACACACACACAACACCACATGCACACTCAAACAGAGACACACACACACACACACATGCACACATCTGAAACATTGTGATTACACACTCACTCTGTTTCACATTTGAAGAAAATTCAAAACAAACTGGCCTATCATCCATCATCTTCCATGTGTTCAGTTGCTTCTCCTGAACTACCTGGATGTATCAAGGGTTCTGTGATTATCAAATAAAGCATCATTCCTTATTCCCCTTGACCATGGTAAAATTTTTAACGCACCAGCCTCTGTGGCGAAGCGGTAAGTGTCACAGACTCCCAGCTGGAAGGTTGTGGGTTCCATTACATCAGAGCCATCAATTTGTGGGATTTTTTTTTCCCCAGATCAGCTCTTACCCAGAGTTAAGTTTGCTATGGGCTCAGCTAGGAAGACTGTGACCACACAATCAAGTTTCATCCACTTAATGGATGCATTTCTGAGAGTGTTGCTCAGATTTCCTGACCAACACTGCAGGTGTCTGGATCTCCCAGGCCTGATTGACACCGGGATATATTATGAAAGGAAGCGTAGAGTACAGCCCTGTCATGCAGTCTCAGACCAGAACTGAAATCCATAGCATAACCTTCATCATCCTTATCCCCATTGATCAGCATTAATTTAAAAAGAATTGTCGCAAATTCTGTGGCCCTTCATGCCCTGCTCTCATGGTGACTTCAGTTTTTATCATTATCCTCTTCAGGTCTATGCTGTTGGCTTGATTCTGTCAGGGTCTCCGGCATCGGCAAATTCATGGGTGCTGTCATTGGACAGACATGCTGGTGCACTCCAGACGGAGAGCTCACTCACTCCAGCTCTGTGACAAAGTAATTACTGTCCTCAGTAGGGGATTAGTAAGTGGTGTCCTGCATATGTTGGGTCAGAACAGGCACCACTGAACACCACTGAAGTGACTCGGCAGTAGTGCAGTGTCTCCTCCAGTGGGTTGCCTGTTGATGACTTGACATTGACTGCTTCCTGTGGATTGTCCATGCCAAAGACTGTTGAACAAGGGAGATGAAGGGGAAGACAGAAAAAAAAACGTGATGGACTGACACCATTGCAGAATGGACGGGAAACTATTTTAGAGACCAAAGCCTTGACGCACAACTGACAGAACTGAGGGAACCTGGTGAATTGCTGTCCAGCGTGGTGCCCCACTGATTCTCCATGGAGTGAAGGGAAGGGGACGAAGAAGTGGTACAGCCCATGACAAGTTCCTTTTGTCACAGTGGCCAAGCACCGAGTGGTCTACTTCAGGTGGGGCCTTTACTGCAGCCAAGTTCAAGGCACCAAAATTTATTTACAGCACTTATTTTCTGCTGTAAGATTTCAAAACAGGAACAGAATTTTGCCAATGTTGACTCGCATTCAATGATGGGGAACACAGGAGCAGGAATGGTAGCAGGGGGAGGGGGGTGGGTCAGAAGGTTGCCGGCAGCATACTTTGTTTCCTTCAGAGGTGCATAGGGCTGGCGTATTGCCAGTGACTCAAAGTGACCAAGTTCCAGTGTAAAACCAGCCGCCGTGGCGAAGTGGTTAACGTCGCGGACTCCCGGCTGGGAGGTCGTGGGTTCGAATCCCATCAGAGTCATGTGGGTTTTTCTACCCCGACCGGCTCCTACCCAGAGTTGAGTTGCTGCGGACTCAGTTGGGAAGACTGGGACCACACAGTCGAGTTTCATCCACTTAATGGATGCGCTTCTGAGAGTGTTGCTCAAATTTCCTGACCAACACTGCAGGTGCCTGTATCTCTCGGGTCTGGTTGATGCCGGGATATATTATGAAAGGAAGCGTAGAGTACAGCCCTGTCATGTAGTCTCAGACTGAAATGGAAATCCGTAGCATCATCTTAATCATCCTCATTCTCATCGATCAGCATTTTAAAAAAAAGTCTCAAATTCTGTGGCCCTTCATGCCCTGCTCTCATGGTGACCTCAGTTTCGATGTCCTCTCCACGTCTGTGGCCTTGGTTTGGTTCCGTCGGGGTCACCGGTATCGGCGAGTCCATGGGGGCTGTCGTTGGATGGACGTGGTGGCGCCCTCCGGAGTGAGAGCTCACTCATGCCGGCTCCGCGACTAAGCAATTATTGTCGTCAGTAGGGGGCTTAGTAGGTGGTGTCCTGTGTATGTTAGATCAGAACAGGCGCCACTGAACACCACCGAAGTGACTCGGCAGCAGTGCAGTGTCTTCTCCGGTGGGATGCCTCTTGACGACTCGACATTGACTGCTCCTTGTGGATTGCCGGTGCCTGGGCTGCGGCAGGGCCGACCGGGCTGTGGCTGTGGATGGGGTGTCGGAATGAGTGGCGTGGGTGCACTGCCTCTGAGGTGGTGCAGAAGTTGGGACAGCAAAAAAAAAAAAAAAAAAAAAAAGTTCCAGTGTAAACCTCAGACTGCCCTTTCCTTGACTGATCTTTTATGCATCTATTTTGAAATTTCCCTCTTTCATCTGTACCCTTTTGATTTTCTTTGAAACTGCCAGTGTTAAAGTTTACCACAGACAAAACCAGACCAGAATGATTTCATACGTGCAAAATTCGCCATTGTTTAAACCCACATGACTTTATTTTAGCTGAATGCCAGGGTGTACTCCTGAAAACATGTGATGCCAGCAACAAATGCTGCCTCAGAAAGCTTGTCCAGTGTCATGCATTGAGACCTTAAAACATGCGATGCCAGCAACAAATGCTGCCTCAGAAAGCTTGTCCAGTGTCATGCATTGAGACCTTAAAACATGTGATGCCAGCAACAAATGCTGCCTCAGAAAGCTTGTCCAGTGTCATGCATTGAGACCTTTCTAAAGTCATCTGGAGCAGGTTAGGTGCACGAAGCCCTGTCTGAAGAGGTAGAAAGTGAAAGCAGGTTTCTCAGATTGTGCCAGTTAGTGGATGTTTCCTTTTCTTTTCTTTTCTTCTTTTTTTTCACCTGTCCCATCTTCTGTGCCACCTAGGTAACATTGGAACCATACTGCTCATTCTGAAGCCAGGGCACCTGTGATCCACAGGAAGCAGTCAATGTTAACTTTTCAAGAGGCAACCCACAAAAGGAGACACTGCACTGCCGCTGAGTCACTTTGGTGGTGTTCAGAGCTGCCTGTTCTGATCCAATGTACACAAGACACCACCTACTAAGCCCCCTACTGATGCCAATAATCACTTAGTCACAGAACCGGCATAAGTGAGCTCTCCCTCTGGTAGGCACCACTACATATGTCCAACAACAGCACCCATTAATTTTTCCCATACCAGTGACACTGACAGAAATCAAGACAACGCCATAGATGTGGAGAGGATATCAAACTGAGGTCACTATGAGTGGCACTTAACAAAAGAAAGGTACGTTACAAAGCCTCTTTTTACAGGTCTGCTGTTCCTTGGCTATCTTTGTTGGTGAGGCCTTAAGCTTTCTGTAGATCCCCCATACAGTGCCAGAGCAATCAACAATGATTATGGTCACTGTAAGGAAGTAAGGAAGGGAAAATCTTCTGGTATCAGTTCAACACTCCTTGGACAGTTTCCGACTTGAATGTCTATGGCTGGAATCTAAGGGTTCAACACTGATGATGCATATTCCAGAAGTCAGAGGCCTAATGTTCTTTCCGTTATGGTGCTGGGCTAGTCTTTAAACCCACCAGAGAAACTGCACTGACTTTTTATAATTTTCATCATCTCACTGAAGTAGCTGTCTTGCTTACCATTTTCCTGGATCGATAGTGACATATACCAAGCTAATTTAGGAGACTGGTTCCTGTTAGGCCAGATGGCATATAATAGGATTGAACACACACACACAGTGAATAAACAGACAGTATGAATCTTTTCAGTTGATAAATCAATAAATGAGTTACATCACTTAAAGAAATTTTGGGTGAATTGTGCATGATTTATTGCCTGAGGGTCACAAGCAGGAAGAATCTTAACAAATTTGTCAGTTAGGAAATTATCTGTCATATGGATTCAGGTGGTCATGCCTGCTTTCTCCTCACATACCTCCACCACCTTTCAGTCCCGGGTTCTAGTTCTGGTTCTCCATCTCAAACATTATAGTAATTGTGTCAACCATATATTTCTCCAGAATTTCTAACTGCCAGTCCGAGGTACTAGAAGCTAACTATGTCCGTTTTTATTTTGACCGTTTCTGGGAGCAGAAGTCCGGTGGTTTGAGGGCTTACTGTGCAGTTTTGAGCGTAATTCCAAATAAAAAGTTATTTGTGTCTGATCTGCACCTGTGGACAGAAACCTTCAAGTCATCGTCTCATTAGGCCTAGCGGGAAATAACTCTATAGGTAAGCTTGATGTATTTTGACTTACGTCCCATCTTAGCGGACACAATGGCTGTTATTGAAGTTATAAAGCCGTTTCTTCGAGCGCATTACATTACAAATGTCATTCTTGCTTGTTTATACTTCGTGTTAAAGACTTTGCCTGGTGTGTGTACATCGCTGTTTGAAGACTGCCGACTTGAACTGGTACATTTGTGAAAGATTTTCAACTTTGAAGTGAAGTTTGCCCTTGAATTGACGAGTGGTGATGAAAAGTCATCGTATAGGCCTACTAATGTGCTCAGGGTTTAGTGACGCGTTTATTCATCATATTGATACCTTATGTCTTTATAGTATTTTTGATTGTCTAATATTTTGTGCTCTTTTGATGCCTCTTGTACTCCTGGCTCAAACTTTTAAGAGATCCCTGGCTGACTGAGTGACTCTCACCACCGTTTCTTAGTTAATGTTAATTAACGTTAGACTAAAGGATGATGATAAACTCCCTGAAATGCAAAACATCAAAGTAAACAAAGCAGGAGTATTTAAGTTACTGACCAACATCAATGAAAACAAAGCTACTGGTCCCGATGGCGTTCCTGGCAAGCTCTTAAAATTATGTGCCAATGAATTGAGTGAGGTATACCAACTACTTTACCAAGCTTCACTGGACCAGGGAGTAATACCTGATGAGTGGCGAGATGCGAGCATTGTTCCCTTATTCAAAAAGGGTGACAAAACAAAAGCAGAGAACTATAGACCTGTATCTCTTACATCCATATCAGCTAAACTACATTAGCATAATGGACCATCTTGACAAATATGACTTCTTAAATAACGCCCAGCATGGTTTTAGACAGCGAAGGAGTTGTGAGACTCGACTTATAACAACTCTTAATGATTTTAATAACTGTCTTAACAACAGACAGCAAATAGATGCAATTTTATTAGACTTTTCTAAAGCCTTTGATAAGGTTGACCATGAGGGCCTGCTGCTTAAATTAGAACACATCGGCATTGGCGGTTCTTTGCTAAAATGGGCTAGATCATTCCTCGTTGGGAGAACGCAGAAAGTTGTTGTGGAAGGGTCGTCATCCCATTGTAAACCAGTCTTGTCAGGTGTACCACAGGGAACTGTTCTGGGGCCCTTGTTTTTCTTAATTTATATAAATGACATAAGTAGAAATTTATCTCTCTCCTGGAACTACTATAAGGCTTTTTGCAGATGACAGCTTAGTATATAGAACAATCAGAAGCAAGAATGATACACGCATTCTACAAGAAGATCTAAACGCTTTACAAGAGTGGGAAAGAACTTGGAAAATGGAATTTCATCCACAAAAGTGCCAAGTGTTGCGTATATGTAACAAACGCTCACCAATTAGATCAGATTATTCTATCCATAATACTATTCTTAAAGAAACTAATGCTGCAAAATATTTAGGCGTGATTATAGATAGTCGTCTCAAATGGAAAGAACATTACAATTTAGTATGTAAGAAAGCAAATAACATCTTAGCTTTCTTATACAGGAATATCAATGACTGCCCCCAAAAGGTTAAAGACGACTGCTACAAAACACTGGTTAGACCAGTACTGGAATATGGTTGCTCAGTTTGGGATCCTTACCATCTGAAGGACATTGATAACCTCGAAAAGATTCAGAAGAGAGCAGCACGGTTCGTAACAGGGAACCACATCAGAGAAAAGGGGAATACTAGGAAGAACATGAGGAAATTAGAATGGAAACCCTTAGAAGAGAGAAGAGCTTTTATCAAACTTAACATCTTCTTCAAAGGCAGAGCTAAATTAATTGATATTCCAATGGAACAACTAGTATTGAATAAAAGTAGCACCAGGAGTGGCGGTCAATGTTATACCATACCTGCATCAAATATTGACAGCCACTTACATTCTTTTTATCCCAGTTCTGTACGGCTGTAGAACTCGCTGCCGGGTGCCATCAAGATTGCCACAAATGCAATCTCATTTAAAAAAACAAATTGATTCGACAGTTTTGAGATCTGCATATGACGATTTTCTATTTTTACTTCCCCAGATATTTTACTATTACCTGGGCCTGAATTTGGCCATTGCTTTTAACTTCTTGAATATCAAGTTGATAATTGTTGCCAAATTTGCTCCAGGGGCCAACAGTCTGACTCTGAGTCGCACTGTTTTATGTTATTTTATTTTACTTTTTAACATGCGCGCTGGTGACCTACTCGTTTTTGAGTGAACCAGTATTTTAGGAAGAAGAAGAAGAAGATGTCTGTTGAACATACTGTAAACCAACACATGCTGTGACGCAACACATGCCGGGTTAAATCCAACACGTGGGAAACATATTCGCCCAACCCAAGTTGAGCCCTGCCTATAGGGTCAAACGCAATATGTGCGGAAACAGCTGTCCTCTACTGAGTCCACCCAATACGTATCGGTTATCATATATCATATCGGTGGCATATTAGCCATTTTCAGCCTTTAGCATGCTCAATGTGGATGATTATAATATGGTTTTAGTGAGAAATATTTTGGTTGATACAATGCATGACAGCATATTAATAACGAGAATGGGAGAGGCATGATGAGTGTTTTCGTGATACCACAGACAAAGCAGTATTCATATTATATAAGATAAGTGTTCAAAGATTACTATGTGGCCAGTGATGATCATAATTTTTGGCAATATTAACGTGATTCTGTACAAGACCGTTTTTTTGTGTGTGTTTGGTTTGGTTTGTTTGTATTTTACTGAGTGTAAGATCATGGAAATAATATCTCGGTTACAGTTTATCAGTCATCATGGAAGGTCTGAAACAAGATAATATGATTAGTCCTGCAGAAATTCAGAGAAACCCTATACAAGATAATTATGTTTTTTAACAAATAAAAGGGGGGGGAAACATAAACATAATATTTCAGGGTATTAATTGAATGTTGGGAAGTAAATGTACAGGGCATGCCACTTCAGGGGCTGACAAACCAGCTTGTTTTCCTAAATGAGACCAAGGTAATTTCATACACTATTATCTGACACCACCTGGACCTTCCCTACCCTTCTAGTTCTACCAGATCAAGGTCATACCATATTTCTGTCTGACACACACTCTCTCTCTCTCTTCTCTCTCTCTCTCTCTCTCTCTCTCTCTCTCTCTCTCTCTCTCTCTCTCTCTACACACACACACACACACACACTCTCTCTCTCTCTCTCTCTCTCTCTCTCTCTCTCCTTCGAACCCCTCCATCTCATAGATCTCTGTCTGTCTCTGTTTCTGTT
This sequence comes from Conus ventricosus, assembly GCA_018398815.1. Lineage (NCBI taxonomy): Eukaryota > Metazoa > Mollusca > Gastropoda > Neogastropoda > Conidae > Conus > Conus ventricosus. The sequence goes on from CM031619.1 coordinate 49,475,594, forward strand.
AATATTCATTATATATAATCAGATTTGGGTAAATTATAATTTCTTTCTGATACTCCCAGCCCCATCTCCTTTCTTCCCAACCACAGCAAGATAATATTCACAAACAGAATTTATTTTCCTTCAAACATCTTAATCTCTCTCTCTCTCTCTCTCTTCTCTCTCTCTCTCTCTCTCTCTCTCTCTCTCTCTCCTTTCGAGCTGTGTGGATCAAATTAATTTCAGATACAACAGTTTCTGACATCCCGCCTCCGCCCATTCTTTGTAACACTTTTCCCCCTGCCAACTCTATTCCTCCTAACTTCCCTCCCCCCCCCCCTCTCTCTCTCTCTCTCTCTCTCTCTCTCTCTCTCTCTTTCGCAGAGCAAGTATGGTGTTTATGTTATTTGTTTTTCTGAACCCCAGCCTCACCCCCTCACAAAGGTGTCTCTCCTCCCACCTCCCATAGTCCCTCTCCCCCCCCCCCCCTCTCTCTCTCTTTCTGTGCCCCTCTCTCTGCTTCTCCCCCTTTCTCATCATGCATAAAACCACACAGCCCTGATGTGGCGCTTTGTGGTCGGCTGGGCTATAAGCAACATTATCTTATCTTATATAAAACCACAGAAGGTTTGTCTCCCCCTGCCTCTGTCTCTTTCCCCACTTTACAACCAGAATGAGGTAATTCCATGTACTTGCTGACACACACCGCTGCCACCCCCTCCCCCTTCCACTCCACCCCCTTTCTCTATTTTGGGAGCAAATTAATTTCAGATACAATATTCAGAGAAGAATAAACAACCAAACCAAACCAAACAAACAGCCCACAGTATGCTAAGCACAAAATGGTTTCCTATTGGTTATCCCAGTACATGCCAATCTGAGCAACATCAAGCCTACATTCAGTACTGGTCTCATATTGAGTTGACCCAGCACATGCTGGTTGATCCAATAGAGGACTGTTGTTCTGGCATGTATTAGGTTTGCCTGAATATTAGAGGCTCATATCGTGTGGACCAATCCGATACCCATGTATTGGGTTACTTGAAAATGGCATGTGTTGGGTCAAAGCACGTTTGGGTTCACAACATCAGAGTGCTTCCTTCTACTGCTTTTTACAGTCAATTTCTTTTCATTTTCATCCTGGGACCCCCTGTGAAATATTTGAAAGCATTTTTTTCCTGCTTGTATAGTGTATGGGATGCAGGGATACCTCAAATGGAGAGCTCTGACAAAAGTGTCATACTGATAATGGAGAGTTCTGACAAAAGTGTCATACTGATAATGTCGGTTGACATTTGGGGGGATTTGCTGTGTAAATTTATATCAGACAATGAAATAGAGAACAACATGTTCTTTCTTTCATAAAGATGTGTAAATACACCGGAAGTGCTTAGCTGTCACTTTGACAGTATCATTCATCATATCTTGCTAGCTGTTGGACCTGGTTTTGCTGGGGTCTCCCCTCACCCCCTTCAATCCACCTTCCCCCAGCTCCCTCCTCGTCTAGTTTCCAGTGTGTTATGTCTGGAAACTCTCCCAGTCTTTCCTCTCCCCCATGATAAGCTTCCGCCTCCCATGTTTGTTTTTTTCTCAGCCCTCTTTTCTTCTTTGTTTGTACACTCACTCACAGAACGTTACAAACACACACACACACACAATTACACACACACACACACAAACTACACACTCACACATATACACACAAGCACACATATGCAAACACAAGCGCGCACACACGCACACGCACACATACACACACACACACACACACACACGCACACGCACACACACACACACTGATACAGAGAAACACACGAACACTCTCTCTCTCTCTCTTAAGTGTGTGCACGCTCACACACACACACGCACGCGCGCACGCACACACACACACACACTGATACAGAGAAAACACACGAACACTCTCTCTCTCAAGTGTGTGCACGCACACACAAACACACGCGCGCGCGCGCACACACACAAACACACACACACACACACACACACACCACACACACACACAAAATGTGCATGCATGCATGCTCACGCACAAAAACACATATGTATACACACACATACATGTAAACAGTAAACACATATTCACATATGTGCACACATGCACATAAGCACACATATGCATGTCCATACACACGCACATAAACACACACACATGCATGCATGCACGCTTACTTGTGGGTTTTCACATGCATGCACGCACACACACATGCATGCACACACTTTCACACTGAGGGAGAATGAAAAACCGAGACACACGGAGAGAGAATATTTGTCGAAAATGTACATGTATTCACACACATGTACGCACACTCGCACACACACACACACACACACACACACACACACACACACACACACACACACACACACACACACACACAGCTCATACATGTAACAAAAAAATGTAATGCACAAGACGGAGCATATTTATGTAAAACTGCAGGCATGCTCACACACACACATACACGCACGCACGCACACACACGTGCGTGCGCGTGCACACACGCACTCACTGACGCACGTACACACACGTGCGTGCGCGCGCACACACGCACTCACTCACGCACGCACGCACGCACACACACACACACAAACATATGCATGCACACAGACACAGAGACTGTGGCTGTCTAATATACAAAAATGAAATATGACTGGCTTATATGTTGTCCTGCAAGCTTAACATTGACATTTGGTAAGAGTTTACAACAGTCAGCATGCATAAGAATCGGGCCTCTGGAAATGGAGAAAGAAAATTAGACAGTTCTGTAGTTCTTCCCTTCTTCTTTGCATGGTTGTTCTTCATCTACATAATGAAAGCCTTAATTGACATATTAATTACTCGATTACTTTTGTTGCTTCACATAAATTAAAAGCGGAATCCGCGAAGACCGGGGCAAAAGAGAGCATGTGCAGGTACATGAAGTTCCATACATCCATCTCTCATTTCATTCTATCAAATATCAAAAGCAGTTTAGTTATAGAAAATAATAAGAACATGTGGACATGACAAGGGAACATTCACTCAGAACACTCAGACATGACAAGGGAACATTTGCGTAAAGAACACTTGGACATGACAAAGGAGCATTTGCATGCACAACACTTGGACATCATAAGGGAACATTTACAGATGAATCAAAACATTTTTATGAAGTGAAAACTTTTACCATAGAATTAGACCTGAAAGTTAAAAGAACCTAACTGCACTGGCTTGATCGATTGATAAGGACTAGACTTGACATTCTCATCAGCTGTGCACAGGTTGACTATTCTCTTTTTCATGGTGAGTGACCATGAACTCTTGTAGAACTTGCACCTGTCTAAGGCAGTCTTTCTTTCTTTCTGTGTACGCTGGCTGATACTCCTGCTGACACTGCCTGTATAGACAGGCAGTGGAATTTTGTGTGTATGACCGTTTTTCATCCCGCCATTAAGGCAGCCATACTCCAACTTCGGGGAAGGTGCATGCTATACATGTGTAACGTGTCATCCATACCAATGGCCAAACTGGCCTTCTCTTCTGAAAGTTGGTGATGGGATTTTAGGTGTGTGCAAGATGTGCGTGCATTCACACACGGAACCTCAGTTTATAGTCTCATTCGAAGGACTGTATAGGGAATGGAGTCAGAAACCAATGTTAACTCCGAGGGAAAAATCCCCCTGTACCGAAATTCAAACTCACAATCCCAGGATCACAAGTCTGGCGCTCTATCAACTGAGCTATTCTGGCCCGCTGTAAGGCAGTCAAAAAGTAATCATAGACTGCCTCTGGAACAACTAATTTGTTCATCATATCAGTTGCTTTTATAGTGCCAAAGTAAACATTTTTAATGAGCAGTAGGTTACATGCATGGTGACCTGAAATCTGTTCAGGGATGGAAGTCCATAAAAACAGAGAACTGGATGCAGTTTGGTTAGAAACATTGACTGCTGCGTTCAGCTTGGTGAGAAATCTCAAGAACAAGGTGCCAAGTTGATTGAAAACGTTTCAGTCATTTTCAAGAGTGTTTCAGTCCTCAGTCATCTTGGAAACAGACCGAACTGATCATGCACTTGATGGTGTACAGTAAACCAGTGCTTGCAACTTGGAGGTGAAGAGTTGGTTGAAAGTAAAGAACCTGAGAGTACCGACTGATGAGCTTGTCTCACGTTATGAATGAAAGTAAAGAACCTGAGAGTACCGACTGATGAGCTTGTCTCACGTTATGAATGAAAGTAAAGAACCTGAGAGTACCGACTGATGAGCTTGTCTCACGTTGTGAACAAGTCAAATGAATGTTATTGGGATGGAGGCATCAAGAGAGAGAGGGTGTGACTGTGAGCCTCTGTGAAGGTGAGGGAGGATGGGGCATATTATAGTTTGTGTGAAGGAACAGGGATAGTAGTTGGGATGGTTGATAAGTGTGTGAAGTATATCAGTTGATGGATGTATGAGCAAATTGTATTCTAGGTGAATGTGCTGGTCATGTGCATAGATTATACTGATATGCAGTTTCTGTATTTTTTTCTTCTTTTTAGTTATTGTTGTTTTTCTTGCTTTTGTTTGCAGAAAGAATGGGAGTGGCTGACATTTCTGGGATGCATCATTGTGTTGAAGAACAGAAACAAGGTGTGTACCTGTGCATGCTGCACACATGAAATCACGCATTTTTGATTTCTCGCTGTCATATTTTCTGTGCCCCCCACAGTAGATGTACTGCCCCCGCTCATTCCTGTCACTCCATACGCAGCCGCACTCAGGATTGTTTGTTGCAGTCTGACCATCGGCAGTCTGTAGAGAGTAATCAGCGTCAGATCACTGTAGGGCAGACCACGCAGACCACCAGAAGAGACTCCACACTGCAGCATAATCACTTCATTGGTGTCCACTTGTAAACGTAGATACCAGCAATATAGGTTTGTTCCATGGTATTTTTAAGGAGTATTGCTAATTTCATTCACTCTGGCCCAAATCAGCTGCAGAGTTCAAATGCTTCCATGAATTTGTGCGTCTGTCTTAGACTATTTGTTAGCATTTTTTTTTGAGTGTGTATGTGTGTGTCTTTGTGTGTGTGTGTGTGTGTGTGTGTGTGTGTGTGTGTGTGTGTGTGTGTGTGTGCGTGTGTGTGTGTGCGTGCGTGCGTGCGTGCATGCGTGTGTATGTGTGTGTGTGTGTGCACATGAGTACATTTTGACATGGAGTTGGACTCATGTGTCAAAGCTGCATTGTAATTGGTGCACTTTGAAGTTCCTTGTTGGAGTCATCAGAAGTTAGAACCTACCTGAGCAGGTTGCTGCAAATGCAAAGCTTGCCCACCACACTTTCCACTGAAGGGAAACATGTGAGACTGTTTGCAGTGATTTTTTTATATTGCCCTAAGTGTAAGCTGTCTGGATTAAAAAGAGTTGTTGAGTGTTGCGGTTCTTCTTTTCAGCCAACTTCACCAACTACCTGGGCACAGCATGCATGTTTGGCAAGGCTCTGAACCTCATTCTGTTTTTCAAGTACAATTTGGCTTACGGCATTCTCTACTTCTTCCTGGGACTTTGTGAGTATGTTGATGCTGGCTCTGATGAAGATTGTATTGTTTTTCTCAAAACATGAAGCAAAATGATATGATTCTGAAAACTGACAGGATATTGACAGTATGGAAGATTTAGTCAGATGAAACTTTTAACAATCTTGCAGATTCACAAGGTTACAAAAACTTTTTAACAAATTTGCTGATTGACAAGGTGACAAATTCATAGTGATGTAAACGATGCATGTAACAATGTTTTTCTTGCTCTTTAAGATCCTCTACCTTCATGGTGTTGAGAACACTTTTATTATTGTGGATTAGTATTTGTGTCTGGGTTTTTTCGTTTGTTTCTGTAGGTAACCAATAGGATAGCATAGCTTTTTTTCAGGATTCAGATGTGAATGGCTAGCTTAGCTAGGTGATTGGCTGTCTGGCTGTGGTAAGGTTCAAGTACCACTGTGCTGTGCTTTCAGTGCACTTTGTGTTCCTGCCCCAGCCTGTGTACGACGGTCCGGAGAATGTGACCTACTTCAGGGGACCCAACCTTCAGGTAACTAGTACCTGAGTGGTACCAGCAAGTGTGCTGTGGCCCATGTAGGAATGCTGTGGGTTCTCTCTGTATACACCATGTCCCTCCGTTCTGGAAATTTTTGTGACAGTGATTTCCTTTTTCCTGGTTCTCTTGATGTTTAGCTTTGATTTGTTGCTGTGGTCTTTTTTTTTTTGTCCCCATTAATTTGTTTTTGACCTATGTGTAGAAAATCTTCACGTTTGTTTTCTTTGGTAACAGATTTACTTAAGTTGTTTTTGTTGTTGTAATCTAGCAACAAGATAGTAAAGATGTAAACATAGTCTAGACTGGACGCTAGCTGTCCATTCCCATAGCTGCCAACTGCTACGAGATCGCCGTAGTTTGCTACGCCAAGAGAATGCTTGCTACGACGCTACTACGATCATTAAATTGCTACGGCGAAACAAAAAAATTCGAAGATACTTTCGTTTTGTTTGGACAGCGCTAAGTAACGTCTCTATCGGTCTGTCGGAACTGCATTTCCGCTTTCGGTTTTACTGTAGCACGTAGATTTTTTTACAATTTGCCCTCTTCCTCTGCTTCATCTCTGTATAATAACATTTATAGATATACTAAGAGTACTGTAGCTTTAATGTGGTCCGTAAAACTGGTTATAGGCCTGATTTCTTTTTAGAACGTGCGCAAAATTAAGTTGCTTCTGTCAAATTGGAAATGCTACTGTGAAAATTGTGAAATGCTACTGTAAGCCGCATGAGCAGGTTGGCAGCTCTGCATTCTGCAGTGTCTGTCTGACCATAGGGCCTTTTCTTGTCAGTGTATTTGAGGAGGGGCACCGTTATCTTTTCATTTGATTATTTGTTGGCTTTTGTTTGTTTTATTACATATGGGAGTGAGAAATCCAGCAAGTGGCTTCTGCTTTCAGCACAAGCTAGTTTTATAGGCATGTAGGATGTCAGTAATTCAGCTGTTATGTAAGGATTGATGATGATACCATGTATGTGTGCTGGAGGGTGGCGTTATATTTATAGCACTTTTGCATGATGACACCTGACTGAGGCTTGTGTCACTGGTAGGGTGTAGTGAGACTAAAACGAAACTGTTATGTCACTGTTGTGGTTCGTAGCACCTGTGGCTGCCACTTT
>CM031619.1:49483762-49503762 GCA_018398815.1 Conus ventricosus
ATTGTAATGATAACAAAAATGATGATGATAATGATTATAATAATTGCCGTAACAGAAGCAAAGTGAATGGGTAAAAATTAAAAAGCATATTGCATAAAATTTTGTAAAATGAAAATTTAGGGAAAAAAGAGAAAAAAACCAGGCAAGACACATACATATAATTTTAGCCGATCAAAGGACGTACAGACATACCACCACTCTTCACCCACCCAGCCCAATTCCTGTCTCCTCCACAGCACATGAAACATGTGACCCATGCGATGGCACATCATCATCACCACTATCACCTCGTATGCTTCTCCTGTGAGCCTGTGAATCGTATGAAATCACCACTTCATTCTTTCCATCTATTCACTCCAGCACACCCATGCACATCAAAAGCCCATGTTAACTAAGCAAGAGTTCCATGAATCTATGATATACCCCAGTATATGTATCGTCCAATAGATATAAGCAGATAATTAGATCTATAATCATGCTAGGTTACACACACACACACACACACACACACACACACATGTGCACGCACACTTTGACGCACGCACACACATGCACCCATACACACACACACACACACACACACACACACACACACACACTGTGATGTGCATGCATACACGGACACACACTAACAATTGTACACACACCAATAGACATTTCACAAAACTTACTTCAATTTGCATTGCATAATATATGCACATTCACCAGTATACATACATTTGATGTAAATAAACCAGAAGATCTTGAGAGATCCAAAGTCTACTATCTCAGTTATCATTTTTGTCTTCAATTGGAAAGGCCTAGTATGAATTTATCCCATTTCCTAAAAGTCAGTGCCCTGTTGGTCTCGAGTTTATTTCAGTATTTGTTTATCTGGTGTTTAATCTTGATGCGTAGTCACTTCCTCTGTTTAAAGCTTCGAAGTCTTTGGACCTAAACTGAGACTGCCATGTACATTCAAACACAGAGCTACATGGGGAAAAAAAAAAAAAAAGAAAAGAGAACAGTGGTTGAATTTGTGCAGGCATCATAAGTCTAAAGCTGCATAATATCACATGGAATTTTAATATTGCAAAACAACTGATTCAGTCCTAAGCATGTGAGGTTTTTTTCACATCTTTGTAGAATGGTTTTCAGGTATCAGTTTGAAACAGAGTAACCAGTCTCTTTGTGTTCAGAAATGAAATAATGTTTGAGCTTGTCAAAGCATGGAAAGTCCGAAAGCATATCATACCACATTAATATTATAACACCTTGCTATATTATCACCTGGCAATAAGCATGTGAATCTATTTTCCTTCAGGCAGAATAGTTTCTGAAGAAACTAGAGTTGAAGTGAAGCATCCCTCCCGTTCCTGCAGACCAGCTCAAACTGACCAGGCAGTGGAGGCTGCCCAGACTGTAAACTCTGAAGGGTTAAGCTTGGAAGGGCTGCGCATTAATTGGAGAATGGGATTCTTATGCTTGGAGTACATGCTGGTGCATTTAGAATGGATGCTCTCTGCCATTTCAAACTGGGTGGCTAGGGTGAAACATGATCTGTTTGGTTTCAGGCATGAACCATTCTTCACAACGATAAAGTTAAAAGAACTCTGTTTAATTTGTGACAAAAGTTTGTTTCATCAAAAGGAAGTTTTTGCCAAATATGATTGTGCTTGCCTTTGAAGTTGCCAAGAAAGTACTAGTCACACACACACACACACACACACACACACACACACACACACACACACACACACACACACACACACACACACACACACAAACACCACACGCACACTCAAACAGAGACACACACACACACACATGCACACATCTGAAACATTGTGATTACACACTCACTCTGTTTCACATTTGAAGAAAATTCAAAACAAACTGGCCTATCATCCATCATCTTCCATGTGTTCAGTTGCTTCTCCTGAACTACCTGGATGTATCAAGGGTTCTGTGATTATCAAATAAAGCTTCATTCCTTATTCCCCTTGACCATGGTAAAATTTTGAACGCACCAGCCTCTGTGGCGAAGCGGTAACTGTTACAGACTCCCAGCTGGAAGGTTGTGGGTTCCATTACATCAGAGCCATCAATTTGTGGGATTTATTTTTCCCCAGATCAGCTCTTGCCCAGAGTTAAGTTTGCTATGGGCTCAACTAGGAAGACTGTGACCACACAATCGAGTTTCATCTACTTAATGGATGCATTTCTGAGAGTGTTGCTCAGATTTCCTGACCAACACTGCAGGTGTCTGGATCTCCCAGGCCTGATTGACACCGGCATATATTATGAAAGGAAGCGTAGAGTACAGCCCTGTCATGCAGTCTCAGACCAGAACTGAAATCCATAGCATAACCTTCATCATCCTTATCCCCATTGATCAGCATTAAAAAAGAATTGTCGCAAATTCTGTGGCCCTTCATGCCCTGCTCTCATGGTGACTTCAGTTTTTATCATTATCCTCTTCAGGTCTATGCTGTTGGCTTGATTCTGTCAGGGTCTCCGGCATCAGCAAATTCATGGGTGCTGTCATTGGACAGACATGCTGGTGCACTCCAGATGGAGAGCTCACTCAAGCCAGCTCTGTGACGAAGTAATTACTGTCCTCAGCAGGGAATTGGTAAGTGGTGTCCTGCGTATGTCAGGTCAGAACAGGCGCCTCTGAACACCACCGAAGTGACTCGGCAGCAGTGCAGTGTCTCCTCCAGTGGGTTGCCTGTTGATGACTTGACATTGACTGCTTCCTGTGGATTGTCCATGCCAAAGACTGTTGAACAAGGGAGACGAAGGGGAAGACAGAAAAAAAACAAAACATGATGGACTGACACCATTGCAGAATGGACAGGGGAAACTGTTTTAGAGACCAAAGCCTTGACGCACAACTGACAGAACTGAGGGAACCTGGTGAATTGCTGTCCAGAGTGGTGCCCCACTGATTCTCCATGGAGTGAAGGCAAGGGGACGAAGAAGTGGTACAGCCCATGACAAGTTCCTTTTGTCATAGTGGCCAAGCACCGAGTGGTCTACTTCAGGTGGGGCATTTACTGCAGCCAAGTTCAAGGCACCAAAATTTATTTACAGCACTTATTTTCTGCTGTAAGATTTCAAAACAGGAACGGAATTTTGCCAATGTTGACTTGCATTCAATGATGGGGAACACAGGAGCAGGAATGGTAGCAGGGGGAGGGGGGTGGGTCAGAAGGTTGCCGGCAGCATACTTTGTTTCCTTCAGAGGTGCATAGGGCTGGCGTATTGCCAGTGACTCAAAGTGACCAAGTTCCAGTGTGAACCTCAGACTGCCCTGCCCTTTCCTTGACTGATCTTTTATGCATCTATTTTGAAATTTCCCTCTTTCATCTGTACCCTTTTGATTTTCTTTGAAACTGCCAGTGTTAAAGTTTACCACAGACAAAGCCAGACCAGAATGATTTCATACATGCAAAATTCGCCATTGTTTAAACCCCACATGACTTTATTTTAGCTGAATGCCAGGGTTTTTACTCCTAAAAACATGTGATGCCAGCAACAAATGCTGTCTCAGAAAGCTTGTCCAGTGTCATAAGATGCATTGAGACCTTTCTAAAGTCATCTGGAGCAGGTTAGGTGCACAAAGCCCTGTCTGAAGAGGTAGAAAGTGAAAGCAGGTTTCTCAGATTGTGCCAGTTAGTGGATGTTTCCTTTTCTTTTCTTTTCTTTTCTTTTCTTCTTTTTTTTTTTTTTACCTGTCCCATCTTCTGTGCCACCTAGGTAACATTGGAACCATACTGCTCATTCTGAAGCCTGTGATCCACAGGAAGCAGTCAATGTTAACTTTTCAAGAGGCAACCCACAAAAGGAGACACTGCACTGCCGCTGAGTCACTTCGGTGGTGTTCAGAGCTGCCTGTTCTGATCCAATGTACACAAGACACCACTTACTAAGCCCCTACTGATGCCAATAATCACTTAGTCACAGAACCGGCATAAGTAAGCTCTCCCTCTGGTAGGCACCACTACATATGTCCAACAACAGCACCCATTAATTTTTCCCATACCAGTGACACTGACAGAAATCAAGACAACGCCATAGATGTGGAGAGGATATCAAACTGAGGTCACTATGAGTGGCACTTAACAAAGAAAGGTACGTTACAAAGCCTCTTTTTACAGGTCTGCTGTTCCTTGGCTATCTTTGTTGGTGAGGCCTTAAGCTTTCTGTAGATCCCCCATACAGTGCCAGAGCAATCAACAATGATTATGGTCACTGTAAGGAAGTAAGGAAGGGAAAATCTTCTGGTATCAGTTCAACACTCCTTGGACAGTTTCCAACTTGAATGTCTATGGCTGGAATCGAAGGGTTCAACACTGATGATGCATATTCCAGAAGTCAGAGGCCTAATGTTCTTTCCGTTATGGTGCTGGGGCTAGTCTTTAAACCCACCAGAGAAACTGCACTGACTTTTTAAACATTTTCATCATCTCACTGAAGTAGCTGTCTTGCTTACCATTTTCCTGGATCAATAGTGACATATACCAAGCTAATTTAGGAGACTGGTTCCTGTAGGCTAGATGGCATATAATAGGATAGAACACACACACACATTGAATAAACAGTATGAATCTTTTCAGTTGATAAGTCAATAAATGAGTTATATCACTTGACGAAATTTTGGGTGAGTTGTGCATGATTTATTCCCTGAGGGTCACAAGCAGGAAGAATCTTAACAAATTTGTCAGTTAGGAAATTATCTGTCATATGGATTCAGGTGGTCATACCTGCTTTCTCCTCACATACCTCCACCACCTTTCAGTCCCGGGTTCTAGTTCTGGTTCTCCATCTCAAAAATTATAGTAATTGTGTCAACCATATATTTCTCCAGAATTTCTAACTGCCAGTCCGAGGTACTAGAAGCTAACTATGTCCGTTTTTATTTTGACCGTTTCTGGGAGCAGAAGTCCGGTGGTTTGAGGGCTTACTGTGCAGTTTTGAGCGTAATTCCAAATAAAAAGTTATTTGTGTCTGATCTGCACCTGTGGACACGAACCTGCAAGTCATCGTCTCATTAGGCCTAGCGGGAAATAACTCTATAGGTAAGCTTGATGTATTTTGACTTACGTCCCATCTTAGCGGACACAATGGCTGTTATTGAAGTTATAAAGCCGTTTCTTCGAGCGCATTACATTACAAATGTCATTCTTGCTTGTTTATACTTCGTGTTAAAGACTTTGCCTGGTGTGTGTACATCGCTGTTTGAAGACTGCCGACTTGAAATGGTACATTTTTTAAAGATTTTCAACTTTGAAGTGAAGTTTGCCCTTGAATTGACGAGTGGTGATGAAAAGTCATCGTACAGGCTACTGATGTGCTCAGGGTTTAGTGACGCGTTTATTCATCATATATGATACCTTATGCCTTTATAGTATTTTGATTGTCTAATATTTTGTGCTCTTTTGATGCTTCTTGTACTCCTGGCTCAAACTTTTAAGAGATCCCTGACTGAGTGACTCTCACCACCGTTTCTTAGTTAATGTCTGTTGAACATACTGTAAACCAACAACTATAGTAGCTGTAGTCGAGCTAGATCATTCGTAAATACACACGAAGACTTCGTTAACGAACAGCAAACTGTAATCTGTAGATATGGTAAACAACGTTAAGTCGCCAAAACGAGGTTGGCGGAAATGACCTTTTCAATTCAAGAACGAGGCTCGTGTAGTCTGCTACACGATATCATTACACCTTCCCCTTTTACATGGACAATTACATAACGGTAAATAAATCTTATTTTGTTAGAGTCTTCTCAACAACCTGGGGAAATGTAACACGCTATGTTATCGTTAAAGTTCATGTCAGGTTATAATCCTGAAATCGAGCAGGCATCTTCACAGCTCGTCCTGAACGGGTAGTCAGGGTACTGGTAAGTGGTGTTGATGAGTGTCCATTGCTAGTTGTCTCTGGAACTTCCAGTGGAAGCTGTCTGGACTCAGGTTGCACTGAACTGGCGTTGGCAGCTGATGCTGGTCTTCAACAGGTGTAGGCGTGCTGGCAGCTTCCAGACCTGAAGGCGGAGAGGGGTTTGGAATGAGACAGACTGGCATGGGACATGCTGGGACCAACTGGTGAACTGAGGTGTAGCTGGATGGAGCAGGAACAAAGTTTCTGTTGTTGTGACACCTCAGTGGTTTCAAATGTCTTCGGTTTCTTCGCAGAAGACCAGACGACGTTTGGACGATGTAGGATCTTGGATCACAACGTCTCTGAACTGTTGCTGGATCACTCCACTCCTTCTGGTTGTCGAGTTTCTGTAGGACGACTTCTCCGGGTCTGAGTTCTGGCAAAGAACGAACTCCATGGCGTTGATCAAGTAGTGCTTGTTTGCTTTCTTCTGTTTTCTGTCTCTGTCATGGATTTCTTCCTTTTTCTCAAGCTTGGGTTCTAAGTTTTCTGGAAGGGTAGGAAGACGAGTACGGAGACGTCGACCCATGGCAAGTTCCGATGGACTGAATCCTGTTGCTGTTGATGGTGTCGATCTGTGAATGAGTAGAGCCAGGAAAGGGTCATCCTGTGAAAGGATCTTCTTAGCTTCACGAACAGCACGTTCCGCCTCCCCATTTGCCTGTGGGAAATACGGCGAGCTGGTAGTATGTCTGAATCCCCACTGCTTACTGAATGCTTGAAATTCGTAAGCAGTAAACTGACGGCCATTGTCAGTGATGAGTTGTTCGGGAATACCGTGATGAGCAAATATGTTCTTCAGTTTCCGATGACAACTTCTGTTGTGATGCGAGGGAGATGGCTGATTTCCAAGTATCTGGAGTAGTAATCAACCACAACCAGATACTGCTGGCCCTTGTGTTCACATAAGTCTGCTGCGACTTGCTGAAATGGGCGATCCGGTAGGTCTGTTGGGATGAGGGGCTCCTTTCTTTGTGATGGCTGCTTTTCTTCACAGAATTTGCAGTTTCGGACTGTCTCAGCGATAGCAGATGAAAGTCCAGGCCACCACACAGAGTTAGCTGCACGTTCACGGCACCTAGTTATGCCGGTGTGTCCTTCATGGATCCTGCTGAGAACATCTTCTCGCATTTTCTCAGGGATCACTATGCGTTGCCCTTTTATGAGAAGTCCTTGGTTCACACTAAGCTCATTTCTGACAGAGAAGAATTCTCTGACTGCTGGATCCACTTGACTAATATAGTTGGGCCATCCCGTCAAGGTGTAAGTCAGTGCAGTATTCATGACTTTGTCTTGAGCAGTTTCTTTTGCAATTTTTTGTAGTTTTTTATCCGAAGCGGGCCAGGTCTCTTTGATCATGTTGATGTGGGCCCTGATGTCCTCTTCACATGATGAGACAGTGTCAACTTGCTGAACTAAAGCTTCGTTTTGTGGACTCCTAGAAAGGGTGTCGGCTACAACAAGCTTTTTTCCTGGGGTGAATTCTGCTTTCACATTGAATTTCATGAATCTCATCAACATTCGCTGGCAGCGAAGAGGTGTTTCGTTCAGATCCTTTGTGTTGATCAGGGGTATGAGCGGTTTGTGATCAGTCTCTAATATAAATGACTCAAGCCCTATCAAGTATCTCTCGAACTTTTCACAAGCCCACACTGCTCCCAGACACTCTTTTTCGATTTGAGCGTACCACGCTCAGCAGTGTTGAGAGTTCTGGAACAGTATGCCACTGGTTTCTTCACTCCATCATGATCTTGAAGCAGCACTCCGCCAATGCCGTAGCTGCTAGCATCTGTGCTCACAGTGGTTTTCCTGTTGAGATCAAAGAACGCCAGTGTAGGAGTTGAAGATAGAGCTTCCTTGATCTCATTGAATGCGTTTGATTGAGGTTCTTCCCATATCCACTCTTTGTCTTTTTCTAACAATTCTGTTACAGGACGCAGAATGGATGACATGTTTGGGATAAAACGACCAAGAAAGTTCATCATGCCAAGAACACGTTTCAGTTCTGTCACGTTCCTGGGGTCAGGCATGTTTCTGATTGCCTTCACTTTTTCATCATCTGGGCGTATGCCATCAGCACTGATGCGATGTCCAAGAAAGGTGATTTCTGTCTTGTTGAACTCTGATTTCCCTTGTTGAGCTTCAGACCGATGTTGAAAAGTTTCTGCATCACTGAGTTGACACTTGCACTATGTTCTTCTGGGTTTTCATTGAAGACAAGTATGTCATCATAAAAGCAAATGACGTTCTTTCTCCTTGCAAGATGTTTTCCATAGTTCTCTGAAAGATCTCGGGAGCAGATGATATCCCAAAAGGAAGTCTCTTATAGAAGAATCTGCCGAAAGGACTGATGAAAGTAGTCAGTTTTGCAGTACTTGGATCCAGTGGGATTTGCCAAAATCCAGATGTTGCATCCAGTTTTGTAAATATCTGGCATCTTTCAGCTTGTACAGGATGTCTTCAATGGTGGGTATGACATACCGCTCTCTTTTGACTGCGTTATTCAGTTTCTTGAAGTCTGTGCAGATGCGAACAGCTCCAGATTTCTTCATCACGGCGACTATTGGGGCACACCAATCCGTAGGTTCAGTAACTTCTTCGATGATATCATTTTTTTCATTCGATCAAGCTCATCTTTGACTTTGTCGAGAAGCGGAATTGGTATCCTTCTTGCTGTTGCCACACTGTATGGTTCAGCATCCTCTTTCAGATGGATTTTGACTGGGGGACAATTAACAGGCTTATCATCCAGTTCTCCGAATGTTGAGTTCATCATACTGTCTACTCGCTGTACAAGACCCATGTGACTGGCAGCACCGCGTCCAAGAAGGTTGTCTGTGTCAGAGTTAATGACAAATATTTTCAGTTTGAATGAGTCCTTCTTCAGGGTTCATAGCGTTTGGGAAAGTTTGGGAAGGTTTGGGGGAAAAAGATATTATTTTCCAGGCCCTGGAAAGTCTTTGAAAAATAAGAAAACATGAATATGGTTTGTGAAAGTTTGTGAATTTGGATTTATGTCACCAATATAAGAAATCCGCTCAGAAAAAAAAAACCGGGCACCATGAAATTCTAACATATAAGAGGAAATACCTATAAAATAAAATAAATGCGATCGGATGAACCGCAGCGAATTGAGCAGAAACGAACTTTCGATTTCTAGCTTAACGCGAGTTACTTCCCTTGGAATATCCAGGTCTCTCAGAGAAATCAAAATGCCGGGCCAATGCGTTTTCAGCGTGTTTTGGCTAAAAAAAATCTGTTATAAACGATGGCTGCGGTAAAATGCTGGCAACAAGCGGTCTGCGTACTGTGCAGCATACAGGGAAAAAACATCGATATAGGATCGATGGGTGAAGGAGCCCTCATCAGCCATAATGGCGGTAAGTTAATACAAAGTTACTGGTCCTGATGGCATTCCTGCAAGCTCTTAAAATTATGTGCCAGTGAATTGACTGAGGTATACCAACTACTTTTCCAAGCTTCACTGGACCAGGGAGTAACACCTGATGAGTGGCGAGATGCTAGCATTGTCCCTTTATTCAATAAGGGTGACAAAACAAAAGCTGAGAACTATAGACCTGTATCTCTTACATCCATATCAGCAAAATTACTTAACACATAATATATAGTAGCATAATGGACCATCTTGACAAATATGACTTCTTAAATAACGCCCAGCATGGTTTTAGACAGCGACAGAGTTGTGAGACTCAGCTTATAACAACTCTCAATCATTTTAATAATGTCTTAACAACAGACAGCAAATAGATGCAATTTTATTAGACTTTTCTAAAGCCTTTGATAAGGTTGAGTAACTTGACCATGAGGGCCTGCTGCTTAAATTAGAACACATCGGCATTGGCGGTTCTTTGCTAAAATGGTCTAGATCATTCCTTGTTGGGAGAACGCAGAAAGTTGTTGTGGAAGGGTCGTCATCCCATTGTAAACCAGTCTTGTCAGGTGTACCACAGGGAACTGTTCTGGGGCCCTTGTTTTTTATATAAATGACATAAGTAGAAATCTCTCTTCTGGAACTACTATAAGGTTTTTTGCAGATGACAGCTTAGTATATAGAACGACCAGAAGCAAGAATGATACACGCATTTACAAGAAGATTTAAATGCTTTACAAGAGTGGGAAAGAACTTGGAAATTGGAATTTCATCCCCAGAAGTGCCAAGTGTTGCGTATATATAATAAACGCTCACCAACTAGATCAGAATATTCTATTCACAATACTATTCTTAAAGAAACCAATGCTGCAAAATATTTAGGCTTGATTATAGATGGTCATCTCAAATGGAAAGAACATTACAATTTAGTATGTAAGAAAGCAAACAACATCTTAGCTTTCTTATACAGGAATATCAACGACTGCCCCCAAAAAGTTAAGGACGACTGCTACAAAACACTGGTTAGACCAGTACTGGAATATGGTTGCTCAGTC
This sequence comes from Conus ventricosus, assembly GCA_018398815.1. Taxonomy (NCBI): domain Eukaryota; kingdom Metazoa; phylum Mollusca; class Gastropoda; order Neogastropoda; family Conidae; genus Conus; species Conus ventricosus. The sequence goes on from CM031619.1 coordinate 49,494,137, forward strand.
TGGAATCCTTACAATCTAGAGGACATCGATAACCTTGAAAAGATTCAGAAGAGAGCAGCACGGTTCGTAACAGGGAACCATGTCAGAGAGAAAGGGAATACTAGGAAGCACATGAGGAAATTAGAATGGAAACTCTTAGAAGAGAGAAGAGCTTTTATCAAACTTAATACCTTCTTCAAAGGCAGAGCTAAACTAATTGATATCCCAATGGAACAACTAGTATTGAATAAAAGTAGCATCAGGAGTGGCGGTCAATCTTATGCCGTACCTGCATCAAATATTGACAGCCATTTACATTCATTTTATCCTAGTTCTGTAAGGCTGTGGAACTCACTGCCGGGTGCCATCAAGATTGCCACAAATGCATTCTCATTTAAAAATCAAACTGATACGACAGTCTTGAGATCTGCATATTGACTGATTTTTCTATTTTAACTTCCCCAGAAATTTTATGGTTACCTGGGCCTGAACCTGGCCATTGCTTGTAACTTTTTGAATATCGTGTGCGACCCCTTGTTGCCAAATTTTGCTCCAGGGGCCAACAGGCTGAGTCGCACAATTTGTTTTATTTTATTTTATTTTTTAACATGCATGCTAGTGACCTACTCTTTTTTGAGTGAACCAGTCTTTCAGGAAGAAGAAGAGAAGAAGAAGTGTTCCCTCGTGCAGGATCACAGGTCACATTCTCTTGGCCACAGGAAGAAAAATGAGACGAAGTCGGAATATGATTTTTGGTGAACCTTTTGTTTCAGTAGTTAGCCAAGCTATCCAAACGCTCTCCCACCAGCCGTACCTCAACCTTCTTGTTTTTTTACGTTGTTCAGGTTGACATTTTGCCCATTGAAAAAAAAAAGGAAAACGTGTGGCTGTGAATGAGTTAGACAAGGTCATTGCTGAAAAAACTGGAGGAAAGCAGAGCCAGAAATTCTGCTGCCCATGTTTGAAATATGTGTGTCAATTCTTTTGCATTTAATTTTAAATGAACTTGTGGTCAACTACAACACATTGACTGCCTTTGGAATTGACAGTTGTAATTTTTATGACATCTAGGACAGAATCCAATGATTCTTTTTTCAAACAACGGCAGTGCATTGTGGCTGGAAAAAAGGAATATAATAGTCTACATTTTCTTTGGATCATTGTGAACAGACAGTGGTAAGGCCAGAAGATTGGTGTGATAATGAGGAACTGTTCTATTAAAAGGTAATCTGTCTGTGTGTGTGTGTGTGTGTGTGTGCTTATTTACGTGTCCCTTTTATCTACTTAATTTCAGTTTTAGGGCCGTTCAAAGGTCTTTGAAAAATCCAGAAAGTGGTTTTGAAAGTTTGGGAAAAGTTTGGGAATTTTGGGATGCTCTTAGGCTATGAACCCTGTTCTTGACGTTCACGGTACTCATGAAGTATCCTCGCAACTCATTTTGCCTCCTGGACTGCGAAGTGTAGCGTTGGTATGCTGAAGTGGTGGGCGAGATTTCATGCTTTGGTACTCTGCAAGAGAGATGACTGATACATCGGCACCAGTATCAATTTTGAAGCGAATCGGTTTCCCGCAAATGTTCAAGTCCACAAACCAAGGAAGGACGTTAACATTGCTGTCAATGGCACCCAGAAAGTACATTTCCTCTTCCTTTACCGCACTCACTACAGGGTGTTGCTGACGACAGACTGACTGGAAATGTCCATATTTTCCACAGTTGTTGCAGATTTTTCCACGTGCAGGCATTCTTGTCTGTTATGTTGAGGCTGTTTGCACAAAATCCACATCTTGAACTGTTGCCGCTGTTTCGGTTTCCTTTGTGTTGATGGTAGCCAGCAGAAACATGACCACCACGACCATTTCCTCTGGAACCTCTTCCTCTGACTGAGTTGAGGTGAGATGCAGGCTGCTGATGATTTCTGTTGCTTGGAATCGAGCTTGTGTATTGCCACGTGAACTGCCCACTGCAGGACGTGAATTCACGGCATCAACTTGTGTTCTTTGTTCCAAAAGCTGTGATTTGACTTGCTCATACTGACGGGCTTGCACGATTGCTTGCTGCAAGGTGAGGTCAGCTTGTAGTTGTAGCTTTTCTGAGAGTTCTTTGTCTCTTAATCCTACTACAAGGCGATCTCTAATTGCGCTATCTTTGTCAGCAAAGTCTGCATGTTCAGCTAAGTCATAGAGTGAGCGAATGAAGTTTCCACATTCTCTCCAGCACCTTGATATCTTTGATGAAACACAGTTCTTTCATGAATGACGTTGACTTGGGGTTTAAAGTGCCTATTGAACATTTCAATTATGTCTTCAAATGTGTGATTCGGATTGTTTCTGTCTTCAACTTCGTTTCTACGAACATTGAAAGTTCCAAAAATCTTCTCAGCTTCTTCCCCCATCGAATAAATTAGTGCACTCACTTGTACATCGAAGTCCTCAGTCGTAAGTTTCGCTGCAGTTCGATAACGAAGAAATCGTTGTCTCCATGTTGGCCACACTTCAGGCCTTGAAAAATCAAAATTTTCTGGTGGTTTGAATGCCATACTTCTTTTCATGAATTGAATTCCTCCAGAGGAAAGTCTTTTACCGCTGCCACCAACTAATAGTAGCTGTAGTCGAGCTAGATCATTCGTAAATACACACGAAGACTTCGTTAACGAACAGCAAACTGTAATCTGTAGATATGGAAAACAAACGTTAAGTCGCCAAAACGAGGTTGGCGGAAATGACCTTTTCAATTCAAGACGAGGCTCGTGTAGTCTGCTACACGATATCATTACACAACACATGCTGTGACGCAACACATGCCGGGTTAAATCCAACAGTGGGAAACATATTCGCCCCAACCCAAGTTGAGCCTGCTATAGGGTCAAACGCAATATGTGCGGAAACAGCTGTCCTCTACTGAGTCCACCCAATACGTATCGGTTATCATATATCATATCGGTGGCATATTAGCCATTTTCAGCCTTAGCATGCTCAATGTGGATGATTAAAATATGGTTTTAGTGAGAAATATTTTGGTTGATCCAATGCATGACAGCATATTAATAACGAGAATGGGGAGAGGCATGATGAGTGTTTCGTGATACCACAGACAAAGCAGTATTCATATTATATAAGATAAGTGTTCAAAGATTACTATGTGGCCAGTGATGATCATAATTTTTGGCAATATTAACGTGATTCTGTACAAGACCATTTTTTGTGTGTGTTTGGTTTGGTTTGTTTGTTTTTTACTGAGTGTAAGATCATGGAAATGATATCTCGGGTACTGTTTATCAGCATCATGGACCCCCCGTGGGTTGCGCCCTTGTCATTGTCGGTAGGGCTTGGCGCGGTCCCAGTGATCCCTTAGGCTTTGCGCGGGGCATCCAATACTGGAGATAGGCTGGTTTTTTCAAAACTGCTTCTATCCGAAAAGCCCAAGATCTTCTGGCCTATCTTAACGAGGTAAGGAGTTGATGCCCTGTTAGCTACCCATGTCAATAGCCTAAGGGTGAGGATCCTGACTAAGAGTAACCCCCTTTCTCTCCTTTTCTTGTTTTTCTGCCTTCTTATTTGGCCCTATTCTATCTCGTCACCCCTTCAATCCTTCTTTTTCCACACGTAATCCTTTTCTCTCTGTGTCTCCTTAAATCCACCGCGGTTGCCGTGCGGTGCGACCTGTGTCGGAGGGGAATGAGATCTTGTGATTGGCGAGGAGCCAGCGCTCCTCAACACATCACTTGGCTCGACCTCTCCTAACAGAGACACTTTGGACGGGTGTACTAATCGGCTCCCCTTCTTGGGCTGGGTCCCAGACAGACAGTCCCCCTACGGCCAAGGTAAACCCCTGCATGCTCACTCTCTGTTCCCGATTTGAGCATGATCAGGGGGGATAGGTTGGTGCTTCTGTTTGTCATATATCTCTCCCCGAACCTGGAAGGGGTCAAACATTGGTTTCTTGGCCTGGCCGCTCCTTAGTTTGGACTCCAAGGTGGTGGGTAAGGGAGGGATGAAACAAAATAAAATAAAAATGCTTTTTCAAAACACATCCCCTCCCCCCAAAAAAGAGAAGGCAGCATCCCAATTTCAGGGCCTTTTTGATCTACAAGTGATTTTCCGATATGGAGGTTAGACAGAGGACAGGATTCTGCTTCCTGGCTTCGTGATGGAAGGTACGGAGCAGGAAAGACCCTTTTCAGCTCTGGAGCCTTTTTGCTTATCCAAAAGGGCTTTCAATGCGGGACAGTGACCCTCGATCCTCAAAGGTTGATGAATGGCTCGTTCTAATTCAATGTCGATCAAAAGCAATTTGAAACACTGTTAGGGCAACAAACCTATGAAAAATGCAGGTGACTCCCCGCACAAACAGTAATTCACGAAAGAGTGATTCGCTGCAGGGATTTATCAGGTGTTTCAGAGCAGAGATCAAAACAGGCTGCATCCCATGGTTGACGGAGTGCGAGTGCAGTAAAGAATGGTCAGAGAAGAGTGGCCACCAACACCTTCTTCTGACATTCTGCAACCCTGTGCTGCCTCCGGTCATCAAAGTCGGCTACCTGACTTCCGTTTGTTATATGTTCCTCCCCCGTTTTTGAGTGCTTCAGATCCAAAGGATGGCCATGTCAGGGACGCTGTTCTGGCAGGAAGGTGTGCGTGTTTGCGCAAGGCAACCCATGATGGGTCCTGTCAAGATCCCACATTGTGCAAACTGGCGGTGTCGACCATACCCCCTCTTCAAGAAACTGACCCTCTTTGGATTCAGGAATCCATTCAAAGAATAAAAACTGAAAAGAAAATTTACATTTTTTGAGGCCCGCAACAGTTGTGGGCCATCATACGCCCGAGCAGCGCTTCTCCTATGCTCGGCCGTAAAGAAAGTTCCCACAGTTTCCACTTTCGATCAGTCTCTGTCAGAACTGATGACTTTACGTTTCGAAAACATTGCAAGAAAGAACTGTCAACTCTGAAGCAGGTCCACCACCTTCCAACCCAAAGTGACTGCCCCAGGGAGCAAAAAAATTCCGGCCACCCCTCAGACTGCCACAAGTCTCAACATACTGCGCTTGGCAGATTAAAAAACCAAGCATTCCACCCTCGAACTCCTCTGTCCAGTGCTCGTGCGGGCAAGGAGGTTAACCAGTGTGGAGATGAGGAGATGAGATGAAACTCCACCTCCCAAATCAGACCTTCTTCACCGTTGCAAGTCTGCCAGCAGTCGTAGACGCAACACAGTCCAGTGAAACCTAAATAACAAATTCTCTCCATTGGAAGCCGACGTTGAGAGAGATACCTGACTCTCTCTTTTTCGCCCTCTGCACCATGGATAGTAACAATACTCCATTGAATATCCGTGACTAAATTTCCAACTTCGAGACTGCAGCTTCTGTTCAATCTAATAAAAACCTTCCGATTGTGGCTCTTCAGGAAACTCAAATTCCAAGCCAGAAGACCTTTACTCTTTCTGGCGTTTAATATTCTTCTTTCAAAACCTGCACAACCATCCAGGTTGGGACCTGTCGGGGGCGTGTGCCCTTCTCCTACACAAAACTTTGCTGTAATAGTCCTTGTCGCTTCTTCTAACCTCCCTCAGGCTATAGCTGCGAGAGTCACTCTCCCACACGACTGTGACAATCTTTTTCTCTTTAATCTATCCTCCCTGTCCCGTTTGTCGACAGGACCTTGTCATTCGATAGGTGGAACTTCCCTCGACCTTTTTTGCTGATTAGGTGACTTTAACGTCAAAATCCTCTTTGGGTAGTGTCGTTCGTCATCCAGAGGACTCTAATTGAGGATGTCCTATTCGGATTTGGATTTGTGTTGTCTGAACGACGGATCGCTGCAACTACCCTCCACTCTCCACAAGTTTTCACTTCGGTTTAGATTTGTCGGTTAGTGACCCCTCGCTTTCCTGACCTATGAGTGGTCTGTCCATGACGATCGGCATGGAAGTGACCAATTCCTGTCCTCTACAACCTGTAATAAACTGAACACGACTCTGTCTCTTCAACATCTAAATTAGAAAAAGCAAACTGGATCTATTTGCATCCACTATTTCTAAGGCCTTCCAGCACTCTTTCCTTCAGTGTCCGTACCCCACAAATCACAGACTAACAACTGTGATCAAGTGGGGCTAAAGCTTGTATTCCAGTGTCCTTCCGTTAACTTCAAATCCAAAAACAACCCTGGTATGATTCAGACTGCCAACCAAATTTCCAACGTTCAAACGGGCTCAGCGCAGGTGTACCAACTACCTTCGGGTCCCCAACGCTCGAGCCCATCAGAAACTTCCTGCAAAATCAGACACACTTTTAAAATCATTAAACGCGTCCTGTAGAAGCTTCTGCTCCGGCTACTATCAAAAACTTCCAAGAAAAAAAGGTGGAACATCATTAATAAAATCAAAGGGAAGAACACCGTCCCACTGTGAACCATCTCAAGTTGCTGACTCTTTAATACAGACAAAAAAGCAGTTGCTAATTCTGCTGTGCTTCAACCATAGAAAAGATTTCCTCCTCTTCTAACAAATCAGCCACTTTTGTCTAAAACAAAGCCCAAAAAAAAATCACCCAGCACTTTTCGTCCATAACAACATGGAAGACTACAATCTTCTTCACGTTAAACGGCTGAAATCTGCCTTACCTTTCTTGCTGAATCCTCTCCAGTATGGATGAAATGCATATCAACTGTTGCAACGACTTCGCGCAAGAAGTCGAACAAACTGCTACATGTATACAACCATGTGTGTGGAATACAGGTTTCATCTCCTACCCTCTGGCGAAAGCCTCATTATTCCCATCCCCATACCTGAAAAGATCTTTCTAATCCATCAAACTACCGTCCCATAGCTTGAACCAGCTGTGTGCTGCAATTGATGAGAAAATGGTCAGTGCTAGGCACATGTGAAACCGAAACCGATGCCTTTGGCGAAAGAAAATGTGGTTGAAATTTCTACACTTCTGTTGACCATTTGATTCGTCTGGAATCTACACTATCGAACGCCTTTCGAACAAACAACATGCAGTGTCCATTTTCTTTGATTTGGAGAAGGCTAACGATACACCTGGAAGTCGGGATACTCATGATCTCCACGATCTCTGGTTTCGAGGTCCATTCTTCCGCTTTTTTATTCAAAATTTTTGCAGAAAACGACAGTTTCAGGTCCGGTGCACCACTCTCTCGATGTCCACGAGCATGATGGGTCCACAGAGCATACTGTCTCCTGCCCTCTTTAGTATTAAAATCAACAAAAAAAATTTGTTCAATCATTCACATGGGTTCAGACTGCCATTGTTGTGGATGATTTTGCTGTCTACGCAACTGGAAGCCTGTCCCCGAGTGTCCAGCGCAGGCTCAGCTTTGCGTAGATAAATCCATCCGGGGGGCGGATGAAAACGGTTTAAACCTTTCTCCAACAAAGACGCAGTGTATTCACTTCCAAATTTCCGCATTTTTTTCCAGATCCTGAACTTCAAGTAGGGAAATTCCCCATTCCAGCTGTTAAAGAGGCCAAATTTCGGAGCATTTTTGACCCGAAAAATTAACTTTCTTTAGCCACATCAAACACCTCAAAACTGCTTGCCAGAAAGCACTGAATATTCTGCAGGTCGTAGCGCACACCGAAATGGGGCGCTGATAAGAAAACTTTGCTGCACCTCTACAGAGCCTTGGTCCGTTTTCCCAAAATGGACTACGGTTGTGCTGTCTACGACTCCGCAAGATCGTCTTACCTCAAACTCTTGGACCCTATCCACTATTTAAGGGCTTCGTCTCTGTCTTGGAGCGTTCCGCACCACCCCGTGTACAGCCTGTACGCAGAGGCGGTGAACCTTCATTGTCCAACCGCAGGCTGAAACTGTCTTTGAATTATTATATCCGACTGTTTCAGAAACCGCAGAATCCTGCCTAGACTGTGTCTTTGGGCCCTCCGTTTCCAAAGTAAGTTGAAAACAACCCGAAAAAGTATTCCGCCGTTTGGTCCGTATGCGGCCTCACGTGCAGAATGCAGGTCTAGACCCTAGGAGTTTTGTCCGATTTTTCCAAGTTTCCGGATCAACCCCCCGTGGACCTTTTTCCCCACCAGAGATTCGTTTCGATCTTGCGCTTTTCGCAAAGAGTCTACAGCTCTCTGGCGACAAGGCATTGTATGCTGAGCTCTGTTCGAAATTCCCATCCTGTCAAAAAGTTTCACTGACGTTTCCAAGTCTGAAGATGGAGTGGCCTGTGCGCCTACTGCCCTGGGGCTCCTTCTCAGATACTGTTGGAACATATCCATTGGATGCTTCTGTCTATTCTGCTGAACTTACTGCTCTGGTTTGGCTTTGAGATAATCTCACATTCTTCGAAGAGGGACTTTCTGGTTCTGTCGGATTCGCTGTCAGCTTTGGAGGCCATAGCTGGCCGCAACCTTCAGCATCCAGAACTTTTACTTTTTTTTTAACTTTTTAGCAAGTTAAAGGCGGACGGTTACAACATTACTCTTGCTTGGGTTCCTGGTCATGTTGGCATCGGCGGGAACGAAATGGTTGATCGTTTAGCCAAGAACGCCACAAGAGAGAAACTGTCCAACGCTTATATCCCCTGCTCAGATGTGAAACCCAAAATTAACGATTATGTGAGAGACCTCTGGCAGGAGGATTGGAACACACAGACGAATAACAAACTCTTTCAGATCCGTCCAAACCTTAAGGACTTCCTCCCATCTACGTCGGGTGGTCGTAAAGAGGAAACAGTTCTGTGCCGGCTGCACACCGGCCATTCGTATTTTACCCATTCTTACCTTTTAAAGAGTGAAGAAGCTCCGTGGTGCATTCCATGTCATGCGCCACTCACAATGAAACATGTTCTTTTAGAGTGTTGGGGCTTGCATGATGTGAGACACAAACATTTTACAGCGGAGTCCATGAAGATCCTGTTCAGGATGTCCCGCCTGACGTGATCCTTGAGTTTTTGAGAGAGATTAACATTTTTCATCTGATTTAAGATTTTACGGCAGAAAGATTTTAACAAAGTTTCTGGTGCGTTTGTAGACAATGTCATTTAACGAGATGTGTGAAAGTTGGGTGTTTTTTTTGTTTGTTTTTTTTTCATTTTTTTTTTCATCATGACTGGTGAGTTGATTTTAACGTGGTGACAGCCCTGATGTGGCCCTCTGCGGTCGGCTGGGCTATAAGCAACATTATCTTATCTTATCTTATCAGTCATCATGGAAGGTCTGAAACAAGATAATATGATTAGTCCTGCAGAAATTCAGAGAAACCCTATACAAGATAATTATGTTTTTTAACAAATAAAAGGGGGGAAACATAAACATATCCTATTTCAGGGTATTAATTGAATGTTGGAAGTAAATGTACAGGGCATGCTACTTCAGGGCTGACAAACCAGCTTTGTTTTCCTAAATGAGACCAAGGTAATTTCATAGTATCTGACACCACCTGGACCTTCCCTACCCTTCTAGTTCTACCAGATCAGGTCATACCATATTTCTGTCTGAAACACACTCTCTCTCTCTTTCTCTCTCTCTCTCTCTCTCTCTCTCTCTCTCTCTCCTCTCTCTCTCTCTCTCTCTCTCTCCTCTCTCTCTCTCACACACACACACACACACACACACACACACACACACTCTCTCTCTCTCTCTCTCTCTCTCTCTCTCTCTCTCTCTCTTC